>OX421285.1:9079027-9696021 GCA_949125355.1 Agriopis leucophaearia | reverse complement strand
AAGCGATGGAAGAAAATTTTCCTAGTTTTTAACAGACTTCCAAAAAGGAGGAGGTTCTCAATTCGACTCTTTTTTTGTTTTTGTTTGTTACCTCAGAACTTTCGACTGGGTGAACCGATTTTGATGACTCTTTTTGTATTTGAAAGCTGGTGCTTCCCGTGTGGTCCCATTTCAATTTGATCCAGTTCTGACCTTTTTATGAAGTCGGTTTTTATATTGATAATTATGTTGCAAATTGTTAGATAATACCTACGCTTGCAGCTCTATTATCAGACACAATATTAGGTATAGATTAAAAAAAATAGCTACAACAGAAATATAAATTAGGTACCTAGACCCACATATCGAACGGACTACGTATCGAAAAAAACTTGAAAGCTAGAGCCACAAGTGGTCTTATCGCTAAAAGCGATCTCTAAAATAAAAAAGGAGACAAAGCTACAAACTACATTTATGTAAAAAAAAATAAAAGGCATAACATGACTCTTTGAAGAGATAACCTGACGTTACAAACTCCGCTCTCAGCGTTGCAAGCGAAACGTTTTCGAAAAAGAAACGAAACGAAAATTGGGAAAAAAGTAAAAACTAGGCATGCGAAGTTGCGGACGTCAGCCTGTCCCATAGCTCGCTTTACTAGAAATAAATCTCGTAGTTTAAAAAACAAAAATATACGCTTAAAAAAACTGAAGATCCTGGTAAGGGTAATGGGACAAACTGTTTTAATTAATGCATTATTATCGGTCCTTGATAAGTGTGCAAAGTTTCAAATCAATCCGACGTTTTGATAGGGGTGAAAATCACGTTCAAAGATTCCGCAACATAGATACATACCAAGCTCAAAAATGCGTGTTAAAAATATCACAATATTTTGTAAAAACCCTTAACGGACCATTTTCTCAAAAAGTTACAGATTAGTGCATATTATTATTATAGTTGTAAGACATTACAAATAAACCGACTTCCAAAAAGGAGGAGGTCTTTATTTATTTATTGATGTTACTTCAGAACTTTCGACTGGGTGAACCGATATTGATGATTCTTTTTTTATTTAAAAGCTGGCCATTTCAATTTGGTCCAGTTCAGAAATTTTTTGAAGTCGGTTTTTTACATTGATAATTTTTTTAATGGTTGTAAACTAGTTTAAAATCGGTAAAGTTAATAGTATTATGGGACAGTGAGGCGACGACGCTCGTATATAACTCGATTTACCGATGCTGACTCGATTGCAGACGATTACAACTCGAGTTGTTTATGGTTTGTTTTTCGAATTCGATGATTGAAAAGCAATGAGGCTGCAGAGTTTTCGCTTTGTAGTTGGATCAAAGTGTTTTGATGTGGGTTTGAAAAGTAGCTTCGATTGGATTTTAAATTATTTCAATTATGTACATACGTGTACCTACTAAATTATGAAGGGTTTATTACTAACGTACCGATGATTAGATAAATTATATCTATATCTTCTATATACATATTATAAAAACGTAGAGATAAAAAAATCTGTAATTGCGAGATAACAAAAAAATAATCACACAGGGCATCTTAAAATAAGCAGCTGAACACATCACATATTAATCCGAAAAAAGTCACTGAGGCTCCTGAGAGAATGCCCACGTGGGCGAAACCGCAGACCGCAGCTAGTTTAAAATAAATTAATTATAAGTAGAATATAAATGTAAGTGCTTATCTACGTAGTTTAGTATTCAAGGCTTCAGAATTAATTAACGCTAAGTCAATGACCGCTTGCGAGTTTTTGATATGAAAAAAGATCTCTCGCGCTAACCGCATAAATTCCTCGACTTAACTCAATTCCATTGCACTGACTCGATTTCTGTGCTGCCAGTATTTTTATCTTTGACTAGCTATGCTCTGCGCTAGGTAACGAACGTAATTCTTTCGTAAATAAAAAGTATTTGAATATTGTTCCATGTCTGTATTACTCATAGAAAAGTTATTTTTTTGTTTAAATTAAAAGGGCTGTCGTTAGTTCGTTGTTCGTTGACTGCCTCGGTGGCTCAGTTGGTAGTGATCCTACTTTCTGTGCTTGGGGGCGTGGGTTCGATTCCCATCTAGGACAAACATTTGTGTGATGAACATTTGTGTTTGTTCTATGTCTGGGTGTTGATATCTATTTAAGTATGTATTTAAAAATATATATGTATGTATATCAGTCTCTGGCAGCCATATTACAAGCTTTGCTTAGTTTGGGGTCAGATGACCATGTGTGCAATAATGTCCCAGATATTTATTATTATTTATTTATTTATTTAGCAAGTTGAAGTGGCAGTGGGCAGGGCACATAGAACGCAGAACAGATGGCCGATGGGGCCGAAAGGTTCTCGAGTGGAGACCACAGACCAGTAAGCGCAGCGTAGGACGTCCACTCACAAAATGGACAGACGATCTAAAAAAGACCGCAGAAAAACGCTTGATGCAGGCCGCTTCCAACCGGCCCTTTTGGAAATCGATGGGGGAGGCCTATGTCCAGCAGTGGACGTCCTATGGCTGAAATGATGATGATGAAAAGGGCTGTCAACACATTTTTGGAAGAAATTTGTTGTAGCCACTTACACCCACATAAATCCATAGCAACTGCAACTGTGTTAGCAACTGTGACGCTGAGTTCGACGCGTTGACATAAATAAGAATGTTCATTCAGGTACCTGTCACAATACCTGACGACAGAGTTAATTCTCATTTCCGTTCTATTTACTTCTCTTTTCTGTGCTATTACTGACCAACTGTCTTATTACATATTTTTACAAGCCTTTATTTAACTTGCCTTGACAGTGTATGCGTCAAATCTTGCAGAATTTTAAAACCCAACCAATTGAGCTTAAATTTTGCATAGACATTTTATTTGGATAATAACGTATGGTAGCTAAATGATGTCATTCTAAATCCAATACAACGGACTCCCAAAGATGACGGACCAGTTATTTTTTATGCACCCCCATGATATGGATATCAAATGAAAGGATTTGCTGAGAAGAATACAAAAAAGGCTTTTCTGGTAAGGCCTTCTGTTACGTATATATATCCTAATTGGACTTCATAAGGGCCAGTCTGAGATTCGTGAAACCCATTTTGTGTTTTTATTTCTTTTAATTCATAGATTTTTTGAGATTTTTAGACTTCAAGTCTATGTCAACCTCTATTGTACAGTAGTCATTATGAGTAGGACATAAATAAAAATAGTGGAGCAGCGGCCAAATTGGCAGAGCAGCACAAGCGGCGCAAACATGCTAACCTCGGCAGTGGTTACATATTTGCGGCGTTTGGGTTCGAGACATTGAGCCCTTGGGGAACGGCAGCTCACTACATTTTCAAAACTCTTTCAAAACCCCCCGTGTTAGTGCGACGCCTGACCAATATGTTGGCGTGTTTCTGGGTCAACGCATTTAAAACGCCATTCAGCGTGGTAATGCCGCCAGCATGCTCTATCATGGAATTAGGGCCCTGGTGTGTATGAGATCTCAATTGGCAACCCTGGTATCTTTAACTATGCTAGTGAATACGCTGGTGCAAGGCATTTCGCAGTAACTGCTAAAGTCAGCGTTATTGTTATTGTGAAATTGTTATAATCCTTAACTTTAACTACTATTATGGTGCAACCTAGCCTTACTGTTAGCTTGAATTTTGGTAAGTTAATATAGGCACAGAAAAATAAAACAGGTCAAGTGCGAGTCGGGCTCGCGCACTGAGGGTTCCGTACCACCACAAAATACATTATCAATTTAAAATCCGACTTCAACATTTGTTAAATATGCAATTTCGATTCTGTGAATAAAGGTCGTCCAAGTATCAGAGATTTGGGGATTGTTGGCTTTGTCTCCGGCATTGCTATAATGCTCTTCTACATATTATTTTAGAGTGCTATTATCCAAGTAACCGAATTTTCCAGTTATAAGATGATAATGAATTGAAATGTATCACCGACTAGCAATTGGTCATTATTTACATTAGAGCAAATACAAAAATAAGTTAAAAAATGAGTTTGTTGGATGGGGTCGACCCCTTTCATTTTTATTTATTGACTTTTTTATTTATTTTTAACCAATCCGCCATAATATCACATATTATGTGAAAATCTCAACTGGCTATCTATTAAGGTTCGAAAGATACAGTCGTTTAAAGGTAAGACGGACGGACAGACAGACAGACAACGTAGGCTCAGTAATAGGGTCCTGTTTTTATCCTTTGGGTACAGAACCCTGAAAAGGCATAAAAATAACTAGCGATCGTTCTCGTTTATTTTATTAATATAAATGATAGACACTTAGATGTAAGTAGATAAGTACGTAAAGTGCTTAGTTACGTATAAAAATACTATTGTTTAGCGTATGTCTTCAACATCTCAGTCCACAACTCCGGTGTGAATTCGTTTTGCTTGGGGTTCAGAACGTCGTTGTACAATTCTGACATAGCATCGGCGTATGCGCACAGCGACACCAACGCCACCGCTAGCCACGGCAACAACTGGAACTAAGTACACGAAATCATTTTTTTTATTATTAATTGGTTCACAACTTGGAATATCATCATCATTATCATTATCATCCAGAAGACGTCTACTGCTGAACATAGGCCTTCCCTTTTAACCTCCACACTGAACGACCTCCTGCCATGCCCGCAATTCTCACAGTGTCGTCGGTCCATCTAGTGGGAGGCCTACCTACGCTGCGTCTTCCAATTCGTGGTCTCCACTCAAGAACCTTTCTTCCCCATCGGTCATCAGTTCTTCTAGCGATGTGGCCTGCCCATTGCCACTTCAACTTACAAATTTTAATAGCAATGTCGGTGACTCTGGTTCTTTTGCGAATATCTACGTTCCGGATTCTATCGCGCAAAGAAACTCCGAGCATAGCTCTCTCCATTGCTCGTTGTGTGACTCTGAGTTTTTCCAAAAGGATTACGTCGTAGTACCATATGTCATCACTGGCAACACACACTCGTCAATGACCCTTGTCTTTAGGCACTGTTATCTTGGACGAGAAGATCGCGGGCCTCCGCCAACAACATAGAGACGCTGCACCACCGCGGGATACGGAACATTATACAAAACGAGTCATTATACTGCACTTTAAACATACGGTACACTCTAGTCATAGCAAAATTTTCGCTTCCCGCGAGCAGGTAGCAAACTTTCTATCTTAGAATATTGTCTTTAACAGATCGTCTCTCTCTCTAAGTCTAAATCGTCCACAAGGTCGTTGGAAACAACATATCCTAGGTTATATAGAGCGCATATGCTACCACTTAGCCGCCATCGATACCTTTAGATTGATTCTAAGAAAATGGAAAAGGTTTACAGTAAAAAACTTACCAGAAACAGTCTCATTGTGGACTCAAGATGTGTCACCTAAAACTAATTTGAAAGTACAATGAACATAGAAATACTATTTCCTTAAATAGCGAATTCAATATAATTAGATAAGCCAGGTAGTATTGTACTTAAACGCTTCAATTAATTTGTTACGAATAATATTATTTTTACTAGTTGCGTCCCGCGTTTTTTCGTGTAGACTTTACGCGAAAAAACGCCGTCAACGCCGTAGACGATCTCATAGGAACCGTAAATTTTTACGGGATAAAAAGTATTATTTATCACTTTCGAGTCCTTCAACTATCTCTACGTAAAATTTCGTCACTCCGTTGCTCTCTCAGATCAAAAAAATATAATCAAAACCGGCGGCACGAAGGGTTCCGTAACAGCAACAAATCACGTTTGTTGTATGGTAGCCCCCTTAAATATTTATTTTATTCTGTTTTTTAGTATTTGTTGTTATAGCGGCAATAGAAATACATCATCTGTGAAAATTCCAACTAACTATCACGGTTCATGAGATACAGCCTGGTGACAGACGGACAAACAGACAGACAGACGGACGGACAGCGGAATCTTATACGGCCATACACTTAATAATTTTTCACCCACACTAATAAACATGCAGCATATAAATGTGTAGTAATTCTGGCAATAGCCTGTTTAAAAAAAACATAGTTCACAAACAAGCTAACGGCCGCCTGATGGTAAGTGATCACCGTCGCCTATGGATAACTGCAACACTACGGGCATCACAGATACGTTGCCGACCTTTAAAGACTATTAACAGCCCTTTTGAAGAACCCCATATTATAGCTACTCGGAACTCCCACAGCTCATTCCACAAATTGCAGGTGTGAGGCAAAAAAAGATCGCGTAAAACGCACAGTTTGCAACTTCCACTGATCTATTATATGTGGATACGTTCGTAGCGTAGTTAGGCCAACTAGATGGACCGTCGTGTCGCGGGCATCCAGTGGATGCAGATGGCAGGCTGTGTTTTGTACGGTGTTCTAAGGGTGGCCTATGTTCAGCAGTGGACATCTTCTGGCTGATGCTGATGATGAAGTTCGCATCCACCACGCCACGTTACCATATCTCTCGTGTTTGTCTGATTTGAGCAAGGTTGCTCTGTTGCTGCATAAAATAGGAACAAACAAACCGACAAAAAAACAAAAAACGCGTTTATATACCTAGATAACATTAGCATATTTTTAATTATTTCCTTTATCTGCTCTAAAAAGTAAATGCAAACTCCAAAACCCGTTTCACACAATCAATGTTTCGTGCGTTCTATAATTATATGGTTTGCGCGTCTGCGCAAACGATATATAGAACATGCCCTCGACATAACGCAAAACCACAGATACCTTTAATGATTATATTATGCAGTATACATTATGCAATAAATATAAGCTTACGTTAGGTATTGTAAATCACTGAAGAAGTGAAGTCAGCGACAGTTATGAAAAATGAGGAGAAGAAAGTTACCGAGATAGCCCGCCGGATTAGCAAGTTGAAGTGGCAGCGGGCAGGGCACATAGCACGCACATAGATGGCCGATGGGACCGAAAGGTTCTCGAATGGAGACCACGGACCGGTAAGCCCAGCGTAGGACGTCCACCCACAAGATGGACAGACGACCTAAAAGAGACCGCAGAAAAACGCTGGATGCAAGCCGCTTCCAACCGGCCCTTTTGGAAATTGTTAGGGGAGGCCTATATCCAGCAATGGACGTCCTATGGCTGAAATAATGATGATGATGAAAATGTGAGTTGTAGTGGCAGTGGGCAGGCCACATCACTCGAAGAACCGATAACCGATGGGGAAGAAAGGTTCTTGAGTGGAAACCACGAACCGCAAGACGCAGCGTAGGTAGGCATCCTACTAGTTGGACTAAAGTAGACATCGTGAGAGTCGCGGGCATCCAGTGGATACAAGTGGCAGGCTTATGGCTGGTCAGTGTATGCCCATCTACTACACGGACCTGGTACGCGATGCAAGCAGCTACAGGCGCTTGCGCGAGTTCGCGCACTCAAGGCACGTTGACTCCTAAGTAATAACAAGTACCAAAGTTGTGATTTTTTATTTTATAGTTCTTAGTAGAATGTGTTGACGGCTGTTGTCTCGTTAGGCATCATTCCATTGTCCTGGAATGAAATTGTATATTATGTAGGTAGGTATTTGTTCCAGATTTAAGTCGACGCTTGCGCTTTTTAAATGCGACATATAAATCGAATTCTTCAATTCTAAAAATATCTTAACGTTAAATATAAGACAGGCAACATCGTGTAGAATACAATAGCAACAAAACTCGTAAGCCCACAGATTCAAAAGTATTTGCCAGTCAAATGAGGCGCGCTCGAGTTTGAATTGCAAAACAGATGTTTCGTCTCGTCTCTACTACAGGCACAGTTCTAATGAGAGTATTCAGTTGCTTTCTGTCAAGGAAATGAGGCAGTACAGGTTTTTCTATTTTAACACGCTTTTATTAGTTTGGTATGTATGTATGGAGCGGAATCTTTGAACTTGAGTTTCAACTACGTACTTCATCAAAACGTCGAATTAAATTGTTTTTTTTTTCCATTGGCTACTTATTGGCATGGTAATCAAAATTCTAAATTGTTGTTATTATTATTTTTACCTAATTTGAAAATGCTATATTTCTGTTTTGGTATAATTAATTAGTTGATACATAAATATGAGAAGCCATTGGCTCCCGTCACACAGTCTCTGACTAGTTCGGGAGCCTCTGGGATCAACACTATAACCTACCATAAATTATGCCCGAATAAATGATTTTAATTTGAATTTTGCACACTTTTCAAGGACCGATGACAATGCAATAATTTTAATAGTTTGTCCCATTATCTTTACCAGGATTTTCAGGATTAGAGATTTCATACGATGCGAGACTGTAGAGGAACGGGTCGGTGGGAGTGGAGTGGACGGATGCGGGACTTGGACGGAAAGGGCGGGACTTAAGTAGCATGGATTACTGTAAAATGCGGGACTATAGCGGAAAGGGTGAAATGGGATTAGAGGGGATTACAGTACCTATGGGAGAAGAGCGGAGAGAAAGGATGCGGGTCATGCGGGACTAGATCGGAAAGGATGGGACTGAAGTAAGTGGTTTACGGGATGTATGCGGGACTGGCGTCGAATGAGCGGAACGGGAGTAGAGTGGATTGCAGGATGGATGCAGGACTGAAACGGAAAGGCCGGGAAGGGATTAAAGTGGATTTCTATACTACGCGAGCGAAGCTGAGGGCAACAGCTAGTATCTAATATACCACTCACTCACTGAATGACTGACTCAGTACGAAATCTTGAAGCTGAAATTTGGCAGGTAGGTAGATTCCTAAAAAAAAAAAAGTTCTTGTCAACTGATGTTGGCAAGAAATTTGTGGCCCTTATTTTTTCAGATTTAGCGGCTTTGGAGGCTTTTTCTGCCCACCAGTCGCTTGATTTTTTCTGGATTCTTACGAGGTATTGTTTGTAGAGCTGGGGAAAGTCTCTACAGCTTTTTTTCGTATTTCCTAAAATATCTTAGTTTTTGACAGATTTCGGCTCATTAGTGTTTTTTTTTGTTTCCATGACAACGCCGTCCGACGAGGGCGGCGAGTCGGCGCACATCGAGCGACGTCACCGCCTGACGTCTCGCGGCCGTCACTAGATAGGAATTCTAAGCTTTGAGATAAGCCTTTATTTTATTATCATGTCATCTTCCACCCCTTTTAGGCGAAATGCGGCATCTGAATTTAATTTTGTGTCGCAGCAGAACTTGATTCAGTGCCCGGAGTGTCCCCAGGTCCGTTATTTCAAAGGCCAAAAAGGTCTCAAAATTCACCATACAAGGTGCCACAAAATTATTAATCTTTCGGCTCCAATCTCAGGCTCATACGTACCGACTAGCAGTCCCACGAGTGCTGCTACTCCTTCCAAACCTTTTTGGGAGGTTCTAAGCTCGTATAAAAATTCTTTCCCGATTTTAAAACGCATCCCGCGTGGTGCACGTGTTTCGGTTGCTCTTTGTTTATCATCCGCAATAAAGAATGCAATTTCCATAAATTCTAAGCACGCCTGGGAACATCTCCTCACTTTTCCTTACAGTGTGCTTTACGTACATTTCGATCCTTTCAACAAAAAATCCCTTACTACTAGAGTAAAGGAAAACTGCGTAAAGTACAGAGTATTGGAAGAGAACCCTTTAGACCTTGTGAATGTTATTCCGCCAAAAAATCGGAATAAGCTGAATTCCAAAAAAACTGACGTTTCGGCTACTTTTAAAATAGTAGAGAACAAAATTAGTGATGGCGATATCAAAGGCGCCGCACGTGTCTTGTTTTCTAGTGACACAATCGCTCCCTATACACCAGTTACGGTTCAGTCACTACGTGACAAACATCCACCTGCAGCGGCAAATCTCCACCTCCCTGATCCACCACAACCAGATGACGTTGCTATTGAAACCACATGCCAGGAGATTGCAGCGGCTGTCACATCTTTTCAGAGTGGCTCAGCTGGAGGCCTAGATGGTCTGACGCCTCAACATCTAAAAGATCTTCTATCTTTTAGTTGTGGTGAGGCCAGTGAGACCCTCTTAAGAGACCTAACAGCTTTGGTAAATCTCATGTTATCTGGTCGGGTCAGTGATGACGTCATTGAAATTTTGTATGGCGCTAATTTATGCGCACTTGTCAAAAAAGACGGTGGTATCAGACCTATTGCGGTCGGCACCACATATCGACGCCTCGCGGCCAAGGCAGGCTGTAGGAAAAAGGTCGCTCTTTTGAGTAGCCTATTCCAACCGATACAGCTTGGTTTTGGTTCGCGAGGTGGATGTGAGGCTGCTGTTCATTCTGTCCGAACTTTTATCGATCAAAATTGCGGTGAGGTACTGCTAAAGGTGGATGTCAAAAACGCTTTTAATTCGGTCGATCGCAGTGCCCTGTTGACACAAGTAAAAGATAAAATTCCTGACCTTTTCAATTTTCTCTGGCAATGCTACGGCAGTCCTACCAAATTGACATACCAAAACAATGTTTTGTTATCATCCGTCGGTTGTCAACAGGGTGATCCTTTCGGTCCCGCCATTTTCAGCCTAGCAATTCACCCAATTATTCAACGTCTCCAGTCCAAACTTAATGTTTGGTACTTGGATGACGGAACCATAGGAGGCGACGTAGACACTGTTCTAAGTGATTTGCAAATTCTCATAGACGAATTTCGTCTTATTGGTTTGGAACTAAATTTTTCAAAATGCGAACTTTTTGTTTGCGATTCATGTCCGAATAAAGAGTCGGTTATTCAAAAATTCAATGATTTAGCTCCCAATATAAAATCATTAGACAGGTGTTCTCTCCGACTCTTGGGTTCGCCGATATTAGATGAGTCTTTTTCACCTTTTGTTGAAGAAAAAATTCAAAATTTTATGAGTGCTTCCGACAGGTTACTCAAAATAAACGCCCATATGGCGTTTACAATTATCAGATACTGTTTGTTTGTTCCTAAATTTATGTACGCTTTACGATGTAGTCCACTGTGGAAACACGGTGAGCTCCTTTCGAGCTTAGACAATGTCGTAAAGGAAACTCTAATATCGGTTTTGAATGTTGATTTGAATGACAGGACATGGTCACAAGCCTCACTACCGATAAGGTTAGGAGGCTTAGGGATCCGCCAAATTTCAAGTGTTGCATTACCGGCGTTCTTGTCCTCATTTCATAGTACTCATAATTTAATAGAAAAAATCCTTGCACCCTCTTTAGGCCCTTCCGATGTAGTTGTATCTCATTCGAAAGAGGCAATGAATGCTTGGAGGCTGGCGTGTCCAAATACCGATTTTCCCAGGAAGTTGTCTTCCCAGAGTCTGTGGGATCGGCCGATCTGCGAACTAGCACGGAAATCGCTCTTAGATACGTGTTCTAGTATTGCAGATCGTGCTCGTATTCTTGCAGTCTCTGTTTGGGAATCGGGACTTTGGTTGCAAGCCATGCCCTCTTTTAATACCGGTAGCATTTTAGACCCAACCGCATTTCGTCTAGCTGTCAGCTTACGCTTGGGTGCAAGGTGCTGTGAGGCTCACCGCTGTCAGTGTGGTACTGCAGTTGACCAGCTCGGTCACCATGGTCTCTCTTGCTCGAGAAGCGCTGGTCGTATTGGCCGACACGCCAGCCTGAACGACATCATACGCAGGGCTTTTTCCACCGCTAATGTCGCAGCTGTGCTCGAACCGAGCGGTCTTGCGCGTGACGATGGAAGGAGGCCTGATGGTATGACACTTGTTCCCTGGAAGTTGGGGCGGCCCCTTGTATGGGACGCGACTTGTGTCGATACTTTGGCACCGTCACATCTTCCTGAGACACAGGGTAGGGCTGGTGCAGCTGCCAATTCGGCAGAGCAGCACAAGCGGCGCAAATATGCTAACCTCGGCAGTGGTTACATATTTGAGGCGTTTGGTGTCGAGACATTGGGCCCTTGGGGACCGGGAGCTCACCTCATTTTCAAAAATCTTTCAGAGCGTCTGATTAACGCGACGCGTGACCAAAATGCTGGCGTGTATCTGGCTCAACGTATAAGCATTGCCATTCAACGTGGTAATGCCGCCAGCATGCTGGGTACGCTGCCGACTGATAGTGGGTTTGAGCATTTGGATTGTCTTTAGATCTTCAACGGTCTATGGACAGTCTAATAGTTTATTTAGTGTTAGTTTTAGCTAGTATTTTGTTTATTTAATAAAGGCACTTGCCATCATGTCATATGTGTAGGTAGATTCCTTAAGGGGTGTGGAGATCAGGTAAGAGAGGATTTTGTGAAAGGGCCAAATATAAGGGCAGAGAATTTGGAATTAGTAGTTAAAAATAAGTAGGTACAGATTGGAGACTTTACTTCATAAGAGCTGCATTCACGAGTTTAATACACAAAGTTTGCCCATTCTATCTAAATAATATTGTACACATTTCACAAACTCAATAAAACTCAACCAGGCAAATAAAAAAGTGGATAAAAAGACCGAGATCCAGTTTCAAAGTCCATCAACGACTTGAAGTGTACTTACAAAATAGTATGCAGTAAGATAACTTTAGGGGTTTTGGCGTAAACGTGAAAAAACCATGTCGCTTCTGTATTATTTTTAATCGACTTCCAAAAAGAAGGAGGTTATCAATTCGACTGTTTTTTTGTTACCGCAGAACTTTTGACTGGGTGAACTGATTCTGATAATTATTTTTTTATTTGAAAACTGTTGCTTCCCAAATGGTCCCATTTCAATTTAGTCCACTTCTGATGAAGTCGGTTTTGTTATATTGAGAATTATCTTATACTTGAGAGAGAGAGAGGACGGGCCCTCCCATCCACCATGCTGGTCCAGTGCATGATGGTGAATGCTATTATGTCTGAACTTTTGAGGTTCTTGGACATACCAGTTTCCTCACAATGTTTTATTACACCGTTATTGAGCGATGGCATCTAAACGGCACGTAATTTATTTTGGTGCTAAATAAGTTATTGGTGCAGTGCCAAGAATCAAACCGGGTGTATATCAGACTTAGAAGAAAAAAAATCATTCTACTGCAATTACATCTATTAATTATGTATAATATATGATATATGTGTGTGTTTCTATCATATAATTAAATATGTGCTAGTCAAATTAGTTTAAGGTGAAATCGCCGCGAATTATTGCTAGTTATCGAATATTGCTTATTCTCTGTTACTGTACTGAGAAGTACAGTAAAGCTACGTGCAGAAGTATAAATTTAAATAAACCCCACGCTACAGAAATGACGCCGTAATCCGTCTTGCTTGCGAGTTTCGACGCTGTCATAATTTTACTAAGATTTGAAGATTTTGGATAGGAATATTTAAGAATCTTTTTTTAAACCTATGACCAATGAAATATGGATAATGCCGGCGATTGTAATGTACTTTTCGTAAAAGTGGGTGTAATTTAATTAATCTGACAATAGTAAAGTTTTCTGCGTCTCTTTTGATAATGTAATAACACTGATAGGCTGAAAACAACTCCATTTTAGATTTATTTTAAAGTACAGTTCCAGAAAATGGTGGGTAGGTACTATTTGAAATGCTAAGACTAAATAACTTACCTAATTTAAGTAATGAATGAACATTACAACGTTACAATTAGGTATACTTATGTACCTTCTACTCGCCTCCCGCTAAATCTTGGCGGTGTGTCGCGGTGGTAAGATTTGGGTTCGAAGTTATTATTGATGAAGATCCTATTACATAATTACGGGCAAGATTATAAAAAAAATTGAGACATTATTCCAACAAAGATGTACATCTAAAGATTCTAAAGTATCATCTGTTAAAAAACGAAAAAAGACGTTCTGCCGAAACCCGGGATTGAACCGGGGACCTTTAGATCTTCAGTCTAACGCTCTCCCAACTGAGCTATTTCGGCTGTGACTACTGTAACTAAATTCAAAGTTTTTACAAAGATAATAATGTTATCGTTAAGATAAGTTTTTTCATAGCGTTTAACTCCGCGTTTGAGCACCTAAACACATAAGCGACGATCTGATTGAAAATGGAGCACGCAGACTTAGAAGATAGCCTATTAACTCTGACCTATAAAAAAACTTGTAGGTTTATTATGTGTGAACAAGGAAGCCGGTAAATTGTTCCATACTTTGGATGTACGGATTAGATAGATAGAAAACTTTTTATTGTTTACGCCAGAAATGACAGGGCAAAATTGATTGTTGTTTTTAAAGTTTTATCTTCATTGATAATTGTCGAAAAAAAACATCTATTATTCATAATCTGAGCATTTTTGGTGGATTCAGGTTTTTTCTCTTTATATTTATTAGCGGATTTTTTTTGCGATTCGTTTGAACGCCACCTCACCTGATGGTAAGCGATGACGCGGTCTACAATGGAGCTTGCCTATAGAAACTGATTCACTCGCAACTTGAAGATAGTAGACTGTAACTATCGGAGTACACACAATCTGGCAGCGCATTTCACAGTCTAGCAGCTCGCACAACAAAAGTGGATTCAGACGTTTCGTACAGGCTTTTGAAACATCAACCATGAAGCGGCATTGCCTTTAAATAAGTATATATATTTGCATAAAGAAATTTTGAGTTCTTAGGTATTTGTCTTACTTTTAATTTTAATACAAAAAAAATACTATAGCTAGAAAAAAATAAACTTATATCTTGTGTGCGTAAAAACGTCTCGTTCACTCTCACTCTCATGTCTTTACTAATGAGAAAGACAGAGACAAGATAATTTGGAGCCCGCAACATTTTCGTCATATCCAATTTCATGTCAATCTACGTAATTCCGTCTTACCGCTTACAAGGTCTGGCAACCGCTGAAAAACAGCATCGAATTAATTTAGGAAAATTAAAATTCTTTAACGATCACCTTTTGAGGATTATTCACTGTCCTGAGAGCATTAAGGATCAGCTTGCTTCATTTGTCAGGATCTGTGGTTTGGCTGAGCCAAAAATATAGATGCTAACCATAAATTAATTTATTTGAAGCTTCTTGACGTTGGAATCCTTTTCGGAATTTTCGATAAATATCTAGGTTAGGTAAAAGAGAGTTTCATGTGTACTCTATATGTCACAGTTTTCAATTTTTAGCGACTTCAAATAACTAGCCATGAACTGTCAAGACACGCATAGGAAAGGGTTCCGTTTTCCGTAGCTAAAGTCATAATAATTAATAGTTTAGAAATTTTATGTAGCAGAAAAATTCGGAAGAACGAAGCGTTGTGGACTTAGCAAAATTTCAGAGTTGCATAATATCAGTGTTTGATGGTTTAGTCAAAAAGAAAATGACTTGAAAAACATTGTTTGTTAAGACAATTTCACGAAAAGCCAATAACCCTTGAGCTAGAACATCTTGAATTTATTACAGTTTATCAATTAGGTATCAATATTAACTCAAAAAGTTATAATCAGAAAATGATCGAAATAACTTTGAATTAAGGTTTTTAATCTATCAACATAGCAAGCTATGTTGATAGATTAAATTTAAAAAAATCTATGTCTAATAGTTCACCATGAAATCGCGAAAAAAATCAGCTGTTCCATAGAAAACGTTCCTACTTTCGGCTTAGTACAGGGTATATGCGTCATCATCATTCAGCCAGGACGTCCACTGCTGGACATAGGCCTCCCCCATCGATTTCCAAAAGGGCCGGTTGGAAGTGGCCTGCATCCAGCGTTTTCCTGCGGTCTTTTTTAGGTCGTCTGTCCATCTTATGGGTGGACGTCCTACCTTTCAGCCCCACCGGCCATCTATTCTGCGTGCTATGTGCCCTGCCCACTGCCACTTCAACTTGCTAATCCGGTGGGCTATGTCGGTAACTTTCGTCTACGGATCTACTAATTTTTTGGGTATATGCGTTAAACATTGTCTGCTTCCACTTGACATTGCGTTAACATGCCTTGTATACTTGTGTAGGCTTTGATACAATATTATCCGTAAATCCATTGCTTAATGACAAGCCATGGCAATTTAGTGAGATACAGCAGCAGAGTTTACGTTAACGCATCTGCTTTGGACATCTTGTAAAAGGATGCATGAAATTTTTGGGGTTCAACTAGTTGCTGTAAAATGGTGTAAATAAACCGCAAGACCTAGGTAGGTAGGCCTCCCACTAGATGGACCGACGACATCATAAGTCGCGGGCATCCAGTGGATGCAGATGGCAGGATGTCGTTCAGTGTGGAGGTTAAAGGGAGAGGCCTATGTTCAGCAGTGGACGTCTTATGGCTGATAATGATGACGATGGTGGAAACAGGACCCTATTTTTAATCCTGTCTGTCTTTCTTTCCGTCCGTCCATCCTATCTTTTAACTGCTGTAGCTTACGAACCATAAACCAAACGTAATAGCCAGTTGAAATTTGCACAGAATATGTAATATTCTATCAGATTCATTTAACTATAATAATATACAAAAAGTAAATACTAATTGGGAGCCCCATACAACACACTTTTTTAACACTTTTTTTGTTCAATTAGTAAAGGCACTTACCTTAAAAAGAAAATTAAAAAAATGTTCCTACTCAATACTGCAATGTTGTAATGAGAGTAGATATCTGCCTACAAACTGCTACGCAGTTTGGTAGAGTTGTATATACATAGCATGTATTTTATACACTGAGATAAATAATAAAAAAATAAAAAAAACTTATTTTTGTATTTGTTCAAGTTTAAAATCGGTAAAATATACAAGCCTCAAACTTGTCATGATTAAGTCACACTCTAAAATATAACAACAAATAATAAAAAAGGGTCAAGTGCGAGTCGGGTACATGTTTCTGTTCGTTACCAAGTTAAGCAACGTACTCGTATTTGGTTACTTGGACGACATATCCTTCACCGAATCGAAATTGCATATTTAACTAATTTTAAAGTCGGTTTTTGAAATTGATAATTATTGTATTTTGTGGTGGTTCGAAACCCTCACTGCGCAAGCCCGATTCGCACTTGGCCGGTTTAATTTGTTGGATTTATTTATTTATTTAATATAATCCACAGCTCTCGAAATTAATACACTAAACTTATAGATATACTGACAGCCAATGACGGATTTACATTTTATAGACAAATATTAAAAATAAAACACATGATTATTCTGCCGATTCCAGAATATAATTGGTCTCATAGGTAAAACTGTTCATAAAATTATGTGTACATTTAATGACTTCCTTTCAGGTCCACCACCGTTCCTTGAAACCCTGTAATAAAAATGATAGCAGCGCTCAGCTATCCCAGTAACTAAGATCATACAGACCAACCTCCAGCACTGTACTGCTGCTACGGCTAACCTGCGCAGAGAGCTGGAGGCAAACCATAGCGCTAATCCAGGAG
Source organism: Agriopis leucophaearia (assembly GCA_949125355.1). NCBI lineage: Eukaryota > Metazoa > Arthropoda > Insecta > Lepidoptera > Geometridae > Agriopis > Agriopis leucophaearia. The sequence goes on along the minus strand of OX421285.1, from coordinate 9,678,838 downwards.
CCGTGGATTAGGATGGGACGAGTGTGTGGTCTGAAAAACTTAAGGGGTAAGTTAATACTTGACTATACCTGTAATAATAATAGAGCATGTATATATATACCAAGAAGTACAACAGCAGTATCTATAACGCAATTCTGCTCTAGAGATCTGGCCGCAGCTAGAATCAAGAGTGGAAATGAGGAGGTGGTTATAGCATCAGCATACATGCCTAGTGATGATACATCGCCACCTAAAGCGGTAGGTGATCTAATAAACTACTGTGAAAACAATAACTATCAACTAATTATCTCAACAGATAGCAATGCACACCACCCTCTTTGGGGGATGCCCGCATCAAACAGTCGGGGAGAGGAACTGGTAAACTTTTTATTCACCACTAATCTCTCCATAACTAACACAGGGGCGGAGCCAACTTTTGTGACGAGGCAAAGCCGCACTATTATAGATCTAACGCTAGTCTCGGACAACTGCAATCTTGTGAGAAACTGGAGAGTCTCAGATGAGCACTCCGGCTCAGATCACAGATGGATAAGGTATGACCTAACACTGACCCAGACTACACCAACACCGATTAGAAACCCACGTAGAACAAACAAGGTAAGTTACATATCAGCCCTAAAACAAAACCTTAACCCTATTCACCTGGGGGCAACCTATACGCACACTACAGAAATAGAAAATTCTGTGACCAAACTGACAGACAACCTTATAACAAGCTTCAGGGCAGCGTGTCCACTGTCAACTCCGGGAGGCCAAGGTAAAGGTAACCGGTGCTGGTCCAGGGATGCAGAGAAGCTAAGAAAGAAGACACGTAAACTGTACAACCGCGCCATGAATACCTATGACGATTTAGACTGGGATAATTACAAAATGGCGATGAGAGAATATAAAAAATGCATACGATCTAACAAGCGACAATCATGGAAAAAATTTACTAGTAATATTGAGTCTAACTCTGCAGCGAACAGAGTCAGGAAAATCCTAGCGGCTGACTCAAACCGTGATATAGGAACACTCAAAAGACCTGATAACACCTACACTAGAACAGAAATAGAAACTAATAATCTACTACTACAAACACACTTCCCAGGATGTCTTATTAGTAACCAATCCACATGGATTGAGAACAGTGGGACTATAGCAACAGACTCTGACTGGGCGGCTGCACGGATAGTAGTAACAAGTGATAAGCTAACCTGGGCAATAAAATCATTCCAGACATTCAAATCTCCTGGACTTGATGGAGTCTTTCCAGGACTCCTGCAATGGGGAGAACACTTACTAAATGAGACTATAAAACAACTCTTTAGGGCCTGCCTAGCCAATAAGTATATCCCGCTTGGATGGAGAGAGGTGAGAGTACTCTTTATCCCGAAACCGGGTAAAAGCGACTACACAGACCCTAAAGCCTACAGACCAATTAGCCTCTCATCTTTCCTATTGAAAACTTTAGAGAGGCTTGTAGAAAGACACATTAGGGATAACATTCTTAATAGTAACCCGTTACACCCACAACAACATGCATACAGCTCGGGCAAATCTACTGAGTCAGCCCTGCATAGAGTTGTGCAGGTTATAGAGCGAGACATCAACAATAAAGCACTATGTCTGGGAGCTTTCATAGACATAGAAGGTGCTTTCGATAAGACTAACTTTAATAGCATTGAAACAGCACTGAAAAAACACAATACTAACCCAACGCTGATAGAATGGACACTAAACATGCTGCGACTAAGGGCGGTGAGAATTGACTCAGATGGCTCGACCAGGGGACTGGTGATGAAGGGCTGCCCACAAGGTGGGGTAGCATCACCGATCCTATGGAACATGGTAGTGAACGTCCTAATCACTAGACTGAACATAGAACGCTATTTTACGGTTGGGTACGCTGACGATCTGACGATCCTGATTTCAGGTCAATTCGCCAGCGTAGCATGCAACCTCATGAATAATGCACTAAAAATTGTAGAAAGATGGTGCAATGAATACGAGCTAACCGTCAACCCGGGTAAAACAGAACTTGTAATGTTTACAAACAAAAGAAATCTGGGTTCTTATAAACTACCGTCCCTCTTTGGACAACAGCTCTGCTTGTCGGAAGAAGTAAAATACCTGGGAATTACACTAGATAAAAAACTAAATTGGGCAAAACATATTGAAAATAAGACAAAGAAGGCTACCATATCATTCTGGCAATGTAGGAAAATGATAGGGAAATCTTGGGGCCTAAACCCCAAAATAACACTTTGGCTGTACAACACCGTAGTCAGACCCTCTCTGACCTATGGTGCAGTAGTATGGTGGCCTAGAACCAAATTAAGTACAACAATAGATAAACTAGCCACGATACAGAGATTAGCCTGTGTAGCGGCGACAGGTTGCATGAGCTCCGCACCCACAGTGGCGCTGGAAGCCCTACTGGGGCTGACACCGCTGCAGTTCTACATACAGCAGGAAGCAGCAGCATCTGCATACAGGCTCAAAGCGTTAGGTCTCTGGGTACAAGATAATCTAGCCAAACATACCACCATACTAGCTGCCTATGCAGATTGTAACCCAGCAATGATCTCACTATACGATAGAGTGCCAAAGAAACACATCTTTACAAGGAGCTACGATATCCAACTATATGAAGATCACAGTGATAGCTCTGGGATAAGGGAAGTGAGGATATATACAGACGGATCTAAAACAGATAGAGGCACCGGGTCTGGTACGTTCTCGGAAGACCTCAACATACATATAACAACGACCCTGGGTGAATATAACTCCATTTTCCAAGCAGAATGTGTAGGTATCATCCAGGCGGCAACAGCGGTACTACTAAGACAGGTAACTGACCAAAACATCAGAATTCTCTCAGATAGTGCTGCAGTGCTGAAGGCGTTACAGCGATATGAGCATACCTCAGGACTAACTCTACAGTGCCACGACCTGCTGGAGACCGTAAGCAACCAAAATAATAATAATCTTACTCTCCAATGGATCAAGGGGCACAGCGGATCTAGGGGTAATGATGCGGCTGATGAACTAGCACGGAGAGGCTCGAGCATACGACCTGTAGGGCCCGAGCCGATAATCCCCCTACCTTTCAGCCAAATTAAATCATGGATTCGACAGCGCACTACAAAACTTCACAAAGAATACTGGGCTAGTACCAAGAACTGTAAACAATCAAGGGAAGCTTTCCCGGAACTCAACCCGAGATACTCTCGTAGGTTGTTGAATTTAAAACGTGACAAGCTCCGGCAGGTAGTTGGGGTTGTGACAGGTCACTGCCTTTTAAACAAACACCTTTTTAAAATTGGGGTTACAGACAGTCCCCTATGCAGAGGGTGTATGGAGACTGAAGAAACAGCCGCGCATTTGCTGCTGGAGTGCAGCAGCGTGGAAGAACAACGAAATACTATCCTCGGATCACCGAGGACGCTCCAGGAGGCCTGCACAGGCATCAGCGAGCTGCTGGCTTTTCTGGAGGAGACCGGTTGGCTGAACTAGCTGCAGCCGGGTGACGCAAAATGGGCCAATGATTGGCCTGGTTGCGGAAAACGCCCGCTACACAAGTAAGTCAGCTATCCCAAATTTCATTTAAATCTGTTAATCTGTTACGAAGTTAACTCCTATAATTATCGCAGGAAAAAAAAAACACGCTTTAAAATCGCTTATCCTGAAGATCCTGTTTATAGGACAAACTATTTAAAATATTGCATTGTAAGTGTGCAAAAATTGATTTAATTCGACGTTTTGAAGTAGTTGAAAATCAAGTTCTAAGATTACGTTACACACATACATATATGTACGCACACATACACACACATGCATACATACATATACACATACATAGATACATACACACAAACAAAACTTTCACATTTATAGCCTAAATAAGTGTAATGATATTCCGTCATGAACGCGAGTGGTCCAGATTTCCAGCGCCCAGCTTCATTACATATCCCAACGCTTTCAATATTAACGCTCGATACAGTATGTAAATTGATTGATAAATGGATGAAACAGAGCAGTTTGTATACATGCTCCTGGCGGTTTTAAGCCTATGATATTTTTAAGTGACATTAAATATTTTAGGCACTTCAAGTATAGGATGGTGACAAACAGGTTCAAATCTCGTGTTCGTAACTTCGTATAGTCTTGATGGGTCATGCCCCCCGTTCACCAACAGGCTTCACTCACTAGTCATCATCATCATCAGCCATAAGACGTCCACTGCTGAACATAGACCTCTCCCTTTAACCTCCACACTGAACGACAACCTGCCATCTGCATCCACTGGATGCCCGCGACTCTCACGATGTCGTCGGTCTATCTAGTGGGAGGCCTACCTACGATGCGTCTTCCGGTTGGTGGTCTCCACTCAAGAACCTTTCTTCCCCATCGGTTATCGGTTCTTCGAGCGATGTGGCCTGCCCATTGCCACTTACTAGTGGGCACGGGTAATTCGCATTTATCTTTGAACCCACTGCATTAGAGATAGAAACGAAAAAAATATCGACATTTATGAAAATCAAAAATACATAATCATCATCATTTCAGCCTATCATGTCCTCACTGTTTGGTGGTGTTTTATCAAGATTTCATAGAAAAAAAGTACATTCACAAATTCGCAATATTTTTATGAATAAAACAGGATTCAATAAAAAAAAAACGATTACTACTATGAATTTTATAACAGAAATATTCGTAGGTAAATGAATTTGTCGTTACCAGGTCCCAGGATAGCAGAAACGATGGCACAGAATACATTATCCACGCAGAAAGTTCACTGCGCAAATAAATTTAAATAAATAAGGACTCTATCTACGAGGAAATAAAGTAGCAATTCAACTTGAACAGCGCTGCACCCCGCGTCCTATATTCACCTAGAGTTCCGCTCCCTTTCTATCACGTAGCTGTCTCTCCTGACGCGGCAAGTGTAACGTTAGGGTTGTCATCTTGATATTTACCACAGAATACTAATTAGTTTTTACTTATCAGCTATGTAGCCTATGTAGTACCATATGTTTAACAAATAGTAATAGTGGGTCAACTCGGGCGTCTAGACAGAGCAATGATGAGGTGCGGTAGGAAGGAGAGCGGAATCCTCCCCCTGTCCGCGACGTCTGCGGTAGTGCTATTTAGCTTCGCATGTAGACGGTACGCCCGTTTCAGTTGTGTCACGTACACGCACAGACCTACTCATATATCTGTGCGTACACGGAATCGGCTGCAAGCTGCGAGGCGCTACTAGTACGTTTGTATATACGAGTATGAGGAATACAGATAGAATAAAATTGTAAAAATATTATTATCTAATATTGCTAACTAGCCAGTGGCCCTGTACAATATTCGCGTAAAATAAATACTATCAAAATTCATACAAATATTGAATTTTGAACTTGAAATTTGTATGAAATTCGATATAGTAAGTATTTTACGCGAACATTCGTAGTTGGGCCACTGGCTATTTTTATTTGATTTTAGTTGTGACAACCCTTCGCGTCTAGACATCGAGGCAGCCATGTAGGTATATTGCGGTTAAACAAAGGAGTTGACCCACTATTAGTATTTGTTACACATAATTATGGTAGTACCTAACCTACCTACCTATTACTTATATTCTCCTTTAATTTGAATGACATTTAACCAACAAAAAAAAAAACTATAATTTCGATTCATTCTTAGTATTTTTTTTATTTAAACACCCGTAAGCACAGCAGTATGTTTTATAGGAATTAAAATATCGTTAGGAAGTCATTTTTCGTTGCAAAAATCGACGTGGCTAGCATGCGAGCCGAGCGGGAGCTTTCCTATATTAAAAAGTACTCTTTGGCGGGAGCCGAGCGGCCACTGTGTAACACCGGTGCGTAGGGTACGCCGGCCAAATGTACCTACACTGCGGAGTGAAACCCCCCTGACGATGGAGAGGTATTTCACTCTAGATTCACAAAGGGTGTGATTAAGGGGTCGCGATGGGGAAAACCTCTTCGTGGTATACCCCTTCAACCCCTTGGTTTTTGGAGTGTTTTATGGACCCCTTTTGGCAAATGCGAATTCCAGGCATAAATGTCATGCAGGTTTCAGGTGAAAGATGAAATAACGCGCTACTAGCATCTAGACGTAAAGACTCAGCAAACTGTGAAGCAAACAAGTCCCATCAGGTTTCAGCAATAGAAGTAGTGAGGGGCAGCAGAAGTTCGCTTCTACTGATTTAGCTAGGGACCAAACGAAGTTTATATGTAACTACATGCTTCAACTACAAGATTTTTATCAGAAAAGACGCCACAAACACGTCAAAATGTATGAAAATTCATTGCAGCGAGCACTGAAGTGAGAATTTTTTCGTTTAGATTCTCTTTTCTGTGGCAGCGACGTGTTGCATTTTTTATTCCTACTAAGAACGTCACGAAGGCAAATTTTGTGGTAGTTGACTCCTTTCGCACGGCCATCCAAAGCAATTCTGACGTCTGACCTGCTACTTTCTAGATGACAAATATTAATTTAAATTTGTTGCGTGCTAGTTGGAACATTGATCCAACTTAAGACATGCGAAATTACAGGGCACACAGAGATTTGACATCTTATATCTCGCGGTGACGAGCGCAGTGCATTGCCATCCAGGGTTTTGAACTGTTGAAGTTCAAAATTCTGAGTGGCGTTGAGCTGTTATGGCCAAGCGTGAAGAGCCATCAGGCGAGCGACTACGCTCGTCTCGTCACCCAGTATCATTAAAAAAAAAAATAAGTAGGAGAACTTGCGTTGTCTTTCATGGTAACGGTCTGCTACTTCTATCTACACAGTTGTGCTTGCTCATTGAAATGCGTGTTAACTTAGTTAATTACGGAGAGGTGTTGTTTGTAATCCGTCGCTCGCTGGATATCTCATGCATGCCAATGGTGCTGTACTCGGGGAGGAGTGAACTGGCATAAACACAAGCATTGTGCAGTGTTGTGTTGAATGACGGTTTCTTCTAGGCAAGCGTGATCCATCGTAGACCGCATCACCGCATCAGGCGAGTTGGCGGTCTAACGCAAGCGTATTATAAAAAACTAGCTTCGCCCCGCGGTTTCACCCGCATGGTGATGAAAATCGGTGATGATGATGAAAAGTAGCCTATGTGTTAATCCCGGACATAAGCTATGTATATTCCAAATTTCATCCAAATCCATCGAGCCGTTTCTGCGTGATTGAGTAACAAACATCCATCCATCCATCCAACCTTTCACATTTATAATATTAGTGGGATAAACCGGTCAAGTGCGAGTCGGGCGCGTGCATTGAGGATTTCGTACAACCACAAAATACAACAAGTTGTCCGAAAAGCAGGCGGTCACCCATCCGAGTACCGACCGCGCCCGACATTGTTTAACTTGGTGGTGATCAGAAATTTGTCACCGACTTGCACTTGGCCATTATTTATTATTTGTTGTTTTACTTTAGTGTGTACTATAATGATACAAAATTTGACGCTTGTATGAATTACCGTTTTTACATTAGAATAAATACTAAAATACGTTTAAAACAGTATAAACGTTTGTTGTATGTGGACCACCCTTTAGTTTTTTACTTTTTGACTAGATAATTATTTATTAGATAATCCGCCGTAACATAAAATATTTTGAAAAAAAAATAAACTACCCATCTATTTACGGTTCGAATGATAGAGCCGTTAAAAGGTAGGTCGGACAGACATACAGGGTAGGCTCAGTAATAGGGTCCCGTTTACACCCTTTCGGTACGGAATCCTAAAAAAGTTGTAATACCACCTCTTTTTAAGGCGTTTAACAAAGAATTTGAAATAACCTAAAATTTGCTAAAATCTCTGATAACGACCAAACCACGACAACTCCACTGCACCGGCATCTAATCTTAATGAGAAGACTTGACTTTGTGGGGCGACTGATTGCGCCGCACGATTCCTCCTATATACATATAGCCCCGTGTACTATACTATAAGGTTTCTCCTAGAATAAGTACTATAACTACCAAGTTACTACCAAAAACCGCAAGTAAAGGAAGGAAAAAGTTGACAGCACCGCTAGCTTAGTTGGTACTAGTTGGTAGTGAACCTGCCTTCTGTGCTTGGGGGCGTGGATTCGATTTATTAGGTGGGAACCTAGGACAAAATATTTGTGTGATGAACATTTGTGTTTGTTCTACGTCAGGGTGTTAATATCTATTTAAGTATGTATTTAAAAATATATATCTATGTATATCAGTCTCTAGCAGCCATATTACAAGCTTTGCTTAGTTTGGGGTCAGTTGACCATGAATGTGTGCAATAATGTAAAAAAAAACACTGCTGCGTGTGAAGCGCCATGGTTTTGCTCCACTAAATGGAACTTTAATACAATATAATATTAAGCCTATGGTAATCTGTAGTAACAAGCGTTGTATCCCCTTGAGGGCGCTTCTCACGTCTCGTTACAGAATATTCGTGCTAGATGACTATTTTCATTAACTTGAGACTACCGTGTATCTACCATGCCAATATAGAACATAACTTAAGCCTAATTAAGATACTATATCTACTACTATTTGTATAACTAGCCGTCCGTCCCGGCTTCGCACGGGTGGAGATTTTTTTGAAACGAAAACTTCTTTAGGCGCCTTGAGTACTTTTTGACTGAACAAAAATCATGGAACTCGCCGAATCACCTGTACCGTGTATTTTAAAACAGCGCCATCTCTTGTAGAATAGGTGAATTACTACTTAAGTTCTAACGTGCAGTCCTATGTCTAATGTGTTTTTTTTACATTCTAGTCCAAAATATAGCCTATGTTACTCAGGGATGTTGTAGCATTCTAATGGTGAAAGAATTTTTTAAATCGGTCCATTAGTTTTTGAGTTAATTCGTTACAAACATCCAAAAATCCATAAACAAATCAAATAAAACTTTTAAACCTTTTCTCTTTATCATTTGTGTAGATTATATACATATTTATATATCTATCTGTATATTGTACTATATCTACTGAACGACTTCAGAAGCTTAGAAACACTTGAAACGCAACACTTAGATCTAAGTAAGTATTAGAAGCTAACTACACTTAGTCAGAGAACTACTCTGGCAAAATAACTTGGGATTGGCTACAGGATTAGGGTTGTCAAATTCTAGTTAAAATCTTACTTAGAAAGGATTTGGCAAATGCACAATAAATACACATGCTAAGTGCGAGTCGGGCTCGCATACTAAGGGTTCCGTACCACCACATAACCACATAACATTAGAAGGATGCTGCTGCCCATACTCTGGTGGTTCTGGTCGCAGTTTTAGGTCATCGAGTTGCACTTGGCCAGTATTTTTACTTTTGTTGTACTATAATCATGCCAAGTTCGACATTTTTGTACGTAAGTACTAAGTAAGTCATTAGTCAGGGTCGAGTATTGAACCGGATGCTTGTGAAGCGCATATGCTAACACTTGATCACCATCGCTCTAATCAGCTAAGCTAACCATTAAGTTGGTTAACTTAGTTAATCTAATAAGACCAGTTGGTTGATCTACGGCGCAAGTGCCAACCCTAAATTCATGATAATTGGTACATGCTAGGTCCTTCTAACTTTCCGTAGTAGTTTCAAATCTAGCCACTTCAGAGTTAAGAATTTGTTTTCACTGAGATAAAGGGGTTCAAATATAAATTACATTTCACTTGTAATAATTCAGTTTAAAAAACACGCTTTAAAATCGATAATCCTGAAGATCCTGGTAAGGATAATGGGAAAAACTATACAAATTATTGCATTGTCATCGGTCCTTGATAAGTGTGCAAAGTTCCAAATCAATCGGTCGTTTTGAAAGGGGTGAAAATCACGTTCAAAGATTCCGTTACATAGATACATACCAAGCTAATGAAGGTGTGTTAATAAATTGGTTGGTATTGTCATAATAATGTGATGGGTGGCATTGAAAGGGTCGTCCACATTTTTATGAGTAGGCATGGCTCTTGTGGGTGATGCCTCTAGGGAACGCCTTGTATTGAGGGGATAAGATCCTGCAGTAGATCACCATTGCGTTTGACTGACCCAATAATTGGTGACAATTAACGGTACAGTATACATCTGTATGAAAAAGTTGAGGAATGGTGCTGGATTCTGAAGCAAGCTATCAATGGAAATGATAACCACGACCACTCTGCCGAATGCTAACGACTAAGAAATAAAATAACAAGATGTCTATCACAATCGGAATACTGACTTGCTGGATTTAACTCTAAGGTAAACATCTCTATTATCTGTTATCTATTTACACAAACCTTTGGAATAAGACTTGAATAGAAAAACAATTTTACTTTGATTATTAGAAACTAATAGACAGAATGACGAAATAAAACAATAAAAGTACAGGTACTTTTAATTATTTTGGTTAATCAAAGCTATATGATGATTTATCGAACAAAGAGTCGCCATCTAAGGTGTTTGGATTTTTATATACACAATACTGATCACAAAGAGACAAACAAACAAACAAGTAAAATGTTCACATAAATCTCAAAACACCACAAAACTAAACTACGCAGTTATTCCTAGCCAACTGCAACAAAGTAAATCAAATCCAAGTTCCCCGAACAGTAAAAGAGCTTTCAGTGTAAAACTGGTAAAATGGCGAGCATTCAATCCAGATAAAAGGCTTCGATACTTCGTCCCAGATGCCTTTGTCCCGCTTGATAATAAATTGGAGGATAATAGCACGTATTCTTTGTAATGATAAATTAAAATTTTATACAACCAATTCTTGAAACAGTTCTTAATTTGAAACATATGATCAGGGTTTGATCAAACGAAGCTACCCTAATCCCTACTATAAAATCTGATATCAAATAAAAACACCACACCCAAATCGATCTAGAAGTTTTGGACAAAAATGGTAACAGCAATAACAACACAGTGGATGGGCAGGTTCAGAAAATTGCGTGACATCTCGTCCAAGATACCACAGTGCCTAAAGACAAGGGTAAATGACTAGTGTGTGTTGCCAGTGAACATATGGTACTGAGTCCTTACGTTGGCCTTTTGGAAAAACTCAGAGTTACACAACGGGCAATGGAGAGAGCTGTGCTAAAAGTTTATTTGCACGATAGAATCCTGAACGTAGATATTCGCCAATGAACCAGAGTCACCGACATAGCTATTTAAATTTGGAAGTTCAAGTGACAATGGGCAGGCCCCATCGCTCGAAGAACCATTAACCGATGGGGGAGAAAGCTTCTTGAGTGAAGACCACGAATCGGAAGACGCAGCGTAGATAGGCGTCCCGCTAGATGGACCGACGACATTGTGAGGGTCGCGGGCTGATGATGATGATATACCCAGTACCGCTTACTCCAAATGCTGATGCTTCCTCCCTTCTCGTCGTGGGTAAAAAAAAAGGATAACTAGAGCCCTTTGTCGAGTCCGACCCTTACGCATGATAACGGTTTGCAGTGAAGGTGGCACGTTTCACCAATTGCGGGAACTTCTAACGGTTTTTTGTGAAGGTAGTAAGTTTTACCATTTGCGGGAAATTCAAACGGTTTACTGTGAAGGTAGTACGTTTCACCAATTGCGGGAAATTCAAACGGTTTGCTGTGAAGGTAGTACGCTTCAACAATTACGGGAAATTCAAACGGTTTGCTGTGAAGGTAGTACGTTTCAACAATTACGGGAAATTCAAATGGTTTGCTGTAAAGGTAGTACGTTTCAACAATTACGGGAAATTCAAACGCTTTGCTGTGATGGTGGTACGTTTCACAAATGGCAGGAAATTCAAACGGGTTAACTGTGAAAGTAGTACGTTTCAACAATTACGGGAAATTCAAAAGGTTTGCTGTGAAGGTGGTACGTTTCACCAATTGTTTCCAAACATTCATCGATTGCCGCAAACACTGTGATTATTTACAATAATTACCCGGGCTAGCGACTATTATGACCATATTATAATTTTCCACCATACCAGATGAAACAATAATATCGTTATAACGTTTCTCCGTGGGCTTGCCTGTACAGCAACTTTTTAGTTAGTTAAACATTGAAATATTCCTTTTACCAGACAACATTTAACTAACCATTTCTCAAAACAGACAAAACAACTCCACTCAAAAAAAAAACTAGCTCTCATCCACGCTTAAAAAGAATTTACCGAGTCAAAACTCCCCACTGTCTCTGTAGCGACCTCCGTAAACAACACTTGAATCCCTAATAAACTGACTAATTAACGACGCGTCTTCACGAGGATAGCTAGCAACAAGCGACCACAAGTTGGAAAAGGTTAGGACACAAGTAAAATATTAATAATGTATTTTATCCTTTTACTTCATTTATTTCATTTCACGGGTCTAGCCCGGACATTTGGTGGGCATTGGTGGAGCCGAAGCCAACACCAAGAGGCCCTTTTGAATATAAAAAATACAATTATTATGGAATATGTATAAAATTGAATATGAAACTATTATACAGTATAGGATTAAAAAAGTCTGGGCTATTTAGGCGAACAACTTGTGGATGGAATAACAGATCTATAGAATGAGAAACGGCACCTGTCTCATCTCAAAATATATTTAGGTAGGTGATGACTTGCCACCCACTGAATGGGCCCGCCATAAAGGCTGCCTTCTCCTTTATCTTGGCACCGGAAGGGCCAAGATACGGGGTTTATCCTTATTATTATTGTTAGTGGCAATGGGCAGGCCACATCGCTCGAAGAACCAATAACCGATGGGGAAGAAAGGTTCTTGAGTGGAGACCACGAACCGAAAGACGCAGTGTAGGTATGCCTCCCAGTAAAATGTTAAATAATTATCAATATAAAAAACTGACTTCATGAAAAATGTCAGAACTGGACCAAAATACAATGAGGCCACACGGGAATCACCAGCTTTCAAATAAAAAAGAATCGTCAAAATCGGTTCACCCAGTCGAAAATTCTGAGGTAACAAACATAAAAAAAATACAGTCGAATTGATAACCCCCTCTTTTTGGAAGTCGGTTAAAAATAGAATAGTTCCAGAGAAACAAGGAATTATTTGAAAAAAAAACAACAATAAAAGAGCTAATTGATATCTTCAAAAAAAAATATCATTGCTTAAAACACAAGATTCCAAGTCACCTTTCAAACCAACAAAAATTCACTAAACTATAATTGGTTCAGCCGTATGGGAGCTACGACGCTACGGACAGATACACCTTCTGTTTAACACACACTAATATAATATGATATTATACTTCAAAATATAATATGAAAAATTTAATAAGTGCCTATAAAATGTAAGGGTTGCTCTCGATTTCCCAGGGTTCCCATTATCATAACCTGACTTGGTGACAATGGGACCAAATTGGAAGTATACCCTACCGAACAAAAGATGTTTTCTTGAAATCGGTCAACAGTTGGCGGAGAAATCGGTTAACATAACTATATTAAAAAAAAAAACTGAAAAATTTAACCTCTGCCTTTTAGAAGTCAGTTAATAACCGTATTTTGGCTTAGCACCGGTATTCCGTGTAATCCTGTGTTACTTGTTTTTCCGAAATCCTGGTCACCCCAAAACACAACACCGAGTGTGCAATTAGCGTATACTTGTTGACAGATTATAACCAGCCTTCGTCTCTCTCCCTCATACTGAATTACACAAGTTAGACAGAGAGGGGACGATTGTAAAGGATGCATCATTGAGCTTGGATCTGTTTTTGCAAGTCGGTTCGTATGCGGATGCGAGAATAAAATTTTAGTTTCACTGCTTCTATGAAAGGTATGTTTGGACTGCGGAATACGTAGACTATGGGTTTGCCATTTTAATACTGTATAACCACAGTAGATAATATAAGCTACAGCAGTAGGTTGACTCGGACGCCTTCTTGAATTCAATGCCTACTGTCAGTAACAGCGCTAGGGTTGCTACTCGGATTTTAAGAAAATTTTCGTTATTTTAACCGACTTCCAAAAAGGAGGAGGTTCTATGTTCGTCTGTATGTTTTTTTTTTGTTGTAGTCTTTTACGCTGACTACACTTTTTTATGATCACTCGGTATCATAAGAAAGTGTAGTGTATGAGACGAGCGAAATCGCTCGCCTGATGGCTCTTCACGCTTGCCCATAACAGCAAAACGCAGAAATTTTAACTTCAACAGTTCAAAACCCTGGACGGCATTGCACTGCGCTCGTCACCCCGAGATATAAGATGTCAAATCTCTGTGTGACCTGTAATTTCACTGGAAACATTGCCCTTCAATCCGGAACACAGTAGTGTTTGCACACTGCTTGGCGGTTGAATAACTGGCAAAGGTGTGGTACTTCCCCAGGCGGACCCCTGCAAAAGAGTCCTACCACTACAAAAACTTGTGGACACACACACGGCGTATCACTATGACGTGGCGCGCGCGGCTATTGCTCTGAGCGTACCGTGAAGTATCGTAGCGGGCGGGGAAAAGGGCGCTCGTTTGATTATGTCACTCGATTAGGGCGTTTGTTTAAAGTTGAACTACTGGTTTAGCTTATATTATCTACTGTAGTATAAAAGAGTTTGGTAGCAGGTAGATTGGTGTAGACCGCTGGTGTAGACGTGTTCTAGAACACTCCACTCTAGAGTGGAGACCGTCAAATGTAGCGTAGGACACCCTGAGACTCGATGAGACGAAGAGACCTGAGTGACGATATACCTAAGCTGGCAGTGGCTGCAAAAGGCTGAATATCTGGCTGAGTGGTGTGCTTGGGTGATGCTAAAAGACTACGATTACAGCCTTTCTTGATCGAAAGATCACAAAACTACCCTCAATTTTTATTTTCTTACTTACTTCGTACTTGGGTCTTAGTCGTGTATATTTATATATATTATTATGATACAAAATAAAATAAATATTCATGGAACGTAGAAATGCCAATGTCAGTGCCAATGTGCCGCCAAAACATAGCACTTAAAAAAAATTGGAGTATATTTCACATAATTTTTTTGTTTGTTTTTTCTAACAAAACACTCGGTTCACACTAGGATTTTTATTTCTCTGTGTACATATTCTCTTTTTGGTAGAAAAAGATAACAAGCCGTTTTAAACATTGAAATGTTGTACGTATTACTTTACTCATCATCATCAGCCATAAGACGTCCATTGCTGAACATAGGCCTCCCCTTTAACCTCCACGCTGAACAACAACCTGCCATCTGCATCCACTGGATGCCCGCGACTCTCACGATGTCGTCGGTCCATCTAGATTCTAGTGGGAGGCCTACCTACGCTGCGTCTTCCGGTTCGTGGTCTCCACTCAAGAACCTTTCTTCCCCATCGGTTATCGGTTCTTCGGGCGATCATTACTTTATTACCTAAACAATAAAATATTATCAGAGAAAATAAAAATTTACTACTAATTATTCAGCAATGGTCGAGTATAATTTTCGTAAAAACGTGTTCTGCAAAATATGAACACATTCAATACCATGTTTCAGAATAAGTAACTTTTGTTGTAGTGTTGTATTTTGAGCCAATTAAATTTTTATACTGCCATACGCAAAAAATCTATCGCGCAAAAAAACTACGCTCGTAGTTTTTTTGCGCGATAGAATCTGGAACGTGGATATTCGCCAAAGAACCAGAGTCACCGACATAGCTAATAAAAAATTGCAAATTGAAGTGGCAATGGGCAGGCTACATTTCTCGAAGAACCTATAACCGATGGGGAGGAAAGGTTCTTGAGTGGAGACCACGAACCGGAAGACGCAGCGTAGGTAGACCTCCCACTAGATGGACCAACGACATTGTGAGAGTCACGGGCATCCAGTGGATGTAGATAGCAGGCTGTCGTTCAGGGTGGAAGTTAAATGGGGTGGCCTATGTTCAGCAGTAGACGTTTTCTGGCTAATGATGATGACTGACATAAGGCAGTTTAACTATCATGACAAAAGTCATGGTTAAGTAAAACCATCCAGTGCGAGAAGCTATTCGAGCACATGCGTTCGCCGACCTACATGTCCTGGGTGGCGATTATGGTAAAGTCCTGAGTGAACCTCGGGAAAACCTTGTCCAGTAATGAACTAAAGTTAATTATGAATGAAAATAGTTCAGTATAAGTAGGCAAAATCAAGAAAATATGCAGTTAATGGCACGTCGAGCGGTTTACGACCAAGGTTTAGGGTTAGGTGTCTATGGAAAAAAAGAAAAAGAGGAAAAAAACAAACTACCCGATTTTTGCTCGAGTGACGAACAGGGAAGTGTTTTAAAATTATTTTTGATTTTCCGTATATTATGTTTTAATATCATTATTTATCCTTAAAATATCACGAACGAAGTTAGTTGAAAGTCCTATAAGAAAATTTCATTTTATACTATTACTAGTGACGCGCCCCGGCTTCGCACGGGTGTAAGCTCGGCCTTCGGCCTCGCTACAAAATAGTATCCTATGTCCGTCTCCTGGTTCTAAGCTACCTCCCCACCAATTTTCAGCCAAATCGGTTCAGCCGTTCTTGAGTTATAAATAGTGTAACTAACACGACTTTCTTTTATATTTATATAGATTATAGACTAATACAGTAAGGAATTTTGGTCGTTTCTGTCTTAAGGCGTCCTTGCTCTAATCATAATACCTTCAAGACCCTACGATCAAGTTTTCTCGGCGCCTTACGAACTCAAATCTCGTGCCGGCAACAAATCGAATAAGCAGGCGAGCGCCTCATTCGAATACAGAGGCGGATTCAATACGGATTCAATTCGATTTAAAACGTGCACTCACTCGGTGTTTTGGAGGAGATACGTGAGATACACGCTTATACGTTTTTCTTAGATTTTATAACACTTATTTTAAGGAAACTGGAGTATTACTTCTGGGAAAACATTTTTATTATTTATAAATATGTATTTAGCTTGAAACTAAAGCAGCTTTCAGTATTTTGGTGCCATGGCCTTGACACACTGAATGTATAAATAAAAATCAAAATGTGAAACTTTCCTACGTTAGGTTTTCTAAACGCCTACTCAAAGCATTATAGCGAAGTACAGAGCGTCCATACAGAGTGTTGATTTGGACCTTGCAGTATTTATAAAACAAATTAGGCAAGAGACTAAGTCCCGAATTAATTATTATAATTATTGCTTATCTTACTTACCGATCACGGCCATTACAACATGGTGGAAACGTCGAGCCTAACCCAAGCATTACCTAAATAATATTAACGCTCGATAGGCTTAAGCTTCCATTAAAACATGTGTTAAAATCGCAAAAGTTTAAATATTACATTGGTATAAAATTGTTTTAAAACTAAATTGACCATTGTAGATTTTGATAAAAAAAAATTTTATTCTGTAATAGGCTTGCGTTTGACCGCCAACTCGCCTGATGTTAAGCGACGATGCGGTCTACGATGGAGCACGCTTAATTCTCAAATGAATTTCTAACTCAAACTATCTCGAAATACGACAATTTCTTGAATACGCACTGTATCAAAGCAGGTATTGGATGATGTAAATTATGACAAGTTGTTATGATCGCCCGCCACTTTTTGTAAAAAGGTGTTTACAAACGAAGCAGTCTATATCAAGCTGGTTATCAGTCCTAGTCCGGGATTTTAACTTATTATCATTAGTAGAGTAGGACCTTGCCTGTCACATTTTTTGAGAATTGGATTTTTGGCGTGTTGATTCTATCAAATAGAAAGATCTACAGAAAATTCAATTTCTGTAATAAAAAGATCAGTATTTATACAAAAAACTAGCTAACCCGATAGACGTTGTCCCGTCTTACATATTAGTTAGATTTAAAAAAAAAAAAATTTTTTTTTCTTTCCGTAACAACTTTCTACAAAGTATTAGAAAACATTAAAAAAGATGAACGATATCGTTAAAGAAAAGTCGTCCTTAAGTAATGGCGTGACCAAGGTAAACAGGCTTTTTTTTTACATAGGTATATAGATAGTGAATTTAATTTACTTAAAACCTCAACAGAAAATGAAGAAAATGGCATGTCCTTTTTATTCTTATGATTTTGGTTGTTGATAAATTATTATTAAAATAAATTAATGTAATTCTTTTGACATATTTATTATCTAATTTAATTTTGCACGCCCTTACGGCTGTAATGGATGGACATTTTATATTTTAAGACCTTGTGTACCCATTGGCAAGCAAATAAAAACTTTGACTTTGACAGAAATCAACTTTTACCTCTAATTTACAAAAGTAGTTTTTCGTAAATCTCTCGGAGGTAAAATTTGAGAGTAGATTTGGTTAAATTACTGACATAAAATTAACAATTTTAATGTTATCTTGTTTTATATTCGTCTTGACAATTACGGATTTATGTTTTAATTTTATCGTATGCCCTAAAATTTAGATACCTAAAATTTTACGATACATTTTGTAATACGGCTCTTAAAGATTACGCAGTTGTAAATCAACACATTGTATAAGCGTCTGAATAGGTTTTTTTTTATTCCATTGGTGGCAAATAAGCATACGGACCACCTGATGGTAAGCGATCACCGTCGCCTGTGAATACCTGCAACACCAGGGGCATCACATATACGTTGCTGACCCTTAAAGACTCTATTAACAGCCCTTTTGAAAAACCCCATAACAGAGTCTTCGAGCTACTTGGAAATGCCGCAGAAAGGGAGCTCATTCCACAAATTGTAGGTGTGAGGCAAAAAGGAAAGCGTATAACGCAGTGTGCAATTTCCACCGATCTTATGATATGTGAATGAACTTTCAGGCGGTGGCAAACCGCGATGCTGGCATCAGATTGAATATATGTTTTTATCTTTATCGGGACTTATCGTGCAATATTAAATATAGGTGAAAATAGATACCTTTCGCTCAGATTGAAAAGTTCTTTAGAACATTCCCCGTTCTAAAAGAGACCCAACGTGTCTACGCATGCTGAGCGGCTCTAGGTGTTCAGTGAGCTTGGGATCGTCGACAATTCTGACAGCTCTACGCTTTACGCTACATAATAATATATTGTATACTAGCTTCCACAAAGAGGTTCTGTGAAGATGTATTGTTTACGTAAATCTCACGGAGATGTGCAGAGAAATTGGGATAAATTCTCGGAAATTTGTCGGCGGAAGGATAACGGGCATGATACAGAAGCCTGCTGTATTCTAGTTGATATAAATATAACAAAATAATTCTGGATTCAATGAAAAATAGGGAGCCTAATTCAGAGAGTTATATATCAAGACGTTTATTCGAATATTTTTTTTAAGTATTTGGCTTATTTATCTAGAAAGTCTGCGTGATACATCATCAAAAAGAACTTCACTAAATATATTTTTTTAATTACGAGAAAAAAATGCCGACCTGTTGCGAGTCGGACCGCGCAGGGGTTTCGCACCCAAAAATGTGTATTCGGGTGTACGCGCGCCCGACTAGCACTTGGCCAGTGTTTTTTCTTTACGTCAATTATTTTCTTTAGACTAGACTCTTACTTTATAAAGTAAAATAAAAAATGAAGACCATACGAAACGTACTTTTGATCACGTAACACGTACAAGAGTTAAACGGCTTGATAAACTACGTAAACACACAGAGCGTGTACTAAATTAGCATGATTATACAAATAATTATAATAAAGGGTACACGTATGCTCCGTTTAAAGTGGAGAAGATGGGTCCGTGGCTGGTTTGGGGCAGTCCTGGATTTGTCGATAGGCCATAAAGACCGCGGCCTAGGGGCAGCGTCCTAGGGGCGGCAGATTTTAGAGGAAGCTCAAAAATTATTATTTTAGAAAGGTACATGGGGCGGCGGAAATAAAGTGGCCTACACTCGTAAAAATATATATTCGGCACTGCTTTGGGGCTTTATCGGGACTTGGCCATGTGATTGGTGGAGGCGTCGGGTGTTCTGAAGAATGCTGGCTTTAATTTCGCACGGAAATTGAGCATTGCCATTCAACAAAATTTATATGAAAATCTACGCGTACGAAGTCGCGGCCAACACCTTCCCAGTCTTAAATAAATAAACATAAAGACACAAAAGTGTTACGTACCAACACACTTAATTATATATATTTATATAAAATCTGTCTGTAGGTATATACATTGTTTTAATAGGGTCGTTTCATAGACCTTTGCTACGTAGTATGGTAACTACATTACACACAAGTATCATATATTTATTTTAATTTAAGTACGTTTATTATCATTCAAAATTTGTATACATTTCTTGTTTTAAAATATAAAAAAAATAGGATTATCCTACTTTCCTTAAGTGCTATTTCCTTGCAGTCCTTCTGCAACCAAGTTTCCAAAGTCAGAATCTACTTCGGAACACAATTTAACACCTTTTTCTTGCAACTCTGAAGTGGCTGCTCCCAAACTGGCAACAATATTATCTATCGTTCTGTTTCGTTCTTCTGCTGTCATTTCATTTAGATAGATCTCTCTCGCTTGATCTAAATTATCGGGCAGTTCTTCATGGATCTCTATAAGCTCAACGCTTTTAGGATCCTTGCAAGCTACTGGTCCGTTGAAACTGTTGGGGTAATAATTTGGAATACCTCCATAATTTCCTTTTACGGGAGGTAAACTGTCACGGTTATATGCTGCCAACACTTTAGCACGTAGAGGACAATTCACTAATATCTTATTAAAGTTAGCTCCTAGCCGGTAATTCTCAGCATCTCTGTAAGCTAGCCGACGAGATTCAAATAATTTATCAGGAGACCCGAGAATACCAAGCACCAAATTCGCAGGATTGAAAGCTAACTGCTCTATTTGTGCAAAATAGTCTGATGGATTCTTTTTTAACACAATCGTGCCAACCCGTTTTAAGGGATATCTCTTCAAAGGCAACTCCTTTGTCACATCGAAGACATCAAACCCTGCGGTTTTCACATCTTTTTTGGTAAGAACTTGAATGCCTACCTCCCAACTAGGAAAATTTCCGGTACCAATAGCATTATAAAGATCTCTCGTCGCATAATCTGGATCTGTGCCAGATATATTTGTTGCTTCTGCGGATTCTAGGTTCTTGATTCCTTCATTAGGCATAAAGTGAAACCGAATAAAAAATGAGACTCCAAATTTGTTTACTACTTGATACGTGTGAATTCCATAGCCAGGCATGTGTCTGTACCCATCAGGGATACCTCTATCCCCAAAAATAATCAGAAACATAGCGAAACTTTCAGGATGAAGAGTTATGTAATCCCAAACCATATTAAGATCGTTTAAATTTGTTACAGGATTACGTTTCCTTGCTCGCGTAAGCGAAGGAAATAGCAAAGGGTCTTTCATGGCAAATATGGGCGTGTTAAATCCGATTATATCAAAGTTTCCTTCTTTAGTGTAAAACTTAATTGAGAAACCTCTTGGTTCTCTAGCAGTGTCGCTTCCTCCTTTGTCTACGTCCACCGGAGAGAATCGAACTGCAATTGGGGTCTTCTTCCCCACTTCACTAAACAATTCTGCTCTACAAATGTCGGTGATATCATCTGTTACTTCAAAGTAACCAAACGCTCCTGCACCTTTTGCATGGACGACTCTTGGAGGTATTCGTTCCCGCACGAGATGTGTCATGGTCTCCATGAAGTATTCGTTGAAAATGAGTCGCCTGTTGAGCGAGTAGGTTGCATCTTTATATTCGATTGGTGCGCCCACGCTGGTTGTCATGATACCAATAGGGACCTGTGAAAAAGAAACATTATTTTAGAGGGTTTATAATATATTTTTTACAGCAATATCAGCAGTACCTACAATTTTCAACAGTCCCACGCAGGGCATGTATAAATCTTCTGCAGCTTCTGAATTAGATATTTTTTGTTGGATAATAAGTTTGTCCTTGACCGCCATTTTACCTGATGTATATGAGATTATAAAAAATGCTAATTATGACAAACAGAAAGTCAATAATTTATCAAATGGTTTTCATCATGATAAAATGTACTAAATTTATTTTTATCTCATAATGGCGAACGAATAACTTAATTAATTTAATGCTGATAAAGAATTCCATATCATGAATGTTTGAAATTAAAAATACAGGTAGGCAATTTTTATCACCAATTTTATCGTAACCAGTTTGTGAAGGTATTTAATTATCTAATTTATCTACCAACTTGCATACATAATTATTTTTTTACACGTGAAAAATTACTAAAATATTTTGAAATACAACGTGTCTTATGTTTACCATTTTTTTTCTGTTTTTAGAAAATTAGCTTGCGTTTAACCGCTGACTCGCCTGATGTTAAGCCATGGTGTGGTCTAAGATGGAGCACCCTTGACTTGTAAAAACCGATTTACTCACGATACATTTTTTGTGTTTTAATGTTACACAAGAATTGATGATGATGTGGTCTACGATAGAGCACGCTTAGCTAGTAAAAACCAATTTACTTACAATTTTTTTTGTTATTTAATATAACTGAAACTTGCACACACGGTTATCTGACCCAAAAATAAGCAAAGCTTGTAATATGGCTGCTAGAGACTGATATACGTACCTACATATTTGTAAATACATACTTAAATAGATATTAACACCCAAACATAGAACAAACACAAATGTTTGTCCTAGATGGGAATCGAATCCACCGCCCACAAGCGCAGAAGTTAGGTTCACTACCAACTAAGCCACAGGGGCAGTCAAATCCCTATCCCTACATATTATAAATGTGTAGATCAAATACCTTCACACATGACTTCTAACTAAGTAGAAGCAATAACTGATATCGGTTTAACTTGCAAAAAAAATGCCGTTTGCGTGATTCAGGTAAAGTGTCGTATTTACCTATAATAGACGCACTTTTCATATTTGTGAAACAACGATCCATTTACACTCATTATTTTAGGAATTATTGAATACCTTATTACGTTTTTAATAATATTATTCGTAAAGTTTAAGCAAATTTACAATTTTTTCGCAAAACATCGTTTTAGTACGCAATCTATTTTCAAACTATGGAACTACAAATCTGACGGCTGTCAGTTTGTTTGTTTGTCCACACACATCTTTTAAACTACTAGAAGGATTTCAAAGCAGTATCCATGAATATGCTTAAAAAATACCTGATTGAAACATAGGCCATATTAATTTATGATAATAAATAGTAAAAAAATTTTTTTTTTAATAATTATTTATAACGCCATCTAGCTTATTTTATAGTAATGTTGTCGTAATGATAGACTTCTACTCACAGACATGGTAGGTAGGAAGACTGAAGCGGCTATTGCCATATAATCTATAAGTAAATAAAAACGAATCGCCGAAATGTATGTACCCGCATAACTTCCGATCGACTGCACCAAATTGTTTTTTTTTGTGTTCGTTATTGTCAGGACGCGACGGCCAACTGCTTTTGAAGAGGTTTTATTATAGCGTAATTTAAAGTACGTTTATTTTTGTATTGACTTCTGACGTCCTAATATACCAAGTCGACGGAGATTAAAATGAATACATTTTTTTGCCGGGATCATACTTAAGACCAATAACAGACACGCAAAGTAGGTGAACTCGCGGCATCTAATCTGATACTGATCTATGATTAGCAGCTATTTTGGATGTTATGGTGGTGAACGAAAGCGGTTTAGTTGTTGGAAGGGTCGAGGCGCAGTAGGCGGGCAAAAAATATTTAGACATCATTGATTGGCAGTCTTTACGCGGAGTAATGTTAAATAACAGCGATTAATTATATACCGCTCCATACTTCCTACCTACTATTTACTAATAATTCAATAATAACGTTTGTCATGCATGACATTTCGCTTGACTTATACCAATTTTTTTTCCTCATTGGCTCCATGGCTCCACACTTCCAACGTATTTAACCAGTGAAAGTAATATATTATTTGCTTGAAATATATTTGAAACTATGGACATGTCGGGATACCTGTATCGAGTCAGATTAAAACTAGACTAAAATCATACTATAACGATAGTATGACAATCCGCATTAAAATGGAGAGCAATAATGTCATAAGTGTAGGTATTATCTATAAAATATTCAGTAGATATAAATAATCCGATGGATTTGTGCCTATTTAAAGTTCCGTTCATGTTCGTTAGTGTAACATTTATATTTGGATATGTCAGTCTAATCGTCCGCCCACTAATTACTTTGCGCTAAGCGTACGAAGTCGCGGGCATTAGCTAGTAAACAATAATTTACTTCATTTGTTCGACTCTTATTTAGTAACTGGTAGCAGATTATTTTGTAATCGCATCCCTTGAGAACGGTGGACCAATAAAATTAAGCTATTTGTAACTGACTTCAATAAATAAAGTTTTCGTTTCGGTTGTATTGTATATATCTACACTAATATTATAAAGAGGAAAGATTTGTACCTATTTTTGTATGTTTGTAATGAATAGGCTCCGAAACTACTGAACCGATTTGAAAAATTCTTTCACTGTTGGGAAGCTACACTATCCCCGTGTGACATAGGCTATATTATATTTTGTAGCGAGGCCGAAGGCCGAGCTTACACCCGTGCGAAGCCGGGGCGGACGGCTAGTATTATATATATATATTTAATATTTTTTTCCTTCAGGACTCCGTCATTTATGAACCGATTTAAAAAATCTGTTTTAATTGAAAGGTACATTTAGATTAGTGCCATATAAATTTCATCAAAATCTGAACCGATTAACTACAAAAGTTATAAAATTGTTACCAAAAATGTGTTCGTAGTTCTGACATTCATAAGTGTACAGTGGTGTACCCATTTGAGGAAAATAAATTATTTAATCGGATTTTCTATTGAACAGTGTTCAATGTACCTCACAAGCTGTTTTAGTGTGGTATTAATTTACGATAGATTGCGTCCTCATTATTTTCTACTTTTTTATATTACACTGTAAATGTATTGAAATTAATTGTAGTCCTCACCTTGGTCTTTATCTTGAAGTCGACTATCTGATTTTCCGCTGTATAATTATGATGTATAGTCTCTGTGACGGCTAATCTCACCAAAAACATCAACACCAGTTCCCGCATCATCATAGCGTGCACCGTTTTGGACAGAAATATTGACTAGAGCATTAAAAAATCTTGATTAAAGACAACTAGCTCAAAAAAGCTTTTGAAATATTTTACTTTGTGATGTTAAAAAGCGACGGTTAACGTAAGAAAATTACTGGGGAAAACATTCGGCGATGCACCAAGAAATTCTAATTAAGATATGTCGTATTGTACCTAAACACTGCGTTTTATACCTTACTTAAGGACACACAATGCACGATACCGGCACGACATCGGTGCGGCATCGGCACCGTCATTGACAGTAGTACATTATGTAAATACTCGTAGGTGTAAGTAAATGTTTCATTAGAAACTTTTTTAAACCGACTTAAAAAAAATATGGGGAGGTTCTATGTTCCACTGTTTATATACCAAATTTTTTTTTATGTATGTTCACTGATATCACCGCCAACTGATGACAGATAAAAAAAAACTCTTTATTTCTACTTCCAATTTTGTCCCATTGTCACGCAAGTCGGGTTCTGATGATGGGATCCCAGGGAAATCGAGGGCAACCCTCAAATTTATAGTCACTTATTACGTTTTTCATATACTTTCTAACGCTGTTCAAGTATTTGCGTCTGATAATCATCTCATATGGATGAGCTGATGATGAAGGGTACAACTCCTCAACGGTTAGGAGTTGGAAGAAAGTTCTTTCAAAACTATACGTACATATGGACCGATAGTTATATTCTTTCAGGCTATTAGAACCGACTTCGAAAAAGGCTGGTTTTTAATGTTATCGACTTGTTTATATTTAGATAGGTCGTTTTGCCACTAACTCGCCTGATGGTAAGAGACGGCGTGGCCGAGAATGGAACACGTTGATCTAGAAGAAACCTATTCACTCGAGCCTTAGCACCAGCAGCTCTATACTATAAATCACATATTCATCATCAGCCAGAAGACGTCCACTGTTGAACATAGGCCTCCCCTTTTAACCTCCACACTGAACGACATCCTGCCATCTGCATCCACTGGATGTCGGCGACTCTCGTCGTCGGTCCATCTAGTGGGAGGCCTACATACGCTGCGTCTACAAAATAATACATTAATTTTACATTATATAATTCTGTAAGTATTCTATGAATAGTGCTGTGAGCTGTATTATTATTAAGTTTATTAATCTAAAGTTATATGATTATTTACGGGATATTTACCGTGGTAAGGTTGTGGAAGGAGCACCCGATATTTCGGCGCAGTTACATGCACCATGTTCACGGGAAGACAACCACGGACCACGGTAAATATCCCGTAAATAATCATATAACTTTAGTGAACAACCGTGATAGTTTAAAACAGTGTTTATTAATCTATTCCACGTTGTTATAACATTTTCCAATATGGCGGTTTGCTGTTCCTTAATAAATAAAATAAAAATAAAATTATATACGTATCTACACTAATATTATAAAGAGGAAAGATTTGTACCTATTTTTGTATGTTTGTATGTTTGTAATGAATAGGCTCCGAAACTACTGAACCGATTTGAAAAATTCTTTCACTGTTGGGAAGCTACACTATCCCCGGGTGACATAGGCTATATTATATTTTGTAGCGAGGCCGAAGGCCGAGCTTACACTCGTGCGAAGCCGGGGCGGACGGCTAGTCATTTATAAAGAAAGATAGTGGTAGTAGACAAGAAAAAAATATATACACTAACACTACAGTGTAACAACGTAAAGAAGGTGTAAACCAGCAAATTTACAACACACACACGTAATGCGATAGACTTTAGTTCTGTACGTGAGTTGGAGGTAAACTTCTATTTGAGATAAATAGACGCCAAATTGTTCAGGGAAGTTGTCCTCCTGCCCTGGGTGAGCGATAGAAAGCGACAACTTGTGGCATAGCGCTCCCCGTCCGCACTCCGCAGTTCTCTCGGTCGCGATTTCATATTATTGGAGATATTATTAAATTAGTAAAACATAGTTGATAGATTCTAATGGGATTAGTCAGCGTTTCTATGTGTATTTGTATTTTTATTTCATGATACGATCTGCATGTCTATTCTGCAAGCTAAGTGAACGCGCAAGTGAATGTGATTTATTCTTGCCTATTTCTGCAGATAAATGTCAAAACATCAAATTATAAGAGCAAGGGACTACAGTCAAGGGTGATCAGAAAAATACACGTAATAGATAAGAAAAATACACGTTCACTTAGCTTATCACTTCACTTGCGCGTTCACTTAACTTGCAGAATAGACATACTGACCCGGGTATGTCCTAAAACTGCGACCAGAACCACTGGAGGATAGATAGCAGCATCCTATTAGTACATGGTGAACGTACTGCGATTGACAAGCCACCTGCCAAGCGTGGGGATTATGGCAAGACCCCTCTGAGAGCGGCCTTTGTTCAGCAGTGGACATTGATGGCTGGTAATGTAATGTGATACAATCTTTATGATTTTTCTTGTACGCGTCCGGGTGCTTTTTGAGCCCGGTCCGCGAGCTACGTGTAAAAGGGGAGTTGGGTAATAAGAGTTACAATCTGTTATATTCATCATGATTTATTATGTGCATATTTGAACATAAATGAGTATTAGTTTATTATCATAAAATGTGTTTTAATCCAGGGTTTAAGCTACCTCCTTAACTTCATTTAGATTTTTCATATAGATCCGTTTAGCTGTTACAGACTTGAGTACGGATAACATTTATACTAACAAATAAACTTTCACATTAATATTTTTAGTGTAAAGTGTGATGCCATAGATGGCAAATAAGCTCACC
Organism: Agriopis leucophaearia; assembly: GCA_949125355.1. NCBI lineage: Eukaryota > Metazoa > Arthropoda > Insecta > Lepidoptera > Geometridae > Agriopis > Agriopis leucophaearia. The sequence continues at coordinate 9,651,186 of OX421285.1, read as the reverse complement.
GGTCATATGATGGTCGCTTATAAATACGTGTAATACCAGAGGCCTATAGATGTTACATTGTCTGCATGAACTGATATTGGGGTCGAACTTAATGGTTTATTTCACATTGTAACGGAATCTTTGAACGTGATTTTCATCCCTTTCAAAACGTCGGATTGATTTGAAACTTTGCACACTTATCAAGGACCGATGACAATGCAATAATTTAGTTTGTCCTATTATTCTTATCAGGATTAAATTAATAAATTGACCGTTTTTTTGCTTTCCTTTTAATTTCGGCATACGAGATAAGGATAGCAACACTATTTAAGACTGCCAATTAAGCCTTCAAAATCACTGAAAACAAAACAAAATATTGTTGAACGGCTTTCAAGGCATTTTTGTAAGAAATTTGTTGTAGCCACTTGCACCCATATAAACCCATTGCAACTGTGTGAGCAATTGTGACGCGGAGTTCGACGCGTTGACATAAATAAGAATGTTCAATCAAGTATCTGTCACAATACCTGGCGACAGAGTTTCCTTCTCATTTCCGTTCTATCTATGAGTCTAAGGATTTAGGAAGAACCTTTTAAGGTTTTCTGGATGTTCTTTTCTTTTCTTTCAAATTTTGAAATTATGGAAATATAGCAAGTAGTAGTAGTGGTCTGTAAATGTTAAAAGATTTAAATGTATTTTAAAATAAGGTGAAATGAGAGATGATGATGATGATAAAAGATATACTACATTACCCCAAAGATCAAAAATCAACCACATTATCTTTGTACAATAGCATCGCAACGCATTGTAGTATTTATCATTCACCTAGGACAATGGGTTTGTACGGCAAATCGTTTGAGAAAGTTTGTTGCATTGTGATTGTGTACTTTGTAGAACTTTTTGTTGGTGTGAAGAATTGCCTTGTTTTTCTACTATTTAAGTTGACCTCGCCTTGCAGTGGACTTAATTCACACAAATACTATACTATATAGGCTAGGCTATAATATAGGCGTGGATATTTGCCAAAGACCCAGAGTCACCGACATAGCTATTAAAATTTGCAGGTTGAAGTGGCAATGGGCAGGCCACATCGCTCGAAAAACCAACAACCGATGGGGAAGAAAGGTTCTTGAGTGGATACTATGAACCAGAAGACGCAGCGTAGGTAGGCCTCCCACTAGATGGACCGACGACATTGTGAGAGTTGCGGGCATCCAGTGGATGCAGATGGCATGATGTCGTTCAGTGTGGAGGTTAAACAGGGACGTCTTCTGGCTGATGATGGGTTAAATATAGGTATTCATTTGATTCAGGTAAGTTTGTTATCATTCCAAATATGTAGTATACTATACTTGTTCCATTTAATAAATTACATACAGTCACAGGAAGTCCGACTGGTCCCATTAGAATCTGAGATATCTGTTCGCTCGGTCAATAAATTTCAAAGTTAAATTCCGAAACAGCTAAACATATTTTAATGAAATTTGGTATGGAGGACGTTATTAACCCAGAATTAACTTTTTATTACATGGTTTAATAGAAAACCTAACCTGAAACCTGGTTTTTCTATAGGACTGCCAGAGCGGGCACGAAAAACGACACCGCTTTATGGTTGGTATTCCGAAAACCCGTACGAAGCGCTTTTATTACACTTTTATTGTGCAAACTGCTAGTCTGTGGAATGCGCTGCCTGAATGGGTATTCCCCGATAGTTACAATCTGGGTGTCTTCAAATCTCGAGTAAATTGGTTTCTTCTAGGCAAGCGTGCTCCAACTTAGACCGCATCTCAGGCGAGTTGGTGGTCAAATGCAAGCCTATTAGTGAATACAAAAAAACACGGTGCACTGCAAGGAACTGGTTAAGTATTTTATATCTTTTTTAAAATCTTTACCACATATGATAAAGACTAGGGTAAGTTGATGTGGCGGGTGCGAACGCGTCTGGCCTAAATAAGGATTTATTCGAGTTTCTGCCTTTAGTCATACTCATCCAGCCGTTGGCTTTGCTGCTTTTTTGCATGTGTTAGTTTTTAGGGTTCCGTACCCAAAGGGTAAAATGGGACCGTATTACTAAGGCTCCGCTGTCCGTCTGTCCGTCTGTCACCAGGCTGTATCTCACGAACCGTGATAGTTATACAATTGAAATATTCACAGATGATGTATTTCTGTTGCCGCAATAACAACAAATACTAAAAAACAGAATAAAATAAACATTTAAGGGGGCTCCCATACAAAAAGACGTGATTTCTAACATTCGAGTACCTTTATTTTGCTATCAACACTAGATGTCTCCTAATGCGGTGAAGGCATTACGAGACATTGTATTATTGCCGCTACTCACTCATAGATGTCGTGGCAATACAAAAATTAAATAAATGGGTACTATTTTGCTTATTATAGATAATGGTACGGAACCCTTCGTGCGCGAGTCCGACTCGCACTTGGCCGGTTATTTAGTGTTGCTGCAAGTTTCTTAGTGTGAATGAAAATACGAGTGAGTGTGCTGTTCTTACAGTTTTTGCGTTTGTGATAGTAAAAAAAGGTGGCAGAAAGATGGAGACATTTAAACACATACGTTAGGTGCATTAGGGCACATCTGCCTAGTTTATTTTTATTTATTTTTTACCCAACCAATTCATCTACACCATAATCTCTACTAATATTATAAAGAGGAAAGATTTGTATTCTTGTATTTTTGGATGTTTCTAACGAAATAACTCAAAAACTACTGAATCGATTTTAAAAATTATTTCACTGTTGGGAAGCTATATTATCCCCGAGTGACATAGGCTATATTATATTTTATAGCGAGGCCGAAGGCCGAGCTTACACCCGTGCAAAGCCGGGCGGGCGGCTAGTAATATTATAATGAGGTAAGATTTGGATTTGTTGATGTTTGTAACGAATTATCTCATAAACTACTGGACCGATTTGAAAAATTCTTTCACTATTAGAATGCCATATTATCCCTGAGTAACATAGGCTGTATTTACTAGGATGTAAAAAAAAACTCCACCCGTGTGAAGCCGGGACGGGCGGCTAGTAATTAATAATAATGTAAAAAATGCTACGCTCTCTTTTATTCTTATAGATTGCGGCAACACCCAGCATTCACTTAAACTTAGAACATGGAGTATACATGGAAACAGTACACAAGCTTGCTTTAATCGTACACATTGATAGGGGCTTGGCAAAACATTTTCAACTTATGGTTGGTAGAACAGCTGTTAGAAGTGCCTCTACTACCATGTTATGATTTTTAAACTATGTTTTTCTTTCTCCACACCTCAAATTAATTGCGTTAAATTATTAAAAAAAGTTGCGTTTAATATCATCTCCTGAGCGTCACATTAAACATAATTAATTTAACAGTCAAATACCTATTCAATGAGACAGAACTGCATACATTCACTACTGTAAGCGATCATGCCGCACCAAGAGGGATGTAAAACAATAGCTATTTGTTCCCCGTGCCCAAGTTTTCATCTCTTACACAATATAGCTCTTACCTCGTCCGTTCATTCATTCAACCCTCGACGGGAGGTAAAGACTGTTCGGTTTATAATGGGGCGTTGTTCATGATGGGTTATTATGCCAGATGTCGATTGAAAACGCCATTACAATCATTGCCATTGCTTCTTCAAAGACTTAGAATATACATAGTATGTATCTATCGCATTTATAATATACGTATATACATATTTATATATCTATATTATAATATATATCATTTCGTAGTATTTATTTAATGGTATCACTAAAAGTGTTTTAGGATCCCCCGTCGATCCTGTTACGTAAGTGTTTTCCAATGGTTGCCTGGAATAGATAGCATTTAGCGATAAGGCCGCCACTTGTGGCACTAGCTCGTAAGCTATCGGTATGTAATTTTTATTTCTGATGTGCACAATAAAGAGTTTCTATCTATCTTCAAGGAATGATTCAAGTAGCGTTCGAAATCTTCGCCTCGTACTAAGATCACTAGCCTCGTAGCTTAATAAACTAGATTTTCTCACGATGCGTTTTTAGCGATGGTATCGAAACTGCAAATAATTTATAAAATTACTAATGCAGAGTCGAGGATAGCCGGAACGTAGATATTTGCCAAAGAACTAGAGTCACCGACATTGCTATTAAAATCTGCAAGTTGAAGTGGCAATGGGCACGCAACATTTCTCGAAGAACTGATGACCGATGGGGAAGAAAGGTTCTTGAGTGGAGACCACGAATTGGAAGACGCAGCGTAGGTAAGTCTCCCACTAGATGGACCGATGACATTGTAGAGTAGCGGGCATCCAGTGGATGCAGATGGCAGGATGTCGTTCAGTGTGGAGGTTAAAGGGGGAGGCCTATGTTCAGCAGTGGACGTCTTCTGGCTGATGATGATGAGAGCCGAGGATCGAAACGAGTGCCGTAAGATTATAAAGCACAAATGCTACCACTCAGCCACTATCACTCTAATTTGTGTGAAAACTGAAAATGAAAATAGAAACTCAGCGCCTAAATAGCCACCATAAGCTAATAATCGCACTAGAGATAATCGTATCTCCCTCCAGAGTAGTGCATTAAGAGATATCAAAGATGAAACAATGGTCTATTGTGTACAATGGTCCTCAGAGGGCTGTATTGGATCATTTATAACGCTTTTAATCATACAGCGCTCTGGGAGACTAGTTTCAGCAACACAAAGGGCGTTTAAGAAAGGGATGGCTTGCATCATTGAAACTAAACGTTTGTAACAAAGTGTACTCTGTACTGCAAAATTTAGGGTTAAATGGGCACATATTTTTATTATCAAGCAGCCATTTTAGTTATTTTATTCATGGAGTCATCATCACCATCTTCGTCACTAGCCCGAAATATGCCCGATAGGCATCCCCCTTATTCCTCGACACTGAACGACAGGCTGCCATTTGCATCCACTGGATGCCCGCGACTTTCACAAAGTCGTCGGTCCATCTAGATTCTAGTGGGAGGCCTACCTACGCTGCGTCTTCCAGTTCGTGGTCTCCACTCAAGAACCTTTCTTCCCCATCGGTTAACGGTTCTTGGAGAGATGTGGTCTGCCCATTGCCAATATTTAACTACGCTTATCTAATAAACCGCTCTCAGGATGTCGTCGGGTTCATATAGGGTTTTTAACCGACTTCCACAAAGGAGGAGGTTCTCAAATCGACTGTATTTTCTTTATGTTTGTTACCTCAGAACTTTCGACTCGGTGAACCGATTTTGATGATTCTTTTTTTTTATTTGATAGCTGATGGTTTCCGTTTGGTCCCATTTTAATTTAGTCCAGTTCTGACATATCTATGGTAGCGGTTTTTTATATTGTTAATAATTCAAGTTTTTTTTATCTGCACTGCCATCCACACACAAAATTTCCTTTATAACATTTGCAATGTTATTCCAATGATAATGCCCAATTATTATTTTTTTCATCGGTCATTCTTTCTTTTTCATATATATTTTTTTAAATAGGCGTAAGAGATAGAAAATAAAACGCAGTACGTTTAGTTTCAATTTTCACCACTTTTTTAAATATGATTATGTAGAATAGATCTATGTTTGGCCACCAAATCGCCTGATGGTAAGTGACGGTGTGGCCGAGGATGGAACACGTTGACTTTCATTTTAACACGTGTTGCACTATACGTGAATTATAAATAAATCGATAAAAAATACGAATCGAATGTGACAACGTCCTTCCCTATTTTTAAGTCAGTCAAAAACAGTTTCTTTGTAAGCTCTCCCATTCATGAAAGTGCTTACTGCACAAGTGTATATTAGGTACTCCAATAATCACTTACAAATATTAAATCTAACTCAGCCAATTCGACGAAAGATCTTACATAACAACCTTTACTAGCATAGTAATAAAGTATCAAATAGCCAAGACTTTGTCGAACTGTTATTTCAACGCAAAACGTGGTAGTTACGTCCTTTTGGCATTGTAAGAAGAAGGTTCCAGTTTGCAACAAATATGGTTAAAACTATTTTTGCTGCAAACTGCTAGCAATTTGGATAAAAGCATCTGAACGTTTGCTGTAAGCTAGTCTTAAGTGAAGGGGTTGAATAGTTTTAGGGTATTTCTTCGTATCATTTAACTTTAAGGTATCTTTTTTAACACAAACGATATTCTACCTCGTTTAACTTTCTTCTACAAATATCTTCAAAGTCCGAATGGAGTTTCTACATTACATTTATTCGTCTTTTTTACACCATTTATTAGTTTCACTTTATAAAAATACTATACAAAATACACTTTTTTAATGCACATAAAATAAAAAATACAATACAAAATACAACATTATTTGTTTCACATAAAATAAAGATACAATAAAGCAATTGCCTGAGGGCATCTAACTAGGCTTTGCCTGTATATTGAGGTTCGAAAAGGATACACCAAAATAAATATCGCGCGCGCTTTCACTTTACAGTAGGGTTGCTGCCATCTCTGAAATTTCAGGACAAGACGCGTGAAAGAGCCGGCTTTTAGAGCCCAGAATCCGGACATAACATGTTTTTTAAACATAGTCAGAGGGCACGGTGCGTGTGTTGCGGGTGGCCCAAGACTTTTTTTTTACCCGGACTACAAATGAAGCCCGGAACGCTTCCCGGACGCCCTCTAAACTAGGACAAATCTGGCAAAAAATATAAACAATGAATAAATTAAATCAATATTAGCGAGTAGACTAAAACAAATTTGTATTCTGTCTGAGTCCAGTGGTTATGTGACATAATGGCGTGTATCAAATGGGAGGATTAAATGATTATATGTGTGTATCTGTAGGGTGGGGTGTATGTGAGGGTGTCGGGCGGGGTTTGTGTGAGAGTGTGTAAGTGTGTGGGTAAGCCTGCGAACCGGCGGGGCTATTATGGATCTTTGATCGGGATCAGTCAGTGTCAGAATTGATAGAATTTTGACACTTGAAAGGGGTTATGACGCAAAAACAAAAAAAAAACAGCGTTGTCTATTTCCAATTTCATACTACGAAATTGGAAATAGACAACGCTTTTTTTGGACATAATTTTGACAAGTCGCGATCCCGATCAAAGATTTATAATAGCCCTGCTGTACGCGATCGTCACAGGGAGATTGCTCTTTGGAGTAAGAACTGGCCGTAAGACCAACCATTAAGGTCATAGACCTTTTATTTACTAGGGCTTCTGTTTCCTTATAAGTGAGATTAAGTAACCATGACTTCAGTAAAAACCTAACAATGTAATATATCTGGAAATCGATGTTAACCTACCTACTTCTAATTGTTGTATTGATATGAAGCTTTGCAAATACAATTATGACAATAGTTTTGGTTTAAAATTATATCACACAGTCAAACGGCCTTACAGTTGAAATTAAAACTCTTTTTTAAACTATCACGGTTGTTCACTAAAGTCATATGATTATTTACGGGATATTTACCGTGGTAAGGTTGTGGAAGGAGCTTCCCGTGAACATGGTGCATGTAACTGCGCCGAAATATCGAGAGCTGCTTTCACAACCTTATCACGGTAAATATCCCGTAAATAATCATATAACTGTAGTTGAAATTTAATTCGCTTAACTGATTTTAACGCGTATAGTTTACATTATTTTTAACCGACTTCCAAAAAGGAGGAGGTTCACAATTCGACTGTTTTTATTTATTTTTATGTTTGTTACTTCAGAACTTTCGACTGGGTGAACCGATTTTGATGTTTTTTTTTATTTAAAAGGTGGTGCTTCTCGTGTGGTCCCATTTCAAATTGGTCCGGTTCTGACATTTTTATAAAGTTTTTTTTTTTATATTGATTAACTAGCTAGCTGCGCCCCGCGTGGTAATGAAAATTGATGATGATGATGATGGTGAAAAGTAGCCTATATGTTAATCCAGGACATAAGCAATGTATATTCCAAATTTCATCTAAATCCATCCAGCCGTTTCTGTGTTATTGAGTAACAAACATCCATCCACCCATCCATACATCCATACCTCCATTCAAACATTCACATACATGATATTAGTGTGTTTATTTTTATAATCACAAAGCCTTAAGAAATAATTATTGCCTCACAGTTGTAATTTTCAAAGCTGGTAATGCATTTCCTGTCTCGATCCGAGGAGCGACGGTCTCAAAGTTAGACAGTTGCTGACAAGCCTATGTCATCCGCCTTCCGAGTTCCAACGTCTGGATCGACCAGCGTGTCTGAAAGCGTTGAAAGAAGTTACTCCGATAGATACACTACCTTTTTTACTTAGCAGATTTTTCTAAATTATACCTATGCTTAATCATGCCGACTAACCGACTTCCAAAAAGTCCAAAAGAGGAGGTTATCAATTCGACTGTATTTTTTTTGTAAATCTTCGTTACCCCAGTATTTACGACTGGGTGAACCGATTTTGATGATTCTTTTTTTATTTGAAAGCTGGTGCTTTCCGTATGGTCCCATTTTAATTGGGTCCAGTTCTGACATTTTTGTTATGTCGGTTTTTTGTATTGATAATTTATTAATGATGATTTTGGAAAGAAAAACGAAGAACAAGGAAATGAGGTTCATTCCCACTGAAAAGGATCCAAACGTGTTTTCTTTTCTTGTCTGTCTACGTCTGATTATGATGATGATGATATCTGTGTTAAATGATTAGTACAATGACGTCCTTTCTGTGTAGTACCATCGCTCCGTGTAACCCTGTGAACGTTGTGAGTAAGCGCTATATCTGCTATGTTCCGAGAATACAAACTAACACAAAATACGTGATAAATCAGCGAGGCTTGCATTTAAACGTGAAATAATCGGAAACGTTTCCAATTCGCTGGCAAATTATCAAAATTACTGTTATTCTCTACAATGATGGTGATTTTCTAGATGTGACTTATTCACGGAGCAGACTAATTTCTAGACATTGGTCTAGAAACTAGTATTGGTACATTGGTCTAGAACTCTGGACATTGTATCGTATAAAAGAAAGTCGCATTCCGCATCTGTTTGTATATCCGCTAACTCGTCCTAAACCACGCAACGGTTTTCAGCATCAATTAGAAAAATAATCACGGAAAGTTTTTATATATAATAACACTTATAAACATTTTCACTTACCCGTGCTAAACCGGAGCGGGTCGCTAGTTGAAAATATTAAAATCCGACAATGGTATTTAATTTATGGAGGTCATAATTTCGCAAACGGTAGACTTGCACAAAAATTATGTACCAAACCTCACTGATAATACAGGGTTACGCATTAAGACTGTACTTAGCTGAAAGCAGGTCATTATACTCATAACTACTTTTACTAAGGGATCAACCTTAAAATTGCGAAACAAAACCCAGCTTTTCCATACACGCAGATTTTTCGCGATTTCAGGGTTGCTTCCATAGTATATTTTTTTTATAATGATACATAGAATATCTGAATGGATTCCGAGTGTCAGAAAAGCTATACTAGATATATAAAGGCAGAGAAAACTAACAAAGACACCCAAAGCATAATATTTAATTAAATTCATCATCCAAACATCTGCCTGGCTGGGAATGGCCCAGGCGCGGCTTCACCGTTGTGGGCACGATGGGCATGCCCACAACCTTAATACGTGACTTGTGACGTCAGACAGCTTAACCCGCGTGAAACTACGATACGATGTACAAAATGTTGGTCAGGCCGTCATATAATTTTTATAAACATTTCCTTTGAGGAATGCACTATATCGATTATGCACGAGCAATGTTCATACGCCGACTCGCACTTGTCTGATTTTCGGGTGGCTGTGACCACAACCTTTTTAGAGGGCTAGATCCGCATCTGATCGAACCCCTGTTTTTATGGCAGACGCGCTACCACTGAGCACAATCTATCTAGGACATGCTGTCACTTCCATTTTAAATTAACTGAGTATCAAGGTATTTACCCACTTATTTGAGCGTAAACTGAAAATTAATGAATCCCTATTGTACAAGATTTGTAGCCCCAATTCAAATGTTTTGTTTAGACGTTCATAACAACTGATACTGGAATCAATTATTCACTAGTGAATAGTTAATGGAATTCCGTTCATGAATATCCGACCAGGGGGCATTATATAACTTAAAGTTAAATGATTATTTACGGGATATTTACCGTGGTAAGGTTGTGGAAGGAGCTCCCGATATTTCGGCGCAGTTACATGCACCATGTTCACGGGGATTATATAACTTGTCATTCTAGTTATTCGCACCACAGAAAAGTTTTTTTCTTCTCTTTTCTGTGATTCGCACCATGCGTGTGAGAGGGATGCACATTATCACCGTTGCCGTCAGACTTCTTACACAAAATAGGGGTGTCTACATTTACTTCTCTGGGCTGGCAAAGCACCGTCAATACCGCTAGTGTAGCAGGTGTCCATAGGCGGCGGTTACTGCTTACCATCAGGCGGACAGCATAGGTTTGCCGCTCTTTTTATAAAAAATATAAATTAACTTGAGGAATGGCGTCCCTTAGTACCAAGAAGCCAGGGCCCACTTTGGGTAGCTGTGTTAATCTCGTAAGTAATGTTACCAAATAAAAGATTCTATAAAGTACCCAACGCTTTTTAACCGACTTCCAAAAAGGAGGAGGTTATCAAATCGACTGTTTTTTAACGCAAAGTACAGCACACTTACTCATTTTTTACGCACACTGAATCTTGCAGCGATACCAATGAACTAACTATAATAGTCAACATGGAAAAAAAGAGGGCGGCAAGATCGTCTGCAGGGTGACTTCGAATAAAGGCATCAAGCCAGATTTAGGCCTGATGCGTTCGCATCCGTCACGCCACCTTACCATATCTCCCTTGATCAGAGTTTAATAGTCCGTTATTTCATAAAGCTATAGCAGACGTATCGAACTTGGCTGACGAACCGCCGTCTGACCAACGGTAGATAAAGAATGATAATATAATTTCCCTCTCTTTCCCTCTCTTTTTCTCTCGTTGGTTGAGGTGGTTGACGTCAGCCATGTTGACTCTCTGTTACGGCTATTACAGCAGAGTGTAAATAAGTTCATTCAACTTCACAAAACATACCTATTTCATTTAAATTTTATAGAGTAGGTATATAATCATTGAAGAGTACAATAGTTGTTTAGACGTCGAAAACTTTTTTTTAACGGGCTTGCTTTGTTAATCTTAGTAAACAAAATACAAACCAAGTCTAAATGTCATAGGGGGGGGGGGGTCCATAATGAGCCATATAAACGTAAGAATATTGGTCATGAGTCGTATTAGCCAGGCGCTCTGAAACATTTTTGAAAATACGACGTAAAATAAAATTAATACACATAACATTAATCAAATCAATGAAGCGTTAAAATTTGTTTGGCATCCTGAAAACATAAAATTATCGGTTTACTTTATAATAAAGTCAAGGTTGTTTCAACCTCGAGTTTGTGAAGAATTCATGCAAATTATAGTATTAAACAGTGAAAAGAAACAATTCACATACGCTATTGACACCAAAGGCATTTCAGTTCATAATAAAAACAGTTGTTTATCAGTTACTAAAAAGTTTTTGAACGCATAAGATATCGGTCGCTTTTGTTTATGCATTTTTGGTTCATTCTCATCATTTTTCATTTAAAATATTATGTAATGATTTCATGTGAATTGGAATAATAACATTTTAAAAATGAATTTTATATCTCCTCTTGCAAGACAGGTAAATCCACATTTTGTTTACTGTATCGCTGATGTTTTTACGAACCTACCTAAATTAGAGTAATTGTTTTTCAGGAAATTTAGGCTTAAGTATGTATTATGTTTCTGTTCATACGTTAGTCTAAATGGCTTATCCAATTTGCGATCGATTGAAGTGCAAAGTTTAATTAGATTTGTATTTACATCCATATTTAAAGGATTTTGTGGTTGATATTTTGTTTTTCCATAACATATTTGTTATCTCTCCAAAACTGTTCACGAACGCATTGGAGGACGTTTTCAAGCTTTTGGACTGGAACGGATTGGGCATCACTATTAATGGCGAATACATCACTTACTTTCGTTTTGCCGATGATATAGTTATCATGGCAGAGTCGTTGGAGGACCTCAATACAATGCTCAGCGACCTCAGTAGCCTTTCCCAACAGGTGGGTCTTAAAATGAACATGGATAAGACAAAAATCATGTTCAATGTCCATGTTGTTCCCGTGCCGGTCAATGTTGGGAACGATACTCTCGAAGTTTTTGACCATTACACCTATCTTGGACAGATTGTTCAGTTAGGTAAGTCCAACATAGGCAAAGAGGTCGCCCGAAGAATCCAACTCGGATGGGCAGCGTTCGGGCAATTGCGTGAAATCTTCTCGTCCAAGATCCCACAGTGCCTAAAGACAAAGGTCTTTGACCAGTGTGTGTTGCCAGTGATGACATATGGTACTGAGACGTGGTCCTTAATTGTTGGTCTTTTGGAAACAACGGGCAATGGAGAGAGCTATGCTTGGAGTTTCTTTACGCGATAAAATTCGGAACATAAATATTCGCCAAAGAACCAGGGTCACCGACATAGCTATTAAAATCTGCAAGTCGAAGTGGCAATGGGCAGGCCTCATCACTCGAAGAACTGATAACCGATGGGGAAGAAAGGTTCTTGATTGGAGACCGCAAACCGGAAGACGCAGCGTAGGTAAGCCTCCCACTAGATGGACTGACGACATTGTGAGAGTCGCGGGCATCCAGTGGATGCAGCTGGCAGGATGTCGTTCAGTGTAGAGGTTAAAGGGGGAGGCCTATGTTCAGAAGTGGACGTCTTCTGGCTGATGATGATGATGATGATTTGTTTTAATCTTACGGTTGCGTATACATACGTATTATTGCAATGAGTGTAGTCAAATGTGTTGCATATTTGTCCAGTTCTTTTGTTGCACCTTCCACTGTATAATAAAATACTTCGTACGGTAAATGGAGAGGAATTTGTTTAAAACTAAAAATCGCAATGAACATGAAGTGTTTTGTCATGATTGTCTATTATTTAATCAATACAATGTTACAATGAGATTTAAAAAAATATAGTTTCAAAACCCACAGTAGGTTTATCTTGGTAAATTCATCTTGCGCTGGTAAACAATACAAACACAAATAAAATAACCTTAGTTAAAAAGGCTGCACAATAAAGCTACATTAATACAATATATTTTCAGCTCATAGTAGCTAGTTCACCACAACTGGCAGCGCTGTCAGTCGGAGGACTGACAGGATATCCAGCAGTGTTGCTCAACCAGCTCAAGAAAAACGACAGTTCGATAGTACTGGATCTGGACACGTCATCATGGATTGGTCAGTATCTGTCTTATTCACAATAGAAATGAGTTAGCCAGTCAGAGTAAAGGCAAAAGACGGAATTTCAGTTTGCAGACGTATAAATACTCCATTAGAGAAGGGTATAAAAACGCTGGAATAGTTAACATTTGTGTGGGTTAATGACATCAAGCTATCAATGTCAGTTTTGTTTTCTACTCAAATAGAAGGCAGGAGTGACCTTGCCAAAACATGTGTCACGTATTGTAAAGACAAGTGTGAATTTAATCAAAATACCACAGCCTTAAAATTGTTCAAATGTTTTAATTAAACCAGGCCCGAGATCTTGACAGTAAGAAAACAAGTTGGGTTTGCAGTTAAGTTTTGATGTTATCGTGATTGAATTAAGTTGATTGTGTCATGAATATTTTAGAGTTATACCTATCACATGAATTCTACTATCGCCTTTTACGTCAATTTAATATGCTTGTATACATTTTCAGCGTCTATACATGGCTTGGCTGGCATCCTCAGTATTCTCATCCCGACCGTTATGCAGTGGAAGGGCAGAAAATTTGCCTTTGTTGCTGCCTGCCTCAGCACTCTCATTGGTTGGATTCTAACATACATGGCCACCGACGTTACCACTATCCTAATCGGCGAATCATTCCATGGATTTGGAGGAAATAGTCTGATTGCGGTCAGTTTAATAACTATAAGTGAAATGGTCGATCCAAGATTTAGAAGCACTTCCATGGTATTATTTGGCATCACTCAGATGATAGGAATCGTGATTGTCACTTTTGCTGGATATTTCCTTCATTGGCGGCACGTTAGTCTAGTCATGGGTGTACCGACCTTGGTTGCTTTACTGCTAGTATTTGCATGGCCTGAATCTCCGTCTTGGCTTGCTTGTAAAGGAGAATTCAAGAGATGTGAAGAGGCATTCATTTTGCTGAGAGGAAATAGCAACGAAGCTTTAAAAGAACTAAAAGAATTGATCAGAGCTGAAAAAGAATCGTTAAGACAGGCTTCTTTGCAGAAGTCTTTGCAAAAATCTATTTTTAAAGATGTTTGGTTAAGATTAACTAGAAGGGATTTCTTGGTGCCCATGATTCATCTTATTCTTATTATGTTCACCTTTTATTTTAGTGGCTTGTTAGTAATTTTTACCTATGCAGTTGATATTATTGCTAACACCACTAATGAATCAGATTTCGTTTGCTTTCTCTACATCGATATTATTGTTATAACAGGTTCCCTTGTTAGTATCGTTTTATTGAAACTTCTTAAAAATAAGCCAATATTTATAGCTAGTTCATTTGGATGTGGTATCTTTTTAGTTTTAGCTAGCATAATTATGTATTGTAAAGATATTTATTTAGTACCAAAACAAGCTTTACTCGTCTGTGTTTTAGGGTTTATATTTTGTTCTGTGTTTGGCAGTTGTTATTTAACATTTAGTATATCTACAGAATTAATACCTGTTAAGCATAGGGGATTGGGAGGTGCTATTTATATAGTGGTATCATGTTTATTTCACTCTGGATCTTTGAAAATATCGCCATATTTATTTGAATCTATTGATATGTCAGGCACATTCATGTTTTTTGCCTTTGTATCATTTTTGGGACTATTTTTGATATGGAAATATGTACCAGAAACAAAAGAAAAAACTTTACAAGAGATTGAAAGCTTTTATAATATTGGCACTTTGGTTTTATTAGAAGATGACAAATTTGAAATTACTTTTAAATGAAAATTGTGATATTAAATAGATTTAGTTTATAATTTTTTTAAATTAGCTTTACGTTTACAACAAAATGATTTTCTAATTCGTAATGCATAGACATAATTTAATATTAATAAATATTAAGTAAGTAATAAATTTGAGATAATTAATATTCAAATAGGCACTAAAACGTTCTATAATGAAAAAAAACTCGACTGAGCTAAAATTCTTTTGATATTTACGGACAAAAAAAACTACAACAGGGAAAATAATGTCCTGCTTAAATAATGTAATATGTACAAAAACATGTTATTTAAAGTCTGCATCCTATATGTTGCAATAAACTTATTGAATATTGAAAATCATATCACTAATTTAATTTAATAACGCTGCAGGTAACATCACTAAAATAATAGAGGTTTTGTTTAATAGAATAGAACTTTTGGCTATCAACTCGCCTGATCTAAGACACAGTGTGGCCAAGGATGAAAAATGTTGATCTAGAAGAAATATTTTCACTTTAGCCTCGAAGATTCCTAGATTGTAGTTCTCAGGAAACATAGAGGATGGCAGGGAGTTCCATTCTTAGGCAGTACGTATCATAAATGACGACCCAAATCATTGAGTACGAATCTTTTGAATTTCCACGAGGAAGAGGTGGTAGTCTGCAGTCTTTCTACTTGTCCTGTAGTAAAAGAGGGAAGGTGGAATAAGGTCATTAAGCTCTTGCGCACACTCGCCAAAATGTATCCGATAGAAAATAGACAGACAAACTACTTTATTGAGGTATTCTGTAATATTAGCTCAGGATACTGGAACAAGAGTGGAACAGATGGCACGCTGAAGACCTAATCAGCAGTTCTGTTATATTGTAGATGATGTAGATTCCACTAAACCCAATCGTAATGAACTATCGAACCTCTAAGCAAACAAGTAAAAAGAATACTGTCGATAGAGCTCAACTACAAAGTGCCATTACGTAAACTTCTGTATTAAAACTAGTATATGAATTAGAAACAGTATGGGTATTTGTTAAGTAATCCCACAAAAATTTAGCTACGTTTAGAGGAATAAAGAAGAAAATTTCAATATCATCATTAAATGATAGCTACGTTGCCACTTAATTTGTCATCATCATCATTGGTCTATTTGCATCAACAAGAAAATATTTCTGATGTACCAAAGAAATAAGGAAAAGTCACAGACGTGGTCGTATTTTTCACTCAGTAGTAAGCGAAGTGACTATACGAAAAATACATCGCCTAGTATGCAATTAAGCCCATTGATCAGGATCAGTATTCAGAATATGTATAAAGCCACGTTTAAGATCTGAGTGGGTCCGCCGACCTTTTTTTTCTGATGTGACTTATTGCTGTTGGCCTTGCGGCCTCTACAGCTTGACCAGACTAGTTTTTTTTTTTTTTTTTTTTTTTTTTTTTTTTAATCAGTCTATAAAGTACATGCTATGTATATACAACTCTGCCAAACTGCGTAGCAGTTTGTAGGCAGATATCTACTCTCATTACAACATTGCAGTATTGAGTAGGAACATTTTTTTAAATTTTATTTTTAAAACTAGCTTTTTTGCCCGCGACTTCGTACGCGTAGATTTTCATATAAACCTTCAATTCTTTTTTCTTCCCTTAATCCGGCCTTGCGCAAAATAACATAGCATATACTTCAATCTGGTCATAGCTAAGCATATTCGTGAAAACCGCATTTAAATCCGTCCGCATTTTCTTCCAGGGGTGTAGATGTGCGTGAACAAACAAACAAAAATTCTAAAAACTGCCTTAACATGTTCAGCTGTTTATTTTGAGTCGCCCTGTGTGAAGTATTGATAGAAGCATAAAATTAATAAATAACACCGTCAACAGTTTTCAAATCAAAAAGATAATGTGACCACAGTGCAGAGCATGTTTTGAAATTTTCTTTTTGTCTAAACCATTAAAATTATATTTCCGGCCAGTTTCGCTGGCCACGGAACCCTGACATAATGCTTGTCTTAACACGCTCTTGGCTAGTTATTTCTTATTTCGCGTGCATTTGTATGTATACCTTGATTAAAAAGCCATGAAATGGAACTACTCTATTTATCTGTTAAAATATCACAGTAAAATAAAATTATTTCTATATTCTTATTCTTATTGCAAATATACACTGTATTCTTCTAAAAGCTAAGTTTATATACCCTGCATAAAGGGTGCAGCAATGACTTATGTAGTGGCTGTTCACAAAACCAGACCACAGACATAAACATATAAATTTAAGTATAGTTAAATCTATTACATAAATATTATATATACTATTCAAACTTAACCTAGGGTGAAGTAATTTTACAAAACAAAAAAAAACATACTTAGTGTGATAGGTTACTTAATTATATATGAGATGATACAAAACTTATGACGCTACTTTCTTAACTATTTATATATCGATATTTATTTTCTAATTATAATTTTCTAAAATTTATCGTCGAAAAAATCTTTTATCTCGTAATAACATTTTTGGGTTAGAAACTTACGAAGTTGGTTCTGGAAAAATGTTATTATTTATTTATTTCTTTATTGCGTCCGGAATTTTGTTGTATAGGTTTATTTTCATGTACAAAGGGCCTTTTTTGAATATTTCTATTCGCGGGACTGTATTAAAATAGGATGCGGTATATTTTGTGTTTTAAATGCTAACATAGAATAAAACCATGAGAATGTAATATGGAGCTTGGAGCTTCCCGGTGTGGTACTGGATGTAGATGCGACCTGGGCTATAGGGACAACGTTATGTATGCGGTCGGCTAGGTCTGCCAGCACATCGAGTGATGACGTCATCTGCTGCGAAGCAATGATGGTCTGCGTGCTGTTCGGTAGGCGGCTGGTCCAAATCATGCGTAAAAAGTCTTCTGGAACTCCGGGGCCTGCTAGGTGTCGTAGATGACGTAAGAATTGAGAAGGCTTACGATCACCTAGCTCCTCGTGTGTTAAAAGTTGCTGTACCTTTTTTCTCTTGATGCGGACAAACGTTTAATTAGCTCCAGCTTGAGTTTTTCGTACTTCTCGGTCACAGGCGGGTTGACGATGATGTCTTCGACTTCAGCTGCGTATTGCGGGTCAAGTTGTCCAATCACATAGTAGAACTTGGTGCTATCTGCAGTGATGTTGGAAATCGCGAATTGGCCTTCGATCTGGGCGAACCAAATCGCCGGCTTCTCGGGCCAAAACGGTGGAATTCACACGCCAACTCGGAATACATTGTCATCATCTTTATTCTTCGTGTCAGCCGCAGTGCTATCAGTACGATCTAGCGGCATTCTGACCTTTGTCGGTGGTGTACGGTCCATTCAGTGGTCACTAATTATAGTGGATTTGTACTATTTATATAGAAGGAGAGGGTTAAGCTACCGACAATGGAAGAAAATAGCTGAGTCCGAAAGAAATTATAAATTTAATGCAAAGAAAAATCTTAGACAAATCTTAGAAAAAGCGAATGACAATTCCATTTGAAAATCGGTGTTCTTTTATTTTTTTCTTTTCGCGCCCCAGCGCCACACGTCGTGGAAAATTGGAATGAAATTCACGAAGGTTGGCGCAAGGAGTACGAGTACGCCACACTCCTACTCCATGCACTGGAATGAATCACCAAAGAGGTTGTAAGGCCTATAACATGCTTGATCTACAGGTTCATTTATCTAAGAAGGTTAAGGAACCTTCTTTAAATTTAAACTGATTAACCGAATGACCATGTTGACAGTTGACATAGTTGACAGTTTCAAAATTTTAATGGCTATGTCAATAACATTCTCTTTACTTTGGATCTCCTTGCTTGAGGCTATGTGACGATCCTCATATTACGTTTCGGGTAACGAAGAAATAAATCATTGATTTTTATTTTCGTTTATGTAAAAATAAAGAATTAAAATAAATGATATAAGATAGCCTATGTTTTAATCTGGTAATTTCTAAGCATATTCGTGAAAACCGCATTAAAATCCGTCCAGTGGTTTAGGAGATGTTCGCGGACAAACAAACAAACAAACAAATAAACAAACAAACAAACAAACAGACAAAAATTCTAAAAACTGTCCTATCGTGTTCAGCTGCTTATTTTAAGACGACCTGTGTGTTTTTTTTTTTGTTATCTCGCAATTACAGATTTTTTTATCTCTACGTTTTTATTATATGTATAGATAGATAGATATAGATATAGACAAGTGCCTTTACTAATTGAACAAAATACATGCTAACACTAACACTACAGAAACAGGTCATCATTGGAACACTAGGAATGGACAGTGCCAAGAGCCCGCAACAAAAGAAAGAATCCGAGCAACAATTCAACACCAAAATTGAATTCAGAAAAATCGAATTACAAAAGTCACTGTTGGACAAATATCAACTACTAAAATTTCTCTGCTAAGTCATTCTATCCAACAGCAACTTCCTCAATGCAACCTTATATCCAATTCTGGCTCTAAACTGTCCCTCGAACTCCGCTGGTAGATTCATTGCACAGTCTTGGCACTATCCACTTTCTAGTACGCGTCCCATAATAATTCCTGTTTCCATAGTGCACTTTCAGTTTTGGCCTAGTCGCTCGCGGTTCATTACAATAAGTTTTCACATTTTTATATGTGTTATTTTTGAATTGTTCTAATAATATTAAATAGTTCACTTTAGTTTTAACTGGCAATATTTTACATATTTTAAACAGTTTATCGTATTCTTTATTTAATGATTTTTTAGTTTGTTTACTAATCTCTTCAATATTCTAAGCTGTTGGTTTTGAACTAATTGTATGTACGTACGCACGTTGTAGTTAGTGAACGCAGAGGGCGTTGGGCCAACATGATTTAGATTTTTGGGCGACAAGCGCAAGGGCACCTCGGAGGTACGAGCCTCGGCTTGGGCCGTCGCCGAGAGTGGGGATCAGACTTGCCCTGGCACCCCAGAAGGGGTGTGCCCTGGGACCCTAGTAGTTTGTTGAACTGAATGATTATTTGGAGAATCTAACCGATGGTCTGCCGAGCGGTTGATAGCCGATGTAGAGGGGCCAGAGAGAGGCAAAGAAAGTGCTACCTCGTTGCTGCTGTCGATCCACTGCCCATTTGACTGTGATGTCCAATGCCTGACTGTAGGCACAACTGTTTTCACCTACATCTTACTTTATTTCTGGATTTTCAATAGCATTTCAATTGAAATTTTAAAAAATGAAATGGGTGAGCTGCTGCGTACCGCAAAAGGCAAAACGGAACCCTTTGCAGTAACGAATCACTTTGTTGTCCATCTGTCTGCCTCTCCGTGTGTCAAGACCCTTTTATTCTCAGGCATGCGTATAGGACGAGTTCTCGGTCTTTTCTCAGGAACGCGTACAGGTACCAAATTTAATTGATATCAAATACTAAGGTCCATAATCTCTTGGAGATTGTCACAAATTTAGATCGCAAACTCACAAATCAAAACCTATAGGTCCTTTCTGTAGACCTAGAATTCGGCAAGAAGCAAGGTCTTACAGCATTTGTAAACGAAATAAATCCGAAAAATGTTAATTTGAAGTTATACCACAAAAACATTTTTTTTGCGTTAACAAACTTTCATTTTGTAGAAAAAAAGGACATTGATGAAGACTGATGACTAAGATGTATGAGAGAACATGTTTTTCCACTGAAAAGTTACGTTTGTTCTTGTAGTTATATTTTTCGGATGTATTTGTGACCTATTTATTAAGCTTGTACGAAACGAGCCTGACTCACACTTGGTAGCTTTTTTTACTTGAGAATGACACAGCTACTTGTAAGCTTTCTAGTCCTATCAAAATTCGACGGAATTTTGAGTAATTTCTCATGCCTACATAAATTGTGTACCCATACTGTTTTCAATAGTGGACCATCCTGTATTGCACACTAAATAGGGTGACAGATTCTGAACGCTTCTCTAGAGACCTTTAGCGTTAGAAGAAATGTATCTAATATATAAGACATTTTACCCAGTTTCTCTCTGTGGGATTACGTTGTAGACGGATTTAGATTACTGCTTACCTACTTATCTTGTTACGCCCTCGTCATATTGTCTAATGATGTGTACATCATCATCAGCTACAAGACGTCCACTGCTGAACCTAGGCCTCCCCTTTTAACCTCCACACTGAACGACATCCTGCCATCTGCATCCACTAGATGCCTGCCACTCTCACAATGTCGTCGGCCCATCCAGTGGGAGGCCTGGCCTACGCTGCGTCTTCCGGTTCGTGGTTTCCACTCAAGAACCTTTCTTACCCGGTCATAATTAAGTTCTTCGAGCGATATGGCTTACCCATTGCCATTGAGTGATATGTAAATAAACATTAAAATGCGAATAAAATACATTTCTCAAGGTTACTCTAAAACTTGTGGTATTGCTTGGGAATACTTTTGAATTACTTGGGAATGTCTAACTGGTAATTATGCCACTTCTGCTTAAATGTTAGCCTTTTTAGGGTACCGTTTATAAAAATATAGACTTTTATAACTGTCGTTAGAAAACAAAAAAAAGACAGTTAAAAAAACCAAGCGCCTATCGAGTATTTAGTCGTATCTTTAAATGTAGTTACCGAGCTAAATACGATGCATTCTTGCAAGTTCTATTGCGATTCAGTTAAAGGAACGGAAAGAGAGAGAGAGTGAGAGAGAAATATAATTTAAAACAGTTAGTTACCTGTCAGGAATTGGAGAACGGGGTCAATACGAGGTAGGTAGCAGCAATAGGGTGACGACGCTCTCTTCGTACCCCTACAAGTTGTGGCCAGCTCAATTGCCCGCTGTAGTATAAAACGTGACCTTATATTGTTATCTAAATACCTACCACCCAAACAGTTTTTAACGTAGCCATTATATTCATTATATTAATAACGGTATTGCAATTTTCTTCTCCTTTATTTTCAATTCAGTGAAATTTTTTGTGGACTTCCTAATACATTATGGAGCACCCATAACGGTTTTAATTCATATTATTTCTTACAAAAGTATCAATGCGGAAGTTAACATTAAATTTGTTTGGGTTCCTTGAAGTTAATTTAATAACTAGTCTTTTAAATTTTATTATTGACTTAAAATAATTTTGATTTTCAATGACAGTTGGATATTGGTCGGAGGTAGAGTTTACTAGAATCATTATTACCGAAAAATTTCTATGAACTGCTAAATAAGTTTGCTTCTTTGACGCACCTTCTGATCCAGGCTTGTAACTGGCTTTCGGTTCTATGACAGTCTCCTGTGTTCGATTCTACTCGTACGTCAGTCCTTTTGTCTATATAGATATTAAACTGTTTTGATAAGGTCATGTTACTAGGAACTATGCTATGCTATAATGTAACACTTAGTTAAAAGGTATTGGATGAGGCATAAACACGCAGTACAAACTTATATAAACAATCATTGACATGAATAAACAAAACGTATTGACAACATTTGCAATATCTATCCAATCTTTTACAAAATTGCTTGCACTTATGTCATTTTTAATTGTAAAGTCCCACCGAGGCCAGAAAACAAATTTCACAAATTTTAAAAACACAAAATTATTTATAGACTTAACCCAATTTGGACACACCACTTTTCTTCTACAGATGGCATTCAAAACAAAACTAACAACAAGAAGTACACTCGTCAAAATAAAAGATCCTCGGTAATACATGAGAAGTGTTGGCGGATCCTTAGTATTCTCGGGAATTTCAAAAGATAAATCAGTTATAAAATAATTATGGCAAAACAAACTGAAACAAATAACTAGCAAACGAAGATTGAGTCTCGCATCGAGGAAAAGAGAGGAAAGAGTCAGAGTAGATAAGATTAAAGAAGGATATATGACTATGGCTACGAGCACTTCGGCGTGACGCTCTAATCTAAACTTCATTACCAATTGTTGCTCAGAGGTGTCGTTCATTGTCTGCTGATAATCCATTATGTCCCACTCTGCTCCATATTCAGCCCCAAACATAGTTATAGCTCTCGGGGCAAGATCCAGCTGCATCTTAATGTTAACTTCAGAATTTACAAGACCAAACTGCAAATTGCAATATTGCGCATCGTATGGCCAATCTCTCAAATCTGTACTACACTTTGCTTCGTAAACGATCCAAGCAATGCAATTAACTTTACCGGTGTATTCGAGCTCACAAGGGATAAAAAAGTGTGATTCCTCTTCATCATCGCCGATGTTGTTGATTAATCTGAATTCTGGTGCCCAAATGTAGCCCCTTAAAAACGGAACTGTCTTAACACCGTCGTAATTATCTGGATTCCATTTCACTCTCTCATCTTCCCATGAGATAATGGTAGTCATGTATGTAGAAAACTCTTGCAGTTCACTGTCAAACTTGAACGACTTCATGACAAAATATGCACCAATTTTAAGTGGTTCGGTACCGTTTAGAATTGGTGGCTTGAATTGGTTCAAGCCGCACTTTCCAAGGTCTTTTTTCAGTTTGTATTCCCACATGTTTTCCGTGGATCTGTGGTCTATGGCACATTTTTTTTTCTCAAACATCTGAGACAGAGAGTGTTGGAGCAGCAGAAGTAGTATTAATTGCTTCATTATTGACTTTGAACTGATTTGGATTAGAACTGTATAGGTATAGCATATGCAAACACTTGATATGGGTAACGCCCACTACTATCACTGTTTTTTTTTGATAATATATTTTTATTATGCGTTAAAAATAGAAACCTTTAGATAAGAGTGATAGGATTTCAGTTGCGTCATACGAGTTGTGAGTTGTTGTTACCTTTAAGTTAAACCGTACTTCACCGTAAAGCAACCGGTTTCTTAATTTTATTTGAGATTCCCGTAACAATGAAAACTATAGCATTTAAGGCCATTAAGTGACTTCTCCTGGTTTAAAGCCCTTAATCATGTCTTGTTTTATATTACATGTCAAATTATTCTCTTAAGCTATTTCATCCAATCATAGCTCGGATTCTTTCTTTCATTGTGGGTTTTTGGCGCTGTCCAATCCGCGTTCCCGTGATAGGTTTTTGTTATTAAATAATGATCTAACTTTGTAACATTTGTATATCTAAAATGTTGTATACTCATACATAGTGAAATATAAATAGAGTCTACTCCTGCGCATAAACTGCTACGCAGTTTGGTACAGTTGCGTATCTCTCATATTTTATGTTTTTTTTTAAATAAGATAATTAAAAAAACGAAACGTCGAGCGAAAGGTATCTATTTTTACTTATATTTAATAGTGCGCGATAAGCCCCGATAAATATGAAAACAAGATAATTAAATTTAACAAGAATGATATTTGTGTGTAAACTGTAACGAAAGTGTTTTTGACCTATTATGAACACTTAATTGACCAATAGGACAGGGGGGGAAAAGCCGATGACTATGATTGCAATTTTATAACATACTAATTTTATATTGACATATTTTTACAGCAATTTGTTGTATTTATTATATACCTTTTTAATTTTATTCCTATTTTTATCAGGAAATCTATTTTAGTATAATGGTTTGTGAGATAAATGTTAGTGGAATTGTCCGTTTGTATTTTCAATAAATAATTTGAATTTGTGTGTTTAACAAACCCTCGGTGTTTTTGTTCTTAAAAAATTGTTACTTACTAAATAAGCATAAAGTAAAAATCAAGTCAGTGAAATAAATTTAATGGTTCCGTCCACTTGGCTTGATTATAGTACACACTCTAAAGTAAAACAAAAAATAATGAATACTGGTAAGTGCAACTCGGTGACCAATTTTTGCTCACCACTGGTTCTTGTACGATCACCGAAGTTAAGCAACGTCGAGCACGGTCGGCACTTGGATGGGTGGCCGTTTGGATGTGTTGCCTTTTAGCACTACTTTTTTGTAATAAATTAAATCAAATTGAAATCGAGTTTATTTCATTGAGAAATCAGCCAAATTTAAATTAAAAATTTTGCTTTATATTCAGTTTTTTGTATTTTGTTGTGGTTCATAACCCTCAGTGCGCAAGTCCGACTCGCACTTGGCCGGCTTATTTTTTATTCTAACTTTTTGGTAAAAATTATTGGATGAGGCATAAACACGCAGTACAAACTTATATAAACAATAATTGACGTGAAAAAACTAAACGTATTAGCAACATTGGCAAAATCTGTCCAATCTTTTACAAAATTCCTTGCGTTTAAATCTTCTTTCAAATTAGTCTCCCAACGAGGCCAGATTACAAACCTTCCAAACTTCACGAACACAAAATCATTGATAGATGTTACCCAATTTGGACACACCTGCACATCTCTTCTACATAAGGCATTCAATACAAAACTAACAAAAAGATGCACACCCGTCAAAATAAAAGATCCTCGGTAATACATGAGAAGTCTTGGCGGATCTTTAGTATTCTCGGAAATTTCAAAAGATAAGTCAGTTATAAAATAAATATGACAGAATAAACTGAAACAAATCACAAGTAAACGAAGATTGAATCTAGCATTGAGGAAAAGGGAAGAAAAAGTTAGAATCGATAAGATTAAAGAAGGATATATGACTATAGCTGCGAGAACTTCAGCGTGACGCTCTAATCTAAACTTAATCACCAACGGCTTCTCAGAGGTCTTGTTATTTATTTGCTGATATACCATTATGTCCCAATCTGCTCCAGTTTCAGCTCCAATCATGCGTAAAGCTCTTGGGCTAGCATTCAGCTGCATCTTAGTGGCAACTTCAGAATAAATCCCAAACTCCAAATTGCAATACTGAGCATCAAATGGCCAATCTCTCAAATCAGTACTACACTTCGCTTTATAAACTATCCTACCTATGCATTGCACTGTACCAGAGCTTCTGAGTTCACAAGAAATGAAGCGGTATCTTTGATCGAAATCTTGACCTATACTGTTGATTAACATTATGCTTGGCGCCCATAATGTTTTCAGTGTCGTAGCTACAACTGACGTAATACCACCGTATTTCGCCGGATCCCATTTCAATCTCTCATCTTCCCATGAGAAGACTGTCCACGTAAATGTAGAAAACTCTTGCAGTTTGCTGTCAAATTTGAAAGATTTCATGACGAAATATGCATTAACTTTAAGTGGTTCAGTACCGTTAGGAACTGGTGGTTTGAAGGAGTCATAGCCGCACTTTACCAGGTCGTGAATCAGTTTGCGTTCTGATATATTTTCCGAGGGCCGGTGGTCGATGACACATTTTTCTTTTTCTAAATTCTGAGCCAAGGTGTGGTGAATCAAGAGAAGTAGTGTTAACCACTCCATTGTCGACTGAGCACTAATCTGGGTTAAAGCTGTGGCGATTTGCGATATTTAATATGGAAAACGCCCACTTTTGTCGTATCATGTTTAGAAAAATAATTATGCAAAGCAGAGACCGATAATTAAGTGCTCATAAAGTAAATTTGCACACCATAGGCTACCTATTTGTTCCTAATAGTTTTAAAGTAATTTATCACTCGTTCCTAAAACGTTTTAAAGAAACTTTTCATACGTATTGAAAGTCCATGTTTACCTAGTTTCAAGAAAATTATACCTTTATTTGGAATCGCATGCAATTTAACTATGATGTTGTTTAACCAGGGTTAAAATCTGTTGACACACACCGAAGTAATTATCTTAAAAAATAGAAAAATCTTCCTTGTAGTGTCTGTCCTTAAGTCTGAAATAAACGAAATGACAACAAATACACAAACTGAAGCACTGTTTATAATTTCTTCTATTTTGAATACAATGAAATATTAATAAACTTAAATTAGATCCATTCCCCTTTTTGATGACAATTCAAATAATCCAAGCGCCTCTCAAGTCTCAAGATACAAACAAGAAGATAAGCCTCAGATCTCCGTCGTTATCCCGATATTACAGCAAACATCCTGTAAACTCCTATCTGAAGTCTTGACTTAATGTTTCGAACGTAATTTGAATTAAAGGAGAATTAAGGTAAAGGAGAATTAATACATGGACGAGATTAGGGCTAAACAGGAAAAAATTGGTGAAAAAGGGACGAGGCTTATACACCGCAGTTGACTTAATCAGGTGACAATGATAATGATGATGACGATGATGGTGGTGATGATGATAGTTATAAGCTAATAAAGATATCGAGTGTTAGTAAAAAGATTGATCTAACTACATACTTTACGGCTATGTTCAATACGTTTCAAGATAAACAAATTAATGAGTCAATATAAAAGCAAACCAATCTAGTCTCACTATAATTCTAATAAATTGTCAACACATTGAATTTTTTTCAGGCTTTATTACTAAGCTCGCTTGTAATTACTAACTCACAATGTAAACAAATTTAATACTGGTGGTCAAGCCGTCTAATCATAGATGAACATCGTTAAATCTGAACTCTGAAGTAAATTCGACACAGTAAATTGCCTTCCACTACCATGTTTCTCTGGGTTCTTCTGGCTAGAAGGGTGGGACGCGTACATCCCCACTTTAAATAACTAGGAAGAGTCAGTCGATACTTGTTCTTCATATATTTTCGGCATCGACATTGTCATCGGCAGTTAAATGTAACAATCGCTGTCAGCTTGTGTCTTAGATCACACAATTTTTTCGTCAGGTCTTTTTCTCAATTTTTTTAATTTGCTATGATTAAATGACAAACTATTGCGCTTTTAGGACACGATAAAATCATAATTCGTCCTTGACTCACAGTTTTTTTCTTGAGCGGGTTCACCAGTTAAGGATGTGTTGTCTAAACCGGTTATCTGAGGTAAAACCATTTCATCATCATCAGCTTCCCCCTTTAACCGCCACACTAAACGACATCCTGCCATCTGCATCCACTGGATGCCCGCGACTCTCCCAATGTCGTCGGTCCATCTAGTGGGAGGCCTACCCACGCTGCGTCTTCCGGTTCGTGGTCTCCACTCAAGAACTTTTCCTCCCCATCAGTTATCGGTTCTTCGAGCGATGTGGCCTGCCCATTGCCATTTCAACTTGCAAATTTTAATATATATGTCGGTTATTCTGGTTTTTGGCGAATATCCACATTTTGGATTCTATCGCGCAGACACTCCGAGCATAGCTCTCTCCATTGCCCGTTGTGTGACTCTGAGTTTCTCCAGAAGGCCAACAGTTAAGGACCACAACGAGTGGTTAAAACCACTTCACAAAAGTTATATTAAATGTTTATTTACATGTATTACAGAGGTAACAAATAGTAAGAATGTACACAAACAATCTGTGGCACTGCGTGATATCTATGGAAACTGATATAAGTACAGGGTTAAGCTTAAACCCTGTACTAAGGCGAAAGGAGGTCATTGTACTCATCATTATGAAAAAAAAATACTTAAGGGGCTGCTGCTATAAAACGGCTATTCCATAGAAAACGGTCATTGACACTCGACAAAATGAATGAAACAGCTTTTTCGTGATTTCATGATTGGTCCCATAGTAAAAGTTGTTCATAACGATGAGTACAATTAGGTACCTCCTTCCGGCTTAGTACAGGGTATATGCGTAACCCTGTACAATACAAAGCAAACAAAATAGTATTGAGGGCATAAGTAGGTACGTTAGGTAGTGGACTGTATATCGACGAAGACAGTGGGGGCGCAAGCACACAACTCCTGCGCATCTAGTCGACCGGCGCACGCGCGGGGGTACATCCATAAGCGGTAAGCGATTTAACGTCGCTATAGGTACCATTACTTGTATTTTAATGTTTATATAACTTTATTCTCATAGTTTAAAGTTTGGCAACAATTTTAGAGTTGTAAAATTTACTTCAGTTTAGAAATGGTACATCAGAATAGACATCATTGAAATTCACCATTGAAATATTCTGCAGATCTATATTTATATATTTTTATGGTTGAAAGTCTTAAACGTTTTGATCACAATGCTTTCAGGTTATGGTTGAAGATAGTACAATGAGAACTAGATGTCATTCCAGGTGTCCACATTAAGAGCCAGCTAGCTCTTAAGTGATGCTGAAGGAACACAATGCTAATTGAACCTTAATCCTCTAGTGCAGAAGGTAGACTCGCTTCTAACTGAACCATTCCAGGTTTAAAAGACTGCCTGTAAAATAATAATAATTATCTGGGACATTATTGCACACACGTGGCCATCTGACCCCAAACTAAGCAAAGCTTGTAATATGGCAGCCAGAGACTGATATACATACATATATATTTTTAAATACATACTTAAATAGATATTAACACCCAGACATAGAACAAACACAAATGTTCATCACACAAATGTTTGTCCTAGATGGGAATTGAACCCACGCCCCCAAGCACAGAAAGTAGGTTCACTACCAACTGAGCCACCGGGACAGTCCAAAAACTATCCAGTATCTCCCCGACTATAAGATTTTTGTAATTCATGAATTTTATTAGCAAGTTTTCGCCAAAGTTAAATTGGGTTCCCGTGTCGCCTTATAACTGGAATCAGACGACTTCAAATAAGTGGTGACGACATTTTGATGGGATAACTTCTTTACTTTCAGAAGTTTGCCTCGACCTTAGACTACTTTTCTGGGCCTCATTTCGTTGGGGACGTTGAATGCATTTTTAACTAAGCAGGCAAATAATCTTAGTTTTAGCTGATGCGGTTGAAATGTGGAAAAAGTTGCTAGATTTTTGTGCCTGTCTGCATTCATATTTTTTTAAACAAAACTAATGAATTGCTACGACCAAAACCCCAAGTATGACGCCTTGCATCGTTCCTCGATCCTAGCAAGTTGCTTGTAGGTACAAACTACGAACATAAGCCTTCCCCTTCCACACTGAACGCCATCCTACCATCTGCATCCACTGGATGCCCGCGACTCTCACAATGTCGTCTGTCCATCTAGTGGGAGGCCTACCTACGCTGCGTCTTCCGGTTCGTGATCTCCAATCCAATTCGTGATTCGTGAACCTTTCTTCCCAATCGGTCGTCGGATCATCAAGCGATGTGGCCTGCCCATTGCCACTTCGACTTGCAAATTTTAACAGCTATGTTGGTGACTCTGGTTCTTTGGCGAATATCCACATTCCGGAGGTGTTTTTATTAAACCGCTATAAAAGAGTTGATAATCTTAACGGCTGAAAATATTTTCTTGAATCATAGCTGTTTTAAAAGTTAAACGAGAGTGTTCTACACTCTCGTTTAACCTTTAAAACAAAACATAAATTAAATCTAAATCAGTTCAGCCGTTTGGTCGCTACGTTGATTGCATGTTAACGGCTCCATCGATATAAATACATCAGAAGATATATGATCTGCAATAGACGTATTGAAATTAGATCTCCGAATCTAACTAAATACATATTTATGTAGATAGTAGGTACCCGCAACGCAACGTCTCGATCTTAGATTAGAAGTCTAATATGGTTATGTCTGTTATCCTAAGGCTAGTAGCACATAAGGCGAAAAAAACGTTATATATAAAACTTTCAAATAATTATGACGTTTATGCACAAGACCATAAAGACCTCTCAGAATAATCCATAGAGGTTCGACTTTACTTTATAAAAAAAACCTATTAAGATTTTATAATCTTAATAGGTTTTTTTCTCTCTCTCTTCTTTGCGAATATCCACTTAAATCTTAATCTTTATAGATTAAGATTTAAGTGGATATTCGCAAAGAAGCAGAGTCACCGACATAGCTATTAAAATTTGCAAGTCGAAGTGATAATGGGCAGGTCACATCGAAGAGCCAATAACCGATGGGGAAGAAAGGTTCTTGAGTGGAGACCACGAACCGGTAGACGCAGCGTAGGTAGGCCGCGCACTAGATGGACAGACGACATCGTGTGAGTCGTGGACGTCCAGTGGAATTACGTAATTTCGATATAACAAGTACTTTTTTTTCTAAACCCCCGATTAAATATCTTTTATTCTCCAAATGGCTAAATATATTATTTTAAAACATAGCTAAGAAAATTATCTTTCATGTCAATAAAAACAAATCAGTTCAGCCGTTTGTCATAGCTAAGAACAATCATCATTAAGTCATCTTTAAAAAAAAAAAAACTAAATCAAGATTGGTGCAGCCGTTTGGGAGCTACGATGCCACAGACATACAAACACACACGACGTTTTTTTAATCGATTTCAAAAAAGACTGTATATTTTATTTTATTATGTATGTTCACCGATTTCTCCACCGATTATGAATTGATTTTATTGATTTGTTTGGTAGGCCAGACTTCCGAGGTGGTTCCCATATAAATTTCATCAAAATCGGTTTATTAGTTTGGTTTTAAATCAAAATAACGGAAAAATATGTCATCCAAGTAAACGAAATTGCGTATTTACTAATTTTGAAGTCGGTTTTTAATGTGATCCATAGTAATATTAAAACTTTTCCTACCACCATAGTTAAAAAAAAAAAAACTTGACAGAGTCCGCGCCACCACTGAAGTCCAATAGACGCAGCGCTGCTTTCGCAGAACTAAAATTTGCCAGTAAGATAGGTAAAAAAAATGAGGTGTCAAGGGACACCCGGGTGGAACGAAGTTCCTTTCTATGAGAGAGAGAGACAGACAGAGAAACACGCGCATACCGCACGGCTTACAACTATAGCAAAAAGTGTCGTTACAACTTTTGGTCTTAATTTTTTCCGTCTAGCCCCCTTACGCAACGCGCGAAAGGGAACTCTGCGTTCCAATAATAGTATTTCTAAATGTCAAACAAGTATTGTCATAGATTTTGTCTCACTACATCTCCACCTCAATCAATCTCATCCAGACGTTCATAATTCGAGGGCCGCATTAAATCCCATCTCGTTGCAAATCAAATATTTGCCGGGCCGCATTCGAGCGCTACTGTGGTTCGTGTGAGCAAATGCTCATAAGAGTTGGCTTCTTGCTCTAGCTTGTTTGTAAAATCGTGAATAAAGGCTGATTTATATATTTATTGATAGGAAAACCAACAGCTTTTTACACTAAGATACACAATGAAAAACTATAGAAAGCCAATTATTTCAATAACTCTTTATTAAAAACCACAAAAACAAGGATTACATTATAAATTACAGTAATTATCTAAGCTTTTAACAGGCGGCCTTATCGCTTAAAGCGATCTCTTCCAGGAAACCGTGCACGGAAAGGAATTACATTAACAAAAATAGTGGCCTTAACTAAAAATACAAAAGTTAATACCAATGCAAAAAACAAAACCAATTTAAATTGATACAGTATTTCAATCCAGCGCAAGAGTCTAGTGACGTTGGATCGTTACTGGTTCAATACAGGGTTACGCATATACCCTGTACTAATACGGAAGGAGGTTACTGTCCTTATTATGTTTTTTTTAACTATAGGAATAACCCATACGCTTTAGCCTTCGTGTTTTTTTTATAACAACGCAAAATCTTCCCTCCTTACTATACATTCCAATATCACTTTATTATTCACCATATATAAAAAATAACATAGTAACTTAAAATTAATACAAAACCGGCAGTATAATAGGCGGCCTTATCGCAGCGATTTCTTCCAGGCAACCTTTGGATGGACATGAACTGAAAGAGGAGTAGGGTTGGTGGTGTAGATAATATATCTAATATACATACATACAGATAAATACTGAATTTACAAATAATTATAATTGTACTTACTAATACATACTATATATAAATAATACATACATACATACATACCAACTATAAAGAAAGATAGTGTCTGTAGACAAGGTTCTTAAAAATAGGAAGAGTTTTCATTTACCATCAGGGCAGATTCGAGTACTTTCAGTTAGGTTACCTTGATTAGTATATAACGCATTTTTGAAATTAAATATATTTTATGCAAAACGTTGAATATAATGTGAGTTATTATCAATATCTGTTTTCACCCACTTAGTATAATATTTCAGTAAGATATATTTAGTATTTTGGACACCTCTAATTTGAATGTATAAATAATAAAATAAATAAATATGTGGGACATTATTGCACACATGGTCATCTGACCCCAAACTAAGCAAAGCTTGTAATATGGCTGCCAGAGACTGATACACGTACATATATATTTTTAAATACATACTTAAATAGATATTAACACCCAGACATAGAACAAACACAAATGTTCATCACACAAATGTTTGTTCTAGATGGGAATCGAACCCACGCCCCCAAGCGCGGAAAGTAGAATCACTACCAACTGAGCCACCGGGGCAGTCGATATATTTTATATATTTGTATATTTTCAATATTTGAATTCGCCTACAGTCTTTCGTCCACTTAGTATTTCTGTAAGTCATATTTAGTATTTTTGACACCTTTAATATGAATTTATATTCGCTCTAAATACTACCCTATAAACATTCACAGTAAGTTTATATTGCAAATGTATTTTTTATTTTTTTATTTTTAGTGAAATAGGCTTGCGCTTGGTCGCCAACTCGCTTGATGTTAAGCGATGATGCGGCCTACGCTTCACGCCTGCCTAGATGAAACCGATTCACTCTTGACTTGAAAACACCCAGTTTGTAACTATCGGGGAACACCCATTCAGGCAGCGCATTCCACATACTAGCAGTTCGCACAATAAAAGTGGAATCAAAGCTTACGGGTTTGAAACGGTTTACGGTTCCGTAAACCCGTACGGTTCCCGTACGGGTTTACGGAATGCCAACAATTTTTTTATGATACTGTGTGACGAGACGAATCAAGCCGCTCGCCTGATGGCTCTTCACGCTTGCCCATAACAGCTCAACGCTACTCAGGATTTTGAACTTCAACAGTTCAAAACCCTAGATGGCAATGCACTGCGCTCGTCACCCCGAGATATAGGATGTCAAATCTCTGTGTGCCCTGTAATTTTGCTGGAAACATTGCCCTTCATCCGGAACACAGTAGTGTTTGCACACTACTGCTTGGCGGTTGAATAACTGGCAAAGTTGTAGTACTTCCCCAGGCAGACCCCTCCAAAAGAGTCCTACCACTACAAAAGCTTTGTCGATTTTTCGTGCAAAAGATACTCGTAAGTACGATACTCTTCACAACTATATAACTTGAATAGGAGTCATTATGGTTCTTTTATAACACTAACTTATGAATTGCCAGGATCCACCACGAATCATTGATCTGCAAAACATGAAAATCCCAACATAACAAGTAAAATACAAAGATTTACTAACTCTTACTTCCTTGATAATAAGCTGAGAATTGCGTGACAAAAGCTGTTGCTTCTCAAGTTAAGTTTGTTTTAGCGACAAGGGAAGTCGATTTAAGTTTTGAGAAATCTTCACAAGTTTACGAATTAAGTTCAAATCAAGGATATCCTTTATATTATGTAATTTAGCTCAGATCAGACAAACAAGGCAGATGTGGTAAGGTGCGAACTCATCAGACCTAGAACAGGCTTGATGCGAGCTTTTGCCTTTTCGAACTCACCA
Source organism: Agriopis leucophaearia (assembly GCA_949125355.1). NCBI lineage: Eukaryota > Metazoa > Arthropoda > Insecta > Lepidoptera > Geometridae > Agriopis > Agriopis leucophaearia. Next base: position 9,616,923 of record OX421285.1, on the reverse strand, counting down.
CCTCACGGTTTCGCCGAACTACTATGAAATCTATATTTTGTACTATGAAAATGTATGGCGCCATTCCCGAGGTATGCGATATGCGACAGGGGCGCGCGGCAGTCTAATGACGTTAGAACCTCCGCCCTTTTTGAAGTCTGATAATGAGAAAAACAAAGCATATTTATTAACACTACTTGGTATTATCGACAAATCAGTTATTAGCAGTTTAAGTGTTAAACCCATTTAAAAATCACGTCTATCTCTGTTGTTGCGTGAAAGAAGGACAAACAAACCAACAAACACACCTCCGAATTTATAAAATTGGTATACTAAGTACTGCTATCCGAGCTATGCTCGGAGTTTCTTTGCGCCATAAAATCCGGTACGTAGATATTCGCCAAAGAACCAGAGTCACCGTTAGCTATTAAAATCTGCAAGTTTAAGTGGCAATGGGCAGGCCACATCGCTCGAAGAACTGATAACCGTTGGGGAAGAAAGGTTCTTGAGTGGAGACCGCGAACCGGAAGACGCAGCGTAGGTAGGCCTCCCACTATATGGACCGACGACATTGCGAGAGACGCGGGCATCCAGTGGATGCAGATGGCAGGATGTCGTTCAGTGTGGAGGTTAAAGGGGGAGGCCTATGTTCAGCAGTGGACGTCTTCTGGCTGATGATGATGATTAAGTACCTACTATAGTATGATTAGGGTTGCACTACTACCATCGATGACTTCTACGATATAACACAGTTGCCTAGAAGCAGTAATCACACTTCACACTAATATCATATATGTGAAAGTCTGGGTGGATGGATGTATGGATGGATGGATGTTACTCAATCACGCAGAAACGGCTGGATGGATTTGGATGACATTTGGAACATACATTGCTTATGTCCTGGATTAACACACATATAGGCTACTTTTCATCATCATCACTGACTTTCATCACCATGCGGGTGAAACCGCGAGGCGCAGCTAGTACATTATACGAGTAATTATATATCGATGCCTAGAAGAAAGTCATTAACTCGCAACTTGAAGTTTTGCTCAATTTCTAAGGTATTAACATCCCTAAATTAACTTTTTAGCATCTTTCTTATTGTTAACAGACAACCTTAATGCTATAAATCGACTAAATTGGATATAAATTGTGTCCAAAACTCATAACTCAATAAACTGTATCCGCGAAACGTTGGTCACGTGGTCTGATGGAGAGAGCTTTGAAACGAACGGAGCGACTTGAATGTAATGAATGGCTGGAACGATGTAAACGGCTGGACTGTTTTTGGATGAAATTTGTGTTCCTGGAGCGGGTCATAGTAGCGAGTCCGAAGGCTAAACTCTACTCTACTAGCTGATACCCGCTACTTCGTATACGCGTACTAGCTGCTAGTACATCTATTAAAACCGTAGTGATAAAAAAATCTGTAATTGCGAGTTGTAAAAAAAACATTCACATGGTGTTTTAAAATAAGCAGCTGAACACGTTAAGACAGTTTTTAGAATTGTTGTCTGTTTGTTTGTTTGTCCACGCACATCTCCCTAAACCACTAAAATGATTTTAATGCGGTTTTCACGAATATGCTTAGCTACGACTAGGTTGAAATACAGGCTACAATATGATGATATTTTGTGAAAGGGAGGAAAAAAGAGTTGAAAGTTTAAATGCAAATCTAAGCGTACTATAATAGCTCATAACACGGCTAAAGAAGTTTTCACTTCAAAAACTTTTTAAAAGAAAGCTTTTCGTATTCTTAGTGTGGTAAATCATAATCTAGTTATCACTTTTCAAATATTTATTCATACTTTCTATATATATTACAATATTCAGATCAATATGCTTTCGCTATGAACACTCAGGCGAGAAATGAACTCCCTTTTGCCAATCTCTCACTTCATTACATTTTTTTTGCCGAGACTACCGAGTCAACACGTTTCCTACCGCCATTTTAATAAAAACAATTGTCAAATTAGATATCAAATGGTTTAAAACCAAGAAATCATGAAGTAACAATTAAAATAATATATATATATAAGGTTGCCTGGAAGAGATCGCTTATAGAGATAAGGCCGCCAATTGTTTCACTAGTTTTTTAAGTTGTTTATATGTACGTTTGTAATTTTTGGTGTGAACAATAAAGAATTTTCTATCTATCTATCTACTTAGAAATCATGACATTAGCAAACCTTTTCATTTGATACTCAATCATGATGGTATATAAAAAAACGCCATCTTGGGTTGTCCGCCATATTGAACTTTGTGTAAGGTCGTTTTATTTTTCGTATTTTTTTTTTCAGCAAACCCTTATATTTGATACCCATATCATGGGGGACTAATTTTTTTCTTAGAATAATGTAATTCCTTTAGGATAAGGCTAAACCCCGGGGTGCATCTACGTACTAATCAAAATTCTCGTTTATGCACCTAAAAAATGGTTTGGTTTTTTTAACATGATTATGACTGTTATGCATTAGTAAATAATTTTGAAAAATTTAACGCCCAAACTACGAGCAATTTACGTAAAGTTTCAACAATTTTCCAATCGCCTCCCCTATAAACCAACATCCCCCTAACTTTCAAACTTGGAACATCGCTATCATTTGCAGCTTCCATCCTACCCCCAAAATCACCCCTCCCGACCCAAGCGACCAACCTAAGTACCCTCAGTACCGCTTTACCTAGTGCAGGGGAAAGTCGCGTCGGATTTTCTCCTTCCGGCGGGAAAAATGACAGTTCTTTTTTCGAGCGTAGTTTTGTTTTTAAATTGAAACTTTTTTGTGTGCCAGTAATATTATTTCGTGAGAAGTAATAAAAGTGGTTTCTTGGAATTATTGTCTGGTAAGTACATTAGTAGACACTTAGCCATTATTACGATTATAATTTATTGTATGTAATAAATATATAATTAATAAAAAATATATAAAAAAAATATTAATTTATCGAAAACATAAAAATTATCAACCATTATTATTTAGCTAAGAAGACCGCAGGAAAACGCTGGATGCAGGTCCTTTTGGAAATCGATGGGGGTGGCCTATTTCCAGCAGTGGACGTCCTATGGCGGAAATGATGATGATGATTATTTAGCTGATAACTAACAAGATTCTATTTTTTTATTCATAGTATGCCCAATAAATAGGTACATCTTTTTGTACTAATTTCCCTATCTTTGTTCTTTGTTCTCTTTCTTCTAAGGTTTTCCGACATGCTTCTTCGTTGACAAGCTGGATGTTTGACAGCTCAGTTATTATTGATCGTAAGCCAGTAAGGTCAATTAGAAATTCACAGCATTATCGTTGCAGTTAAGACACTACAGTGACAATTGTACTTCTTCTTCTACATTCATCTTTTTTCTCATCGTTTTTAGCCTGTGACGCAAAAAGAGGGGGAGTGTGCTTCAGATCTGCATTATTTAATTCCCTCCTGCCCATTTTTCTATCGGACTGCCAAAGCACAGTAAAATTGACACCGCTTTATGGTTGACATTCCGAAAACCGGATTCAACATAAAATTTCATCCAAATCGGTCTAGCCATTTACTACTGTGAAATGCGTTGCACCAGCGTATTCACTAGCATATTTAGAGTTACCAGGGTTGCAAGTCAAACCAAATTAATCAAGACCTTATTTACCCCTGATGCGTAACTGGAATTATATATTATGGATCTAACAGATTTACCAGCGAAACGTGGGCAGTTACGGCTAACCAGTTAAAGTTATGACGCCATTTAACTATTGTCAGATGGTGTAAAGATTTTTTTGCCTTGCCGGTACTTTAACTGAAACGTCGATGTATATTGCTAAAGTAAGATGGTGCAACGATGGTTGATGGTGGTGTACGTTTATATATCTACACCTTCGATCAAATAAAAACAAAGACGCCACAATGACGCGCTAATCGCGGCAATAGTCGCTCTGGCTGGACTCAATACGCAGCCAGATTGGAACCGCAGTCACACGATAGTTGCGCAAGCCGTAACACACCGTAAGAGTCGTAACAAACACGCCAACTTGGCTGACTAACCACCGTCTGACCAACGGGAGAGAAAGAGAAAATTGTCTCTTGCTCTCGGGAGAGAAATAATAAATGCGATTCAGACAATCGCCGTCTCGCTTGCTCAACGACGGTTCACGAGTTTTGACGATGTTGTTTAAATCGAACAGACATTAGAGAACTAAGCCGTAAATGTATAAATATACGGTTTTGATAAAATAGTTTCCATATAAATTGTATAACTACAACTATGTTTATATATGAAACTGCGGGCATTTGACAGGATTGACTATAATTTACGCGTTGTTTATTGACTACTTTTATTGACTATAATTTTCGCGTTGTTTTTTGACTACTTGTATTGACTATAATTTTCGCGTTGTTTTTTGACTACTTTTACTGACTATAATTTTCGCGTTCTAAGTGTTGTGACTTCTATGTATAATTTTTCGAAGATAGAAGATTTTTCGAAGATTCGAAGATTTTTCGAAGTTACCTTTTTCGTGTAACCATGTATAGTTATTCCATACCACATAACATCTTCTAGAAACTTCAAGTAGTATTTACGTTCTTCTCAGTGTGACGAGGGTATTCTCTGGAGATGCTTTATCAAGATTGTTTGTAAGTTTCCTCTGGTTTTAAGTTGAACAGAGAATTATCTTGTATCCTCAGGATTAACTTGGTCTTTGTTTACTTGCAAGTTGTATAATACTAGGGTCCACGGAACTATAGTACTGAGCCGAAAGGAGGCCATTGTTTTCATTCAAGCTCATACCGAACACCTAGAGCCGCTCAACATGCGCAGAGACGTTGGACCTCTCTGTATCTTTTATCGCATATAGAGGGGTGATCCCAAAGTAATGATAATCGATATGAAATAAGGGTATTTTAGATACGAATAAAATTTATTTGTCTACATAGTCTCCTAACAAGTCAATACCTACATTAATTCCCCCTTTTTTTCTAAAGCCATAATTTTTAGAAAAACATTATTTATCTTGACCCTCCAAAAACGCCTCAACAGCAGTCATCGCCGACCATTTTTTTTTTGGCTCCAAGGTTTTTTTTATGATACTGTTACGAGACGAGCGAAGTCGCTCGCCTGATGGCTCTTCACGCTTGCCCATAACAGCTCAACGCCACTCAGAATTTTGAACTTCAACAGTTCAAAATGGATGGCAATGCACTGCGCTCGTCACCCCGAGATATAAGATTTCAAATCTCTGTGTGCCCTGTAATTTCGCTGGAAACATTGCCTTCAATCCGGAACACAGTAGTGTTTGCACACTACTGCTTGGCGGTTGTATAAATGGCAAAGGTGTGGTACTTCCAGGCGGACCCCTGCAAAAAAGTCGTACCACTACAAAAAGGTGTTCCTTGAGGCGAGGAAAGAGGTAGACGGTTGTAGTATAACGGGGAGTGTTCTGAAGAACTGTTTGATCTGATGCTGGCGTCGCGGTTTTACCATCGCACTAGCCGCCACCGCCTGAAAGCTAATCCACATAATAATTATCATAGATAATGTGGAAACCGCATACTGTGCGATTCACGCAATCTTTCTTGCCTCACACCTGCAAAATGTAAAATGAGTTACTTTCCGCGGTGTTTCCGAGAATTTCGAACTCGGGCTTCTTCAAAAGAGAGTTATTATATACTCGTAGATACAGTCTTAAAGAGTCGGCAACGTATTTGTGATGCCTCTCACAACACTCTCTGGTGTTACAGGTTCATATGCGTCGATGACTGCTTACCATCAAGCATTTATTTTGCTTGTTTGCCAACTATGGCATTTAATGATTATTAATCTAAAGAAACGAATTCGTAAAAATGACAGAACTAGACCAAATTAAAATGGGACCACACGGGAAGCACCAGCTTTATAATAAAAAAAGAATCGTCAAAATCGGTTCACCCAGTCGAAAGTTCTGAAGTAACATATATTAAAAAAAACTATTTAAGAACCTCCTGCTTTTTGAAAGTCGGTTTACAAATAAAAATTTACCCGAATTGAGAATATCTCTACTGAAATCGGTTAAAAAGAACGGTTACAAAATTTTGTATTGAAAGATATGTAATAAAGAAATTCAGTAAGAGAACTGTAACTTTCCGATTATTCTGTACTTTCTAACTAAACTTATAACATTACCGGTAGAACTGTTTAAAAATTAAGAAGATGAGAACAACAAAAAACGAGCAAAATGCTTAAAAATATGGCATCGCTTTTGTAAAATTCATTCGGTCTGGACCTTAACCGGAAGGGTCCGCTGCCCCAAAGGTTGCATAATAAACATACAGTATAAGCAGTAAGGAAAGTCTGTACCTTTTGCTTTGTTTCGTAGTCCATTCCTATTTATTTATTTGTACATCATCATTGTTAGAGAACGGTGGACTGTAAAAACTAACTGCTAGTGTAGGATGAAAATAGTGGTAAGCCTCATTTTGGAACCTGGAATGATGTACAATTCCATCTACGCCACTGGAGCAACTGTGCCAGCCACAGAAAAGAGAAGTAAATAGAACGGAAATGAGAAGGAAACTGTCGTCAGGTATTGTGACAGATACTTGATTGAACATTCTTATTTATGTCAACGCGTCGAACTCCGCGTCACAGTTGCTAACGGTTTTATATGGGTGCAAGTGGCTACAACAAATTTCTTACAAAAATGTCTCAATTTCTACCCATTTGCAGACATGCCTACTCATACTGTGAATATGTAGTATAAGGGTCGAAAAGTATCGTACCTTCACCAATGGGTGTTATTCATGAGAATCCACTTCCGTTTTGTAATAAGAAATTATGTACTGCGTTAATGGCGCACTTGGAATGACCTCGGGGTAAGTTAATTTTGGATGATCTATCTTCATATAATATTCATCTTTAAGGGTGTGCTTCTGCAGCGAAAATTTGAAGAAAAAAGGTTTTACAATTATTATGTACTAGCTGCGCCCCGCGGTTTCACCCGCGTGGTGAGGAAAATCGGTGATGATGATGATGTTTGTTTCAATATGCGGAAACTGCTAAATGGTGTTTAATTATTTAATATATAAGTAATCTAGTTATTTATCATTGGATGTTTTCCAAATAATATAAAATAAATAAATTAAATAAATAAATGATGAAAAGTAGCCTATGTGTTAATCCAGGACACAAGCAGTGTATGTTCAAAATTTCATCTAAATCCATCCAGCCGTTTCTGCGCGATTGAGTAGCAAACATCCATCCATCTATCAATCCATCCATCCATCTATCCATCCGTCCATCCATCCATCCAAACTTTCACGTATATGATATTAGTGTGATGTAGCTGGTAGTGGTGATAGTGATAGGTGATTGGTGGAGGCGTCAGGTGTCGAAAATGCTGGATTTTATTTCGCACAGAAATTGAGCATTGCCATTCTCCACTAATGGCCTTAATAAGTCTCGTTAGTTTTCTGTTTATTTGGTTGTGCTTGATAAAATATTCCATACGAATACAATTATTTATAAATACTCCTAAGCGCGCGCGTTAAATCAAATAATTATAAGCAAATCTATTCCACGACTCACCAAGTTTGGCCGAGTTTGGGGCCCACTGTTAAGTCAATTATAAATTAAATAACTATACATACCTACGCAGTTGCGATAGTGTAAAAACGCTTTAGAAAAATTGTTTTATTTTATTTTACATGCACAGTGGTTGATACTTAGTTCAAATCCGAATAATGAGCTGAAGATTCTGGTAAAGGAACATATCATAAGGATACTATGGCACGGCAACAATATATACCATACTATATGCTTGAACCGAGTTTAATTTATGAAAAACTACATCATTTCATCATCATCAGCCATAGAAGACGTACACTGCTGAACATAGGCCTCCCCCATTAACCTCCACACTGAACGACATCCTGCCATCTGCATCCACTAGATGCCCGCGACTCTCACAATGTCGTCGGTCCAACTAGTGGGAGGCCTATCTACGCTGCGTCTTCCGGTTCGCGGTCTCCACTCAAGAACCTTTCTTCCCCAACGGTTATCAGTTTTTCGAGCGATGTGGCCTGCCCATTGCTACTTCAACTCACATATTTTAATTGCTATGTCGGTGACTGCATCATTTAGTAAGCTTATATGCTAAGCTATTACACAATAGCTCAGTGCCGTAAATAGGGCTGTGCCAGCGGTGCCCAGGTACAGGGCGCAGACTCTGGAGGGGCGCAGAAATGACCACACCAGGACCAAGTTTTGTTTTTAAGGGCGCAGTTATAGAAGCTTGCACCGGGCGCAGAAAAGGCTAGTTACGGCACTGCAATAGCTACACAATACCATACATTGCCTAGGCATTGTATAGAATGCCTGAATTATACATATTTCCGGTAACATATACATAACATTACGTAACGTTATAGCATTAGAGACATTATGCTTAATCCCACTACTGGTCCAGTTGGAAAATGTCCAGTACGGTGAATGCAAGTTACGGCAAATGGCAATGCCTAGTCTTTACTGAACACGCGTCGATCTATTATATGCATTCATGGTATTTTTCACAGTCCTTTCCCATATAAGAAGGTACCTTAAGTATGTACTTAAAAATATATATGTATGTATGTCGGTCTCTGGTAGCCATATCACAAGCCTTGCATAGTTGGGGTCAGATGACCATGTGTGCAAAAATGTCTCAGATATTTATATATTATTTACCTATACAAATAGGCAACTAACTAAATAAACAGGCGTCCACTTGACTTACCACTGTAGCCAACAAAAAACACCATTTACTTACCTAAAAGCTGTAGATCATCCCTCTTTCCGGCCCTGTAGCAGAAATTTCCCCTGGGTCCGTCCGGGCTTAGACGTTCGACCATTTTAGTGCCATCTTGTCTCTATCTGACACTTTACTATCAGTTAATACTATGATAAACGACAATGAAATATGTGCTCTGCGTTGTTAATTTTATGGGAAATTGTAGGAAAAATCATCATCAACCGGTTACATTAATCTTCATTGAAGGCAATAAGTACTTCGTTTGTGGTTTCCAGATGCTGATAGCTCAGTCTTTGCGTCGATTCCCCAATGCTGGTAGTCATGACCTAAGAGGGTATACCTAAGCTTCTCCCGATGTTTCATCATCTGTTCCACTTCCAGCTTTCAGCAGCGTGAACCGTTTTGTCTTTTTTATTTTTATTTACTTAATACATAACAATACAATTTTTAATTTTATGTTGCACCAAAAAAACACAGTTTGAGATGGCGCTCACATCCTCCGCGGCACTTATAAAAGACATATCACAATAAATAAATATGAACTACACTTATAAAAATACATACAGCAGCGGCATACTGGGATCTATGTCAAGGGATTTGATTAGTCCAGCTAATTGGACTCCTTCGTCTCGGTCTCTTATCCTCTATTTTCCAGATGACGATCAGTTTTTCGAAGTTACTAGACTTACGAGTTATGTGGCTAAAGAACTCAAGAAATCTCTGAAGGCACGTGTCGGAAACGAAGCCTTTGTTTCTTGTGAAGTTTGAGTTCTTTGAGAACCAATTGGCTAGAGTTCTGTCCAATCCAGTCTAAATGCCATATCTTTATATCTCGAAGGTCCTAAGTTAATTTTCCCCTGGAATTGAGCTCTCGAAAATTAACATAAAGTATGTGGAACAAATAAGCAATAATTTAAATTACTTATGATGAACTTTGCGAAAATATACACGAATTCACCACAGGAATAAAAATATCCGAGAAAAAAAAAATACTAAGCAGGTTTGAAGAAATGTGTTTTTGGAAGCCAAGTACACCTTCCAATTTATAATTATCAATATAAAAAGCGGACTTCATAAAAATGTCAGAACTGGACCAAATTGGACGACACGGGAAGCACCAGCTTTCAAATAAAAAAAGTATCATAAAAATTGGTTCACCCAGTCAAAAGTTCAGAGGTACCAACATAAAAAATAAAAATAAACTGTTCAATTGTGAACCTCCTTTTTGGAAGTCGGTTAAAAATATAACAAAAAGGCCGCGTAGGTCAAACAGTATTGGGTCTGGCAGTAGGTATCATCTATCAAATTACGAAATACGAAAGCACTTTTGCGCTATCCATCCATTTAAAAAAACACTCGAATTGAGAACCTCCACCTTTTTAGAAGTCGGTTAAAAATCTATTGAACATGTAAGTACAGACAGTCTCGTCAATTTTTTCCATACAAAAATCTTTTCGCAAATAAGCGTCAAATAAATGTAATAAGCGTACCTTACAGAATATGGTGATATGAAATAAACGCGCCTTCATTTAGAAATATTTCATAACATTTTTATTTGGAATTTCTTTATTTTCCCAGAAAAATACGTACAAAGGGGAGGCTCGTTAAGCTTACGAATAAAAAACCTGTCGGTTTATTATTTTCGTCCCAATTTGTTGGTTTGTCAGTTGTCACTTTTTTGACGTGGGTGAAGATGGCTGTGAGGCTTAATAGTCACTAGAGCTAAATAAAACCGGTCAAGTGTGAGTCAGACTCGCGCACAAAGGGTTCCGTACCATTATCTATAAAAACGGCAAAATCATGTATGTTGTATGGAGCCCTCCTTAAAATTAATTTTATTTTACTTTAATTATTTATTTTTAAAGTGAATAATATAACTCAATATTCTGTGAATATTTCAAACGTCTGTTGCCGTTATCAATATCGAGCAAAAACGAGCAAAAAAATCAGTTTTGATATATGGGAGTCCCTTTAAATATTTATTTTGTACTGTTTTGTATCACATCAAACAGCTGTACGAAAAAATAAACGGAACGAATTGAGAACCTCCTTTCTTTTTTGAAGTCAGTTATAAAGAGCTTTATTTGTAAAAAAAAAACAGTTTGTAAGCGGACCCTAAAATTATTTACCTATATATTTGTAACTAAAAATAATTATAGAATACACCAATGAAAAAACCAAACTATTAAATAAACTAGCCAAATTATCTACTAACTAAAATATACTATTTTAAAACTGTAAATCAAAAACCGTGATGTGACGCGGTGCTCAAAAACTAGCGACGTTAAGTAGCCGTGTTGGCCAAGGAAAGCCACGAACCCTTTGAGCAAACCAAGCATACCTATATCTAACGTAGATATGTATTCCACATCATCAGCCAATTATCGTCCACTGTTGGACAAAGGCCTCCCTCATAGAGAGTAATCCCCACGCTTGGCAGGCGGCTTGGGCATCGCAGTAAGTTCACCGTGTACTATTAGGACGCTGCTGCCCATCCTCCGGTGGTTCTGGTCGCAGTTTTAGGACATACCCGGGTCCACGTATTCCACACAAGGCGCATATTGTACAACAAAAAAATCATGATCCCGGTGTATTTTGGGACGAATTTGAGAGCTGTTTGCCCGGCAAATGTGTTTTGAGTTTGGACACAGAAGAACAACGTTATCTAAAGAACGTTGTCACAGAAATTCATTTAGACGACCAACTCTTCAGACGTTATTGCAGTCAACATCCAATTAGGTATAAATAGAGTAGTTTCAAAGCCCAATTTTTTGCAATTTTGGTGATTCTATTAGGAGTTTGTCTAATTCCATGGTTAGCTTAGAATTATAGAAATGATGTCATATCAAAACTGATTGACGTTTTATCTGGGAAACTGTAAAGACCGAAACACGATTAAGGACATTTCGCTCGATAAAAAATAATTAAAGTAACACTTAATTGCGCTTTTCTATATCTGTTTTTTTTATTCATTCCAATATATTTACAGTATAATCTCACTAGTCCGGCACTTTTAAAAACCAGAAAAAGAGGGTGCCGAATTATTGGAATGTTCGGATTACTGGATTGTAGACAAAGGAAAAGGAAAGATTTGTACCTATTTTTGTATGTTTGTATATTTGTAATGAATAGGCTCCGAAACTACTCAACCGATTTGAAAAATTCTTTCACTGTTGGGAAGCTACACCATCCCCGGGTGACATAGGCTATATTATATTTTGTAGCGAGGCCGAAGGCCGAGCTTACACTCGTGCGAAGCCGGGGCGGACGGCTAGTATAAAATAAAGCATTTCATAAAGAGAATATAATGTATATACTTATGTACATATTATCTTTCAAATCTAGTGTCTTGTGTTTCTGTTTATTTTATCATTTTTATCTACACATTATTCTCATATTTTTTTAAACTGGTAAATACGTAGGCACGTGTACGTGATAAGTTTTGAGGTTAGACTCCTAGACGACTACCGACACGGCGACGGAGCGCATAGGCGTAGAGGGGCGAGGGAGGCGCTAGCGGAGTGTGCCGGATTATTGGACGTATCGGTATATTGAAGTGCCGGATTAGTGAGATTATACTGTATATTTATTAAATGATGTTTACGATATCTTAATATACAGATTTCATAAATATAGAGGGACGCGCAAAGGTAAATTTTATATAATAGTTTTATATAAAAGTATTTTTCGAAAAGCTATACTTTTCGAAAAATATGAGAAAAACCTCAATTATAGAAGTAGCGAAACGCACGACTGTGTTATAAGTGCCATGGTTTTGCTCCACTAAATGAGAGCTTAATACAATATATTAAGCCTTATGGTCATCTGTTGTAATAAGCGTTGCTTAAAAGTGGTAAAACCTCGCCTTAAGCGTCAAAATGTTTATTTATGTGTATTAATGGTGGATTATTATTTGTTAGGTGTTTCTGAATATGGTCAATCATGGGAAAATTATAATTAATGAGGTGTCACTTGTCTTTTGTTGATGTTTCTAAAACTCCATAGAAGCAATTTATATGTCAATATTTTTTTTTATAATCAAATTAAATAAATAAAAATACAAGTATTTTAAATCACGCCGAGAGTTGACTCTCATAAATTTTCTTCTATTTTTTATACTGTAACTATTAAAGACCCACCGTCCTTCCTTTCATACTGTCCCTTTGAAGGTTTCCGACATTTTTGACAATCGGAGCCACTACCTACCTTACTTTCCAACTTTCATCAGCATTTGTGTGAAATTTTCTATAGAATAGAGTCTAAAATCGAAAGTCAAATACAGACAAAACTTGATGTTCAGGGTAGAGAAGACGCTTTGGAGATGGGTTCAGAGATAAGCGATTTGCGGCGTTGACATAAAATATTCAATGGTTCTTTTATATCGGAAAGTATCAAGCTCAGACATACATTTAAAAAACTAAGGCGCGATGTCGACCTAAGAAACGGGATACGAGATCTAACGACAACGGCTAATGTGACGAAAATGCTTTGTTGCGTCGTGTTGCAGTTATTTACATGATTAAGATGTACTAAGATTTAAATCAATAATAGCTCGGCTGGCACATTCAAATTCCAAACCGTTGAGTGTGGGTAAAAATCCCTACAACAAGCTATTGAGGTCTGAGACCTCTTTGATGCGTGTCCGTAGATTTACTGCAAGGTCCTGGGAGTCCAAATTCACTTGAGATTAGTTATAGATACGTAGATAAAACTCTTCATTCGACAGCCCCGTTAGCTCTGTTGGTAGTGAACCTGCCTTCTGCGCTTGGGGGCGTGGGTTCGATCCCCACCTAGGACAAACATTTGTGTGATGGACATTTGTGTTTGTTCTATGTCTCGGTATTAATATCTATTTATTTATGTATTTAAAATATATATATTTATGTATATCAGTCTCTGGCAGCCATATTACAAGCTTTTCTTAGTTTGTTGGTTTGGAGTCAGATAACCATGTGTGCAATCAAAACGTGCAATAATGTCCCGAATATTTATTTATTTATTGTTCACATCACAAATTACATAAGACGATAAATTGGCCTAAAAACTAGTTCAACACTCGGAGGACTTATCACCAAGATCGATCTCTTTCAGGCAACCTGAGGATGGAGAGGATTCATACAATAGGTAGAAGGTTGGGTGTACAATCATGAAATTATGAATAATGTGATCAGTTATATTTTCCGACTCCATACACGAGGAGGAGGTGGGAACGACTGGGAGATGCGAACCTGTGCTCTACCACAGAATATATAATGTATAAGTACAGAAGGTTCACTCCGCAAAAGCATTTAAAAAAGTAGCGACTCTTGCTGTCTACCACACAATGATGTCCAATTTAGGACGTGCGAGCGCTAACTACCTACTGCTATATTAACCTAGAAGTTGCTTCTCTGTCTAACGCGTAACTCTTGTCACGTTATCTCTGTCTATCGCGCGGCAGCGGGCACAGCAAGTCCGACCAGTCGAATACTTGTAGCTTCATACCTAAAGTGCGGAGTGCGCCAGGCCTGGCTCTACTTAATTTAGCTTGTTCAGCTTATTGTAGCTCAACCCGCTACAGGTTGAGTAGTCGGTGAAGGAAAACATCGTTAGGAAACTATTGCATGGTGATGGGGCACATTATAAATTCTCGGTTGGCTGGCTACTACTTTGAAGTCACAATCTCTCCCCAAGCATCAAATGGTATGTGTGTTCTAGCCACAGTTTTTTTTTTTATTTAAATTAGAATGGCTGTCAAGGCATTGTTGTAAGAAATTTGTTGTAGCCACTTGAACCCATATAAACGAAACGTCAGTCATTCGAAATCAGTTAGCAACTGTGACGCGGAGTTCGACGCGTTGATCTAAATAAGAATGTTCAATCAAGGTTCTGTCATAATGCCTGGCGACAGATTTTCCTTCTCATATCCGTATTTACTTCTGTTTTCTGTGGTTCTGGCAACCTCATTTAAGACACAGCGCCATGCTAGATCACTTGCCACGTTAGTAAGATGGGCGCTACGCCATATAGATGGGCTCAGCATCTAAGAGACAGTTCCCGTTCTAGGCTCGAAGTTCATTATCATGTGTCAAACGCCTAGACTGTCGAACATAAAGACACAGTGTTTTGTAAAGAAAAGATGTTCTCAAGACTGTTACAATGAAGCAGTCCGTCTGCTTGTTTGCCACCACTGGTACAAAAAATCAATAAGAGAGAGAAAAGATAAGTTATTTATCATGACAGCTGAAAACTGGATGGAGGCATAAAATGTGCTGATTTGATTTGACAACTTCAGAATTGAATCTACGAAATTGTTTTCATTTTTCCACAGCCTATATACTACGTTTTTTCTCAGATTTTTTAATATTGTAAAATATTTCTTACGTGGCGCTCAGTTCACGATTTGCGAGAATTTATCAAGATGTCTTATTATACAATAGTGCTGTTGCCCGTGACTTCGTACGCGTAGATTTTCATATAAAGTTTCAACCTTTTTTATGCCTAGGCTTGCGTTTGACCGCCAACTCGCCTGATGGTATGACGCGGTCTACGATGGAGCACGCTTGCCTAGAAGAAGCCGATTCACTCGATTTTTCCAGCCTTTGCGCAAAATAAAGCCTATACTTCAATCTGGGCATACCTAAGCAATACTAATAAAATTCGTGAAAACCGCATTTAAATCCGTCCAGTGGTTTAGGAGATGTGCGTGAAAAAACAAACAGACGAAAATTCAAAAAATTGTGTTTTTTTATATCTCACAATTACAGTTTCTTTTTATCTCTACGTTTATATTATATGTATAAAATAGATTCGTGCATGTTGTCACATGCTAGTTCCAATGGAAGAACAGCGCTGGTTGTCTACAACCAGCATCATGCTAAGGTGGGGCTGGTTTTTTTTACCCGAATTAGTCCGCCTTTGACCACCAACTCGCCTGACATATTTTTTCTAGATTGTTTTTTTAGTGTTGTCTGTTTCTTTTTTGGCGCAGATAAGCGATGTCTAGGTATGTCTATGTAAAATCGATCCATCAAATCTACTAAGCCTATAAACAGACAATACGATGTTTGCGATATAACTTATTTAATTAAAATAAAAAGCCTAACCAAAAGGTGTTTACTGTTCTTATTTCGATCTGCAAACATTCCATTATTTCCCGAAACTTATGTTATTTCAAGGATGGATGGTACTAGAGGTTATTTAGACTGATGTGTAATAACGCTGGATCATTATTAATAAAGTGTTCTTGAACGTGCTCGAGTGTGGGTAAGTGATATAACAAGGTGAAACATGTCTTTTCGTAATGTTCCCAAAACTCCATAGAAGCCTCTTCTAAAATCTCCGTCACTTTACTAGGGCATGACTTGGACTTGACTTTTACTACCGTAACTGAACTCTGACTGTGACTACAACTTGTTTGATAATTTTATAAAACTTGTATAGGTATATTTCATAATTTGACTGGTAAGTGCACAAGACGAACGAGTGAAGACGCAGCGTAGGTACGCCTACCACTAGATGAACTGACGACATTGTGAGAGTCGCGGGCATTCAGTGGATGCAGATGGCAGGATGTCGTTCAATGTGGAGGTTAAAGTGGGAGGCCTATGTTCAGCAGTGGACGTCTTCTGTCCGATGATGATGAAGTGCACAAAACGTGGGAAGCCAAAATCTTCTCAAGAGAAAAAAAAATATTGTTAAATCAGGCGTAGTCCAAAATCGTACCCATATTCCTCATCATAATCATCATCGGAAGTTCGGCCCAGTGCAGGTATAAGGGGGGAGGCCCTCCCTTATTGGGTAATGAGAGAGTACAGTATCCTATCTTAAGATTTTATCGCCAAAAATATATAGATTTTTTTATGAACGTTAATTATCTCAGAGACACTCAAACAATATTCATCAAAAATTAAATCTAATTAGGAAGGAGCAATCTATCCAATTATCCCGGGCTTCGATGCCGCCTCTAATTATTATTGGAATGGACCAGGGGAAATTTTCCTTCATTATGATTATCATAATTCAGTTTTAGATTTGAACTGTACGGACTCGGGATAGAAATTTAGGTTTTTATCTCAGCAGTGGGAGTGAGAGTGGGAGGAATAAAAATAGAAAGATAGATAGATAAACTCTTTATTATTCACACTACAAATTACATACACATGACACGATAAAACAGCTTAAAAACTAGTGCAACAATCGGCGGCCTTATCGCTAAGAGCGATCTTTTCCAGGCAACTTTAGGATGAAGAGGATTCATAAAGGAGGCACAAGGCGGGGCGTGCAATATTGAATATAAATAATTGCCTGTGTGAAAGCTGTAGATGATGATGATAACGACGACAATAGGCATGTGGCTTAATGTAATGTGGCATTTAATTTATTATAAATAACAGGCTTAGCGCTAAATATAACTAAATACATTACACATACTGAAAAAATAAATTGAATTGGCTGATTAATCTCTGAGATATGCGCGTTTAAAGTTTTAGGTGGGGATAGAGAGGGGAAGCTCCATCCCTTTCTCGCAAAGCGTGTGTTAGTATAGCATTTGTATGCCGCGCCTGAGGCGTGACGTCATAGCTCAGTATAGTGCGCTCTCTGTCTAGCATGAAATTAAAATACTTATAACTTATTTATTTTTGAACTAATTAAAAATTTGTTTTCGTTGATAGGCTCTATTGATGATCAGTTTTTTTATGATGTAATAAAAAAATTTAGTCATCATTCCTATTGTGTTTAAAAAGAACATTTATGAAGTTGTTAGCAACTTTTAAAGACACACATTTCTTTCAGCGTTTTATCGCATTTATATACGAAAATTTTCAGCCGTAACTGAAGTGGCAGTAAACACGGCAATATACCGAAAACCGCCTATTGGCAGAAACGAGGGGCCTATGAATAAATTTCCAAGATTTTTGTACGTAGTTGGATGGCGAGGCATTTGTTTTCATAAGAAACTAGTTCGTTTTACCAAACTAATGTTTATTTTTATACGTTTTTGGGTGACTGGTTAGCTAGTGGAAATATTCGGGGATATCATCTATATTAATATTATATAGAGGAAATATTTGATTGTTTGTTTGTTTGCATTGAATAGGCTCCGGAACGGATTTACCGTAACTACTGAACGGATTTGAAATTATTTCACTGTTGGGAAGCTACACTATCCCCGTAGGCCATATCATATTTTGTAGCGATGCCGAAGGCCGAGCTTACATCTGTGCGAAGCCGGAGCGGACGGCTGCAACAACCCTTGAAATCGCGAATAAAAAATCCATATATTCCGTCCAATATCAATGAAATTATTTTCGCGATTGTATTTTCGGGTTTGGTCCCACAGTAAAATTTGTTCAAAATGAAGAGTGCAAGGACATCCCCGAGTATTTTCACTGTATAAATGGTGACACAGTTTTTTCTTTATTTATTTAGTAATGAGCTTGACAAAGAAATGAGTACATACGGGGAAGTTTTAAAGTTGCACCGATTGCCAAAAATTTACTTAAAGTCGCTTGAGATGGTATGGACATGTGATGCGCAGAGACGACGACCATGCCGTTCACAGGGCGTTGGAGTTGCCCGAGGAAAGCGGAGTAGAGGGCGCCCCCCAGCCACCGGGTGGACGAGTATGCCCCAATTAATAAAAAAGACCCAATTTGACACATTAACAACCCAGGACAGAGCATTCTCGCGCAGGCTGATTAGGAGAGCCGACCCCACCTAACGTGGGAATAGGAAAAGAAGAAGATTTAGTAATGAGCTTGCGTTTGACCGCCAACTCACCTCATGATGTAGTTTACGATGGTCTTCAAGGCAAGCGTGCTCTATCGCCTTTATCATAGACCGCAACGCATCATGGAAATTCATTCGTTATTTGAAGTCACCCCTATTGTAACTATCGGGGAACACCCATTCAGGTTTGCGAATTCCAGAGACCAGCAGTGTAATAGTCAAAAATGTTGATTAATCCCAAGAAAAAAGCCATAATGTACTGGGCTCTAATTTCTCTATATCACATGAGATTCTGCCATAAACATACGACGTCATAACATGAAAATGTCATTGAAAAATGAACTCTGTGCCCTTAGTCTTTATGACCACATCAATTCGTTACGCAGCGGCAAGTTTTATGCGTGGAATTGGCAATATCAAATTTGCTAACGCAATGAGGTTCTTAAAACAAGCTAGGGCGACACGAGCGCGTTTTTCAAGACAATTAAAAGCTACTCGTATGTCTGTATAAATAAAAATACAAACTTAACTAAACTAAAATAAATATATTAACATCATATTTGTGTGGCCTATATTTAAACCAAAACCCAAAACTGTTCATCTATTACGCGTGATGAATGATTCGCTTATTGAACAAACAGAAACTATTCTATTATCTTTAGTGTGTTTAATCAAAACTACATCTATATTCATCCCCAAAACTCCTGATTCTAGTTCGAGAAGCGTTCTGCTCTCGAAGTAGCTTTTAATTGAAACATTTCGAGAAAGTTTCCAGATTGGAAATAAAGCTGATGCAGAGATCAAATTTATTCGTACTTTAAGAGAGAAAATTGATTAAAACCTATAAAGTTACTGGTTAATAATTAATACATTATTACAACAAAAAAATTACTTCTCTGGAAGTTCAAAAGTGGGAAATTTTCTTCAAATTGAAATGGGTCTACCCTTGAGATTATTATAGCCTTGTAAGTCGAAAAAGAATACCTGTTAGGGAAATCCCAAAGTTAGCGAAAATATCAACGTAATATAAGCACGCAAAAAAACAACATTTGAATTGAGAATCTTCCGGAATCAAGTAGTTGAAAAAGAAGGAAAATAGATGGATAGAGTAGATTAAAAACGATATTAAAAAAACAGTACATTTTTTAATTAAACCGTAAAATGAAAGTCTCGTCACAGAAGATATAATTGACTGTAAATAGTTGACTGCCCCGGTGGCTCAGTTGGTAGTGAACTTACCTTCTGCGCTTGGGGGCGTGGGTTCGATCCCCACCTAGGGCAAACATTTATGTGACGAGCATTTGTGTTTTTTCTATGTCTGGGTGTTAATATCTATTTAAATATGTATTTAAAAATATATATGTACGTATATCAGTCTCTGGCAGCCATATTACAAGCTTAAAAAAAGAAAAAAACAGGGTAACGCATTTACCCTGTAGTAAGCCGAAAGGTGGTCCTTTTACTCATCATTTTATCAAATCAAATCATTTATTTGCCAGAATACATTACATTGAGGTCTTAAAATTATTTTAGGTACACTGTATTCAGTCTGCAAGGACTACTATGAACCCAATAAACACCCTGAATTCGTGAAAAAAAAAACTGCTGGCCCATACATTTTGTCGAGTGTTAATAATCGTTATCTATGGAACAGCTGTTTTTTTTCGCAACTTCTAGGTTTGTCCCATAGTAAAAGTTGTTAATAATTATGAGTACAATGACCTCCTTTCGACTTAGTACAACCCGCGTAACCCTGTATTCAAGGGTAATGAATTCTTTGGAAAATGTTTATTTAAATTTATTTCAGTTATAATTTATGTTTATTAATGGGATAGAGACAGGACAGAGGACAGTGGAAGGGGGAAACCTTCGCCCAGCAGTGGGATAATAAAGGTAAAAAAACTATTTTCCGAGATTAGGTTGCGGACGGAGCTCCCGATATTTCGACGCAGTTACATACACCATGTACACTAGTTTTGTTAATGTAATTTCTTTCCATGCACGGTTGCCTGGAAGAGATCGCTTTAAGTAATAAGGCCGCCTGTTAAAATCCTAGATAGTTATTGTAATGTATAAAATGTTATCCTTGGTTTTGTGGTTTCTAATAAAGACTTTATCTATCTACATGGGAAGACTGAAGAATGCGGGTAGTTTACAAAAAAGTTCGCAGTTAGTCGCAGACAAAATGGCCTACCCTCTTTATGATCTGTTCTAATCATAATAACAATGATATTTGTTTTTTTGTTTCAGAAATTCCTAAAGGATGAAAAATATTTGGAAGCTCGCAGTGGCTACAGTATTTTTACACGCATGTAAGTACTTAACTATTTTAAGAATTTGAGTACTATCCAAACATAGGGGTGCCGAAATTTAGAATTGTGACACTGACAGGCCTGGCGCACTCCGCACTTTAGGTATGAAGCTACAAGTAGTCGTCTTGTCGGACTTGCTGTGCCCGCTGCCGCGCGATAGACAGAGAGGCAACTTCTAGGTTAAATAGCAGTAGGTAGTTAGCGCTCGCACGTCCTGAATTGGACTTTATTGTGTGGTAGTAAGAGTCGCTACTTATTTAAATGATTTTGTGGAGTGAACCGTCTGTACTTGTACTTTTGTATTATGTGCACTGAGTCGCAAGAATTACTCAAGCAAGACCAAGAATGATGGTATGGCAAGACTAGGGTTCACGGGTCGCGGACGCGGGCAGTTTCCTTCCAAGCAATTTCAAACTTAGTATCCTATTAATATGATTCCAATGTATGAAATGTAGCAAAAGGCATAATACGTCATTGTACTTATAATTGCTAACAACTTTTACTACAGGATCCAATTATTCCGTTGAGTGTGGAAGACATGTTTCTGTGGATCAGCAACATATTTTCTTATTCTGAAAGTTGTTTGTAGTGATGGGTACAATGGCCTCCTTTTGGCTTAATACCACTATTCCGAGTAACCTTGTATACCCACAGAAAATATAAACTTATTCCTCGTACGCCCCTCAACGTTAGACAGGGAGAATTTCATACGTTGTATTGCCGCGGGCCACTAATTTCAGCTCGGCTCGACGTGAACTTGGCGTGATCTTAGACACAGAAGAAAAAAGCAGATAGACAACTTTCAACATCATAACAATTATGCGAAGACTTGATGTACCTAGAATTACATACTTACTAGTGGTAGGACTCTTTTGCAGGGGTCCGCCTGGGGAAGTACCCCTTTGCCAGTTATTCAACTGCCAAGCAGTAGTGTGCAAACAATAATGTGTTCCGGATTGAAGGGCAATGTTTCCAGCGAAATTACAGGGCACACAGAGATTTGACATCTTATATCTCGGGGTGACGAGCGCAGTGCATTGCCAAATCTGAGTGGCGTTGAGGTGAAAGTATGTTTTTTTTTGGGCAAGCGTGAAGAGTCATCAGGCGAACGACTTCGCTCGTCTCGTCACCCAGTATCATAAAAAAAAACCATGACTTCAAATTTAAGTAAATTTAGTAAATTTACTGTGTGAGAGTGAGTGGCAAAGTAGCAGGTGCGGGCCACGTCCACTGACACGACTTGAGCCACTCGCCACAATGCAAAACATGCACTTCCGATCATTCTGCGTAACCTGTCGACATGGTTCTCCCACGTTAGGCCTGAATAGACCGCAAAGACGAGAAACGTGGTTGTGTTCACCTGTCTCAAGACCGTCGCTCCGACCAAGACTGTTAGAGGCCTGGTTTCATGACCTGACAAACTGATATGGAGGTAGTGGGTCTTTTTGAGGTTCAGAGCTAATCCATTAGAGCTGAACCAGTCGGCGAGCTGCGATGCGGCCTCGTTTAGTTTTTGTTACAAACAATCTTGGGATGGCGCGGTGACTATTGCTGCTACATCATCGGCATACATAAGGATTTCAGCCGCTGTCACCTCGTCAGGCAAGTCATCCACCAGGTTGAAATTCTCTCAGGAATCGATATTAATTTTCGGAATAAAAAGTTCCATGTCACTCTCCGGCCCTCCAAATAACTATATTTGCACTGCGATCTCGAACTCCCGTCTATCCTTCAATATATGAAGTACACCTCCCGCCGCTACTTTGACGTGGCGCCCCACCACCCCAACCCTCTCGTAGTCCAGGCTTCGAACTACTCGACAGACACGACAAACACTCCACCCCTCCGTAGACGCCCCAGGAACATCTTGGGCGACCCAGACGACTCCATCGCCGTCGTCACCTCGGCGGCACTGGGTTCTTCCGATCCGACTGCTCCTGGCCACAGGAAATATTCAGTTTTTGGTATAGGCGCCGGTTACCAAAGGCACACACACACACACACACAACGATCCCGCCGGTGGGATCGAAGACCCCCAAGATCTGTTAGAAGATCGGTTAGATTCTCTCCAAATAATCACTCAGTTCAACAATCTACTAGGGCCCCAGGGCACACCCCTTCTGGGCCAGGGCAAATCTGATCCCCACTCCCGGCGACGGTCCAAGCCGAGGCTCGTACCTCCGAGGTGCCCTTGCGCTTGTCACTCTAAAATCTAAATCATGTTGGCCCAACGCCTTCTGCGTTCACCAACTAGTTCGGTCAAGCTGTAGAGGCCGCAAGGCCAACAGCAAAAAAGTCACATTAGAAAATATATAGCAAATATCTATATGCAAAAAATCACGCCAATCCATTGCTCTGTTGCTGCATGAAAGGAGAACAAACAAACATACTTCCACATTAATAATATTAATGTGATGAAAGTATGTTTTTACCTCTTATATAACCTGTAATGAAACAGATCAGAGAGATGGTGGCCGAGCGGTAGCATGTGCGCTTTACGATTTGACCGCATCTGGTTCAATTCTGAATCCTGCACTAATGGCTTATTTAGTACCTAAATAAATTATGTCCAGTTTCAATGCCATCACTCAAAAAACGGTGAAGGAAAACATCGTAAAGAAACCGGTATGTCCAAGAACCTCTAAAGTTCAAAGAGATACGACATTCACCAATATGCACTGGGCCAGCATGGTGGATTAAGGTCCATCTTTGATAATATATAGTTTGAATCTGCCTTTAAACTCGAGCTAGTACCGAAAAACTCTGCCAAAATCTGAAGGGGGCGAGGACACACGTATTGCACACACTGACATATTCTTCTTACTAGTTCTACAAACGCAAACTTCAATATTGAGTGCACACAACTGCAAATGATGTGATCAAATGAACGAACAAGGGGGAGTGTAAATGCCAGAGGGGATAAAGTAGGTATAACGCTTCCATTTAGTATTTTTTTCTGAGAGGCCCATACTCTCCCTCTCTCTCTCTGAGAGAAAGCCTGAATCCCAGCAGTGGGGATATTATAGGCTGAAATGATGATGATAATGATGAATGAAACATTACAAACTGTAAAAAAATCCTGCATTCTGGAAAATAAAAGTCATATAATTATGAAATAAGTATTCTGTTGTTCTCGATAATCTTGAATCTGTACTGTACCCTTAGTACAAGATTTGATAGTTTTCGAAAACTTTTTTCGTTTTCGTTTTGATGCATACATTGCTGGGCTGAAAGCTATTCGAAACTATTTTTCGTATTTGAGTGAAGCAACCTATACTGCCGATTACTACCGATTTTAGTTCATCCGCGTTTCCGCTAGAGGCGCTTTACTAAAATGTATGGGACAATACGGAAACGAAAAAAGTTTTCGAAAACTGTCAAATCTTGTACTAAGGGTACTGGTAGTAAAATACAATAGGATACTATGTCAGAGTTGTCCATCTATAAAATTTTGTTCTATGTCTTTGACGTCATGAAGTTACTGATGAAGTGCTTGGATATATCATAATATTTCTACTTAGGTGTTTTATTTATTATCTTGTTTACTAAAATTAAAAAAAAAAACAACAAAATCGTGAAACAAGTATTCACTTGTACTGACGTCTACCGTATCCAATTAATTATTCCAAAAATACACAAAATGAAATAACTAATTATCAACTTTACTTTAAAAGTAAATATGAACAACCCAAAAATAAAGCTTCAAATCAAAACAAAATGTTGTTACGAGTTCCAAACATCGAAAAAACTGAAAACAGCTCACAAAAAGGTTGTTTTAAAATATTTCACGCTTCACGTCTAGTACAAAAATAATCGCGTTCATACACCGTCACGCATTCACTCTTACACTATTCACTCGTTCACATTCATTCGCTAGTTCACGTTCATTCATTCGTGTCAGCACAAAGCATTGAGGTATTCATTATATTTTGTAATGAGCAGAGGATTTTCGTCACAATGAAATCTGGGGATTGAAAAGAATTTCGGATGTTCGTGACCCCTTTCGTGTACTGGGTTAATGAGAGGTCCCTGTTCTTTTTGTTTGCTGCTTGTATTGTCTGCTTTATTTCAGTACCGGACTCTATGAACTGTATAGGTTTATTCGTCGTGGTTTAAACTAACTATACCCGTGGAATGAATTTTTTTACTGACTTCAAAAAAAGAGGGGTTCTCGATTCTTTAAAAAATGTGTGTTCTAAATACAGTTTATTTTTATTTTTACAAGCTATTATTTAGTTTCACCTGACCCGGTGTCTGTCTGTAATCAAATCTTGACCCACTTCTCGGTGTTGGATTGAGCTGAAATTTGGAAATCTTGTCAAGTTCCAATGATAATACAATATTATGGCGACAACGAGCTGATTTGATGATGGTGACTGTGGACAACGGCACTCTTCGATGGATAATAGTAGACTGGCAGTGTTTGAGCTCATTTTAATCAGCACACCTTTCCTATCACTAACTTCATAAAAGCTTGGTTTGAAAAAGATATTTTACAATAAATAACTTGTTATGTTTTCGAGTAATGCGTTTCTTGGCCATGACAAGTGTCAGATAGATAGACAAGGATAGAGGGACCAATAGGAAGAAAGACAAAGGGACAGAGACGGACAGGGTAACAGAGAGAAAGTACAGCGTTATATTTTTATTTATGTTCAAATGTTTAGTTTTTCTTCGCTCCGAAGAAATTTAAATCTTTTTAAAATTTAGATTCAGATATTAGTAGGTACATATAAGTCAATATTGCCTGAATTAAACGTTTTTTATTATTTATTTCTTTAGATCTTTCAGGAGTTCCTTTATGATTTAAAACACTACTAGCCCTTAGGTTGTTAAGCTAGTGTTAAATGTGATCCCATTTGAGATACGCTGTATCACATTAGGCGCATATCCAGCCCTCAAAAAAGGTTGTGGTCACAGCCACCCGAAAATCGGGCAAGTGCGAGTCAGCGTATAAACTTGCTCGTGCGTGATCGATATAGTGCATTCCTACAAAGGAAATGTTTATAAAAAAAAATATAACGGCCTGACCAAGATTTTGTACAGTGTATCGTAGTTTCACGCGGGTAAAGCTGTGGGGCGTCACAAGTCACGTATTAGGGTTGTGGGCATGCCCATCATGCCCACAACGGTGGATCCGTGCCTGTATCACATCACAATCAGATTTACACAGAGAATTCTTTGATTAAAAAATTAGAAACCCAGTTAATATTATCAGATCTGAAATTGTCAGCCTCAGGCAGTACACGTCTGAATTTCAGTCCGCAATTTTCCATGTCGAAACTTGACGTAACTTTGCCGAAAGTATCTAACAAGGCTGAATTCTGGGCAGCAAAGTATGTACCTACTTTGTTGTTACCCAGAATTTATATCTAATGAAAATTAAATGTATAATAATACTAATACTAATAATTATAATACTTGTGTCGATACTTTGGCGCCGTCATATCTTCCTGAGACACAAGGTAGAGCTGGTACACCTGCTAATTTGGCAGAGCAGCACAAGCGGCGCAAATATGCTAACCTATGCAGTGGTTACATATTTGAGGCGTTTGGGGTCGAGACATTGGACCGGGAGCTCCACATATTAAAAAAAAAACAAGAGTTCCTTGTAAATGTAACGCGTCACCAAAATGCTGGCGTGTTTCTGGCAGAATGCACAAGCATTGCCATTCAGCATGGTAATGGAGCCAGCATACTGGGTACACTGCCAACTCATAGTGGGCTTGAGCATGTGGATTGTCTTTAGACCTTCAACGGTCTATGCGCAGTGTTTGATTTATACTTCTTATTATATAGGCTTATTTTATGTAGGTACCTCTCGTATTCCACTATTGCATCGCCCAACACTCGAAGATTTTAATTAAAACGCCGAAATTCACTTGTTTGTTTTTATTCACTTTGATGACAGATCGAGACTTATGGAATGAACTATAGATACTTAAAATGAATGAACAACTACAGACTACATAAAAAGAACTAGTTGGAGCAAATAATAACATCGATCGATTACCACAGACTAAAAACCACCAGTTCGAAAGAAAGATGAGTTGGTTCTAGACACGCAGTCTAACTGTTTTTGTGGTGTTAATGTTAGCCTGTATTTTGTTTAGTTGATACAGGAACTTGCCCTGTTTAGTATGTAAATAAATTACCAATACAAATAAATATAAATATTATATAGGTAGGTACTTAACGCGTTAACAATAGAACCGCCTCAATTTTTTCATCACTTAAAAACCAACTTCAAAATTAGTAAGCGCTCGAATAAAACTATATTGCTATTGCCATAACATCAAACGCTTAACGCCTTACTTAAAAACGTTACTCAAGTTGATCTATGCTTTAAAATGCTCTCTCAACTTCTCGCTGACGGCAATCGTCACACGCGAAAACGAGACGGAGCATATTTAAGCGTATGTCAACTTGAGTAACGTTTTTAAGTAAGGCCCTTAAACAATAATATTTATACAAATTACTATTTGATCGGCAGGTGGATCAGTGAATGCGTGTGACTTTTGAACTGAACGTTACCATGAGTTGAATAATACGTCAAAAAAGATTGAGCTTCAGATTGTTGCACTTATAACAATATAATTAAGCGTTTCATTTCAAATAAAGTATAAATTAGAAAAAAACCTAATTATAGAAATTTAAAGACAGAATTTCGCAGCTTCGAAGACAATATTAACAGGTCTCGATGCAAATTACCTTCAATTGAACGAATGAATGAACGGAAGAATGAATGAATGAATGGAATAATTAATGACTGAATTGCAATCAGTGCAGGACAGGACGTTTTGTTCGAATTTATATCGAGAAAGTAATTTGTTGAATCGAGTTGCTTTGCGAAGTCTTTTGAATGTTTTAATTTCCATTTTCTATTAAAATAGTTGTGTCAATTCTATAATGTTAATCTATCTATCTATCTATACATATAATGAAAACGTGGAGATAAAAAAAAAACTGTGGTTGCAAGATAACAAAAAGAAAATCACACAGAGCGTCTTAAAATAAGCAGCTAAACACGATAGGATAGTTTTTAGAATTTTTGTCTGTTTGTTTGTTTGTTTGTCCACGCACATCTCCTAAACCACTGGACGGATTTAAATGTGGTTTTCACGAATATGCTTAGAAATTATTAGATTAAAACATAGGCTATGTTATATCATTTATTTTAATTCTTTATTATTACATATACGAAAATAAAAAAGCAATGATTATTTTCTTCGTTACCCGAAACGTAATATGAGGATCGTCACATAGCCTCAAGCAAGGAGGTCCAAAGTAAAGAGAATGTTATGAATGTTATGTTTGACATAGCCATACAAAATTTGAAACTGTCAACTGTCATTCTGATAATCAGATCAGCCAGATTAAAACTTTTTATTTAAATTAAAGAACCTTCTTAGATGAATGAACGTGTAGATCAAAGATGTTATAAAAACATAGGCCTTACAACCTCTTTGATGATTCATTCCAATTCATTTTATTCCATAGCATTTAAAACACAAAATATACCGCATCCTATTTTAATTCAGTCCCGCGAATAGAAATATTAAAAAAAGGCCATTTGTACATGACAATAAACCTATACAACAAAATTCCGGATGCAATAAATAAAGAAATAAATAATAGCACTTTTCCAGAACCAACCACGTAAGATTCTAACCCAAAAATGTTATTACGAGACAAAAGATTTTTTCGACCATAAAATTTAGAAAATTATAATTAGAAAATATATATCGATCTATAAATAGTTTAGAAAGTAGCTTCATAAGTTTTGTATGATCTCATATATAATTAAGTAACCTATTACACTAAGTATGTTTTTTTTTGTTTTGTAAAATTACTTCACCCTATATTAAGTTTGAATATAATATTTATGTAATAGATTCAACTATACTTAAATGTATATATTTATGTCTGTCGTCTGGTTTTGTGAACGGCCACTACATAAGTCATTGCTGCACCCTTTATGCAGGGTATATAAATTTAGCTTCTAGAAGAAGAAAGTGTATATTTGCAATAAGAATAAAGAAAGAATTTTGACGAATTGAACCTATATTGAAGTTATATCCGTCCAGTGGTTTAGGACATGTGCATAGACAAACAAACAAACAGACAAAAAATCTAAAAAAAAAATTACATATTCAGCTGCTTATTTTATGACTGTGTGGTAATTTTTTTGATATCTCACAATTACAGTTCTTTTTATCTTTTCTTTTTTATTATATGTATAGATGGATTATTTTCGACGTTGCGAAATTTGCCGGTAAAATTTTTAATGTTTTGAACATAAATATGATAAAGCAGAATTCAAATGATTCAAATATAAGCAAAATTGGGATCACTCGCATTTGATTTTACTACTGAAGTGAGAATTTTTTCGTTTAGTCTTTTCTGTGGATTTCGCCGATGATTGTTTTTAATGGTGTAACAAATGAAGTGACAGGACAATCAGTGGCCTTAGTACGAGCACTTGCGAAAAAGTTATCGTTACGTAAACGATAGGAAAATGTATGAAAAATTGAACAGCGCCTCGATCGGACGTGAAAGAAAACTGAATTTTTCATACAATTGCTATCGTTTACGTAACGATAACTTTTATCGCAAGTGCTCGTACTAACCCTACTGATGGATTCATCGCTCTGTTACTGCGTGAAAGAAGGTAAAACCTCGGTAAAACAACCCGAAAAACCAATAAACACAATTCCGCATTTTTGTAATAATATTATAGTGCGGCCGGTGAAAGAATGAGACAGCCCCGTTAGCTCAGTTGGTAGTGTACCTGCTTTCTGCCCTTGGGGGCGTGGGTTCAATTCCCACCTAGGACCAACATTTGTGTGATGAACTTTTGTGTTTGTTCTATGTCTGGGTGTTAATATCTATTTAAGTACGTATTTAAAAATATATATGTACATATATCAGTCCCTGGCAGCAATATTACAAGCTTTGCTTAGTTTGGGGTCAGATGACCATGTGTGCAAAATGTCCCAGATATTTATTTATTTATTTACTGTAATAATGAAAATCTGTGTCACACTATACCGCGTTATACGAGGCTGAATGTCACCACAATAATTGGCAGGTGACCGCACACTTCATTAGCGTCGGGTAAACTCAGCGTCGTGCGGGCAACTTTACACCTCTGGGGGTAACTTTGCACCCGAGCGAGTTAAGTTTACCAGTTGTGAAAGGTGACAGTAGTTAGAAAGAGACATTGAGAGAACTGTACCTAGTAAGAAATTGCCAGCAATGTTGTGGACCATTGCGTACAAAATGTAGGTTATTTCATACTTCGCAATAATGTCTACAATTTTACATTAAATAGATTAAAATTAAAAAAAAAAACGCTTTTAAAATGCAACATTATTAAAGTCTGTGCTGCTTATACCATTGAGGAGTTCCCTAGTCAGGACTAAACTCTGAGAGCAGAAACCGTGTCATGGTAAAACTTTAAACCGGCTATCATAACAAAATGCGTAGACCAAATTTTGAGATTATGCTGTTGACCGTTGAAGAGTTATTTTATCTGGAGATAATCCTGGATGTCGATTCAGGTCAATATCAATGTAAAAAACCAACTTCATAAAAAAATCAGAACTGGATTAAATTAAAATAGGACCACACGTGAAGCACCAGCTATCAAATAAAAAAAACCCATCAAAACTCGGTTCACCCAGTCGAAGGTTCTGACAAACAAACATTAAAAAAAACTCTTTTTGGAAGTCAGTTAAAAATGCATCGGCATCGTAATTGAACCAACATGTAAAAATAAAACTCCGTAAAATAAGAGAAAGTTGTTCTAATTAAAATTGCAACATCTGACCTAAACAAACAAACTAACATACAAACAATGTAAGTTAAATGATTATTTACGGGATATTTACCGTGGTAAGGTTGTGGAAGGAGCTCCCGATATTTCGGCGCAGTTACATGCACCATGTTCCGGGTCACCCGTGAACATGGTGCATGTAACTGCGCCGAAATATCGGGAGCTCCTTCCACAACCTTACCACGGTAAATATCCCGGGAAGACCCGTCTTCCCGTGAACATGGTGCATGTAACTGCGCCGAAATATCGGGAGCTCCTTCCACAACCTTACCACGGTAAATATCCCGTAAATAATCATTTAACTTTAGTGAACAACCGTGATAGTTTAAAACAGTGTTAAACAATGTAAGGTAAATAAAATCTTCTAAAAATATACATAGCCAAAATAAGCAGAATGATAAGTCTGGTAAAATATTAACTCGACATGTTTTCTTTCATTCAGTTCAGAATGTTTAATGCCCGACTTTCACTTGACCGGTGTTATCATTTGTTGTTTTACTTTGGAGTTTGTACTTACTAAGATAATTATGCCAAGTTTCCGTCTGTACGTATAGTATTACTACAAGAAAAAACACGTTTGTTCCCTTTATTTTTTGACTAAATTAATATTTCTTAGTTAACCCGCAGTAACATTGCATGTTCTGTGTCATTTCAACTGGTTATCCATTACCAGTAAAAAGATTCAATCGCTAAAACAGGACAGACAGGCAGACAGCCTAAGCTAGTACCTAATAGGGTTGACACCCATTGGGTACGGAACTCAAAAAAATTACATTGAACATAAACGCAAAATATCGGATGATTAGAAGTGCGAATTAGAATGATTTTATTGTTATATTTTTTATCAAAGATGGCAGTTTTTTTGCTGATCTCAGCATCATATGAATTTTTCTCCAATAGACCAGGCTTTTTATTATTTGGAACATTGCGAAAACAGAATTGGCCTTAATTTCTTACTTTTCGAGAAATATGAAAATCATCATCATCATCACTATATATAAAATTTCCATGTCACAATGTTAGTTACCGTACTCCTCCGAAACGGCTTTACCGATTTTTACCAAATTTTATATGCGTATTCAGTAGGTCTGAGAATCGGATACTATCTATTTTCCATACCCCTTCACCGATTTTCATCACGACGCGGGTGAAACCGCGGGGCGCAACTAGTAAAAGATTACTATAAACATGAAGTAAAAAGTCGCTCCACTTTGCATAACCGCCCTATTTTTTTTTTTACTAAATATTATACCCTGTGATAAAAAATAAAAGACGGACACCTCACACATTCAAAACCACTAATAATGTCTTTTTTATTCTGCTTCAAGCAAGAAGAAGCGGTTTGGACCCTACGAAATTGACTTGAATTCAACTTGATGAGGCTAACAAAAAGTTTCGGGTTGGGTGTTTTAAAAGACTTTATTAAAACGAAACGGCTTGGCCTGCAACTAATTTTGCGCGTTTGTCTGTGAAATATGGGCTCATTTAATTTTTCCACTGAAATTATTCGCTCCAGTTTTTTCTTTCAGATTTTTGATTATATTTTTAACACCCAAAAGAAAAATGTAGGAGTACTTAAGGGTATTGATCTATTAATCAAAGTAAACATCTTGTAAAAAAATAAAATATGTGTCACACCAATTGACCGATCATGTGATACATTTTATATAATGCTAAGGTATAATTTTTTTTTCTCGAATTAACATATCACCTATGGACAGACGGACAGACGGACAGACGGACAGACGGACAGCTGGACAGATGGACAGACGGACTGACGGACAGACCGACAGACGCGCAGATGGACAGACGGACAGAATGAACATAAAAAAGTTAATACTTTACAAATATATCCCTACTTTTAAAAATTTACCCAAGGGTTACATAAGATGTAACCCTTGGTGACCATCTTTTTGTAACATTATCCAAACTAAATTAATCTGACAGGACTAAAATTATTTTAATTATGGAAACTGACGTGGTTTTCACACATTTTATTTATATTACACGGGAATTACAACACAGTATATTTCTCTAAGCAACCCCACCCCCGCACCCGATCAGCATCCGTTGTTCTCAAGTGCGCGTCGCGCGGCGGCACGCAGTGCAAAGCGGGACGCAACCGCGCGCGCGCATTCACCTAGATAAAGATCGCCGAATGCGGTTGAAACTGTAGTCGGAGTAACCGGCCTAATCTTACGTGAGTAATTCTCGTGTAATATAAATAAAACTAAATTTATTGGCGTCTCTTTTTTTCAATGCGTATGCATGAAAGCATAAATGTTGCCATCATAACATCAACTCAACACCTCCTATTAGTTTAGTTTACCGAATGGTATAACCGAATCGACGTCAATATCTAATTAAGTTCGTAACAAATGTAGACTAAATTTATATTATACCTATTAGTTCGAAAATGTTTAAACATTGTACAATGTCCATAGTTTTAACAATCCCGCCAAGTTAAAGTGCGAATAATTGCCACCATTTAAACACTGGTGCAAGTACTTACAATCTCTTGTTACGTAAGCTATTACTCTGTGTGCAACGGGCTTTAGTGGGAACGAGACAATGCTACTGTAACGAACTGCAATGATCCGGATAGTTAGCTGTATTCATATCCTAAAGCCTGAATACACTATAAATTGAATATATTTAGAGCCATTACTATACGAGCGTTTGGTCTATGTGAGCCGATATTTATATTATGATATTATATATATTGATTGATGCGGTATTTATCATTTCTGCCATAAGACGTCCACTGCTAGACATAGGCATTGATTCGCCCATATATCTCCAAAAGGGCCAGTTGAAAGCAGCCTGCATTCCTTTCCCTACGGTCTCTTTTAAGTCGTCTGTACTTCTTGTGGATGGACGTCCTACGCTGCGCTTACCGTTCCGTGGTCTCCACTCGAGAACCTTTCGGCCCCATCGGCCACCTGTTCAGTGTGCTGTGTCCTGCCCACTGCCACAGTACATGCCTGTCAGCAGCTAGTTTACGGCCGCTGATGTTTATAATCTATTCTTAACTCTGACGCTTCGCTCGGAAGTTTACCCTCAAATCCTTCATTACGGTCAGCCGGGCGTACCGCGGCAAAATCTTGTCGTCACTTTGAAGAGCGAGAACGCGACAAAGTGCCAACGGTTTTATATGCGTCTGTCTAGCACTGGCACGATAAAAAGAGTTGACAAAGTTTTGTCGCGGCGCGCATGCCAACCGCTGGATTTAATATTATGACGCCCGTGACTTTTGTTTTTGCGTGTTTGCGCAGTGTTTGTCATCTCTGCGATATATAACTCATCTTCAGACAGCGAATTGGATAACTATCTTCAGAGTAGTGTTTCCAGCGATGTTGTTTGTGAGAATATGCCCAGCTAGTGAAAGTACCTATTACGTTCCAGTTTGATCTATGTTGTTTCTTATATCAACTGTGGTTATTAAAAACTGCTAGATAAAAAAACGGCTACCGGCTATTTACAAATTTAAAAATAACTAGCAAATGTATCAGAATTTACGATTTTAGTTTATCTTTACACAGAACTGCAATCTGATTCCTTGAAACAGTTAGTTCCTACCAGATTTAACTGAAGCAAGTTCGTTAGCGCCTTTTGTGGGCTGCGGGTTGCGGCCTCCATGCTCAAATCCATTTGATTGATTGGAGAATCCGTATATTTACTGTCTGATCCTGAAATAGGTAAAAAAGTAGGCAGTAACTATTTATAAACATGTTTTTATCAGCTTACTTGTAATTGCCAAAAAAACTAAATTGACTCAGTCTTTCAACGGTCTTGAGCAATGCAACTTTTATAAAATAAGATTAGTTATTTAGTTATTTAGGTATTTAGTGTTTGGTTGTATTTTAACCGACTTCAGCGGCTACCTGTTTTAAGCGATTCTGCATGATTGCGAAAAGTTGCACGACCGCAAATCGTATCACGGTGCGTCAAGGTTAACGTTTGCACTCCGAACTCCGCACTCCTTTATTCCGCACTGACCTGTTTCAGATCTGTTTCATGCCCGCTATAAAGAGAGGGGGGGGGGGGGGGGTTAATAGAGTTGACCAAAGGATGAACTGAAAATTTTGAACTGCAGATGCATCTTAGTTTTGTTCATAAAATATGGCATATGGATTCCTACTCTATAAACTGGACAAATTAAGTTTCTAACATCTAAATGTACTGGATTTAGTCGAGTGTACAACTCACTTACATAATTCAATCCCGTATTTAGTTCCAAGTCTCAAAACTGTCTAAAATACAATTTTCTCCTAAAGTTAGCTGAACTGAGTTCGTTAGGCCCCTTTGTTGGTACCACCGTCGCGCGGATCCGGTCTGAAATTTTGTGAATTCATCACCCGTATATAGAACTGAATGTGGGTGTAATTTTGTACGTTAGAAATCAGTTTAATACTGTGAAGGCAGTAGATCTTCAAAGGTGGCTACTCAGATCTGATAAACAAGGGAGATATGGTAAGATGGTGTGGCGGGTGCGGACGCATCTGACCTCAATCAGATA
Organism: Agriopis leucophaearia; assembly: GCA_949125355.1. NCBI lineage: Eukaryota > Metazoa > Arthropoda > Insecta > Lepidoptera > Geometridae > Agriopis > Agriopis leucophaearia. The sequence goes on along the minus strand of OX421285.1, from coordinate 9,581,817 downwards.
ATCGAATTCACCCAACAGACGGCTTGTCGCTTTTTAACCGACTTCCAAAAAGGAGGAGGTTCTTAGTTCGAGCGTTTTTTTTAATATTCAGAAATAGGTTTGCGTCTGACCGCCAACTCGGCGCGATGCGGTCTACGATGGAGCACGCTTTCCCAGAAGAAACCGTCACGCGAGATTTGAAGACACCCATATTGTACCTAACTATCGGGGAACACCCATCTTTGTTACCTCAGAACTTTCGACTGGGTGAACCAACTTTGCTCCATTTCTGCTTACGCCAGAACTTTCGAGAATCACAAAACCCATTAATGTTGTACGGAACTCCCTCTGTTATGATAATCTTTGGGTTAAACTTCGTACCCGCACTTTCTCTGACTATCCACATGTTTTGTCAAGAAACTTTTTGTACAAAGATTCTGTTGCCGCGTGATTATAAAATATGAGAAGGAAGATGTATCAACATAATGACTAACTACAGTGCAATATGAATACAATATTTGTGGGTACCTACATCCCTCGTACATCCTCTGAAACCGATTTGATTTGAAATACATCCTCAATGTATTTGTGAATTGGTTTGACTGTCAGTACATGAACTATTGTTGTAACGTCCATGCAAGTAAATGATATAATGCGTGTTGTAGTTTTTACTTATTGCCATTGTTTTTGTTTTTTTCGTGATCTTCAATTATGAATTCCTTTTCTTTTTCTTTTTTGTAATACTGAGTGACGAGACGAGCGAAGTCGCTCGCCTGATGGCACTTCACGCTTGCCCATAACAGCTCAACGCCACTCAGAATTTTGAACTTCAACAGTTCAAAACCCTGGATGGCATGCACTGCGCTCGTCACCCCGAGATATAAGATGTCAAATCTCTGTGTGCCCTGTAATTTCTCTGGAAACATTGCCCTTCAATCCGGAACACAGTAGTGTTTGTACACTACTGCTTGGCGGTTGAATAACTGGCAAAGGTGTGGTACTTCCCCAGGCGGACCCCTGTAAAAGAGTCCTACCACTACAGAAAATTGCATAAATTTGCATGATCTTATCGGTCACACGGTTGATTTTGATTCATTTAGTATGCAACAGACTCGACTACCGAATCACACTATCTCACTATTATTATAAATGCGCAAAATTGTATGTACGTGTGTATGTTTGTCCGCAAGCTGAATGGATTTGGGCGACATTTGGTACGAAGATAGTCTGCTTGGATTACCACATAGACAATTTTTTATCACGAAAAATATAAAGATTATTGTAGGATAACAGGTGAAAACGTGGGGCGCTGCTGGTGAATAATAGTTACGCCTCACTAACCTCATACACAAAATGCAAGCATGCATTGTGAGGGATTGTGAGAATTGTTGACATTCCATTGTCATGCCTAATATACGCACCACGACAAAATCTTGTCACCTATTTTTATAACGCGGAAACAAGAATGACGTGTACATAGTGTATCCTTGTCACGTTCTTGCACGACAAAAAGAGAAGACAGTCCCATATATTCATCTTAATCGAGACTCGATCTGAAAAAAAGCAATCGAAAATCGAAATGCCTACATTTTTTGCTATGTCATAAAGCACCGTATCTTCCTTTTTGATATATCGAAGGGTCGCGACGCGGGTACCTATTTACATAACTTGGGAGATATTTCTGTGTCTAACTTTGGAAGTTGTTGTATCTTGAAAAATGTTTGCGAAGGTGTACCGGGCTGTTTGTTATTTACGAAGTCAGGGTCTTGAGGTGACAGGAAAACCATTTTCCTTGTATCGTTCTTGAGTTTTTTGATCATACTGATCCAACTATAATAATAATTATAAGAGTAAATTAATAAGGAGAGATCCGTAGACGAACGAAAGTTACCAAGATAGCCCATCGGATTATCAAGTATAGGACAGGGCACATAGCACGCAGAACAGATGGCCGATGGGGCCGAAAGGTTCTGGAATGGAGACCACGGACCGGTAAGCGGAGCGTAGGACGTCCACCCACAAGATGGACAGACGACCTCTAGGTTAGGTAGACCGCAGGAAAACGCTGGATGCAGGCCGCTTCAAACCAGCCTTTTTGGAGATCGATCGGGAAGGCCTATGTCTAGCAGTGGATGTCCTATGGCTGAGATTATGATGATGATTACGAAAGTAGGGTAAAATAATATCAATCATTGTCATTGTTTTTTTAACCGACTTCAAAAAAGGCGGAGATTCTATGTTCCACTATATTTTTTTATGTATGCTCATCGATATCTCCGCCAACTGTTATAAAAAAAAAATTGTTCGGTAGGGTATACTTCCAATTTAGTCCCATTGTCGCCAAGTTAGGATCTGATGATGGGATCTCAATCGCGGGCAACCCTCAAATTTTATAGGCAGTTATTAAGTTTTTCATATATTTTTGAATTCGGTTTTTAACGTGATCCACTTGCGTCAAGCTTCTATCGTGTTTATTTAGTAGATTTAATCACATCACACTAATATCATATATGTGAAAGTTTGGATGGATGGATGGATGTTTGTTACTATATCATGCAGAAACGGCTGGATGGATTTGGATGAAATTTGGAATATACATTGCTTATGTCCTGGATTAACACATAGGCTACTTACTTTTCATCACCACGCGGGTGAAACCGCGGGGCGCAGCTAGTAACAAAATTAATGCACACTAACTCCATCCCACTAATAATAAACGTGGTAACCGGGTAACCTTGCGTCTTGTGTTTTTCTGTCTTTAAAATTTGATCGAAAAAGAAAAAGAAAATACATACAGACGAACATAGTACCTCGTCCTTTTTGGAAGTCGGTAAAAAGACGGAGCAAATATTCCAAAGTACCTTATTTTTCGGAGACTGTGCGTGCATCGTATCTCATGATCTAACTCCCTTATGCCCCTTATTAACTGACTTCCAAAAAAGAGGAGGTTATGAATTCGACTGCATTTTTTTTGTTTGTTAACTCATAACTTTCGACTGAGGTAACCGATTTTGATGATTATTTTTTTTATTTGAAAGCTGGTGCTTTCCGTGTGGTCTAATTCGATTTGGTCCAGTTCTGTAATTTTTATGAAGTCGGCTTTTTTATATTGATATTTATTTCTATCGGATTGCCAGACTGGGCACGGAAATTAGACACTGTTTTATGGCTGATATTCGGAAAACCCTTACGAAGCTTACTTCCCCTTCAGCAGGCCTAGCACGGGCCGTGGACAGATTGTCTTTCCACCGTTGTTATCCCACTAGAAAGAGACAAACGTATCCATATTCTAGCTCTGTCGCGTCTACGCGTGGATAAAAACGGTGGAAAGACAATTTTTCCACGGCCCGTGCTAGGCCTGCAGGTTAGTCTGTGAAATGCGCTGCCTGAATGGGTGTTCCCCGGTATAGTTACAATCTGGGTGTCTTCAAATCGCGAGTGAATCGATTTCTTCTAGGCAAAAGTGCTCCATCGTTGACCGCATCAATCAAGGTGGTGAGAAAATGCAAGACTATTATAAAAAAATAACCGGCCAAGTGCAAGTACTCGCGCACGAAAGGTTCCATACCATTATCTATAAAAACGGGAAAAAACACGTTTGTTATATGGGATATTTTTAAAGTGAATATATAACTAATATTCTGTGTATATTTCAAGCGTCTATCTGTGGCCGTTATCAATATCGAACAAAAACGAGCATAAAAATCACGTTTGTTGTATGGGAGCCCCCTTAAATATTTATTTTATTCTGTTTTTAAGTATTTTTTGTCATAGCGGCAATAGAAATACATTATCTGTGAAAATTTTAACTGTCTAACTATCACGGTTCATGAGATACAGCCTGGTGACAGACGGATAGACGGATAGCGGAGCCTTAGTAATAGGGTCCCGTTTACGCTTTGGGTACGGAACCCTAAAAAAATATGTTGTGATTATGATTTGTTCGTGCAAACGATGGCTAATTAGTATGCAGATATAGACATAATAAGTCGAATATGAAGTTAGTAATTAGAGTGCGTACTAGATAATTCACCCGGCGCCGCTCGGGTGGTGTAACTTTATCACTTACTAATTGAATATCCTGGTTCCGGGGCGGATATACAAACTAAGAGAAAATGGAAGTGACATAAAAAAATCTCTAATACTTATTGTGTTTTAGTAAAGCATAAACTCTGCTTTTAACTTCTTATTGCGAGGAAATGAAACTGTGATATTGATAGTAATAATAGGTAGATAATATCTATATAATGAAAATTCAATCAGAAATGTTATGTTAAAATTAACTCCTCAAAATTTATGTCCGGGTTCTTAATAATAATATTCTATGGGTACTATTAAAGACCCAGGAAAACTTTCTATATTAAATACTTTACAAACTAAACCTCTTTGTTTTAATTATAAATAAATAAAAAATATGGACTATTGCATCCGCTTGCACCGGGCATAAACAAGAAATCAAAACTCTACGAGCATGCGAAAGTAAGAAATAAATTAAAACTTTATTTTTAATATAGCAGTCTAATACTTATATAAGATGAGAATAGCAACTCTTCTAGTAAGATCATTTAGATTACCATTCTATGCTTCCAAAATTGACTGCACAAAATCTCTAAATCCATCTCAGAAAAAATAAATAAATTAAAACGTTAGCGCGGAATTATACCTACTGTTTCCCCTTTAGCATTTACACCCCATTACACCCCGTATATATTTTGATTACATCATTTGCAGTTGCGTGCGCTCAATATTGAAGTGTGCGTTTGTAGAACCAGTAAGAATATGTCAGTGCGTGCAATACGTGTTTACCTCGCTCCCTTCAGTTTTTGGCAGACTTTTTTCGGTACTTGCTCGAGTTTAAAGGCAGATCCAAACTATATATTATCAAAGAAATCCATACATGTCTTATCCAGTAAAATTTGAAGTCCTGAACAAAGTTTCGATTGGTTCGGAGTTTCAACCACAAGAGTACTCCCAGCGAACTCTGCCTTAACATGGAAGTACTAATTGCTTATTGATTTTTGCAATTTGGAATCTAGGTTGCCTTTTCATTGAAATTTATAGCTATAGCTTCGTGGAGTTTCGGAATATCAACCAGTGTCGCATTTTGGTGCCCATTTTGGCACTCCGCTAGAAAACTGGGCAAGATGGAGTCAGATCACGCAGATCCGATGCACACTCTCCGAAATATATCCGATAAAAAACCGAAAGACAAGCAACTTTGCGCCGATGCTCAAGACTAAGAAGCTTAGTCTGAATTAGGGATTTTGTCAGTATCATTTTGAAACAATCTGATAGTAAAATTGAGACCTGTTAAAAGATATTTAAAACTATAGATATTGGAGTCAACGCTCAAAAATTAAACAACAACAATAAAGTAAAACCATACTAACAATTAAGTCAGGGCCCTGATTAATACAAACACGCTCGGAACGCAGCGCGTTAACCTCAAAAAGTTGGGCTTTATTTCCTAGGTAATAGAGGCCAAAGTTGTAAGCGCCGTGTTACGTGCGTGTTTTAGTTAGTGCCCTGCGTTTTTAATTTGCAGTAACCTGGTAGCTAACTCTTCAGCGGTTTTATCGCTTAAACCAACCTCTTCTAGGTAAGCATGCAAGAATAACAATAAGAAAAACGTTAACAAAAAAAATCAAAGTAAATACCAACAGATAAATAAAATTAATGTAATATTTCAGTATTAGTTCAGTATTGTATTTGTTATTTTAGCGTTAACTTGATATTACATTCTGTTAACTTAGTTTACTGTCAAAACGTGCGAAACTTTTGCTTGTGTTGAAGGCTTACTATAAAATACAAGAGCTACGAATACAAGACCTAGATGCTAAACGCCTTATCATTAAAACCCGTCCGAAGCCCTACACTTACACATACAATACTGATAGTCAGTTGCATTGTGCGCCTTGCAACAAGACCTTTAAAACTAAGTTTAAAGGTCCTGTTGAAGTAAGAAATTAATAAATAATATTTTTCATCCTTAAAAAAGAGTAATGAGGGCTTGTCCATGTCCACGCGGGTGAAACCACGGGCGGCGGGTTATAAAGAATCCTTTTTTTTTTGTAAATTTTGTTTTAGACCCAACATCTATTAGTGGTTGTAAATCTATGGGCCTGTTATCACGACTGCAACACCAAATTCATGCGAATATCACCAGTGGCACGTAGGACAGAGAATGATTATACCGAGCACTAGAGCGACGGTGTAGGTATTGCATTTGAATTGCGTACTGCATCGCAATTTAATCACTGGGAAGTAAGTTTGTGGAGCTAGTAGGCAGCCCTGGTGTGAGAGTTTTTTGACAGTTTATATAGATAGAAACTCTTTATTGTGTACAACAGAAATAAAAAAGAATTTTTCAAATCGGTTCACTATTGGCGAAAATATCGATGAACATACAAAAAAAATACATACAGACAAACATAGTACCTCGTCCTTTTTGGAAGTAAAAATAACAAACAGATAGAAAACACTTACGAGCTAGTGCCACAGTGGCGGCCTTATTGCTAAAAGCGATCTCTTCCAGGCAACCATTGGATGGAAAGAATTTACGTAACAGGATCGACGTGGGATGCTAAAACACTTTTACCTAATGATACTATAAATATTACCAAAAGTTTTTTTTTATTTATTTGGTAATAGGCTTGCGTTTGACCGTCAACTCATATATAAAATAACTAAAATGCTACAGCTACGGCTAGAGTGCTATGGCTGCGGCTAGAGTGCTGTAGCTACGACTGGAGTGTTAACAGCTGAGCTAGAGATCTACAACTACGGCTAGGGTGCTACAGCTACGGCTAGAGTGCTATGGCTGTGGCTAGAGTGCTATAGCTACGACTAGAGTGTTAACAGCTGCGCTAGAGATCAACAGCTACGGCTAGAGTGCTACAGCTGCGGCTAGAGTGCTATGGCTGCGGCTAGAGTGCTGTAGCTACGACTAGAGTGTTAACATCTGAGCTAGAGATCCACAACTAAGGCTAGGGTGCTACAGCTACGGCTGGAGTCCTACAGTTACTCTAAGAATTATACAGTTATGGATAGAGTGCTACAGCTGCAGGTAGAGTGCAACAGCTACGGCTAAAATGCAACAGCTATGGCTAGAGTTCTACAGCTGCTGTTAGAGTGTTACAGTCACTCCGTGAATGCTACAGTTACGGCTGGAGCACTATATCTGCGACTAGAGTGCTACAGCTGCGGCTAGAGTACTACAATTACGGCTTGAGTGTAACGTTACTAATAATAATGATGGTTACGCAAGTCTCTATTTGTTTCTTTTTTTCTAAATACAAAAAAGGTGTGTCAGCATATCGTTTGCATAACCGCAAAAAGTATCTACATGTAAAAGCCTTTTAGAGGCCCTGGGCTCGATTTAATTAGTAACTTGACTTCCTACCGAAGGCCCTCTATAAATAAAGATCAAGGCAGCGATGACGCTCAGTTGGTCACTCATTACGCCCTAATCATACGGGCCATTTGCTTATACTTAAGTGGAAGGTTATTTGTGGCAGTTTTTCGTATATTTTATAATATTATGATTGAGGTTTATAGAATGGTGGTGCCAAGCTGAAGGGAGGTTTTTTTATGATACTGAGTGACGAGACGAGCGAAGTCGCTCGCTTGATGGGTCTTCACGCTTGCCCATGACAGCTCAACGCCACTCAGAATTTTGTACTTCAACAGTTCAAAACCCTGGATGGCAATGCACTGCACTCGTCACCCCGAGATATAAGATGTCAAATCTCTGTGTGTTAAATTTGATAATATTCCCAAATGTTCTATAAACCGTTCTCTAACTTCATGTTCTTAATTATTTAGCGGCCGCCAGATTCCCGGTAAGCTCAGTTAGGCCAACGTAGTTCCTGCTACATGAATTGAGAATTAGGTTACATTTAGCATCTTGTTAATTTCGTTAGATGTCTGCTCTGTGCATAATTTACTGGTTATAAACTTACTAGATTGGTGCAATACAATTGTATAACGCACTAATGCCCAAACTAGGTGTGGATACATCTGTATCTTGGGAATTAGTCCTACCCGTTTATAAGTCAATTTTTTTATACGCTTCGTCATTTTGGTTAGTTTAAATTTAGGTTCGTAATTCATATTAATTATCATTTAGTTAAAAAATTATGTTACAGCATTATTTACCTATAGTTTGAAGTTAAGATTATATAATACAAGTTAACAGATATAGGCATAATATTAGTGGGTTAGTCCCAAAAAGGACACACAAATGTTTGTCTTTTTTGGGAATGGAACCCACACCCTCTAGCGCAGAAGGAAAGTTCACTACCAACTAAGCTAACGGGGCTGTTAAAAGCGAGCAGAATTTACAGTTTTCATTCAGCAATTTACTGACACATTTGGTCACTCAAAGAAAAATGACTGATTATGGGTCAAAAATTTCACCATCAATATTTAATGAATAATATAGCAAGGTGTGCTTCCAAAATTGTAATTACTTCAAACCACCTGAATCATAGATTAATTATGCAACGGTGCGCCAAGCGCCAATTTTATTGTTTCGTGATTCGCTGTCGGATAATGGTTTCCATTTCCATGGCCCATGAAAAGGCCTTGATTTTAATTTTTACCAACGAAAAACAAACGATGCATTGAAAAACAATTATAGGTCAGCATTCGAACAGCGCTTATGTTTTCGACTGTGTTACTGCGAATAACAGTTTGTAAGCACTCGAACAAAATTATTCGTATTATTAGACTTGGTTATCAACTACTGAGGCAAAGTTAATGAACGTTTGTAACTTAAGGGCTTCTTAATCATAAAAAGGAACCACGTACATTGGTTGACAAACATATGAGTAATCGCAGTGTACATACTACCTATGTACATGAAAAATAAATTAACAAAAGAATAACTCCGTTTTTTCGTCGGCTAAAAAGTACGGAAATATGGCGGAAAAATCAAATTTCAAAATGTTTTTAGTTCTTGTAGCTAGGCCGGGTAATTATTGCAAACTAGCGACCCGCCCTGGCGTCGCACTGGTGTAATCTCGGCCTTCAGCCTCGCTACTATGGATCCGCTCCAGGGTCACACAATTTCATCCAAATCGGTCCAGCCGTTTTTAAATGTAAGAACCTTCTACGATATATTAGAAAACATTAAAAAAAAAAGATAAATTAAATCGGTAAATCCGTTCTCAAGTTATAGCGTGACCAGGAGAAATAGGGGTTCATCACACTAATATTATAAATGCGAAAGTAACTCAGTCTGTCTGTCTGTTTGCTACATAATCACGGCGACCCGCTTAACCGATCTCGATAAAATTTTGCGAGGTAATAGTATATATCATGAGGACGGACATAGGCTATTTTTTTTCTGAAGAAATCGCGGATGAAGTTTTTCTATACAGATAATCACGGTGTTTGCGTCAAAAATTAAATCAATTACAGCATTGAAACTACATTAAATGTTAACATAAATAATTACAAAACGAATTTGAGTTGACCTACTAAATGGGAATAATATAATGTACCTACCTACAATTCGACAATACAGAACGTAGCCCTTCGCTGTATTGAAAGCCATTGTAACAAGGATCAAACAAGCACCACAATCCCACGTTCATGACACAAACTGTGAGTATGCCGAGTATTATACGGGGCTGCACGGAACGATGATAATAAGCGAAAAGGAGGTCTCAACAATATGGACACTTTTACGATGAGAGTAACTCTGAAATAGCGAAAAAAATACCGTTACTAAAACCCGCACTTAACACACCGTGGTGTTAAGTTAACGTCTAAAAATTTGACCTCTATTCCTTAGAAAATAAAGGTCAACTTAACGCGCCGCGTTACGAGCGTGTTTGTAGTTATGGAATCAGGGCCCAGCGATTTATCGAAACAGCTGTTTTTTTTTCAGCTTTTACATAGTGTCATTCAAGTTGAGGGTAAAATACATTTTTCTTTAGAACATCTGATTTTGTAAAAAAAAACTTCATGCACAGATTAAATAACAACTTTATCATTCTATGTGACAGTAGGTACAGATTAAAAAACTACCCCCACTCCCCAACTCCCATTATTCAAGCAAAACAACAGTTCCCTTTGTACCTTACCCATGGTGTTATCAAAAACTCACAAACCTGAAACATTGTATAGTGACCATGATTCCCCTGACAAAGAGATTTGCCTGGAGCTATTTACTTCATTACCCGATAGAAGACGGGACTGGCTCATACATTTTGTAAGGGCTTGACTGACTGGTGACCATGAGTTTGGTGTGGCAATCAGAGATGTTTATAATCTATAATATAAAAATTAATTGCTGTTCGTTAGTCTCGCTAAAACTCGAGAACGGCTGGGCCGATTTAGCTGATTTTGGCTTTGAAATGTTTCTCGTAGTCCAGGGAAGGTTAAAACGGTGAGTAAATGGCTGGACCAATTTTGATGAAATTTTGTGTTCCGGTGGTAAACGGAACGGACGGAACGGTATAGTAGCGAGGCCGAAGGCCGAGCTTACACCCGTGCGAAGCCGGGGCGCGTCGCTAGTTATCAATTTAAAAAACCGACTTCATAAAAATGACAGAACTGGACCAAATTGTCTCATTTTTAACCAACTTCCTAAAAAGAGGAGGTTGTCAATTCGACTGTATTTATTTTTTAATGTTTGTTACCTCAGCACTTTCGACTGGGTGAACTGATTTAGATGATTATTTTTTTATATGAAAGCTAGTGCTTCCCGTGTGGTTTCTTTTCAATTTTGTCCAGGGGCCTTACCCCTAGCTCGAAAAGTTGACCCGCATAGGTGTTATTTGTCTAAACGGTACTATCAACTACGATAAGCGGTAGTTATTTGATAGCCACTAAGCTTTCCTATTTTCATGCACACGCGCATAGTAAAACGGATTTTCGTTCATTCAAGTTAGAGGCTTTTAAACGATGCAGCTTATATGAGTTGGTTGATTTTAGGTACCTATTAGGTACCTACTAAAAGTTGGCTCGCAAAAGTGAAGCTAGGGGTAAGGCCCCAGTTCTGTCATTTTTAAGGAGTTTTATTTTTATTATGACAATTTTTACTAAAAAAATAATATGTACTACAATATAAAAACTCCGTCGAGATCACCACCGTGCGGCAGGGTTCCTAGAACACTAGCAGAATTGCCTCTCTATTTTAATGAAGTTGTTTTTTTGTATTAATAATTATATTACCACTGGTCATGAAGGACATACCGTTAAATGAAATTAAATAACTATTTACTCATGCTGACGCAGCGACCAAAAATGTGTAAAAAGACTCGCCACTCTTCCCTATCTTGCGCAAGTTCATGCCAATCATGGACGTCCGTTTTTATTGTTTAGATTATAGGGTTTATAAGTTACAGTTGATTTTAAATTATTGTTAGTATTTATTGTTTTTTTTTTTTGCTAGGATTAAGTTCAATGTTTTAATTAAGCTCTGTTTTTTTTTAACACACGCTTACGTACCTTGAAGGGGTAAATTGGGAAACTGTATTGCCCATTCGAGGCATGTGTGTCATAAATACATTAAATAACACCCCTCTGTTTGCGTCAGGATATAATTTTTACTTTTAAATACTAAAAAAATCCTTTATCTTCTTAAAGTATGGCATTGGTAGTAAAACCTATCTTGCATCATTCACCCTTATCAGCAAACCCAAACTGTTTCTTTTCTGCCATAAACCTTTTGGAAGGAACGAAAACCTAAAAATAGAAATAGGCCCATAATAATTATCTGGTAGTGGGTGCGGTCATTTGAACGTAGGTTCAAAGATAAATAATAGGGAATATGCATGTGGTTTAAATTTGGTTGAAATATTTTTTTTCCGAATCTTTATACTTCTGACTTTATATCTTAAAAATATTTTTTTATTTAGTTGCATTATAATTGCTTAAAATATTAAATAAAAAGTGCAAAATATGAGAGGGAAATTCAAATTTGCGAAACGCTTCACCATTCGTCGAAACGAAACGTGACGTCAAAAGCCACAACAACACCTTTAGCGGCGTCGATATTCATACTGTGTTAGTAGTTTTTGAGAGAAAAATAGTTTTATATTGAGTTCCTGTAGTTTTTTCCATTAGCTAGTGTAATTTTAGCATTCTCGTGAGACTAGGAATCATTTAGGACAATGACTGAGACTGGTTTTGTCAAAGCACAATCGGACAATCTACCAAAAATAGATGCATTCATGATGACAGCTTATTTTGCATCAAATCCAGATTTTACGTCTGCTGAGATCAAAGGAGTGAAAGCTGCAAGGTAATTTTTATAATCCATGATATATTTTAATCCATTACCTAAGTTTTTACGCCTAAATCTCACCTAAATGCACTCAGCATTACTCACGAAAACATAACCTATAAATAATCTTTGGTCATTAAAATTGCTATGAAGCTGCTGTTCTACTGTCTATATTTTATTAATTATACGGAACCGTTGCATCCTCGAAATTTAATATTCACTTAGTAGTCCACTCTTCAATGTACTGGGCATCTAGCACAATTTTAGAGCTAAAATAAAAAAGTATGAATTTTAATGACGTCCGTACTGTCACTGTCATTTACCGCCACTGACAGCCGCCTCCCGCGCTGTTACCTCATTCGCTTTTCTTGTGCGGGCATCGCAGCATCGAAATTCTTAAATTATCTTTGCCGACTGCTAGAAGTGTTTTTCTACTTACGGTTTATCAACGTGTTAGTGCTATGGGGAAAAGAAAGCGCAAAAGTTCTCAAGATCACATCAAGAAAAAGATTCGCAGACTGGAGAAACGTTTGCGACAGTACGAGAATTCTGAAAGCAGCGACGAGGGTAAGTACAAATACTTATCTGTCTTTCTATACCATTATTCCATACATATTCATACTGATATGCAATGGTCTCCATAATATAACTTTTTACATCTACCATCAATTCTCATATATTTTGAGAATTGTCTTATCGAGAACATAATTAGTGTTCACAGTGATTAGAGAGTTTAATAGTTCGATTAGAAGGCAGTTTATATTTTTCTGGCCAATATATGACATTCAGTTTTGTGACTTAGTACTATGACGCGATCATAGTCGAGCACTTTTAAGTACTGCGATGCGATCGTAGTCATTTTATTTGAGTACCGTGATGCGATCACGGTCATTTATTAGATCCTAAGCAGTTCGTGTTATGATGCGATCATAACCATTGCTCTGTATGGTTTCTGCAGAGCGCGCCGACGATGGCAGAAGTCCAGCTCATACTTCTTCTAAGAAGAATGATCCGGTTATGGAAGTAATGAAATCCGACACCGACTCCTCTGATTCTCAATGGAATATTCGGTCTGCGGTTCATGCCATCGACGTTCACCATGAGGCCTCACCTCAAGCAGAGCGTATTTTACCTAATACTTTGGTGGACTTAGCCGAAGCAGGGCCGTCGACTAGCCAACTGAACACAAGCCCTCCGCCAATCAACAGCGCTGATCCTCTGATCCTTACTCTGCCTGCCAGCATATTGGAAGTGCTAGGTGAAGCAAAAGAAAAACAAGAAGTTTTTGGGCCTAATATTCAGGCGGAAATCTCTGAACGTTGGGGTCGCATCTTATGTGAAGGCCTAAATAAAGATCAAAAGAAAGTACTTGCTGAAAAGATTCTTGTACCTGAAAATTTTCAGTTGGTGAAAGCACCGAAGTTGAACCCTGAAATAGCGGCGGTAATGATCGAGTCTACCAGAAACCGCGATAAGCGCCTCAAAAGGGCACAAAATCAGCTTGGAATTGGAATCGCAGCATTAACCAGTTTAACATCCTCTCTTATTGAACAGGATAATATAGACAAAATTGAATTAATCAAACGATTATCAGAAACAAATCAGATCCTTATGGATTTACATTTCGAAAATACATTAAATCGCAGGAAACTTATTACCTACACATTGGACAAGAAGTTTCTTGATATTGTACATAATGTCAAAAGAGATTTTCTTCTCTTCGGTGACAACCTCACCGATAAGATTAAAGCTTCTAAATCCGCTGAAAGATCCGGACTTCAGTTGAAAAAATCAACAAATACAACAGAGGTTTCGACGACGAAAAATCCCGCTAACCAGCAGGGAAACTGGAAGGGCCCACCCCGTCAAGCTCATCGCGGGAACAGGCAGGGTGGAGCCAAAAGCCGTCCAGTATACCATCCACCGCCCTTGAGACGACCTGCTCCTATGTCGAACCGCTATCAAGCCCCATCGAGGACACAATCGAAACCACAGTCGAAAACTCAATAGAGGTATACTCGGGTAGATTAAAATACTTCTTAAAAAATTGGAAATCAATTACAAATGATGATAATATTATACAGGTCATAAAAGGTTATAAAATTCCATTCTTTCAGCCAGTTTTTCAAGGAGTACTTCATAGTACACCTATCTCCGAACCCGAAGGACACCAATTACATTTGGAAATAAATAAATTACTTCAAATGGGGGCCGTGGTACCTTGCAAAGATTTACCAGATCAGTTCATATCTAAGATATTCCTAATACCTAAATCAGACGGAAAATTCAGATTTATTCTTAATCTCAAATTACTTAATAAATTTGTAGAATCAATCCATTTTAAAATGGAAGACTACCGAACGGCCTCTAAGCTGATGTCGCCTTTTTGCTACATGGCTAGCATAGACCTTAAAGATGCATATTTTTTTATAAATATGCACAAGGAGTCAAGAAAATTTTTGAGATTTAAATTCGAACAGCAAACTTTTGAATTTCAATGCCTCCCTTTCGGTCTATCGTCAGCGCCGTATATTTTTACCAAACTTCTTAAGCCGGTTGTGTCTTTTCTTAGAAGCAAAGGCCTATTCATAGTAAATTACTTAGACGATTTTCTTTGCCTAGGTGGCTCTTATGATGAATGTCTTAACTGCGTTACTGAAACAGTAAAATTATTAGTTCAATTAGGGTTCATGATTAACTACGAGAAAAGTCAACTTGTGCCAAGTCAATGTCTTAAATTTTTAGGCTTTAAATTTAATTCAGTTGATATGACCTTAGGTCTACCAATCGAAAAACGTAATAAAATATTAACATTAATCAGGCACATATCTGGTAAGAAATTCATTGTTATTCGAGAATATGCTAAATTTCTCGGCGTACTTACCTCTGCCTGTCCAGCTATAGCTTATGGATGGATGTATACCAAGCTATTCGAAAGGGAAAAATATCTAGCTTTGCGACAATCCAATGAAAACTACGACTGTAAGATGTTATTAAGTAAAATACTAAAAGAAGACTTCTTGTGGTGGGAACGACAAATAATGATTACGACTAATCCTATTCGTAACGCGCGTTACACTTGCGAAATTTTTTCAGATTCTAGTTTGACCGGTTGGGGTGTAGTATGTAACAATGAACGATCTCATAGATTTTGGGACTCAGACGAGTCTAAGTGCCATATTAATTTATTAGAATTAAAGGCAGCATTCATAGGCCTTAAATGTTTTGCTAATAAAATGCGAAATACCGAAATTTTGCTTAGAATTGATAACACAGTTGCCATTTCATACATTAACAGGATGGGCGGTATTCAATTCAGTCATTTAAATAATATAGCTCGCGAAATTTGGAAATGGTGTGAAGAAAGGCAGCTGTACATATTTGCTTCTTATATTAAATCAAAGGAGAATAAGGAAGCGGATGAAGAGTCTAGGCGCACTAACATTGATACAGAATGGAATTTGTCTTCTAGGGCGTTCAATTCAATTGTTGAAAAATTTGGAGAGCCAGAGATTGATCTTTTTGCGTCACGTTTAAACACTAAATGTGATAAATACATATCTTGGAAGAGAGATCCATCCGCGTACAATGTTGATGCATTTACAATAGATTGGAGTTTATTTTTCTTTTACGCGTTCCCTCCATTTTCGCTTATATTGAAAAGTCTTCGAAAAATTATAAATGATGGCGCTACCGGAATCATGGTAGTGCCCTACTGGACAAGTCAGCCCTGGTATCCCTTGTTCCAGTCTTTAGCATGCAGTGAACCGATATATTTTCATCCGGAAGATAAATTATTACTGTCTCCTTCCAGGGAACCTCATCCTCGATGGAAGACTCTTACCCTGGTATCATGTCTCTTATCAGGTCAGCCTTCACACGACACTCGCTACATTCAGAAACAATCGATATTATGATCTCATCTCTCTCTCAAAACTCATTGAAACAATACAATGTGTCATTAAAAAAATGGTGGCTTTTCTGTAAAACAAGGAACAGTGATCCTTTTTCGAATAACTTGCCGTTCTTGTTAAAGTTTTTAACTCACGAATATAAAAGCGGGGCTAGCTACTCTAGTTTAAATACATACCGTTCAGCTTTAGCCTTATTGTTTGGTAAGACCTTTAGTGAAAACGCCCTGGTTGCCCGATTTCTAAAAGGGGTTTTTAGATCAAGGCCCAGTTTTCCTCGATATCAAACTACATGGGATCCTAACGTGATTTTAAACTTTGTTTCCAATCTTTTTCCAAATGAAGGCCTAGCCTTAGCTGAAATCACGAAAAAATT
Organism: Agriopis leucophaearia; assembly: GCA_949125355.1. Taxonomy (NCBI): domain Eukaryota; kingdom Metazoa; phylum Arthropoda; class Insecta; order Lepidoptera; family Geometridae; genus Agriopis; species Agriopis leucophaearia. The sequence continues at coordinate 9,565,313 of OX421285.1, read as the reverse complement.
GGCTGTGTTACTTGCATTGTCTTCAGGACAACGAGTTCAGACACTGGCACTTATCCGATTAAGTAACATAATATTTAATGATTCTAGCATAGAGTTAGTGATCAATGATATAATTAAAACGTCGACTAGTAAGAAGTCAATGCCACATATTGTGATACCATTCTTTCCTGATAGGATAGAAATTTGTCCTGCAAAGACGCTCTTATCGTACATAGAAGCCACAAAGTGTTACCGATCAGAACCAAACACAGAAAGGCTTTTTTTAACAACCAAAAAGCCCTTCCATAATGCGAGTCCCTCCACTATTAGTAGGTGGATAAAACAGATCATGGGCGAGAGTGGTATTAATACTGAAGTCTTTTCGGCTCATAGTACTCGCCACTCGTCAACTTCAACTGCTCATAGACGAGGATTGTCAATAGACCTTATTAAAAAATGCGCAGGCTGGTCGGGAAATAGCTTAACATTTGCCAAATTTTATAATCGCCCTTTAACTTCCGTCAGTGACGAGAGCGCCTTTGCAGAATCTGTATTAAGTTTTGATTGAAATAAAACAAAATATTTTTTGCATAATTACTGAGATTTTATTTAATAACAACAAAATATTTATAATTTCGCAATATTCTCTAAACATCCTACTAAGTGAATATTAAATTTCGAGGATGCAACGGTTCCGTATAATTAGTGGTTAAACAAACTTACCTTGTGACGTTTGACCATAATTATGCGAACCGTTGCATCCGAAGGAATTTACAACCCGCCCAAACCCGGAACTACCAAATACCAAGTTCGTTTCCCCAATAATATTGCGAAATTACTTATAGCTCTAAAGAAATGAGGTAACAGCGCGGGAGGCGGCTGTCAGTGGCGGTAAATGACAGTGACAGTACGGACGTCATTAAAATTCATACTTTTTTATTTTAGCTCTAAAATTGTGCTAGATGCCCAGTACATTGAAGAGTGGACTACTAAGTGAATATTAAATTCCTTCGGATGCAACGGTTCGCATAATTATGGTCAAACGTCACAAGGTAAGTTTGTTTAACCACTAATTATTTTTCGCATCTCTTGGAATAGGAAAAAACACTTTATTGGGTGTGTTCCTAATAGTGTTTGTACACTTTGGCACAAGACAATATCTATAAAATGGTTTTTTAGCTTCTTCCATGGTCTGAATAACTATTAAAACTGAATATCTCTATGAAATAACTGTATCGCCTATAGTAAACAAACACAGAGCGTGGCTTTTGACGTCATCCAAAGCCCGCGAAAAATGGCGGCGTTCAAACAGCTCAAATTTATTCGATGTTTTAAATATTATTTTAAAAATTAATTCGAACATTTCCAACCTTACTCATATTTTTTACTATGATATAACGATGTAAACAATTAATTAAAAATATAAAAAAAACACATGCATATTCCCTATTACTAAGATGATAATAAGTAGCAAATAATAAAACATTCGAAAAAATAAAAAATAAATATGAAAAAAAAAAAACATTTTATACAGTTCCGTAGTACTTCAAGGAACCTTATAAGTTCTTTCTATCCGTCCGTCCGTGCGTCTTTATATTTTTTGAACCTTCTAACTTCTATATGCATGAACCTTTACACAATTACAGTTTTAGTTAAAATCTGAATTTTACACATACGTATAAAAAAACATTTTACTTTTTATAGGTGGCTCTGTTATATAATTATATGAAATGGGGATGAATATATATTTTTTGCTGCACCCTATCGTGTGACTATTGTTAAATAGGTATTTTAAAATAAAGGTTATAGATCACTTTTTTATCAAGTATTCTTTGCGAAATATGGCCCGCCAAAGTGGAAAAAAGTTGGTCTCTCCCTGCATTTCTAATTTATTAGATACTAGCCGCCCGTCCTGGTTCCGCCCGGGTGGAGTTTTTTTTAAACATTCTTGTAATAAATTTAGTCTATGTTACTCAAGGATAAAGTAGAATTCTAATGGTGAAATAATATTTAAAATCAGTCGAGTAGTTTTTGAGTTAATTCGTTACAAACATTAAACCTTCCTCTTTATAATATTATACTAGCCTCCATCCCGGCTTCGCAAGGGTGTTTTTTTGACATTCAAGAAACAAACATAGCTTATGTTATTCAGGGATAATATAGCATTCTAATTCTATAGCATTCTGAGATTTTTTTTAATCGGTCCAGTAGTTTTTGAATGCGTTACATACATCCAAAAATACAAATATTTCCTCTTTATAATATTAGTGTAGATTATAATATAAGTAATGTAGAAATGTAGATAGAAACGTGTTACTTGCCACGCTGATACATCGTATAACAAACCATTCAAAACTATTTCGATTTTTTTAGTCACAGCGATAAAACTGTAATAAATTCAATGGGTTCTAGTTCAAAGGTCATTGACCTTTTCTTAAATAATATTAATAAAGGATGTTACCAATCAGGTCAATGTTTCTTTGGCTAATCATAAAGAGTATTATGCTATGACAATCTCTGAAATGTTGCTAAATCCTCAGAGATGCTTTTGATAGATTTTCTTAAAACTGGCAAGGAGGTGCAATACCAGTTTTGTAGGTCATATTTACCTACCATATATTATGTGGTAAACAATCTATCTGGACGCCTGATAAGATACGGACTAATGGTAAGCGATAACCGAAAAAAAAACTGAAATGCTGAGATATAACTAGACGTAGCTAGTAGGTACTCGTTTTTGCACTAAGCAGAGTAAACTTTTTGCACTAACTTGCTCTGAATAATCCGCGCCTCGCGTTTCTAGTCGCGACTCATAAATATTTACGAGTCTGGTCCCAGTCTGAAGAGACTTGTAAACCGAATAACATTATCTTAAGGACTATGAATAACAGCTGGGAGCGGTTACTGCTACCGGTCTTTAAATATAAGTATTAAATATTCGGGAATTTTTTGCACACACGGTCATCTCACCCCAAACTAAGCAAAGCTTGTAATATGGCTGCCAGTACATATATATATATATTTAAATAGATAATAGATATTATCACCCAGATATAGATTAAATACAATTGTTTATCACATGAATGTTTGCCGTAAGTGGGGCTCGAAGCTGCACCCCCAAAGGCAGAAGGCATCAGCTTCACTACCAACTGGGCCAACGGGGCAGTCAAAAAGTCTTTAGGGTGCCATCGATATGGGATGTAAGAAGCAGAAAATATAAAAAAGCGTTTACTAGTTATGCATTACCAATATTCAGGGTGATCCAACGGTATTGGGGTGTAAAGAAAAGAAAGTATAATAAAAGCCATAAGTACTACCAAGTTAGTTTGCGCGATAGAATCCGGAATGTGGATTTTCGCCAAAGAACCAAAGTCACCGACATAGCTATTAAAAATTGCAAGTTGAAGTGGCAATGAGCAGGCCACATCGCTCAAATACCTATAACCGATGGGGAAGAAAAAGGTCTTGAGTGGGCCACGAACCGGAAGACGCAGCTTAGGCCTACCTACGCTGCGTCTTCCGGTTCCAAATAACGTAAAATCTGAAAATTCTTCAGAATCGGGAGTACAATAGATAAATAACTACTAATATAAAGACATTTTTCAATCTTGAAAAATTAAATTTTCATAGCGCCGTTTCTACATAGATTTCGAACCAATACCTACCTACAGTGCAATTTCTTTGAAGACAATGGAGCGATGCGTAAACAATAAACATGTATAAATTGAAAATAAAATAAAATAAAAGTGCCTGATAATCTTTAAACGGCTGACAGATTATCTTGAATAACACTCTCGTTCAAGTAACCTTTCAACCAAACAAAAACTACATCAAAATCGGTTCAGCCGTTTGGAAGCTACGATACTACAGACAGACACACAGATATAGATTATGTTTGCGTTGGTAGTTAACAAGACAATTAGCGATCGTCTACACATTCTTTTACGAAATCAATAATTTTCAATATAAAAAACAGACTTGATAAAAATGACAGAACTTGACCAAATTGAAATGGGACCACACGGGAAGCACCAGCTTTACCAAATATTTTTTTTTATCAAAATCGTCCTACCCAGTCGAAAGTTCTGAGGTAACAAACATTTAAAAAAAAATACTGTAGAATTGAGAACCTTTTTGGAAGTTAAAAATCACAAAATATGTTTTAGTCCTTATCGAAAACGAGTATTTTATATAATTATTTTATCACATTTAAATATCGTTGGGGTGTCTGAGGTTTAGCGTTATGTCAATAGCACGTCGTATAATACCTACTCTAGTAAGACTACACAGACACTCACACGCTCAACCACAAGGTGCCTCCATTAAGCTCAATACATCAAGGGAAAAAAGCCGACATCTTCTCCCGACCATTACGCTATCTCAAAGTAACGGAAAGTAACGGAAGCGCGAGCGTCGCTTCCTGTCGTTAAACGTCAACGTACTGCGTACTCTGACACAGATCAGAAATATAGAGGAAATGGTATTACAATGTTTTTCTTAATTCCTGCTTAGTAAAACGGGACACTTACTAATTTTATTATTTTGTGTATGATAAAAAAATTGTACTAAGGAAAGATATTTGAAAATACATCCCTATAGGGGTAAAATAGGGGATGAAAGTTTTTTTTAACAGACTTCCAAAAAGAAAGAGGTTCTCAATTCAAATGTTTGTTACCTTAGAACTTTCAAATGGGTGAATCGATTTTGATGATTCTTTTTTTATTTGTTAGCTGGTGCTTCCCGCGTGGTTCCATTTCAATTTGATCCAGTTCTGAAGTTTTTATGAAGTAATCCGCCACTGAAGATGAGGATAGTGTTACACGCACACGTAACGCCACATCTTATTCTGCTTAACTGATACTATTTTGCAGCAAAACGGAAATCATTACCGTCGTTTAATGCACAATTTGAGGCCATCTTTTGTTCAGTTACTACAAACATTAAAATATAGCCAAATCTACCACCAACTTGGAAAAGAGCTCATAACTCATCTGGATAGATTTGGTCAGATCAGATCAGGCGTGTCACTAACAATAAGAACTGCAATGAAACTAGTCAGGTAATATTGGTTAAAAAAAAAACATCACACGCACAGCACCTTCTACGTTTTGTCGCGAGTAATAAAACGCGCATAAGAATAAGTACATGGTTTAGAGCGCATACAAGCGGCGCATACGAGCAGTCTGTGGTAATTGGTAACTTCCTACACAACTTATTTTACATCTTACATAAGTTTACCTTATTTTTTTATCGATGGCATCAAAATTGTGCATAATTTATTTAGGTAATAAGTCTTTAATGCGGGGCCAAAGATTGGACCGGGTGCTGTCAAAGTTTAAAGCACACATGTTACCTCTTAGCCACCATCGCTCATCAATAAAAAATATATGAAACAAAATACAGAACTAAATATCGAACGATTTACAGTCAGTCATAAATCTGAAATGAAAAATATGATTTTGCTGATATTGCAGTTATTGGCACGAACTCTGTTGGCTGTCCGTGTTGGGAGCTGTGTCTCAGTAATAGCAAATATGTTGTTAAAAATCCAACGACAGATTTTTAGAGCCTGATGGCGCTAGTAGAAATCTGGTAGTAGTTACAATCACGGTATCACGGTAGTTACAATCTGAGTCTCTTCCAATCACGAGTGAATCGCCGCGGTTTCTTCTAGGCAAGCGTGCTCCATCGTAGACCGCATCATCGCTTAACATCAGGCGAGTTGGAGGTCAAAGGCAAGACTATTCCAAGAAAAAAGTATTTCAATTCACTTGGAGATAAAGTCCAAAATGTCTCTTATTTCCATTTGAACCATACTTTAGACATTGACAAATTTAAAGTTAAATGATTATTTACGGGATATTTACCGTGGTAAGGTTGTGGAAGGTGTTCAGTCTTCCCGTGAACATGGTGCATGTAACTGCGCCGAAATATCGGGAGCTCCTTCCACAACCTAACCACGGTAAATATCCCGTAAATAATCATTTAACTTTAGTGAACAACCGTGATAGTCTAAAACAGTGATTGACAAATTTGGCACAAAGTAATATTAAGTGTTTTATAATGATATGTGTATATTAATTGTTTTATAGAGGTGGCAACATATGTAAGAATAAACCTAGGCTCTTACGAATTGCGTGGTAAGTACCAGAACCGCCCCACACGCACAGCGGGTCATCTCGTCAGCATCAAGCGAACGCTGACCAAGTCGGCCAAACTTACTCATGTCATGGGCCCCGATGTGTACAACCACCTCCCAGAAATAGTTACTGCAGCTCCTAGCCTGCCATGTTTTAAATCACGCTTACAACGTTGGCTTGTTGAGCAAGCATTCTACAGTTACGATGAATTCTATAAATTTGTATGCTAATTTTACCTACTTAGTAGTATTTTTAGAATGATTTATTATTTATTATTATTAATTTGACATGTAAATTGGCTTTATGAATAAAATGACTATGACTATAATGATAAGTGTATATTAATTGTCTTCTATTTGTTTGTAATATTTCTGATGTACACCATAAAGAGTTTCTATCTAACTCACTTAGATATAGCTGCGATGATACCGCCAGTAGGAACTATTTCTTTTCTAAATCGTCTCTCTAAACATCGTCACATCGTAAAATCGTCACATAAAACGTAGGTACCTAACGACACCTCGTTTTACCAAAATCTGTCAATATATTCGTTTAATATCTACAGCTACAGAATTTCTACCAGCATACTAACTTACTCGTATATATAAGAGATATTGGGTTGTGTACGATATGCCGGCTGATTTTTTATCGAAGGAGGCCAGGCGTGCTAACATGCGCACCGCGACAGGGTTTTGACAACTCTTTTTGTCGTGCCAAAGCGAGACAGGCATATATAAAACCGTAGGCACCTTGTCGCGTTCTCACTCGACATGGCAACGACAGGATTATGTCGCGGTGTGCATGTTAGCCATGCTGAGTACTGTTAACGATAGTTAGCATATGTATTAAAAGGAAAACATAGCTGGCATGTTCATGTCATACCAAAACCCTCTTTAAAAAAAAACATTTTTTTCTTCAATATAAACAGCAAAAAGCAAGCGTTCCGCTTGATAATTAGCTGTAATTGTTGTCCGTGGATACCTGCAACAATAACGCCGTTTTTCGATGCTTTGTCAGCCCGGATAAATGGTTTTGATACCCTTTTTAAAACGCTCCATGTTGAGGCTCGGTGGCAAGACCTTCAGGGAAGGCCATTCCACACCTTGCAGATGAAAAGAAAGGAGAAAGGATCGGCAGAAACGGACGGTGTGGGATTTCCAGCTTTGCGACTTTCCGACGCAGGAATGAGGTCAAAAAGCTCTTCAGAGCATTGAACATTCTACACTGCACCTTTTTCTGTTCACTTCAGTCAGTTTACGAGCACTAACTTTCAAATATAATTACGGGGTTAGAAAGCCTTTATTCACCCAACGTTTACTCAGTTTATTTCAGTCAGTCGCAACTTTAGATACAAATAAGCACGACTAACTTTCGGAAACAAACCGCCTGCATCAGACAGACAAATGAATCACGAATTTTAATGGCGAAACAATAATTATAGCACAACCACTCGGACATTCACAACTTTAATACCAAACATTAAAACCTTATTTCGCAAAACACTTTAGCGTGAAAAATAACTCCAAAATGTGAGATAAATAAACCAAATGGACCTATAACACGAGAGCTTATGGTTTACTATTTAGTAGCTGAATCTCTTTTCTCGCAAACAATGAAATATCAACTTAATTGCTGTCATATAAAACATAATTCGGGTTACAATTTGCTGCTACAACGAAGATTAAATAAATAAGCCAAATTGACGCTTGTATTGTGTGATTAAGGTTAATAATTGAGTGAAGTAGAGTAGGGTTGCGAAAGTCATAATTTTCGATGGTATACAACTAAAAGCATCCCTAATGAATGGTGTTTATGAGATGTTGTGGTCAGTATCTGTGTATTAGTTGTTTTAAATTGCAATTTGTGACCATTATTATGGAACGACGTAGAACATCTTGAATTATTATTCCTTTAGAATAATAATTAAGATGTTTTTACTTCGTTCCGTCAGTTTTAGTTTTGCACTAGTTTCACGTAGGTACACCTACCACCTTAAAACTTCAATATTATTATAATTAGGTACGATCTCTCTGTTATGTTTAGAGAATGCCCCCTTTTTTCTACTCGGCCTATGAATGAAAGTTATTAGCTGTGTATTAAGCATCGAAATAAAATACATTGAGTCACAATCGTGTCATAAAAATGTTTGAAGCAAAACTCAGCGCACGCAACGCATTGCGCAGACTTTTTGGTTAGTTGTAAGGCAACCGCGATCCAACTACAACGCCGCGCGATGCCAGTGCTACGATGACATAGCGGACAAGCGACGTTGAACACTATACAAGTGACGTAACGTCTAAATTGAGGTTAATTTGGCATTGTGAACTATATTGTACAACGACGCTCGGACGTTTTTTGACAGTTTTTAACTTAGAGATTGTGACTCTATAGGTATTGTATCTGGATGGTATTAAGATACCACTCCCAAAAATAAACAATTGAATCGTTAGATATTGTTTCCTCTCCAACGGTCTCGACAAGTTTTCTAAGCCCTTCTTCTCAGAGTTAATATGTCAAATCATGCAACCGTAGGCATGATTTGGCATCTTCTCAGACGTAAAATGTCTATTCAGTTTTTATGAACATTAATTTTAATAAATAATAGGCTTGTGTTTGGCCGCCAACTAGCCTGATGATAAGCATTCTAGGATAGAGCACGTTTACCTAGAAGAAACCTATTTATTCTTGATTTACATCGGGGATAGATACATGGGGATGGGGATTGATTAGCCTGAGACAGAGATCAAATGCACAAAGGAGGCCTATACCTAGCAGTAGGTTGATACGAGCTGATACTGAGCATGATGATGATGATGATTCTTGAAATTTCAACAAAAATATCTCTATAAAAATAATAAATATCTATAATATCTATAAATATATCGTGACTTATTTTTTTAACCGACTTCCAATTCTTCATAAAAATCAGTCAGAACTGGACCAAATTGAAATGGGACCACACGGAACAAAAATAATCATCAAAATCGGTTCACCCAGTCGAAAATTCTGAGGCAACAAACTTAAAAAAAAAACAGTCGAATTGAGAACCTCCTCCTTTTTAGAAGTCGGGTAAAAAACATACCTGTCACGTTTCGCTAGCTTTACTAATTAAAACGATTAAAAATTAGATCTACGCCACGAGCGCCACGTGATGTCATGCTAAATGGCGTCATAAAAACGTCATATCCAAATGACCTCGTCGATCTCACCCACATATTTCCATAAATCATTACAAAATGGATGTCCGTAAATTTTAATGATTTCCTGACATGAATTATTGCTTGTAGCGATGTATTATTAAATTATCGAACAAACGCGATTGTGTTTCGAAAGTTCAGTAATTGGAAAGCTGATTATATCGTAATTGACGCATAAATATTACTCTCCACTAATTTATTTTACTTCTGGTCATACCTCAGATCAGAAAAACAAAGAAGATATGGTAGAGTGGCGTCGCAGGTGCGAACGCACCAGTACCCTTGTAAGTACAAGTATTAACAGTTATCGAATTCGTTTTCGTATTGTCCTATACATTGCTGGGCTGAAAGCTATTCGAAAACTTTTTCCGTATTTGAGTGAAGCAACCTATACTTATCAGTTCTTCGAGCGATGTGGCCAGCCCATTGCCACTTCCACTTGCAGATTTTAATAGCTATGTCAGTGACTCTGGTTTCGACCGTAGAACTGATAACCGATGGGGAAGAAAAGTTCTTGAGTGTAGACCACGAACCGGAAGACGCAGCGTAGGTTGGCCCCCACTAGATGGACCGACGACATTGTGAGAGTCGCGGGCATTCAGTTGATGCAGATGGCAGGATGTCGTTCAGTGTGGAGGTTAAAGGGGGAGGCCTATGTTCAGCAGTGGACGTCTTTTAGATGATGATGATGAACCTATACTTACAATACACGTACTGCCGATTACTACCGATTTTATTTCCACCGCGTTTCCAATAGAGGCGCTTGACTAAAATGTATGGAACAATTATGAAAACTATCAAAACTTGTACTAAGGGTACAGCATGTCTATTCTGCAAGCTAAGTGAACGTGCAAGTGAAGTGATAAGGTAAGTGAATGTGATTTTTTCTTGCCTATTTCCGCAGTTAAATGTCAAAACATCGTCCCTTACCCTTATTATTATAAGGGTACTACAGTCATGGGTGATCACACGATATTTTGATATTTCTCTATAGTAATCGACAAGAAAAATACACGTTCACTTAGGTTATCACTTGCGCGTTCTCTTGGCTTGCAGAAAAGACCGGCTGGACTACATCAGACTTCAAATAATTTATTTCACAAAATATCGGGTGTTACAATTTTAATTGTCACAGTGTTTTACGATAATGAATTTCACCATATTTTGACTGAAAGTAAAATAAAGGCGATAAAGCCGTTAAAGGCGTTTGCTTCCTACGTTTCAGAAACAACATTTCAATAACCTGTTTCAAAACATGTAACTGCAATAAAGCCCTATACCGTGTGCTGCTGAAATTTAATTATCGCATAGTAATTACCGTTTTGTGTGGTTGTGTTCTGTGGCTGTGGTAACACTGTTATTGGGTGTGGCTTAAGACACAAGAACTATAGAGCTAATTAACAAAATCATTATAGCTCTATAGAATGATCAATATCTGCCCAGATTCAAGAGCAATATAAAGAAGATTGTATTCCCGGCTCATGGGAATGTAGCTAACTGAAAGTAAAATCTATAATTAATAACCTTATTTTAATTATTATAATTTGTAATATCATATTGCTTTCATAATAACCATGATGAGTACGCATGTTTTGGGATATGGTTTAGTTCAAAATTGTCAACACACTTAATTTAGATTTATTATGACTATATTCTGTTTTGTGTACCTCAATAAACAAATAAATTTTTTTTTTTTTTTTTTTTTTTTTTTTTTCTTAACCTATACTGTCCCACTGCTGGGCAAAGGTCTCCCCCATTTCCTTCCATAAATCTCGGTCCTCCGCCGCCTCTTGCCAACCTCTCCGGAATGAGTCAAGATCGCCACGCCAGCGTTTCCTAGGCCTTCCTTGACTGCGTCGTCCATCAGGCACCCACTGTGTGACGATCCTGGCCCATCGGTCGGGGTTCATACGCGCCACATGTCCCGCCCAATCCCATTTCAGTCTGGCAGCCTTTTGGCCCACGTCGAACACACCAGTTATGGAGCGCAGTGTGCTATTGCGAACTCTGTCTATTCTTTTAATACCAATCACGCTGCGCTCCATTCCTCTTTGGCAAACCCCGAGTTTGAACTTTTGAGAATCGGTCAGTGACCAGGTCTGAGCACCGTAGGTTAGGACGGGCAAAATACACATGTCGATGAGTCTACGCTTCAGTGATATCGGCAGGTCACCTTTCATCAGCTCTTTCATAGACCAGTAGCTCCTCCAAGCGTTTTCGACGCGGCGCTCAATTTCCTTGTCTTGCCGGTTCTCGAAGGAGACTATCTGGCCTAAGTACACGTACTCATCAACATATTCCAGTACTTGTCCATCTACCTCGACCCTACGTTTCGTGCTGTTGGTCATCACTTTTGTCTTCGACCGATTCATCGCTAGTCCAACCCCGAGGCTTGCTGTGCTGAGTTCTTGTAGCATATTTTGCAGTTCAGGTGCGGTTGACGCAAAGAGGACGATGTCATCTGCAAATCTCAGATTGCTGAGTTTCCTGTTGCCGACATCAATCCCTTTTGTCTGCCACGAGCTTGCCAAGGTCTTAAAAATTTCTTCCAGTGTGCTTGTAAATAATTTGGGAGAGAGCGGGTCTCCCTGTTTGACTCCTTTTTCTATGGAGAATTTAGGACCGTGAGTATTAAGCTTAATGTCTGCTGTACTATTGTCGTATATAGTTTTTATGAGATCCAAATAAGTTTTGTCTATTTCTTGCTGTCCTAGTGCGGAATATATTGCTTTGTGTGTGATACTGTCGAAGGCCTTTGTGTAATCTACGAAAGCTATATAGAGTGGATTGTTGAATTCGTTGTGTTTTTCGATGATTTGGTTTATTGTGTGTAAATGGTCTATAGTTGAGAAACCAGGGCGGAATCCAGCCTGCTCTGGTGGTTGGTGGCTGTCTAGTTTGCTATCTATGCGTTTCTGGATGATTTTAATAAAAGCTTTATAAAGATGTGACACTAAGCTGATGGGCCTGTAATTGTTTATGTCGCTTTTGTCTCCTTTCTTATGGAGAAGTATAATATTTGAATGGCACATTTTTTCTGGAATATTTCCTGATTGGAGGATTGTGTTAAAAAGATTGGTAATATGGGGAAGAAGGATCTGTGATCCTGCTTTTAAAGCTTCTGTTGTTATGCCATCTTCGCCGGGGCTTTTATCATACTTCATACTTTTGAGTGCATTGTGGACTTCAAATCCAGTTATGTTAGGTATGGATTCAGGGCGCGAGTGTTCAATTTGATTATCAGATTTTGATTTTGATGGGTCAGAGTATAAAGATTTGTAGAAGTACGTGCAAATTTCTAATATTTTATGTCGGCTGCCATGTTTGATGCCGGCACTATCTTGTAAGCGGTTGATCCAAGTTTTACCTCTAGATTGACCTTGTTTAGCTGCTCTAAGAGATGAATTTTTTTCTAAAGCTACTTTGACTAGAAAAGTATTGAAATTCCTTATGTCTTGTCTGATGCTGCGTTTAACTTTCTTGTCAATTTTTCTATGTTCTTCTGTTCCTATTTCTAATTGGAGCCTTTCTTCTATTAGTTGGATTGTTTGGGGTGTTAATTTGTTTTTGTGAGGTTTGTCTGGTTTCAATTTTTTGCTGCTACTATGTATTGCGTTTACAATATTTTCGTATTGGGCCTCTACGTCATAAACATTTTCTACTTTTTCAATTTCGAGTCCGCTAAAGTAATTAGACAGTTCTAAAATATATTGGTCAGACTTATTAAATAGTGTTTGTTTGTTGACTGTTTTAAAACGATTTTTGAATAATATTGCTCTCTGTATCTTAAAATCAAAGCTGACTTTTGCTCTGACTGGTCTGTGGTCGGAAGTAAACTTGATTCTGTTGATTACACTGACGTCTTTTATCATTTGCATGTTGGGGGATAAAATGTATTCTATTTCATTCTTTGTGGTTCCATTTGGTGCTCTCCACGTCCATCTTCGTTGGGGCTTTTTTGGGAAGAAACTGTTGGCGATCTTAATGCTCTGTCCAAAGGCAAACTGGATAAGGCGAGCACCTCGCTCGTTGCGGTTCCCCAGACCGTATTTTCCTAGGATTTCGTCGCTATCAGAGTCTTGCCTTGTTCCGACTTTGGCATTGAAATCGCCAATGATCATGTTATATGTTCCTTTGTGCTCGTCATAGATCTTATTGAGATGGTCATAGAAATATTCAACCTCGACGTCATTGCGTTTTGAGGCAGTCGGTGCATACGTCTGGATTATGGTTAGTGTTTTTTTAGGTGTTAACTGGAGTTTTAATGATGCTATTCTTTCAGAATGTCCAGTAAACTCAATGATGTTATTCTTCCACTTTTTGGCCACAAGAAACCCTACTCCGTAGAGTCCTTGCGTTTCTCCATAATGATAGAATATAAGGTCATCTCGTTCTATAGTTTCTTCTCCTAGTCTTCGGACCTCTGCAAGACCGATAATATCCCAGCGAATGTCTTGTAAAGCGTTTTCCATTTCAATTAATCGGTCATCATTCATAAGCGTTTGTACATTGTATGTTAGAACGTTGAGCAAATCGGTGTCCTTTATAGCGTGAGCCGTGGTCGTTTGACGGGTTGACAACCTCACCCGGGGATTCTTAGCACCCCTGACTCCAGTGCTGGACCGGTTGCCGTCCCCACCAGCACAGCCGCTGGAGTCGCCGGGAACTTGGGGCCTTGTATTGTTAATGCTGTTCATACTTTTCCTTAAAAGGGGGGGTTTGGACCATAACCCACCGCGCTGGTCCAGTGCGTGTTGGCGGGTCGCCAGAGCCTCGTTTGTTTGTTAGCAGGGTGCACCACGGGCAGGTGAGGTTGGCTTGGATCCTGAAAGATGTTAGTTAGGACCCCTTACACCCTACCTTACACCCACAAATTTAATTAATATAGAACCTCCGCCTTTTTTGAAGTCGGTTCTAATAACCTGAAAGAATACAGCTATCGGTCCATGTACTTAAGTATAATTTTGAAAGAATTTTCTTTCAATTCTTAACCGTTGAGAAGTTGTACCCTTCATCATCAGCTCATCCATATGAGATGATGGTTATCAGACGCAAATACTTGAACAGCTTTAGAACATATATAAAAAACTTAATAAGTATAAAATTTGAGGATTGTCCTCGATTTCCCTGAGATCCCATCATCAGATCCTGACTTGGTTACAAACTGGGTGTCTTCAAGTCAAGAGTGAATCGGTGTCTTCTAGGCAAGCGTGATCCACCGTAGGCCGCATCATCGCTTAACATCCTGTGTGTCTGGCGGCCAAGCACAAGCCTATTCTACAATAAAAAAAATATGGGACCAAATTGGAAGTATAGCCTACCGAACAAAAGAAAAAAAAGTGAAATCGGCCAACAGTTGGCGGAGATCTCGGTGAATATACATAATAAAAAAATTGGTATAAACCGTGGAACCTCCGCTTTTTTAAGTCGGTTAAAAATAAATAATTATTATGTTATACAAAAAGCAATAAAATATCTTGTTTCAAAAGCAAAAAAAAAACTGAATCATAACACAAAAAAGTGTTATATAAAAAGTTCTGTTCATTACCAAGTTATAACTTGTAATTTCCTCACATGGACAACCTCTTAATTCTTTACCGAATCCAAATGACAAATTTTACTAATATTGAAGTCGATTTAAAATTGATAATTATTGTATTTTAGGGTGGTATGGAACCCTCAATGCACGAGCCCGACTCGCACTTGGCCGGTTTATTTGTTGTCCAAATCACTCCCGTGTCCATTGCAATTCCAAATGACAGACAGAAACAGTAATCTGTCTAAGATGGAACATAATAATATAACGAGTAAATATAGTAAGATCGCTGTAAGTTATTAGTTTGTAAATTGCCTGCGATATCCAATTAGCGGAGCGTCATGCGCGAGACATCCTAATTCCGATGAATTGACGAGCACCAGAAATTACGAGATAATATTACTACATCTAAAGTTGAGCCTTCGAGAGGCTGTTACTGTGACATTCTAGGGCATACATTCAGGCTTGACTTTCTACGGACTTCTATTGACGTCGGTCGGTGATGTCAGTTGCTAGTGTCAGTCGTTGACGTCATGTAGGTCACTGTTTTAACCGACTTCAAAAAGGAGGAGGTTCTCAATTTGACTGGTTTTTTTTATTTTATTTATTTATTTAAGTCCACCTACACTGTGTACATCAATTCGATCAAACAGTTAAGACAAACAAAAATATAACTAAATGTCACAATAATTACAGGTGAAGACAGCATGCATTAATATTGAGCGAAAAACAAAATAATTAAGTATTGTTAAACATAAATATAACTAAGACATAAAACAAACAAATTAATATTTAAAGTATTGTTAAAATTAAAAAAGTCAAGTAATAAATGTCAAAGAAATAATAATAATATTCAAATAATTAAAAACTGTTCAGATAGTCAGAGACCTTAGAGACTTCTTAAAACTAATAACGTTGTCGCCAAATATGTCAATATCGGTTGTCTTCGACAAAGTGTTATACTGACGCACCATTCTAGACAAGGGTGCATTGAATCCCAGGTTAGAGCTTGAACTCGGAGCAGAGAAAAGATTGAATCGCGATACTCTAGGCAGCGTTCGAGGATTTGTCAGGGATAGTTGGTAAAGTAAGTCCGGAGTGTCTAAAATGCCGTTGGCGAGTTTGTAAAGACATAAAAGGTCCAACGTCTGCCTACGATGTGCCAGTGATTCCATCTTAAAGTACCGGAGTCTAGCATCGTAGCTCTTAAGTTCTTTACCAAGTTAGCACGAGTATGTTAAATGCCACATGAACCTTTTCTGCACGCTTTTCTGTCTCTTTTTGTAAACGTCGTAGAATGGGTTCCAAACAACGCTGCAATACTCCAAACCGCTGCGCACTAAAGACTGGTAAAGCATAATTTTGGTGGAGGCTGCCTTAAAATCCCTACAATTCCGCAAGACAAAGCCCAGGTTCTTAAACCCTCTGGAAGCAATATTATCGACATGTATGTGGAACCGAAGTTTACTGTCTAGAGTTACGCCCAGGTCTCTTATTTGGTCTACATTGGAAATAGCAGTATCTTTGATCATAAATGTAGGACGCTCCGTGGGTTTTAATTTCCTGGTAAAGCAAATAGCGAAACATTTCGATACATTTAGACTCATGTGGTTATCGTCACACCAGGCATCCAGCCGATTGATGTCTTCCAGTATTCTGTCTGCATCACAATTGGAGTCCAAAGCACGGAAGAATTTCAAATCATCAGCAAATAGAAAAAATTTAGAGTGTCTGAAGCATTGTTACGTCAGAACTTTCGACTAGGTGAACCGATTTCGATGGTTCTTTTTTATTTGATAGCTGGTCCGCTTTCCGTGTGGTCCTATTTCAATTTAGTCCAGTTCTGTCATTTTTATGAAGTCAGTTTTTTTTATATTGATAACTAGCTGCGCCCCGCGGTTTCACCCGCGCCCCACCGTTTGCGCAGTAATGAAAACTATGCATCATCAGTGATAAACAAAATTATTTATGACTAAAAAAATGAGATCTTGAACTTATCGGTGCTTTGAGCCTGCCCATTGCCACTTCAACAAAGTTTGTCTTGTCAATGCTTTAAAAATATTAAATTTAATTGTTAAACTACCCAGTACTATACATATATAGAAAACGCACACATATTTAAAAAAAAAACCTCTACCAAGGATAGAAATAGTTATACACAAACAAAACTTTCAAGCCACAGTTTAAAGTCTATTATGTGAAACTCAATGCAACTTTGTTCGTGTAACTTTTTCTATTAGCAACTTTTTCAACTCTACGTATGCATGCAGTGCTGACAAAGTCGTTTGTTACGGAATACTACGCCGTAGTTATTTCGCAGATACGAATCACTACACTGTACGCTACGCCATCCAGGTGATATGAACATACGCTACGCCGTAGAAGTTATGCCACATTATTAATAAAATTTTCAATTTAAAAACTTACTTCAAAATTTAGTAAAATACGCAGTTTCAGTTACTTAAAATCTTAATAAAATAATCGTATATCTATTTAAATAGCTGATGTTTCTAACACTTTGCACTGTCCATGGCCACAAGTAAACTAGATTACGAATGTCTATGAATGTTATGAAATTATTTACAAGTACCCTCATTTATTGATCATAAAAACGTTTCGTATACACACAGTAATGAAACAACAAGGAATATCAACAGTGGATAATGTAAAACACGCGCGTTAAAGTTTGTTAAAAGTGTTATACTCGTATTTCTGTGTGTTATACTCGTAAATCGAAATTCCCTTATTCCTTGGATTAATACTTTTTATTCCGAAAATAAAAACAGACCCATACAAACAGTAGCTAATAGAACAAAAGGATAGCGGGTGAAACCGCGGAGTGCTACTGGCATCATTATTATAAATTAAATGTTTGATATTTCTGGTCATGTTTTTTTTTTCTCGGGACGACCAATTGCTAGTAAGAAATAGAGAAAAAAAATAAGAATATTTAAAAAGAAGAGTTAATGATAGATAAACAGGTCACGCTCTCACGCTATTTATTTATTAACCGACTTCAAAAAGGCGGAGGTTCTATGTTCTACTGTATATATATTTTATATATCTTCACCGATATGTACGCCAACTTTTAACCGATTAAAAAAAAATCTTTTGTTCGGTAGTGTACACTTCCAATTTGGTCCCATTGTCACCAAGTCAGGATCTGATGATGGCATCTCAGGGAAATCGAGAGCAACCCTAAAATTGTATGGGCACTTTTTACGGTTTTCATACATTTTTGAAGTCGATTTTTTAAAGTGATCCACTTGTTCATCTTAGTAATTTCGTATTTTAAACATGTTTTTAAGAATCAGCACCATGTTTTTTCTTTCTCAATTGAGTAGAAAGAACGAGACAAATCGAAGTAAACATAGCAAGTTTAACACACATCTACACCTCCATACATACTATTATTTTCGAAAAAATCTTGTGACATTGCTTTGCATAAATCATAAACCACACGACACCGCTTTCCGTGTGACTGAGCCCGAACAATACCACATTTAGTAAACGTACCATCGTCACTTATTTACAAACCATTTACTCGCGTTGGCACTTTTAATGCCGGCTGTATACTCTCGCCGAAACAGACTAAAAGCGAGACTCTACAGACGTTCCCGTTGGGTCATGTGTGTTCTAATTGGAGCGCACTTGCTTTTCGTGCACATCTTCCTTCATTGGGTTATGCTTGCATTCACTGGTATGCGCTTGCTATTGATACGCACTTGCTCTCATTGGGTTGTGCTCTACGATATTTTTACCTGTAGATAGGTTGTGCCCGCCACCATATTGACTAGATGAATGCAAGGCATAGTATGATACTCGCTACATCCGTCTTTCAGCCACGCACTCCAACTGTACGGCAACACATCGCATCTAAGTGTTTTAGCAAAACTAATTTTAATAAAATGCCTTCCTGTGTTTTTAAACTGCACAAACACCACACGCTCTGTGAGAGACTAGAAAAATGTATCATTTCACGCGTATTTTTTATTAAAACAGAAAAATAATACAAATTATTTTATCTTAGGCGGCTGTTGTCACTACGAAGTGTATGAGCGAGATGTGTAGATTGACTTGTGTGAGAGAGTGATAGAGATAGCAACATAATCGACGATCAAAACCGAACAAAGCCGAATTCAGCCGATCACCACGGCGGCGGCGAGCCGGTTGCCACTTTTAGCTGTGTTGTTTGCCTATAACGTCTCTATTATATTACATCTCACTGGTCGCGGTAGCTTTTATTGTGCAAGCGTGTTCTTATTGGGTCGCGTTTGCTTTCATTGCTATGTGCTTGCTCTCATTAAGTCGCAATTGCTTTCATTGGGTCGCGCTTGTATTTATTGGCTTGCGCTTGCCCTCGGTGTGCCTCGTGTCGCAGTCTCAGTCACGTGGACTCTTTGGTTTTTGCGGATGTTTCGGGTTATTTCGACGAGCGTGTTCATTCGGGCTATAACATGGAATACACGAAATCCTACTCTTTATTATTTGACACCTATTTTTTCTGCGCACTGACACAGAAGCTTTGTACCTACATCATAACTTTTGCCCACGACTTCACCAGTGCAGTAAAAAAAGTAATAGGAAAGACATCGTATTCACAGGAATAGCTTTTTATGGTTGACAGTCTACCAGGTGGTGTAATTAAATTTGGTAAATACACTTAGCCTGAAATGGGTTCTGGCTTTCAAGTTAAGCTGGCTGTAACACTAATAAGTGCTTAGTGACACATTTCCAACTTTTTTTAGCTAGCCAGCTGTATTGCCACCTTGCTTAAAACAATTGCATAGCTTTTGATAGAGCCTATAATTAAAATAAGCTCTCTAGAATTTGTTCAATCAGAAACTGCCTTATATAATGTGCGTCTATCTCACGTAATGATAATTGAACCTCGTACCCTCTCTTAGATACTAGACTAGAGGCAAACGTTGCTACGCAGTTACCCTTAAAGAGGGACTATACACGGTGACTTTTTGAAGCGATACAAACGTGCGTTTCCTATGCGACACTTGAATAGATAGAACGTGTGATCCATAATCGCTATGATCGATGCTATGGCATTTTATCGAATTAGTCGATTTAACTGTCAAATTTGTTGATCGATAAAGAACGGTACTTGCACTGGACATGATTTTCTGTCGATGAAGGCGCGTGTTTGTTGTATACGTCGATAAAGAACTAGCCCATAAATTGTTTTTTATATCACAGTGTTTGGCTACAATGCTGTATTGAGTTAGCATCGATAAGATAAAGTTTATTTTTAAACATTAAAACACTGTTTAAAACTATCACGGTTGTTCACTACAGTTATATGATTATTTACGGGATATTTACCGTGGTATATTTGTGGGAAGGATGTCTTCCCGTGAACATGGTGCATGTGACTGCGCCGAAATATCAGGAGCTCCTTCCACAACCTTACCACGGTAAATATCCCGTAAATAATCATATAACTGTATCAATTACATTAATCATTAACACAATTTACTAATTACTAAACAAACATGAATAGTTTTTTTTTCAAGAATATAATCGGATATATTTTATGTACGCGAAAATTTAAAACATTTTTTTTTTCGCGCATAGGTTCGCGATAAAACATTTTTAAAACATAAAACTATAACTAATTAATTATTATGTTCTACCTATAAACAAATAAAATTTAAATAATAAAATCATATCAAGTACATAAAAGTAAATAGAATATTACATACAATTATAAAATTAAAAAGATTGGAAGCACTAAATTATTATATTATAATGGTGCTAGAGAACTTTTTATAGTGATGACTTAAAATAAAAAAATCGTATCAATTGTTCCGATAGATGGCACCATCCTTATTTTTATCAAAACTATAACCTGGGTATCTTCAAGAGCAGAGTGAATAAGTACCTTCTAGGTCTACGTGCTCCAAACGTAGCCAAACGTAGATCGATTCTATATAAAAAATAAAAATAAACCGCAAGTATCCAACCTAATTGCCAATAGCCCAATTTATAACCAGTCGGATTCAATTAGGTCATGCACGGCATCTGTGAGAAACTATGGAACTATCCTTTGACATTACAAAGAAAGTGCGGTGCCACAGTGCACTGGTCTAAATCTAGAACAGTTTGTGGGGATTAGTCATGGATTAGCGATGTTATAGTCTGTGGTACTTGGTCTTATCGGAGATATTACATTTTAAATAGCACCATCTTGTGGATTTTATGGGAAGAAGAGGCCCCAATAGTTCTGTACTGCCATAGTGTCTCGACTGTCAGCGACGGCATCGAGACTGAGTAGGTGCAAACGCGCTGCAAAAAGTGACCGTGTGTAACCTGTCTAACTCTTTTATACGAACGGTGCTACCACGAACGGTGGTTGTACAATGTAGATAGCGCCAGGAAATAATAGCTTTTTTTATTGTCAGAAGCACTTCGAGCATTCGGAGCACTTAAGAACATCCCGCTTAAAGCGTAATGAATAAAGAAATCGGGGGGTGTAAAATGCTTTGGATACACTTTATTGCAGACATTTTATTGAGATTCGGTTCGAAAAGGGTTTGTAAGGTCTTTGAATATATTTAATGACATTTTATTTATATTACACGGGAAGGCGCGCGGCTGCGTCTCGCTTTGCACACTCGTGCGCGTATTTACCTTGATAAAGAGCGCCGAATGCGGTTGAAACTATAGTCAGAGTAACCGGCCTAATCTTACGTGAGTAATTCCCGTGTAATATAAATAAAATGTGTGAAAACCACGTCAGTTTCCATAATAATTTTAATGACAGTAAAAATGGAATAAGTTTACGTGCGATTAATACCAACAACTCAATACCTAATTTATTGAAGTATTCCAAAACTTGTAAAATATACTTACCGTATATATTATATATAATATACTAGCGACCCAACCCAGCTTCGAATGGGTGTAAGATATCTATCTATATATATATATAAACCTTTCGTGAAAAATCATCTAACTGATGGTGAAAACTGCATCAAAATCCGTTGCGTAGTTTAGGAGGAGTTAGCGGAAATACATACGGACAAGCGCAAAGCGACTTTATTTTATACTATTTAGAGACTCCGTTCATCTTCTTTGTACATCTCTGGTGAAAAAAGGACCCTTAGTCAGGCAAAAGCATCCAGCGCCTTCTAAAGTTCAATATCACAAGGTCACGGCCGCAAATTACGTCTGATACTATTCACAGTTTAGTGTGGATTAACCTAGATTGCATCTACACTTTATTTGAGGCTTTAACCTAAATTTCAGCGCTAATAAACTCATCGTTGAAATATGCTCAAAATATTTCACACCTGTTTCATCAAAAATATTCTACCAAATTTTATCTTGTTCACGAATTTTGCACAAAAATTTTAACCCGCTAAAGTTAATTTGTTCGTAAAACTCGGCTCCATCTTCTAGAACCATCTTTCTTTTGTGATGATGTTATGAAAAAGAAGCGCCAAAAAGTATCTTTAATATATTGAGAGAATACGAAAATATTACGGAAAATGTAGCGCAAATTGTGCGGTTTACGGAGTTTCTTTTACAGGGTTACACGGAACGATTGTACTAAGTTTGAAGGAGATTTTTATTCTAAGAATAAAAAAAAATGTAGACAGTTCAAGTCTTCGCCTCAGATTTCTGCCGTGAACACGTTTCTCAAATTATCGGTTTCTCGTTATGTTTTGTTGATGTTTTGATCCTTGCTTTATTCGACATTATATTAAGAGTATATGCAATATTACTTATTGCACGCCATTTGATAAATACTTTCGAAATACCTATTCAATGAAAAATATTTCCATCCCCATTTCATATTTCCCGAGTCGCCCCTAACACACAAAATCATATTTTTATACTTCCTCTTAAAATTGAGATCAATACCAAAACTGTAATTGAACAATTGTTTCATGCGACCTTGATAACTATATAAGTATTAAAGTGTAAAATATATTAGGATGGACAGACAGGTGGACATACGGATAGATCTAATGAAGGGATTTGTTATAAAGGGATTCTTGTAAGAAACCCCTAAAAATTGATCGAATTTAAAACCTCTTGAAGTTGGTTATTCCAAAAGCAATTAAAACCATGGGTATGGTATTAATTTGCGTTGCGATCAACACTGTCCAAAATGCAAATGCAAATTTTTCACAATCTTGTGAAGCTGCATGACGCGTGTTTACAATTACTGCTGCCTAAGTTTTCCTTCGTTTTTATTAGCTTTATGCAATTTATTCGGTAATACCCATGACGCTGCTTATCCTTTCATAGTCGAAACAAATGTCGATATCTAAGTAAACAACAATATATATTTGCCATACGTGTTTCTTACAAATGTAATTAAAGAAACTCCCATTATTTTCCACTGAGATATTATCAAATTTTCTTCGTGAAAAATAAAGACGCAGTTCTGGATAATTGAAATGTAAGAAGATAGCAAACTGTGCTCACGCCTCCGATGTTTTCACGAACACAAATAATTCTGTGGATATGGCAAATTGTTCCTTTGTTTGCTGGCTAATGCGTATTTTGCTCTTTTTTTTAGAAGTATTTTAAAATCGATTGTACAATTGCGTTTTGCACAATTGATACTAAACCATACCATGCCATAATTGCAAAAAAATATCTGCTGTTTCAATAATTTTATCAAATATTAAATGTAATTTTTCTAAATCGCTGATTCTTTTTAGCGTTTTAAGGGTTGGTCCCACAGACCTATATCTAAGTGAAATAAATTATACTCGCTCACGAAACAGGATTACAAGCATCAGTATTGTAGTACTAAACCAAAATTAAGCCACTGTACAACACTTACCATGGGACCAACCTTAGATATAAGTTTCGATTTAAAATAAACACATATACAACTGCTTAATAAGCTTGTGATGCCCAGTAGTGCTAAAACGTGGTAACTTACGGTTGGAGCAATCCACAAGTACAAGGTTGCTCAACGGGCTATGGAGAGAGCAATGCTCAGCATTTCTCTGAGGGATCGTATCCAGAATGAAGTTATTCACAGGAGGGCCAAAGTCACCGACTTAGCTCAGCGTATTAGCAAGCTATAGTGGCAGTGGACCGGTCATATCTGTCGCAGAACCGATAACCGTAGTGATAGACGTATTCTAGAGTGGAGACCATGAATCGGCAAACGTAGTGTAGCACGCCCTGAGACTCGTTGGAGTGACGATATACGTAAGGCAGCGGCTGTAAGAGAAAAACCGAATATCGGGTTGAGTGGCATTCTATGGGGGGAGATCTATATCCAGCAATAGACTAGTACAGGCTGATTATGATGATGATAATAATAATCCATTCTGGCATACTGACGAATTCAGTTAGATGTATTTTTTATGAGTAGGTATTTAAATCTAATTTAGAAAAAAAAACATGCTCATGGCATTTTGTCATGTCCACAAAGAACCACGTCTTCGTTTCACGTAACAAAATATCAGATTGCGGCCGAATCCTCGGCAGCAATTTCGCTCACAATCTTGTTCAATCTAGTTAATTCCGGTTAATTCTGGTTTATATCGGTTCATTCCGGCACGATGGCTCTGATATCTTCTAATTCTTGGCTAAGAAATACAAATAAACATCTTGCTAAGATTTCATTGGGTACTTAATTTACAAATGTAAATACTCGTAAATTAATGGGGAATTAAAATAAAGGTTTTGATAAAATATTCATCAAAATAATCGGTAAGTACGAAAGTATAGCTTAAATTTAGTAATAGAGATACATACACTTACTCGTATGCGACTCTTAAAAAAGAGACCAAACTAGAGGAGTAAACTGGTAGCTATTTCTTTATTTATTTACTAACTGCGCCCGCAGTTTTAACATCAGCTATCTGCCAGTGAAAGTCCCGTCAAAACCAATCCATCCGTTTTGGAGTCCATAAGGAACATACATGCATATATAAAACACACATCAATGTATGAATTTACATTACCTTACCATTACATTTCCGAATGGCGTCCACGGAGTGAGGTAGGTACACGGAACAGGTAGGTCCACAGGGCAGTACGGCCACAGTGGTGTGATCCGAACCAAGCGGCCGGATGTAGTGGCGTATCAGTGAGCGCTAGTCGTGCGATTGAAACCCCAATCCGGAGTAAACACATACTTAAGTTAATACAACAAAAATATTTGGTAAAAGATATAAATCAAAGGTTTAATAATGGCGTACGTAGCGATATAAAAAGCAATAGCGGGAGCTAGCGTAGCGTCCGCTTTCCAGTGCCACTGACCGTTGCTTGCTGAGGTCGTGTGCTGTCGTCAGGTGATTCACGCCAAGCGCTAGACGGTCTCTCATTGGCTTAACCGGGTGACTGGGTGCGTTTACGCAAAAGGTGCTTGTAATATATAACGAAAACTTAAATCATATCCCGAAAGATTAGCCAAATTTAAGTTACAAACCCTTGAAGTTTAAATACTGATTTAATCTGCTTATTCAAAATTTTACACTCCCAAATTGATTCACCTTCTCTTCTTTCAAGCATCAATATAAACATCAAGCCTAGAGCCCGTTATAGCTTTTTAAAAACCTTTGCTTTACAGGTATGTAAAAATAATACCTTCTTTTATAACCCAATAATGAGAAAGTGTCGCCAATACAATGAAATATTGAAGGACCACCATGACTCAATTGATATTTTTAATAAAAAAATATTAAAATTTAAAAAAGATGTAAAAAAAAATGTTTTTACGGCCCATAAATGTAGCCAAGTTTAATTAATATTATTATATAAAAATTTGTTTGTAATACTTTTTTTTTTATTGTTACCAAATGTATACTGAAATAAAAACAATCATGTTGTGTATACATATTTAGGAATATGGTTTAGTTCATAATTGTACAAGTAATGTACTAGTATTAAATTGTGTTGACCATATTTTGTTTTGTGTGCCAATAAACTAAATAAATATTTAGCATGAATTATTTGTTATTTAAATTATAAGTAACGAACTGTTAGAACACAGACACACATGTTTAACTTATAACATCAATCAATTTCGTCTCAGATGGGACAGATATTTTTACTTGTGGGCTGGTAGAGTTCTCAGAAACGGTTAACAAAATTTGTGAAATACACATATACTTTAAGGGACATCTATGGTTGATGCAATTTTGTTGTAGAACATATTTTTGGTATTTTTAAGTTAGAATTATTTATATTTGTTTAAGTTGTTATAGCACCGATTTAGTGTATCTGTTATGGTGTTACAAGTGTTTTTTAATAATAAATAAATAAAACATCCTTCTGTTTACGTCGGGGGTAAAAACAGGCTGTCATAGTTATATGTGAGTACCATGGGAGTCACCAAAATACCAGAGCGATGGTGGCCGGGCGGTAGTAAGTGCGTTATACAATCAGAGGGCACTCGGTTCGATTCTCGGCCCTGCACAAATATTTATCTAATACTTAAATTAAGTGCAGTTTTGATAGCATCACTCATCAACGGTGTAGGAAAACATCGTGAGGAAACCGGTATGTCCAAGAACCTCAAAATTTCAAAGA
Organism: Agriopis leucophaearia; assembly: GCA_949125355.1. Taxonomy (NCBI): domain Eukaryota; kingdom Metazoa; phylum Arthropoda; class Insecta; order Lepidoptera; family Geometridae; genus Agriopis; species Agriopis leucophaearia. Next base: position 9,538,941 of record OX421285.1, on the reverse strand, counting down.
CATGACATTCACCAATATGCACTGGGCCAGCATAGTGGATTAGGGCCCATCCGCTATCTCTGTCTCTGAGAGAAGGCAGTGGGAACATATCATGCTGATAATGATGATCATAAGAGTCCATACATTATATATAGAACCAACATTAGGTATTCGCGTATTCTCTGTTTTCGAAAATTGCGCGCAATATCTCGAGTGGATGCTAATGTGACAGGAAACGGAAGTGCCGCCATATTGGAATTGAGACGTCTCCATACGACCGCGTAAATTGTAGCTGGAATATGTTTTATTTGCCTACATTGTAATTACTCATTGAAATTAAATACATACTTTTAACGGTTTTTTCGCGTGTATTTTACATTATTTTAATTATTAGATACGTAGAGAAAAGCCTAGAGCTGGTGTAACAAAAATTTCATTAACTGAGGCTCAGTAGTTTTTAATCAGCTCCAATAAATAATACGAATAATTTTGCATTATTCTTACCTCCTCAATATTTTTGCTCTCCTGGTACTTTTTACCGCAGAAACATAGCAAGTAATTTTTCCTTCATGAATTTAAATATTTTTTAGTCATTGTGTCTTTTTTTTTGTCTTAATATTTTATTTGATTTAGTTTTTTTTATTTGACTTGATCGAGAGTACTCTTAGCTATTATTCAAAAATTATAATAATCATTATTTATTAGTACAGCCTTGTTCAGTTTGAAGATTATCAACATTTTTATCGCTTTTATTTTTTATTTGAATTTTTATTTATTTCTACCATTAAATTTATTTCCAAGATTTCCACTATCAATGGTTACTCTATTGTGAATCTCCGGGCAGATTTATCTTCTTACATTCTATACCAATGAACATATATCAATCCAATACATCAAGCGAACGCTACACAGCGCAAAAAAGCCTCAAAAGCCTACCATCTTCGTAATTAAGCTAATGACGTGGAGTTTCGCTCGATCTAACATCGCCGCCGTTAGGTAATGGTTTTTCTGCTTTCCTTTTTGCGGGCAGCTAGTTACTAAATGGGGACGTGACAGTATGGGTATTTGGACATTTATTAACTGTAACCTTTAAAGCTATGTTAGCCTAATTAAGTACACCCTATAAATATATTTATATTCGCATTGTTATTTTTAGTATTCTATTATACAAATTTATTTTATATTTTAGTGCAAATGTTTGCTCTACTGTGTAGTAAGATAGGCGGAATGCAGTAGTTCTATGTATTCTGTGTTTTTGCCTTGTTCATCATCATAATCATCAGCCAGAAGACGTCCACTGCTGAACATAGGCGTCCCTTCTTTAACCTCCACACTGAACGACATCCTGCCATCTGCATCCACTGGATGCCCGTGACATTCACGATGTCGTCGGTCCATCTAGTGGGAGGCCTAACTACGCTGCGTCTTCTAGTTTGTGGCATTGCTAGTTTGGGTCAAATCGTGCAACTGAATTTTAAAACAGTTATTTCTAACCGATTGAGCTGAAATTAAGCATATAGCTGCTCCAAGTGTAATCTGCTTTAAAAGCAGACTCAAGCGCTGGCTCTTCTAGCAAACGTTCTACGACTTCGATGAGCTCAGGAAATTCAGCGCATATGAAAAAATAAAATTCGAATAAAGTCTATACCTTTGTATAATATATTTTGAATTAATGACAATTGACATGTTTTTTATGGCAATCAAATCTTTTTATAGCATTTTTGTGTTGCATTTTATATATACTTTTATCTGGGTGTCTTCAAGTCATGAGTGAATCGGTTTCTTCTAGGCAAGCGTAATCCACCGTAGGCCGCATCATCACTTAACGTGAGGTGAATGAACTTCAAGTGATTTGGCGGCCAAGCGCAAGCCTATTTTGCAATAAAAAAATATATATAAAATTTATGTCTAATAATTAGAATTGCCTTGTAAATTTATATTTATCAACTAGCTTTTTTGCCCGCGACTTCGTACGCGTAGATTTTCATATAAACCTTCAATTCTTTTTTCTTCCCTTAATCCGGACTTGCGCGAAATAACATAGCATATACTTCAATCTGGTCATAGCTAAGCATATTCGTGAAAACCGCATTTAAATCCGTCCGCATTTTCTTCCAGGGGTGTAGGAGATGTGCGTGAACAAACAAACAAAAATTCTAAAAACTGCCTTAACATGTTCAGCTGCTTATTTTAAGTCGCCCTGTGTGAAGTATTGATAGAATCATAAAAGTAATAAATAACACCGTCAACAGTTTTCAAATCAAAAAGATAATGTGACCACAGTGCAGAGCATGTTTTGAAATTTTCTTTTTGTCTAAACCATTAAAAGTATATTTCCGGCCAGTTTCGCTGGCCACGGAACCCTGACATAATGCTTGTCTTAACACGCTCTTGGCTAGTTATTTCTTATTTCGCGTGCATTTGTATGTATACCTTGATTAAAAAGCCATGAAATGGAACTACTCTATTTATCTGTTAAAATATCACAGTAAAATAAAATTATGTCTATATTCTTATTCTTATTGCAAATATACACTGTATTCTTCTAAAAGCTAAGTTTATATACCCTGCATAAAGGGTGCAGCAATGACTTATGTAGTGGTTGTTCACAAAACCAGACCACAGACATAAACATATAAATTTAAGTATAGTTAAATCTATTACATAAATATTATATATACTATTCAAACTTAACCTAGGGTGAAGTAATTTTACAAAACAAAAAAAAACATACTTAGTGTGATAGGTTACTTAATTATATATGAGATGATACAAAACTTATGACGCTACTTTCTTAACTATTTATATATCGATATTTATTTTCTAATTATAATTTTCTAAAATTTATCGTCGAAAAAATCTTTTATCTCGTAATAACATTTTTGGGTTAGAAACTTACGAAGTTGGTTCTGGAAAAATGTTATTATTTATTTCTTTCTTTATTGCGTCCGGAATTTTGTTGTATAGGTTTATTTTCATGTACAAAGGGCCTTTTTTGAATATTTCTATTCGCGGGACTGTATTAAAATAGGATGCGATATATTTTGTGTTTTAAATGCTAACATAGAATAAAACCATGAGAATGTAATATGGAGCTTGGAGCTTCCCGGTGTGGTACTGGATGTAGATGCGACCTGGGCTATAGGGACAACGTCATGTATGCGGTCGGCTAGGTCTGCCAGCACATCGAGTGATGACGTCATCTGCTGCGAAGCAATGATGGTCTGCGTGCTGTTCGGTAGGCGGCTGGTCCAAATCATGCGTAAAAAGTCTTCTGGAACTCCGGGGCCTGCTAGGTGTCGTAGATGACGTAAGAATTGAGAAGGCTTACGATCACCTAGCTCCTCGTGTGTTAAAAGTTGCTGTACCTTTTTTTCTCTTGATGCGGACAAACGTTTAATTAGCTCCAGCTTGAGTTTTTCGTACTTCTCGGTCACAGGTGGGTTGACGATGATGTCTTCGACTTCAGCTGCGTATTGCGGGTCAAGTTGTCCAATCACATAGTAGAACTTGGTGCTATCTGCAGTGATGTTGGAAATCGCGAATTGGCCTTCGATCTGGGCGAACCAAATCGCCGGCTTCTCGGGCCAAAACGGTGGAATTCGCACGCCAACTCGGAATACATTGTCATCATCTTTATTCTTCGTGTCAGCCGCAGTGCTATCAGTACGATCTAGCAGCATTCTGACCTTTGTCGGTGGTGTACGGTCCATTCAGGGGTCACCAATTATAGTGGATTTGTACTATTTATATAGAAGGAGAGGGTTAAGCTACCGACAATGGAAAAAAATAGCTGAGTCCGAAAGAAATTATAAATTTAATGCAAAGAAAAATCTTAGACAAATCTTAGAAAAAGCGAATGACAATTCCATTTGAAAATCGGTGTTCTTTTATTTTTTTCTTTTCGCGCCCCAGCGCCACACGTCGTGGAAAATTGGAATGAAATTCACGAAGGTTGGCGCAAGGAGTACGAGTACGCCACACTCCTACTCCATGCACTGGAATGAATCACCAAAGAGGTTGTAAGGCCTATAACATGCTTGATCTACACATTCATTCATCTAAGAAGGTTAAGGAACCTTCTTTAAATTTAAACTGATTAACCGAATGACAGTTGACAGTTTCAAAATTTTAATGGCTATGTCAATAACATTCTCTTTACTTTGGATCTCCTTGCTTGAGGCTATGTGACGATCCTCATATTACGTTTCGGGTAACGAAGAAATAAATCATTGATTTTTATTTTCGTTTATGTAAAAATAAAGAATTAAAATAAATGATATAAGATAGCCTATGTTTTAATCTGGTAATTTCTAAGCATATTCGTGAAAACCGCATTTAAATCCGTCCAGTGGTTTAGGAGATGTGCGCGGACAAACAAACAAACAAACAAACAAACAGACAAAAATTCTAAAAACTTTCCTATCGTGTTCAGCTGCTTATTTTAAGACGACCTGTGTGTTTTTTTTTTATTATCTTGCAATTACAGATTTTTTTATCTCTACGTTTTTATTATATGTATAGAATATAGAATAGAATAGATAGAAGATAAATGATTTTGACTTTGCGTACACGTTTGATTTGGATGAAAAATAATAATTTTTAAAATTTGGATGGTTAGCTAAATTATGACGTCATTCGAAATCCAATATGGTAGACTCCCAAAGATGGCAGTTCACGTGGCACGAGTTCTATGCAAGGGTTTGCTGAGAAGAATAAGAAAAATGAAATTACTTCTCACTAAATTCAATATGGCGGACGCCCCAAGATGGCGGACAAAATTTTCTTATCTACTATTATAATATGGGTATCAACTGAAAGGGTTTCCTGAGAAGAATATGAAAAGCTTGTTAGAAAGTTTTTTAATTAATAATTTTGTCTCGTATTTATTTATTTACGAATTTATTGATTTGTTTTTAGTACTATCGGAATAAATGAACTGAGACATCAGTTCACAGGGTTATGTGAAACTAGAAGTGTTGAAGGTTGCTGCGGAATACTGCAGATAAGTAATTGTCCTTACTGATAATACAGATACATAATGTACTGTGCAAATAGAGGCGCTTTTTGAAACCTCATAGGGGTAATTATCGTAGTGGCATCAGTGAGATGTAATAATAGAGGCGCTAGTAAAACAGCATATCTACTTACCTACGAATGTATATGTGCATTTTGTGACTAAAAAAGAAATTTCATATGTTATATCTGTTACAGTTAAATGATTATTTACGAGATATTTATCGTAGTAAGTTTGTCGAAGGAGCTCCCGATATTTCGGCGCAGTTACATGCACCATGTTGTATTCCCGTGAACATGGTGCATGTAACTGCACCGAAATATCGGGAGCGCCTTCCACAACCTTACCACGGTAAATATCCCATAAATAATCATATAACTTTAAATAATTAGCTACTAGTGGTATGTGGTGCCGGCTCACCGCCGTCGCCGCCGTGGTGATCAGTTGAATTCGGCTTTGGTCGTCGATTATGCTTCGAGTTCTTTCACTCTCTCACACAAGATGATCTACACATCTCGCTCATCCATTTCGTGCAACACTTCGTGACAACAGCCGTCTAAGATAAAACAACTTACTCGTATATCATATTTCTGTTTTAATTTAAAAAAAAAATGTTTTTATCGGTTCACAATTGGTGTAAATATCGATGAACATACAAAAAAATACATACAAACGAACATAGTACCTCCTCCTTTTTGGAAGTCGGTTAAAAACACAGTACTTACGCGTAAAATAAATAAATAAATATCTGGGACATTACTGCACACACGGTCATCTGACCAGAGTCAGGTCAGAGACTGATAGGTATACATACATAAGTATATATTTTTAAATACATACTTAAATAGATATTTAAAATGAAACATTTTCTTGTCTCTCACAGAGCGTGTGTAGTTTGTGCACTTTATTACAATTATTTTTGCTAATTAGCTGCGATGTGTTGCCGGAGACTCGGAGTGCGTGACTGAGAGACGGCTGTAACGAATATGATACAGTGCCTTGCATTGGTCTAGTCAATGTGGTGGCGGGCACAACCTATCTACAGGTAAAAATATCTTAGAGTGGCATAGTGCTGTGTTGCAGCTCTATTTTACGCAAAATAGACTTGCCAATAGAGTACGAATCAAAAAGTACGGTACGGTAAAATCGAGAATAGTGCTAATATATTCTTTACTTGATGATTGGCCGAGCAAGTTATCACGAAGCGATCGAGGTTTGTGTGTATTTGTGAGTTTGTATGTATGTTCGTTTTTTTTTTACTGAACAATAAGCTCGCATTTAACTGCTATTACTCAGCGGGGATGCGGTATATGGAGCAGGCTTGCCTAATAGAAACCGGGTGTTGACGACATTATAACTGCCAATTCAGGTGGCACATTCCACATTCTAGTGGAACGCACAATAAAACTGAAATTATATTCGTAGTGCTTTGTACAGGTTTTTGGTATATCAGCCTTGAAACGGTGCCAACTTTTTGGGTCCGCCCACCGTATCATTTCTATGAAAATACATTTAATTCATTTTAACAAAATAAAAATCAAAAATGAATTGACAGATTATAATTATCTGCTCTATACATATGAAAACAACTTAAAATCCTAAAGAAAAAAGGTCTGCGTGGTAAAGTACCGAAAACGCTGCATGGCTGCATTCCCGCGTTGAATAGCCAAAGGAATTTTCTGCGTGACGAACGAGCCAGCTCTCATATCACTAGTAACGTCGACATCTCGTCGAGATATGTATTTATTAACTTGCTTATAATTCATCCTAATTACCCATGTAATCATTAATCCGTACGCTAATTAATACAGCAATTAGTTCGTTATGTTAGATCTGTCGTTGTGGTTGTACAATGTACATGTTATTATGTACTAATGTTGGAGGGTAGTCATCAAGGAAATTTACCGTTAAATTAAATGTATTTTAAGGTCAGTTGATCTCAAACAAGATACACGCTGAGATTACGCACCATCCTGCAGATGTAAGTAGTTCATTTAAAACGCAAACTGTTAAGACGCTCTTTTCCGACTTTTAGCAATTATAATTATAAAGTAGCACTGATTTGCGCTTTCATCTCTGTTTTTTTTTTGGATTCATTCAATTACCTATTTAAGAAATTATGTCTGCGATATCTTGATATATAGATTTCATAATTATTAAGGAAACCGGTGAGTTACATTTGACATTACAGCTATACTTTTCGAAAAATATGAGAAAAACCCCAAAAATAGAAGTAGCGAAACGCACCACTGTGTGTAAGAGCCATGATTTTGCTCCGCTAAATGCGACTTTAATACAATAAACCAAGGATTATGGTCATCAATAGTAATAAGCGTTGCTTAAATCTTAATAACGATCGTTAGTGAAACAGTTAACTATAAAACTTAACCGCTGTATGGAGCATATGTAGCTATAAATATATCGTATCTGGAGATAATGTTGCCTACTAATGTAACAGGAGACGTCGTTAGCGGCAAATGTTACGTTAGGGCGGCCGCACAATGATAACTAGGTACAATTTGGTGGACACGGCCATTTCACAATCCTCTTCTCAAATGTTTGTTTTTCGTAGGTACTCGTATATTGCTATAGTGGAAAATAGAATACGTTTGCAGTAATATCATTGAGATATAATCACACTAATATCATATATGTGAAAATTTGGATGGATGGATGGATGGATGGATGTTTGTTATTCAATCACGCAGAAACGGCATAATGGATTTGGATGAAATTTGGAATATACATTGCTTATGTCCTGGATTAACGCATAGGCTACATTTCATCATCACCACGCGGGTGAAACCGTAGGGCGCAGCTAGCAAGTAATATACAGGGTTACTTAGGATATACTAAACTGAAAGGGACTCATCATGAGCAACTTTTAGTTTGGGACCTTAAATTGCAAAAAAAATATCAGCAGTTCCATACATTTTGTCGAAGGTCAATTGTTTTATGATACTTAGTGACGAGACGAGCGAAGTCGCTCGCCTGATGGCACTTCACGCTTGCCCATAACAGCTCAACGTCACTCAGAATTTTGAACTTCAACAGTTCAAAACCCTGGATGGCATGCACTGCGCTCGTCATCCCGATATATAAGATGTCAAATCACTGTGTGCCCTGTAATTTTGCTGGAAACATTGCCCTTCAATCCGGAACACAGTAGTGTTTGCAAACCACAGCTTGGCGGTTGAATAACTGGCAAAGGTGTGGTACTTCCCAAGGCGGACCTCTGCAAAAGAGTCCTACCACTACAATGACTATTTTCTACGAAACAGCAGGTGTTTTTTCGCGATTTTTTGTGTTGCTCCCATATATATAAGTGAAAGTTGTTCTATGGACCCCTTTATGCTTAGTACATCCTTTTCGCATAACTCAGTACAGTAAGTAGCTGTTGTCTGTGACTTTCTACGCGAACACTTTTATATAAACTTCCAACCTTAAATTGTAAATATGAATTTCTACTTGATATTTTTTCCTCAGATAAAAAACTAAAGCATAATAAGCATAAGTAGTGCTAATTTAGCATAAACGATATATTTTTTTTACATTCTTTACTCATATGCCAAAATTGTTGTTGCCAGAACGATTTTTTTACAGGACGGCGAATTGCAGGTTTGTTTATTTATTAATCAACATAATATTTACAGTCGAACCAAGGCGCAAACTATTTAATTATAATAAAATATAACAATTTTTAGTAACACTATCTACTTATAAATAATACTAAATACGTGGCAATTGTATTAACATTGTCTTAAAAAATGACGATATGCTGGTGACATTGACAGTGACATTGTTCACTATTTTAATGTACTAGGGACCTGTAAAGGGCTCCAAAGGCTACATATTATTTGACAGACGGCCTTGTACGCTTTGTAAATTACATAACGAATTCTGTGCTCTTTATTATTATGTGATTTTTTCAAATAATATTTTGATTGTTTATTTTTTATGTATTTAAATATCCGCTGTCTATGTAATCATCAACTGTTAGATAAACTTAACGCTTTCTACATAAAAACCAGAAACAGGCACCAACTGTCCCCCTGTCCTAACTACACTGTCCTAATGCGTTTCGGTCCATTAGGTACAGCGGCTGCGTCCACGTGTACAGCCCGAGTGAGAGCGACTCACGAGCTTCACTCAATTCTAAACTATTCTAAGGATCCATTCCCAAAGGGAGTTAATGCGACCGTATAGCTAAACCTACGCTGTCTGTCTTTCTATCCTACCTTTTAAAGGCCGTATTTTTTTTATCGGAATGGTTAGCCAGTTGAAATTATCACTAAATATGTAATGTTACGGTTAATTAACTAATAAAAAATAATGAAACCAAAAATTAACAATTAACAATTTTTATTCTAAAATTTCTTTATCACACGATGTTTTTATAAAATTCGTGATCGTATCGGTGTGCTGATCAAAATGAGCCCAAACGCTGCCAGGTTTGCCATTCTACTTTTATCCATCAAGGAGTGCCGTTGTCCACCGTCACCATCATCAAATCAGCTCGCTGTTACCATAATATTGTATTGTCATCAGAATTTGACAAGTATGCTAAATTTCAGCTCAATCGAATACTGGGAAGTGGGTGAAATTGGTGGGTGGTTGGTGATTGTTTTACATGCAAGATTTGATTACAGACAGACAGTGAAACTAAATAAAAGCTTGTACCAAACACACAAACCAAACATATCAACACACATCATTATACAATTATGAATTAGTAGCTGCGCCTCGCGGTTCCACCCTCGTGGTGATGAAAATCAGTGATTATGATGATGATGAAAAGTAGCCTATGTGGTAATCCAGAAGATGAACAATGTATATTCCAAATTTCATCCAAATCCATCCAGCCGTTTCTGCGTGATTGAGTAACAAACATCCATCCATCCATACATCCATCCAAAGTTTCACATATATGATATCAGTGTGGTTGTATTTGAAAAGAACTATTTTTCAATTAAGGTGAAACGTTTCACTTTGGCGGGAAAATCAAATTTCAAACAGTTTTTTTGTCCTTGTAGCTAGGCCGGGTAATTAATGTGAAATGGCATAGTGTTCACGAAAATTGTTGGTCGTTCTTAACATTATCATGTTCAGCTATTAATCAGTTACTCACCATATTACATTTTGCAATAAACCGTTTGAAACAGCATACATTTGTTTATTGACAAATGTATGTAATAATGTGCATTGGAGATAAAAAAACTTTACGCGAGTTAGTAAAGAATAATAATAAATTTTCGCGAACATCATTATCGTTTACAATAATTACTCGGCCTAGCTACAAGAACAAAAAATCTGTTTGAAATTTGAATTTCCCGCCAAACGTGAAACGTTTCACCTAATGAATTGCTTGTTACGCAGACTGGTTCAAGAAATATCACTAAAAACTAAAACTTACTACAAGTACTAATATCTACTAATCTATAGCATTAACTTATTATAAATTATCAATAAAAATAAAAGTTATCTTAGTTTGCTTATAACAATTTTTATGTTAATCTTAGACAATCTATAGTCTTCTACGCTACCTACGCTGCCTATGAAATCCGCGCTCACTATAGACGAGCAATCGACAGTGAGCTACAGTGTAATTACACGCACTCGCTCTGTCCCTCATAAGTTAAGTTAAGAGCTCTGTGGGTAAGGTCTCAGAGGGCAAGATTTAGCTGGAATTTCACCTAATAATGATGTTTCTTTACAGCAGCAGCAAACAAAACAAACAGAACATTTTTAATTCCATATTTTTTTGGACTGTGACATTTTACATGTCACTCCCATTGTATTATATATTTTATGTTCTAGCAAATGTCGGAGTAATTGGTGTAAATTCATAAAAATAATAACAAAGAGTACGAAGAGAATTGAGAACTAAAGGTGTTTCTAAAAAAAAATACCCAGATATTTAAATTGATTATTTACGGGATATTTACCGTGTCAGTCTTCCCGTAAACATGGTGCATGCAACTGCGCCGAAATATCGGGAGCTCTTTCCACAAACTTACCACGGTAAATATCCCGTAAATAATCATATAACTGTAGTGAACAACCGTGATAGTTTAAAACAGTGTTTTAGTCGTTAGTTCTATTTGTATCCTCGTGAAAATAAGAAATTTGGGTCTCGTTCATGTGGTCAAAAATCAACATGCGTTCACTTTTCTTGTCTGACATTTAAAAATGCCGAATTGTTTCGCCCGAACAATTTGAATTTTAGTACTCGTCGTTTGTTTTACAACCCCGGGTGAGGGGCTAATTTGTTTTATGCGTAACAAACTTTAATTGCGTTACACTTGAACAAGCCTCTCCATTATGGAACGGTGCTTAGGTAAAGTTAGGTAGGACGAAGGTGTTGATATAGAGGAAGCGCGAAAAGGTACTATGTAGACTTGGTTTCTAAAAGAGAAGGTATATTATTTCAAAATAACGTATATAACACCTTCGTAATATACAAAAAAACTAATTGATACCTAACCGCTACTAGTGGGAATTGTTCCCAAAATCCTGGACCCATTATCACATTGTATGGCAATGCTCACTCTTTGAGCAAAGTAGTCATGATTTCCATATATATAAAACTGTGGATGAAGTCCTAATATTCGAAAAGTAAAATACAAATCGAATAACATAACAAATTATTATTTAAATTCAATATTTTTTTAAATACGGACGTTGTATCTAATACAATAAGGAATTGATGATCAGATATTTATGTTTCACTTTAGAGAGCATTGTTAACGATACCTATTTAAACATAACCTGATACAGAAATTAATTAAAATTGAAACGAAATTTCGTTATCAAAATCTTAAATCAAATTAAAATGTTTTTGTTCTGAACAACATGATCCGTTTCCCTCAAAGAAACCATTTTATATTTTACCTGCTGATAATGACGCAAAGCCAAACGTATGAGGGTATTGTGGTTTTTATTGATTCGTGTACCAGCAATTTTTACAGGATTTTATTTAACTTGCACTGTGCGCACCTTTGTGTATAGGTATGAAAGTTTATTGTAGTATCAGAATGTTCCAATTTAATTCTTGCAATTGATTGTTTAAACATTTACGTGGCCTATAATGTGCGATTAACAATCTAAATGCAGAAATGACTACGGCGTAGCAGCTGCAAAGAGCTACGGCGTAGCAACTACAGAGATCTACGCCTTATTGGCGTAGCGGATAAAATCCTGCTAGAAATCCAAAGCTCCGATAGCCTGTATTTAATGATGGCATGACAGCAATCTTAATTCATTATTATCTTCATCGGCATCTTATTTGGCCCACCGTAAAGCCTGCCTCCTCCCTCTTTCGCCAGTCTTCTTGTTTTGTTAAAATCTCAACCAGGTGTTGCTAGTTTTTTTTTTATATCGCTGTATCTGTTTTCTGAGCAAATTTTTACCATCACATCGTCGCTACTATAATTTCTATTGATAAATGTAATCATTACCTTCTAAAACAAAAATAAATGAAGTAAAATCCCGAAAAGCGAGCCAAATAAACATTTCCAAACAAATTTATATCATTTCAGTACAATAAATCCCAATTTGCGGGTACACCAGTGCCATTTAATGAGGCACCATTCACTGAAGCGCCTGAAAATTCACTGAAAATTACAAATTTCGCCGGCTGAGGTAACAAGTTGTATTGAAAATCTGTCTGCTTCTGCCCTACATTTGAGCTCTATTGTTATGGTAATGAAGCCCAATTCCCAACTTACGGAAAGCTTGTAGATGTTACAGAATACTAACGTGACATGTTTATCAGTACAGGATAGATCCACTCAAATCAACATCATTGTCATCATCAGCCAGAAGTCGTCCACTACTGAACATAGGCCAACCCCCCTGAACAGTCTTCTCCCTTCGTATTAACTCTACCGAAATTCTCAATGCTCGACTATGATCCAACCATGTATTTGCTCTGGCAGCTGCAATAGGATTCATCATGATTATCAGCCTTTTACTGTCCTGTGCTGGACTTAGGCCTCTCCTTTTGCACGCCACTGAGCTCGGTCGGCAGTTCAATGCATCCAATTTTACCTTCCGTTTTACGCTGGTCGTCACTCCACCTGGCCGCAGGGTGTCCTACACTACGTTTGCCTAAACGTGGTCTCCACTCCAGAACTCGTCTACCTCATCGGTTATCGGTTCTTCGGGCAGTATGGCTAGTCTACTTCCACTTCAGTTTACTCCTTCGTTTACATCCTTTGAGCTATGTCGGTAACTCCGGTTCTATGTTTGTTTCGAATAACATTGCAATAGCATTGTAAAATAATAAAAATGATAAGTTGTTTTTTTATATTTTATTTTTACATAGATAATATTGTAAAAAAAAACTTTAATCCTAGAAGATAAATAAATATGTGAATAATAATAAAAACCGACTTCAAAAAAAGGAGGAAAAGAGGGGTTCTTAATTCCCTTGTATTTATTTTTATGTTTACCTATTACTTCAGAACTCCGTCATTTATAAACCGATTTGGGAAATTAATTTTATTTGAAAGGACATACTTTTAGATTGGTTTCGTAATCGAAACTATATCAAAACTGGTTCAGTAATTTGGTATGTTAAAGGAAAAAATATGTCATCCAAGTAAACAAAATTGAGTATTTGCTAATTTTGATGTCAGTTTTTTTATATTGATTATTATTTTCAACTTTTTAAGTTAAAAATCCTTGCCTAACCTTGCTTTGCCTAGCCAAGAATGAAAACTCGCTCTCAAATCAGGCTGCTAAAACACGCCATTACGTGCTTGTTGACAGATAAGAATTGAGAATAGATCTATTTGCAGGCTTCAAAGCATCGCGCTTACAATCAGATAGATGAACTGCTCGGCTTGGTATCTTAATACAGTACCTTAAATAGTTTATTTTTGTTCCAGATGCGGCTACATCAGTGATCGACACAAAGGAATCTAAACAGTTATTATTTGATATACTCTATAGGTATGTAAACACAATTTTTACCTATTATGACACACGTGAAATATACGTCAAAACAAAATAAAAACTTCGTCATTAAAAATAAAGACAATTTATTTGCACAAAACACACACACACACATTGCATTAAATATAATTATATTAGAGCCATTTGGAGTTGAAATTAGGCTATTGGTGAAATCACGCGGTCCCCAAGAAGCCAATAATAATAAAAAAATATGATCTTCCGAACATCTTGTAAAAAAATAAACAGAGAACCCGGCATGACAAAACTGCTGGCGTTTTTCCATAAATACGCTACTAGAGCCATCTCTACGTATAAGCATTGCCATTCAGTATTGTAATGCCGCCAACATGCTGGGTACGCTGCCAACTGATAGTGGGCTTGAGCATTTGAATTGTCTTTAGACCTTCAACGGTCTATGAGTAATGTAACTGTGTTTTTTAAACAATAATCTGAGTAGTTCAGGTATTTTTGGACACTTGTATTTAGCTAAGATAATATACCCACAAAAAGAAACAGCAAAAGCGCATTAACATAGCTTGCATAAATATTATCTACACTACCATCCCGTAGTGAAAGTTATTTCACGAAACAGAAATAAAATTTACCCTAATCTAAAACGGAAGGGTATCTAAGGCTGTAAAATCCTGAAATCTTTGTCCCAAGTTCTAAAAACCTGAAAGTCCTGAAATTCACTTGACTAAAAATGGAAATCGCCGAGCGAGCGTGGCCGAAGTACAGTTAAATAAAAAAGCGCTTATCAGCTGTTTCGGAGATGGTCCCAGTTTTATTGGCTTTAAAGTTTTATGACACTGAATGTACCAGTAAAGTTGTGGGTACAGTGGAAATACGACTTTAAAACGTTTTTATAGCTTCCCTTGTATCTAACTATGTATGTATGTTGTTGTACAAACTTGAAATGGAAGTAAATTTTTACCTACTTATAAAAGGCTACCGGACTAATAATTTTTTATCTTTATCTTCTTCTTCTATAGTATACAAAACAATTACCATGCGTTAGTCTCGTAAAAACTCGAAAATGGCTTATTTTTTATATATTTTTTGGTCCAACTCAATACTGATGTGGTTAAGAAAAAAAAAATGGAAAATTTGCACAGAAAATTCGGTGTTTTTTTTTACACTAATTTTTTTACATTTACGCAACTGAGTAGGGAGTAGTCCTACTAATACTTAAATCAGCAGTAATACTAAATACTCATTGTTTCTAAATCAGCAGTAATACTAAAATATCATTGTTTCTAAATCAGCAGTAATACTAAATACTCATTGTTTCTAGATCAACATTAATACTAAAATATCATTGTTTCTAAATCAGCAGTAATACTAAAATCACCAGTAATACTAAATACTCATTGTTTCTTTATATCTGTTTAAGTTTGTGTTACTGTATTTGTAAGTTTACGTGGAGTATGAAACTGGTATAAATAACAAAAAACTGATATTAAGGTTGGATCTGTAATAATGATAATAACATAATTATTACCAAAACTGTTTTAATGATGAATTTCTAGTGTAATTCCGCTTCTACGTCGCTTCAAGTACAATAAGGAATTTGTGATAAATATTTGTTGATAATTTTATTGAGTTTAATTTTGCCTAACCTGATATAAAATATTAATTACATAAATTGAAAATTAACGTAACCTGAAACAAAAATTAATTAATTCTGAATTATTTTTAATTAAAAAATTATTAAAGTAATCTGAAACAAAAATTAATTAATTCTGTCACATGAAATATGATAATACTAAATCTGAAAACAAAAATGTATTAATTCTGAAACATAATATATATATATTAATTGAAATTACATGTATTTTAACAACGACGCTCGACGAGTCAACACGTCCTGAGGATGCCTCGTGAAGAGGCGAAACACGTGTCGACAAAGTGCACTAAGGAAACGGGTATAATTTATTACTTTTTTAAATTCAATTAAAATACATGTAATTTCAATTAATATATATATTTTATGTTTCAGAATTAATACATTTTTGTTTTCAGATTTAGTATTATCATATTTCATGTGACAGAATTAATTAATTTTTGTTTCAGATTACTTTAATAATTTTTTAATTAAAAATAATTCAAAATTAATTAATTTTTGTTTCAGGTTACGTTAATTTTCAATTTATGTAATTAATATTTTATATCAGGTTAGGCAAAATTAAACTCAATAAAATTATCAACAAATATTTATCACAAATTCCTTATTGTACTTGAAGCGACGTAGAAGCGGAATTACACTAGAAATTCATCATTAAAACAGTTTTGAAAATGGACTTCCGCAAAGTAACGCCTGATTCAATCAACTATAATTATTACCATTTATCTTTATTTCATAAGATTTTAGGGACATTTGAGAGGCATTTGTTAATAATTATAAAAAAAATATGTGATACCACCACATATTTTTAATGTTTAATAATGAATATAATGATTTTATTTTAGTAACTAAAATAACAATTTCGTGATAGTAAAATATAATAATAAAAAAGGACAAATTAATACCTAACTACTAAACTAATCTAGCAAACCGCTACCAGTGGGAATTGTCTCCAAATTGCTGGCCTCATTACCTATGGCAATGCTCACCCTTTGAGCAAAGTAGAAGCCGGCATTTTCGTATCGAGTTGCATCCACCAGACGTGATGATTAAGTTTTTTTTATTTAACTTAGTGAATATTCATTAACTTTTCTCCCACTGTGTCCGAGGCCTATTCATTTACGAGCGCGACTGACAAAGTAACAGCCCCGTAAACCGTTGAAATGTTAAATTGAGAGAACGGTATTAAAATGTCGCACCTTACGTGGCTATAGGACAATCGATCACCATCATCATCGTTTTTAGGGTTCCGTACACAACGGGTAAAACGGGACACTATTACTAAGGCTCCGCTGTCCGACTGTCCGTCTGTCACCAGGCTGTACCTATCTCATGAACCGTGATAGTTAGACAGTTGAAATTTTCACAGATGATATATTTCTGTTGCCGCTATAACAACAAATACTTAAAAATCAAATAAATAAATATTTAAGGGGGCTCCCATACACCAAACGTGATTTTTTGCCGTTTTATAGATAATGGTACGGAACCATTCGTGCGCGAGTCCGACTCGCACTTGGCTGGTTATTAAAGATTCCTGGAACCATAATTATGCATATTATGCTTCCACGCAAGTACAATGTCACGCATGTTTGGCTGCCCCTGTGGCTCAGTTGGTAGTGAACCTATCTTCTGCGCTTGGGGGCGTGGGTTCGATTCCCACCTAGAGCAAACATAATTATGAACATTTGTGTTTGTTCAATGTCTGGGTGTTAATATCTATTTAAGTATGTACTTAAAAATATATATGTACGTATATCAGTGTCTAGCAGCCATATTACAAGCTTTGCTTAGTTGTAGGTCAGATGACCATGTGTGCAATAAATGTTCCAGATGTTTATTTATTTATTAATATTTAATATGCCATCGGGCAGGTGTCTGATTTCAAATTCAAATTCATTTATTTCAGACTTAAACACCCATAGCTATTCAAACATTCACAATAATAAAAATCACAAAAAAAATACAAAAAGAAATAGAAATAATATCACAAAAAAATAAAATATAACAGGTTTACTGAAAAATATAATTCAATTTAATACAGTCACTGAAAATACTATTTAAATTGGCAAATAAAGATCTGAGATATAAGCGTTTAAAGTTTTTGAACGAATAAGGATAATGCTCTTGCATGGTGAGTATCAGTATGGAGTTCGTATGGCGTACTTACATGTGACGTCATACGTAAGTATAGTGGGCTCTCTGTCTAGCAAGATATTAAAATGCTTATCTTCCTTAATTTTGAACACTTTACACTTGCCTGCCATCCTTGGGAATGACGCGACATGCCACGGCATTATGTGGCATCACGGTACACGTTTCAGCCTATTCATGTTGAAATGGGTGAATGTCAATGCTTAATTCATTAAAATTAGATTAAAAATCATTCGGCAACGAAAAAAATCGTTTGCTGTGCCGTACCCTGCCTAGCCGTCTCTCACTCACAGCCTGGCACTCACAGTGCCAGCCCTTAGGTTATAAATTATATCTTAGCTTACAAATGTCACATAACTTACCCTACAAATACTACTTAGCTTAGCTTACAAATGGTATTTAACGCTAACATTTAGTTTGAATACACCTACATCATCTCAGGTGATAAAAACATTCCAACGCTAATTCTACCTCAAAATTAGACCCTGAAATACTTATACCTACCTACTATTAAACCGACTGCGCTTGAACGAATTAACTTACGAACATGAAACTACAAAAAAAGCAAACGGTCATATTAGGAAACCTTGTAGCTTCTCACTTGGATTGTTTAGACAATATAATTCAATAACAGTTAAAATTGCAGCTCGCCAAAATCTGAACAAAAAGAAACACAATCCAAATAGTTTTAATTGTGGAAAATGAAATCTATTGTGTTAGTAGAAAACTTAAAATTATTTAATCATGATATAGCTGTCAGTAAGTAGGTACTTTGTTACACACTTCAAGCACCCCTTGTACCTGAAATTGCCTGTAAGTTGTGACTTATTTAGAACTTTTGGTTTTTCCTCCGAAGTATAATTTGGTACGTTTAAACGTAATGTAAACATGAGTCCTCAAAAGTAGGCAATGCACTGACAATGCCCCGGATATTTTAGGTGTCTATAGGTAGCGATGACAACTTACCACCAAGACGTGTATAGTCGCTTGTTTGCCATTTTTTTTTTTTTTAAACACTAATAAATCTAACATCGCAAATTCTGTAATATCCTACCTGCCATTCACAGTTTACATATCTCAATGCTACCTGGTACCTGCAGGGCTAGCAGGCGCACCGCGATAAAATCTTGTCGTCACTGTGTCGAGCGAGAACGCAACAAGGTGCCTACGGTTTCATATACTTCTGTCTCGCTTTGGCACGATAATAAAGTCGACAACATTTTATCGCGATGCGCATGCTATCCCTGCTGGTGCATAATCCATGAGGTTTGTATTACTTACTTATAAAAAAATTGCCATCGATCTTAATGTTTTTCTTACCCTCTCTCTCCATTGAGCTTCTCGTGATTAATGGACGAGACCTCTAAGACGAACAATGACTGAGTTTCACGTCCCGTAGTATATTCATCAAGCGGCTACACCCGAAACATGATCCCTCTTGATTAGTCTGCTCATAATTAACTAACGCCTTTGTTTCAGTGATGACAAGCGTCAACCTCGAGGGAGCGAGTATCATGGTACGTAACCTTGGATTAATATATAGGGATATACGGAATAGGTAGGTACATAAAGACTTCATTTATTTGATTTTTTTAATTATATTAGTATAAAGTATCTAGCTGATAGACCAGGGGTCTTACGCCCAACTCTAAAAGCGGGCCCGAATACGCGCAGTTTGCAAAATCACGCGAACGCGCCGAGATACAGTTTGCGGTCGCGTGATTATGCAAACTGCGTGTATTCGGCCCGCGGTTGGGCGTAAGGCCCCTGGGGCCCCTCAGCTACCTATTTTAAGCGATTCTGTTTAGGTAATTGAAAAAGTAAACCATATCGAGTTTTCCGCTCTGCGCTGTTTTGAGACCACGTTAAGAGGTAGGCGTAAGACTCCAGTTCTGTTTTTTTGCCGGTTGTGCTTGATCACGCAGATCCGAATGTATGTTCAAAATTTCATCCAAATCCATCCAACCGTTTCTGCGTGATGAAGTAATAAACATCCATCCATCCATTCATTCATCCAAACTTTCACATATGTATACGATATTAGTGTGATTGTGTGATGATTGAGTAACAAACATACATCCATCTATCCATCCATCCAAACTTCCACACCATTATAGTAGATATTAGTGTGATACATACTTTTGTATAGCTGGTGTGAGATAGGTCTTGTAGTGAATAATTAGGTTTGTCACCGCAAAATTGGACGTTGTTTTGGGAAATGTGGGGTTATTTTCACTGTTTTAGGAGTTAGCTATAAAACTCTGTTTTACAGACGATAAAAATTTAAGGTAGAGTATACATAAAAGGAAACTTTATTGTATGAAACGAGCGGCAAACAAGCATGCGGTCCGCTTGATGGTAAGCGGTAATTGTTGCCTATGGAAACCTGGAACAATTGCGGTATTGGGCTTAATTCTGTTGTACCATTCTCTAAACTAAACTAATTTGACAGGACTAAAATTAACGGCGTTTCTTTCATTTCAATACATCAGAAAAGGATGGTAATAATTTTAGATCTGTCAAATTTAGTTTAGTTTAGAGAATGGTACAACAGAATTAAGCCCAATACCGCAATTGTTCCAGGTTTCCATAGGCTTATGGTACATCAAAATCACCGTCATTGTCGATACCTTGTCAGCCCAGAGAGGTTATTGCGTAAATACCCTTTTTGGCAGACTCATTTCGATAGATTATAGTATATAAGGAGGCTTTTACAAAGAGTATGACTTTATTCACCAAAGTAATGACATGATTATGTATTATCATCATCAGCCATAAGACGTCCACTGCTGAACATAGGCCTCCCCCTTTCCACATTGAACGACAACCTGCCATCTGCATCCACTGGATGCCCGCGACTCTCACGATGTCGTCGGTCCATCTAGTGGGAGGATTACTTACGCTGCGTCTTCCGGTTCGTAGTCTCCACTCAAGAACCTTTCTACCCCATCGGTTATCGGTGATTATGTACTATGATGATGGTAAAATAGATGGTGGTGGTGATGATATGATAAGGCAAGATAAGCGGAGCGTTGATTATCCAGCTGTGGGATAAACAAAAGATAAACAGGCCAAGTGCGAGTCGGACTCGCGCACGAGTCTCGCAATGGTTTCGCACCCGAAAATATTTTTTCTGCCATTTTATTCGGGATCTTTAGCACGCGCCCGACTTACACTTGGCCAGTGTTTATCATTAGACGTTTTACTTTAAATTTTACCTATTATAATCGTGTCAATTTTGACGCTTGTACGTATTACCGTTTCTAAACTAGAGCAAATACAAAAATACGTTTTTTTTATATGTATTAATAGGCTTGAGTTTGACCACCAACTCGCCTGATGTTACGAGATAATGCGATCTACGATGGAGCACGCTTGCTTAGAAGAAACCGATTCACTCGTGATTTGAAGAAACCTAGATTGTAACTAATCGCGAAATATACATTCAGGCAGCAAAATTGTTTAAATCGGTTCATAATCAGCGGAGAAAAGGCGTAAAAACCCTACACACCAAAAAATACAGTCGACTTAAGCACATCCTGTTTTAAAGTCAGTAGAAAAAAATCAAAACATCCTTCCTTTTTCATCAAGATAATATCGCCAAATTATATCAATCTAAGCTCGATAAACAACTTAGTACGCGCCATTAAACGAATTTACTGAGATGTACTAAATTTACTGACTTGTACTAAGCTAATAAACATTTAATGGCGTAATAAATAATGTTTATAACTTAGATTGTCCGCTATTGTTCGAAGTAAAGTTGTTGGGCGAACACGCAGTGAATGTTATATCACAGTACGTAATATATCAACAAAATAGGTGTTGAAATCATAGATTCTATAGCAAAATTAACCGGACAAGTGCTAGTCGGGCTCGTGCACAGAGATCCCGTACCACCACAAAATACAAAAAGTAGTGCAGAATGACAACCTCCAGGAAACAAGTGTCATATCGTCAGGCCTCCTTCCATCGTCACGCGCAAGACCGCTCGGTTCGAGCACAGCTGCGACATTGGAGGTAGAAAAAGCCCCGCGTATGATGTCGTTCAGGCTGCGGTGGGCCTCACAGCATCTTGCACCCAAGCGTAAGATGACAGCTAGTCGAAATGTGATTGGATAGGTACTTAACAAGTAGGTAGGTACTTAACAAGTAGGTAGGTACTTAACAAGTAGGTAGGTACTTAACAAGTAGGTAGGTAGTAATTTTTAAACTTTCGCGATTCGAACACATGTTTTCATATTTATCGGGACGACGAGCTGACTGACCACGTCAGCTCGTGACCACGGCCATTGTAACATGGTCGAAACGTCGAGCGAAAGGTATCTATTTTTACCTATATTTAATAGTGCGCGATAAGTCCCGATAAATATGAAAGTAGGTAGGTACTTAACAAGTAGGTAGGTACTTAACAAGTAAGTAAGTACTTAACAAGTAGGTAAGTACTTAACAAGTAGGTAGGTACTTCAGAAGTAGGTAGGTACTTCAGAAGTAGGTAGGTACTTAACAAGTAGATAGGTACTTAACAAGTGGGTAGATACTTAACAAATAGGTAGGTAACTTAACAAGTAGGTAGGTACTTAACAAGTAGATAGGTACTTAACAAGTGGGTAGATACTTAACAAATAGGTAGGTAACTTAACAAGTAGGTAGGAACTTAACAAGTAGGTAGGTACTTAACAAGTAGGTAGGTACTTAACAAGTAGGTAGGTACTTCACAAGTAGGTAGGTACTTAACAAGTATATCCTATTGACTGCTAACGATCGAAACTGTTGATAGAAGTTGTTGTACTCCACATAACTAGCTCCAGCGAAACTTTCAGAAATCCTGAAAGCGGAAAATCCACTTAAATCAGAAAAATCCGATAAATAACTTACAGATGGACATAACTTCAGCTTATTGAGTTGTCCTACACATTCGATTCGATAGCAAAATTTTCATGAGTATTGGGGTGGTAAAAGGAATTTTTCTGAGGACAACATTTATAAATGAACAGAGATGACGTATTGAACGAAAAATGTATTCGAAGCAACATAATAATTTATAATACCACAAGCTGGGAAACATTCTTATATTAATCATATCATATATTATATTATGCATTAATCATACATGTATTAAACTATTTGGTCCTTACTTAAAAACGTGACTCAAGTTGATCTATGCTTAAGATTGCTCTGTCTCGTTTCCGCGTGTGACGATTGCCGTCAGCGAGAAGTTGGGAGAGCAATTTTAAGCATAGATCAAATTGAGTAATGTTTTTAAGTAAGGCCCTTTATGTTCATCTGAAAGAGAGCCAAAAGGAAGGTAGTGTAATTTGTAGATAGCGTGTGTATATTCCTACTAAACTTGTAAGTTCCCACATACAGCATAAACGTCAAAGCCGATTTTTACTTATAATGTGAGTAGACATTAAACATTTGACTACCCCAGGACCATGGCCAAAGGCTTGCTTGCTGCTCTTATTAACCGTCTTCAAAATGGCAAGGGATTTGCAATTCGATTGTATTTTTTTTGTTTGTTACTTTAGATCTCTGTCGTATTTTATGAACGGATTTAGAAAATTATTTTCCATTTTCCATATAAACTTCATTAAAGTCGATTCAGTATGGCTTTTACAATTCGGTTTCTTGGATGCATCAATGTAATAGATAGGCGACCTACACGTTCTCAATTCGCCTGTTTTTCCCGACTGCCCAAAAAGGACGGTAATGTTTTCGGGAGTCAGTATGTATTTAAAAAAAACTGTATTACTTCCATAGCCTAAAAGGCTAGACTGATATTGATGTGAAAGGTATCGTTAGATTCGTTTTCGTGCCCGGAGTGTCATAGCCTGCATTGTGCAAGTCGGGTATAAACTTTTTTTTTATTTGAGACATTTTTGCACACACGGTCATCTGACCCCAAACCAAGCAAAGCTTGTAATATGGCTGCCAGAGACTGATATACGAGTACATAGGTACATATATATTTTTAAATACATATTAACGCCCAGACATAGAATAAACAAAAATGTTCATCATATGAATTTTTGCCCTGGGTGGGAATTGGACCCACACCCCAAAGCGCACAAGAAGGTAGGTTCACTACCAACTGAGCCAACGGGGCAATCTACTTACTTATTTTTTGTGTTTCCAAAAAGTAAGAGTCAAACTAAGAACCTTAATTTTGGAAGTTGGTTGAATATGAAAACAAGGTTTGGTATTTAATTTTGGTCCCGGATTATATACCGTTTGCAAAATTATGCTCCGTCAGAAACGCCCATGTAGGACCTTTTTAATAAAAAAAAAATGTTTTTTTTTTTCGTTTGGTAAGTAGTATCATCAACCAGGATTATCTTCCACTACCTCCATCACATTTGAGGGCAAAATTGCCCCAACATCCAAAAGCCCAGTAGCAAAGTTAAAAAAAAATAACTTGTTTCATCTTGACAGGTAAGGACGTATATTCACGTAGAAAGCAGGTTACCTGCGCTTATCGGAACTGATCCACGCAGGTCACACGCTACCTGCGTGTGACCTGCGTCGGCGCAGGCAGTCTCTCCCATCCAGCAAACGTGAATTTTATGCCGTTTTTATAGAAAAGGTACGGAACCTTTAGTGCGCGAGTCCGACTCGCACTTGGCCGGTTATTTGTTAATGAAGTGTATCTCTAAATTCATATTTAAACAGCCCAACCGAGCGGATAAGCGAAGCTAAACGGAAAAGTTTATATTTTGAAAATCCTTTTTTTAAAGGACGGTATTCGCTCTCGGGGCCAAACTTTTACCAGTTCTTTAATTTTGTTGCGCACTTGAAATTGCAGCTTAAGTTATCATGATAAAGTTGAAATTGGCTTGGTTTATTAGCAAAGTTCGATATAGATTAGTGGTCGGGAAACGGGGAACTTTGGGCCACAGTGTGGTGTGCGCTGTGTCACGCAGTAGCTAATATACCTACCTACTGGGTTACATGAAACGGTAATGGTAATTAACTGAAAAGGGCTATTGTACTCATTCTACTGGGTAACGTGGAATAGGTGTACCTACTAAGCCAAAAGGAGTCCATATTCCATATTAAATAGTAATTAATTAAAACCATCATAGAAATGTAGAAGAAAAGAGAGGACTGGGAGGACCAAGAAGAGTATTCTTATAAACAAAATAAAAGAGAAGGCCAATGTCATGTCGTATTTTTTTTATGCCATAGGTGGCAAACAAGCAGACGAACCGCTTGATGGTAAGCAGGCACCATCGCCTATGGATACTTGTATCACCAGAGGCATCACAAATACGTTGCCGACCCTTTAAGACTCTATTACCTCGCCTTTTGAAGAACCCCATGTTGTAGCTCTTCGGAAACACTGCGGAAGGTAGCTCATTCCACATTTTGCAGGAGAGAGGCAAGAAAATCATGTGAATCACACGTATCTATGATATGTGGATGCACTTTTAAACGGTGGCGGCTAGTGCGATGATAAAACCGCGACGCCGGCATTAGATCGAAGTTCTTCAGGACACTATTGTAAATGCGATAGAAGATAATGCGATTGACTGCCTCAGTGGCTCAGTTGGTAGTGATCCTACATTCTGTGCTTGGGGGCGTGGGTTCGATTCCCATCTAGGACAAACATTTGTGTGATGAACATTTGTGTTTGTTCTATGTCTGGGTGTTAATATCTATTTAAGTATGTATTTAAAAATATATATGTATGTATATCAGTCTCTGGCAGCCATATTACAAGCTTTGCTTAGTTTGGGATTAGATGACCATGTGTGCATAAAAGTCCCAGATATTTATTTTTATTTATTTATACAGAGAGAACCAACCTCTCTGCGCATGTTGAGCGGCTCTAGGTGTTCAGTGAGCTTGAGATCATCGACAATTCTTACAGCTCTATACGCTGCAATGCATCATGAGGGTCAAGTTGATACTTGGGTGCTCCATTCCAAAGATAGGAATGCTCTCATCTGCTGATGAACAGAATGAACTTATAAGTTTTCCTTGTAGTACTACGGAACCCTAAAAACCCTAGATATCAAATTAGTAGCTCGTTCTCCCAATGACGTTGATGAATTTCATTATCACAAAATAAACGTATCTGTGTTCTGTATTCAATGCTGAGCGTCGAGCTGACCCCGACCAGTTACTCTCTCTTTGTCTCTCTCTCTCTCTGGACAGTCAGATGCCATCTACGTATGTAGATCAGTAGCGTCATGAATGGTGTCACTGACTGTAGTGCAAGAAGCTGAGACATATTTCGATCTTTTTCCTCCCTCCTTTTCCGTGGAAATGAGCTTTTCGATAACTGATGGAGAAGAAAGGTTCTTGAGTGGAAACCACGAACCGGAAAACGCAGCGTAGGTAGGCCTCCCACTCGATGGAACGACGACATAGTGAGAATCGCGGGCATCCAGTGGATGCAGATGGCAAGCTTTCGGTCAGTGCGGAGGTTAAAAGGGGAGGCCTATGTTCAGCAGTAGTATGTCTTCAGTTTTCTATGATGTACCAAAGTACTGCTAAATCTACTAACAAATGGTGGGAAAACCCTGGCACTCTTTGAGCTCACTTACACTGTACAAACAGATTTATAAATAGCACTAGTTTATCTACTGATTTTCAATTCTACTGTGACAGTTGAAAGTTGTAGTGCATCGTACGTACTCTACTGAACTGAAGTAGGAACTACGAGATCGGTGTTTTAAATAGTTTCAAAGCTTTACGGAACTGCGCTTGTTCTGTATTTTGTTTTTATTTAAGTACCGAATAAAATTTAAATTTACTTTAGCCAGATGTGTTCGTGATATAGCTCAATGGGAAAATTAAGCAATATTTGGTCCGGTTAGTAGGTGACCGCAATGTAAGTGGATCATAAGCGCCATTAAAGGTAGGCATATATTGTGCAAAAGATAAATTCTATTTCGCAGACATATCCTTTTCATTCCTAATCAATCAGAGATTATGATGCATCGTTATTTTTCCTGCACCATACCACAATAATTTTTTTTCACTATCCATGACCAAACTGACTTACTCGCAGCGGCTAACTGTGCATTAAAATAAAACTAGTAAAGCGCGCGTGAGAGGAAGTTGTAACGTCTCATAAGCCTTGCCTGCGAAGGCCGCTAAGTTTTATCATATTTCACATATGATAAAACAATTCTTCAAGCAGCGACCCAAAGTGGGTCTTGGCCCCCAGCACAAGAGAATGCCATTGATCCCGCGGTCTTACGCCATCTTTCGCCAGTCAGCGATTTGGTGCTTACGCAAGTCTGACTGATCATCTATCCCACGATATCTAGGCCGGCCGACGGGTCGGTGGCCATTGGGAACTCCAAGATACGCCTTCTTGACAATGCGATCCCCTCCCATTCTCAGCAGATGGCCTATCCAGCGGAGTCTCTTGGCTTTGGTCTCTCCCATGATGTTTGTTTGGCGATAAGCTCCTTAATGCCACGTTTTCTCGGACTCATAATATACGCGTGTTATATTGTGGGTACTTTTTTTCTTTTTCTTTAGTCTATTTAATAATAATCATTTGCCCAATCTAGAGCCCTTGTCTTACTGTTCAACTGGTTGAACAAATAGTACGAGTAAAGCATATTGAAAAAGATCTCACACTTGATTTGGCCACTCAGTCTGAAACGACATCTATCAATTCAGCATACCGCATGTTCCAACTGCTGGGATTCAGGCCTTCTCTCAGAGACAGAGAGGATGGGCCCTAATCCACCATGCTAGCCCAGTGCATGTTGGTGAATGTCTTTTGTACTTTTGAAGTTCTTGGACATACTCTTACTTACCGGTTTCCTCACGATAATTTCCTTCACAATGTTTTTATTTAATTATGTGATACGATCTTTAATTACTTTATTTTTTTCTGTTTCAGGACCAAATTACGCAGAGAAGACCAAACACTCTACTAAGTAAGTTTTGCGATAGTTTTTTTTTTTTAATAACGCGAATAAGTCCGCGTTTGACCACCAACTCGCCTGTTGGTGGTCATATTCTACATAAATGTCTTCTATTGGACACTCCTTTATCGACAGCCACAGTATACACGCGTCTGAATCTATACACACGTGACTTTTATCAAAAAAGTATCGCGAATACCTATCGTGTTGCAGTTGCGAGATTCACAAACGCTAGGTTTTTTTTATCGCGAATAAGTCCGCGTTTGACCACCAACTCGCCTGTTGGTAAGCGCCGATGTGGTCGAACTTGAAGCACGCAAACTTAGAAGATACCTATTCACTCTTGCCTTGAAAAGACCCAGATTATATCTCTAAGGAAACAAGGAAGCCGGCAGGTTGTCCCAATCCTTGGCCGTACGGATTAGAAACGTGGAATCGAAACGTTTGGTACGTATCCAAGGAAAGTCCACAATGTATGGGTGGTAGTGGACCGATTTCCTACTTGTCCTGTAGTAGAAACGGGATGGTAGGATAAGGTCGTGTAGCTTCGATGCACATTCTACGAAATTAACCCTATAGAAAATTGACAGACTCGCTACTTTACGGCGGTGTTCTAGACTGAGAAGATTCTTAGTCACTAACTTCTCATCGCCTATAGGTCGAGCAGCAAGCCGGTCTACTGATTCAAGAGCGTTTGAATCGCTTTTGTGCTTGCACCAAGTAGAAGTTAAAGTGGTTTTTGATATTCATTATTCTGCTTGCACCGCATGTAAAAGCACCTTAAAGCCAAAGTTTTCCACCTCTCCTTAGAAGTACCTTTAACTTTCCTTACGAGATAATATTTTCCCAGTAATATTCTTGAAGTAGGTACGTTCAAGTTCCTGATAACTTGAGTTGAAGGAAGGCTTCATTTTAAACTAACGGAGTACTTAATTTTTATCTATAACTACGGCATATAGAGGGCTTTTTAAAACCTTTATGCGTCTTGTACGCGGCTTATATCTACTTATAGAATGCGTATAGTTTGACAAGTATGCACGAACGTATCATATAGTTATTTTATTTTGTTCTAATTCAAATGCTTGCTGTGCGTACAACGAAGGTAACACGCACAGAGAGCCAACATTACGTAAGAGCCATTAGATGTAGACAAAACAGAAAAAAACCTGTCGAATTTATAACCTCCTCCTTTTTGGAAGTCGGTTAAAAATAAAGACACCGGAATAATTTATAATAAGTTTTAGTATAAAAACCGGCCAAGTGCGAGTCAGGCTCACGCACTGAGGGTTCCGTACCAACACAAAATACAAAAAGTACTTAGTGCAAAAACTTCAACTGCATTGGGTAATAAGGTGAATAAAATTGAAGAGATTAACGGATGAAAATCCCATTAGACCGATAGATCGGACGAACAGCAAATCCCCGACTGGATGGTAGATTATAAGTAGGTATTAAACGAAAGAAAGCAGATAATGAACGAAAAGAGATAGATCACCCATGCTAACCCATGTCGGTTCAATTCTGCGACAAACTTAGGCACTCCACAACAGCAATCTCAGCTAACCGTCAGTTAGTTGCATAAATTAGAGAGATTAATGAAATTACGCGCGCGAGCCATGACACCGCATAATGCTCGATTTGAATTTATGACTGCGCGCTGTGTGTACCTACACGGATGATGGAAACGCAGGTTTTACTGTTTATTATTAGGGTTCCGTACCCAAAGGGTAAAACGGGACCCTATTACTGACTCCGCTGTCTATCCGTCTGTCTGTCCGTTTGTCACCAGGCTGTATCTCATGAACCGTGAAAGTTAGATAGTTGAAAATTTCACAGATGATTTATTTCTGTTGCCGCTATAACAACAAATATTATACTAAAAACATAACAAGCCACCGTAGCGTTTGATTTCTCTTTGCACGCCACGTTACGTGTGTGTTTTAGCAAGGATGGATGGTTTTAGTTTGTATATGGGCTACACATTTTTCTTTTGCCCATTCCTGATCAAGCTAAAGCTATTAAGGCCATATTTATAACCTCGTCTTACATAATATTTAGGTAAATAAATGCTCTAATAAAGTAGTGGAGACTTAACTACATGCATTGTATACCTAGATATAAATTATTCTAAGACTAGATGTCTGGAATCTTGTAAATAACATTAAAAAAGAACTCCTCAACCTCAAAACACTCAAAATAACACAATGAGGCGTAAATGTTGTGGTTTTATATTTTCCTTAAAAAAATTGTCTGTTTCAGATCAGTACCTCACAGAAAGACAAAAAGAAGGCAAAACAATGCGTACACAGGTATGTCGCTTTTTACATTATTGTTGTAGCTATCACTGGTAATGATCCAAATTACTGAAACTAGCCCAGTACCCTTAGTACAAGTTTTGATAGTTTTCGAAAACTTTTTTCGTTTTCGTTTTGATGCAAAATGTATGGGACAATACGGAAACGAAAAAAGTTTTCGAAAACTGTCAAATCTTGTACTAAGAGTACAGGTAAAAGCTAGTCCCATAGATCTGTGAGTCCCATGGATCGCTACGGATCAGTTCAGAAAAATGTTATGTAGATACTGTGTGTAGATAAATACAATTCGACCTTTGAGTATGTATATGTCTAGATTGTCAAATATTCCGACTTTGGCAGTTTCAGAGTTTTGGCGTCAACGCGTTAAAAAAACTTATATTGCCTGATTGTTTTTTTTTTATATTATTACTATTGCTAATAGGCATGCGATAGAGCTTGCTTGCTTATAAACAACCGATTTTAATTATCATTATTTTCATAAACTTTATATAATACAGTGTATAATGGTTGTGTGTTATTGCTATTAAATGTTCATACACGCGCTTGAGTGTATATATAATGATTTCCCGACTTAGTTATTAATTCAATTATTATAAATGTTTTTTCAATTATTATTAAGCCGGCAAAGCCTCTATGCAGTGGGAAAAAAAGCGGACACGAAAAATTGAGGTTCTAAGGTTGATATTCCAAAAACCCTAGCACACGCTTTGATTCCACTTTTATTGTGCGAACTGCTAGTCTTTTGAATACGCTGCCTGAATGGGTGTTCCCTACCTAACTAGCTACAATCTAGGTGTGTTCAAATCTTGGGTGAATCGGTTTCTTCTAGGCAAGCGTGCTCCAACGTAGACTGGATCACCGCTTCTTTAGCATCAGGCGAGTTGGCGGTCAAACGCCAGCTTATTCTTAAATAATAATAAAAAAAAACGATACTTCCGAAATAAATGAATTGAATTGAATGAGGTGAGACGCGTTTATTATTGTCATGTTGTTCTCAAAACACCATAGAAGCTTCTAGTGAAATGTACAATAATTTACTAGTGCATGACTTGGACTTGACTATGACTTACTTTGCTGGTCAACTGTGACCATGACTTTGTTGTTGTTTCATTCTAAATAAGTTAATACTTGATTGTAGCAAATGTAAAGCACGTGCAATGCCAAAATATCCTCAGACGATGAAAGAAAAATAATGACAGTGACGGCCCACCCCACGTCTATAATTTTTTGACGGCTAGGTAGGTTATTTTTGTTTGTTTATTTACCTATTTACTATTTTCCGTTTTCGTTATTCCACTACATAGATCTCAATTTAAAAAGAAGGAATCGAAGAGGTTTTATAAATAAACGTGAGCATGCGATCTTACCAACAATCCATTACTTACCAGGAAGATGACCGTTATGAAGATGTTGAATTACTTTATAGAACGATTTATTTTAGTGGGCAAGCCATTATAAGCTTTAAGCTTTACGTTAAGGTTTGTAACCTCTTGGTAACCTCCTTGGAGTAATAGTGTTCCGTGTTTGTAACACGATATTATTCGGGGTGGGTGAGGACCTAAAACGAAACTAAGGCAGGTCGTGCATGAAGGCAACCAAAATATTGTGTAGATAGATACTTATATTATGTACTCGGCACGGTGACATCGAATTTTATACTGAGCTGGCTAACGTTCTACAATGCTACCTTAGTTACCCTTCATGGTGGCCCTAGTGTAAAGCCCAACAAGTTCAAGGAGTTGGTGGAGGTCTTGGCTCAGCAGACCTCAGGTTAAAAATAAGCCCAACGAGACTTTTAGTGTCGGGGTGGTGTTTAGGCCGCCACATACAAGGGACGTACAAGGGGTACATGGAGAAGTCAGAAATTGTTATTTCATTTACTTCAGAACAGTCGAATCACGGCGGTGGCGTGACAAATCAGTGTTGTAGGACAATTTGACTATACACTAAACTAGTAAGAGACTTTCATCATCATTTCAAACATTGGACGTCCACTGCTGGACATAGGCCTCCCCCATCGATCTCCATAAGGGCCGGTTGGAAGCAGCCTGCATCAAGCGTTTTCCTGCGGTCTCTTTTAGGTCGTCTTTCCATCTTGTGGGTGGACATCCATTGAGGTGGCAAAATATTGGTTCAAAAACATAATTAAAAAATAAAATACATCGACTCCAAAGAATAAGAAGACTTATTCATTTAGAAAGATATTGCACACCGCCAGTGCAAAAACAACCTGACAATTTAAATGGTACAACAACAACGGTACAGTGGTACAGTAGCGTGGGTGTTTGAACGGTGCACAGTAGATGTCGCGCGAGTAGCGATGGGGTGCAGAACGTGTAACGAAGCTTCACATATGCAAGGACCAGGGCGAGTGCTACTATGCAACTTCCATTGCCACTAAGCAAAATGTGTTGTAACTTATTCCAGACTATGCTCAGTTGCGCAAATACTACTCGCGCCAGCTTACTGCGCATCGTTTGCAAAGGCTAAAACAGCTTTAAAGAAAACTTTATTTTCAACTGCATTTGTTAAAAGAAATTGGTTGCCCAGACAACGTCAGTTTCAAGTCAACCTGTATACCTGACTACAAATAGTTTGGTAACAATTCAGTAATATACATACCAATTAAATACAACAAAGCTGCTATGTTAATATACATGGAATCCATAAGCTACAAGTCCATTTTACACTTTATATTAAAAAAAAAAAAAAACTGGGACATTGTTGCGCACATGGTCATCTGACCCCAAATTAAGCAAAGCTTGTAATATGGCTGCCAGAGACTGATATACATACATATATATTTTTAAATACATACTTAAATAGATATTAACACCCAGACATAGGACAAACACAAATGTTCATCACACAAATATTTGTCCTAGATGGGAATCGAAACCACGCCCCCAAGCGCAGAAAGTAGGTTCACTACCAACTGAGCCACTGGGGCAGTCAATTATCAAATGCATTTGATTATTTCAAAATATGAATATTAGGGAATATGAATAATTTGAAAGTTGGCTCATTGAAAAGAAATTAATAAAGCCATGGATAGAGGCCAAATTTTCATCCAAAAACATAATTTAAAACAAAAAAACTAAACATTGATTCTGGAGAAGAAGATTGAAAAAATTATAATTTGTTATTAAATGCCTGCTACCTAATTTATAACTGTGTTTTTTATTTTTTCAGGCATTAATTTCATTAGGACTAGAAGGGACTTGGGTTCAACCAACATTCTCATAACGCAACATTTTAATGATAAGACAGTCAGCCCGAGTGAAGATGTAAGTACGCTATCTTACTAATATTATATTAATAACTGTTGCCTAATTGACCAGAGGGTCTTGATTTTGTCGCCTGATTCAAGAGTGTTCAAATTCATTTTTATCCAACTTCGAAGGAGGTTCTATGTTTCACTGTATTTTTTTTAATGTATGTTCTCCGATATCACAGCCAACTGATGACCGATTAAAAAAAAAAATTGGTCAGTAGAGTATACTAAGTCGGGATCTGCAGATGGGATCCCAAATCGAGGGCAACCCTAAAATTTTATAAGCACTACGTTTTTCATATATTTTTGAAGTCTGTTTTTAATTTGATCCTCTTGTCTAATCTATAGTCTATTCCAAAGGCCATTGCAGAGGCAAATTTACACACTACTGTTTTCCGGATTGAAGGGCAATGTTTCCAGCAAAATTACAGGGCACACAGAGATTTGACATCTTATATCTCGGGGTGACGAGCGCAGTGCATTGCCATCCAGAGTTTTGAACTGTTGAAGTTCAAAATTCTGAGTGGCGTTGAGCTGTTATGGGGTAATCGTGAAGAGCCATCAGGCGAGCGACTTCACTCGTCTCGTCACCCAGTATCATAAAAATAAAAAAACGCTAATATAGTGTCAGGTAGTACTGTGGTGCCACAAGGTGCTATACCTCACACCGTATACCAGTTCAACATCATCAATTCACCACTGCGTTGCCATAATCTAAAAACATTCTTATTCCTTACCTACATTGAATTTTGTCTTGCTCTCTAATTAGCCTAAAGAGTGTGATAAAGCTCAATAAGGTTATTATAAGAATGTCTTTGAGATTATGGTAGCCCACCTAAATTTGTCCTATTATATGGTGCTATACTTTTATGCACAGTCCATAAATGAATTTTGTATTTAATACAAAATAAATACTACCAGGAATCAAATATAAGAGAATGTAATACTACCAGGGTCTCTTGGTGTTGGCTTCGGTTCCACCAATGCCTCTCAAATATCCAAGCTAGACCCGAGACTGAAAAGAAATAAAGCAAAATGGTGCTGAAAAGGTGTATTAAGTCGGAAGGGATCCGGGACCATGAAATTGCAAAAATAAAACCTGCCCTTCGATAGTTAATGATAATTCACACTTGAAAAAATCTATGGAGCAGTTGATATTTTCGTGATTGCTGGGTTTGCTGGATTGCTGGGCATAGTAAAAGTTTTCATGATGATGAGTAGAATGACCTTCTTTCGTCTGAGTCCAGGGTAATGCGTAATTATCTATAAGTAAAGGCCTTTGGTATCTTTACTAAAGACTGTTCACTTTTCAGGTAAGTCTGCAATGTACTGCCACGGCTGACAGGCCTCCAAGATTCATATGGGAGAGAGATGGAGTAGTCATATCTTCCAACACTGATCCTAGGTAATCACTAAGCTATAACATGATTTTTATGTCGTTTTTATAGATAATTGTTCGGAGCCCTTCGTGCGCGAGTCCGACTCGCACTTGGCCGATTATTTAAATTCATCTTTTTATTTGTAACCTTCTGATTTTTCTGCAGGTATACACTGGGACAGATGATGGCATCCTCAGGGTTAGGAGTGGTGACTCAACTCAACATATCACGGTCGCGGGTCGAAGATGGGGGCTTCTACTCCTGTATCGCTTTTGAGGGAGACTCCAATGTAGGACACATGGCTCGAGTTGATGTTTATGGTGAGTCAACTTTTAGAAGGATCCGTGACCTAAATTATAATTGATGCTGTAAAATTGGATCCATTAGTTAAACCAAGTGGAGACAACAGTAGATTATGTACTATGGGAATAAAGCAGTGTCTTACGTCGCGGGCGGCATATTGAACCCTGAGCGTAACGAGGGACTGTAGAGTTAAGAATGCCCAAGACGAAGGCTTTATTCCAGAGGAGCATACTCTCCTTTTCACACCTTCTGCGAGGCAATAAAAAGCTAGGTTTCACTGAAAATCACAGCAGTAAACACCGTCTTTGTTTCAAATTCCTTGTAAACGCACTTTTTTTTTAGTTCGGCTTATGGAGGCCAGTTTAATTTTTGAACAAAACTTTACAAAGCCTTATATGGGCATTTTTTTACTTATAGTTTTCACGAGATACCATACTAATTTAACGTTCCAAATTCAAATCACTTTATTACCTAGGGAGTTTCATACAACTTTATATCCCTTAAGAGATAATGCTTTACTTTACGTTGAGGTTGCATGATATGTAATTGGACATTGTCGAGCAGGTGGTGTGAAAAATTATTCACAAATCCTAATAGCTCCACCCCTATTCAATAGCGGAGACACGCGTACTTGAAAATCCTACTGGACCCACTAGTGGAACCAAGTGCAGACAAAAGAATTCACAAATCCTAATAGCTCCAACCTTGTTAAACAGTGGATGCACAAATACTTGAATATCCTGCTGGACCCACTAGTGGAACGAAGCAGTGGAACAACATGCGCAAAGACGTTGGGTCTCTCTGTATCTTATATCGTATTTATTTTTGGATCAGCTAAGTACCAGCTCGGGGCATTGGGGTCAATTGAGGAGCGTGCCAAGAGGCTCATCAGCAACGAAGCTCTAGTTCAGACTTAGCTTCTTAGTCTTGAGCATTGGCGCAAAGTTGCTAGTCTATCGGTTTTTTATCGGATACATTTCGGAGAGTGTGCATCAGTCCAAATCCGTCCAGCCGTTTCATCGTGAAGGGATAACAAACATACAAACAAACACGCACACAAACTTTCGCATTTATAATATTAGTGTGAAGTGTGATAGTATATCGAGTGAAACCGCAGAGTGCGCAGATTAAATATTATGTAAGTATGTAACTGGGTACTTTCATGTTTTTTCAGGGCCACCGTACATCAGAACTTTACCACCGATAAAGGTACAAAGCGGGGAACCGTTGAAGTTAAGGTGTCCATACTATGGTTATCCAATCAGGTTGGTATACTTACATTATCAAATAAAACTGGTCAAGTGCGAGTTGCGCTTCACGCACTGAGGGTTTCGTACCACCACAAAACATAAAAAGTAGGGCAATAAGACAACATCACGACCCCAACCAAGTACCGAGCGCGCACTACGTTACTAACTTGTTTATGAAGAAAAGTGTGTCACTGACTCGCACTTGGCCATTATTTGTTATTTGTTGTTATACTTTAGAGTGTGTACTATAATCATGTCAAGTTTAACGCTTGTACATATTACAGTTTTTACACCAGAGCAAATACAAAAATACTTTTATATACACTAGGCCGGTTTTTATATGGACAGCTGCTGCTAGGGTATAGAACTGCCAAAGTCTGTGTTCCCCGAAAAGAATCAATTCAAAAATTTATTCATTCTGTTGACATATTGCATGTTCTTAGAGCCGACCCAAAGAACAATATCACGTATTAGCCTCTCAAATTCCCAACTGCTGGAACACAGACCTTCTCTCAGAGAGATATATATATATATATATATATATAGAGAGAGACCTTATTCCACCATTCTGGCCCAGTGCATGTTAGTAAATGTCATAATATGTCTTTGAATTTTTAAGGTTTTTGGTAGTGGTAGGACTCTTTTGCAGGGGTCCGCCTGGGGAAGTACGTACAGCAAGCAGTACTGTGCAAACACTATTGTGTTCCGGATTGAAGGGCAATGTTTCCAGCGAAATTACAGGGCACACAGAGATTTGACATCTAATTATATCTCGGGGTGACGAGCGCAGTGCATTGCCATCCAGGGTTTTGAACTGTTGAAGTTCAAAATTCTGATTGACGCTGAGCTGTTATGGGCAAGCGTGAAGAGCCATTAGGCGAGCGACCTCGCTCGCCTCGTCACTGAGTATCATAAAAAAAATAACATACCGGTTTACCATCAATTATTTTGCAGTAAAATAGAATGGGAGCACAAAGGGAAGAAGATAGTCAGCACATCGTTACCGCAACACATTCGCTACAAGAGACACAATAGAAGACCGAAGAGGCAAATGTTCGAGCCAGGAGGAGACGGGGTGCTGAACATAGCTAGAGTCGACAAGGATAGCGGAGATACATATACTTGTGTCGTGTATAGCACTAATGGAGAGATGGCTAGAAGGTGAGAACTCCAATAGGGTAGATAAAAAAAAAACAACTTACTTAATTTCTTAAAATAATACCTGCTGGTTACCTTACTAGGCAAAGCCTGTATCAAGGCAACCCGTATACCTGATTACAAATAGTTTGCAAGAAAGTTTTCACACTTAATATATTTAATCTCCTAAAGGGAAAATAACTAGATATAGGGAAAACAAAAAAAATATTACTTAATACAATTCATTTAACTACTCTTAACACGTCTTCTGTGTCATCATATGATAGTGATCTTAGCCACTTCACAATCACATGTTTCTCTTCATTCCCTTTCTTGTTTTTGATATTACAGAACCTAATGACTATCTTATAGACGAAAACATGACAGATGACTGATGTTTTCATCGTTGAAATATATATCTTTGAGTGTGCATCGGATCTGCATGATCTGATTCCCTCCTGCCCATTCTATCGGACTGCCATAGCGGGCACGAAAAATCGACACGCATTATGGTTGATATTCCGAAAACCCGTACGAAGCGCTTTGATTCCACTTTTATTTTGCGAACTGCTAGTCTGTGGAATGCGCTACCGAATGGGTGTTCCCCGATAGTTACAATCTGGGTGTCTTCAAATCACGAGTGAATCGGTTCCTTCTAGGCAAGCGTGCTTCATCGTAGACCGCATCATCGCTTAACATCAGGCGAGCTAGTCAAACGCAAGCCTATTATCAATAAAAATATATAAATAAAAAAACAATTTAAGTAAATACATGTAATAATGTTTATTGAAAAAATAATTTAAATCAATTATTAATGTTCTGATATATAAGCGTTTAAAGTTTAAGGTAAAAAAACTCTGTCCCTTTCCTACAAAACAAAAAGTGACGTGACGCCTCTGTACGCCATACTTGTCAGAATATAATTTATTATGGCGTACAGAGAAGTGACGTCATAGTTTACTGTTTCGCGCTCCCTGTCTAGCATGATATTAAAATGCTTATAAGCTGTTTATATTTGATCAGATTTTCATTTTGTTTTCATTAATCAGCTATATAAATTTATATAAAGCAATTGTCATCTAAAGCAAAGGAGGTTGCTGTCGCTACCAAGGAGGTTGCTTCAAGGAGGTTAAAGCGGGCAAAACAGGGGCGCAGGAAAAAACTGAATAAATAATAAAAAATAAATACACATTGTTTTTAAACACATCAGTCTTAGGACTGCGCGTCAGAAGTGAAAACTTAAGTAGTAATTCACCTTTTCTACAAGAGATGGCGCAGTTTTATAATACACGGTACAGCGTGACGATGACGCGAGTTCCATGATTTTTGTTCACCCAAAAAGTGCACAACGCGCCTGAAGAAGTTTTCACTTCAAAAACTTGCTTATTCTCATAGACAGACAATATCTATCTGTCTGTCTGACCCTATCTGTCTGTCTGACACTGTCTGTCTGACACTGTCTGTCATGCTTATTTTTGTTATTTTATTTCGTAGTAAGTATAGTATTTTAGTACTTGTTTTTCCACCACACAACACAAATTAGTAGGTAAATAAGTGTGCCTTGCCTAGCCGTGTTATAAAATGTCTCCTCCTCTTTGTATTTTAGGTTTCATTGAACAAATGCAAAAAAAAAACTTGTCTCTTCATCGCCATCTATCGATGGTTGTAGAACTATTTTCCTAGAGCTGTCAGAAAACCGCCCCCATTATGCGTAGTGTATATTTGTTTCAGATCGTTCGAGATTCAAGTAGTAGAAGCGCCAGAGTTAGACGAACTGCGCGTGGGCACGGGACTGAAAGAAGGACAGATAGTACAAATCACTTGCAACATTATAAGCGGAGATCCGCCGATATATTTCTCTTGGCTGAAAGACGGGAAGAAAATTTCTGCTAGTTTAAAAGTAAGCAAAGTATTTTTAACCACCGATGCAAAAAGAGGGGTTTTATAAGTGTAAAGTGTGTATCTGTGTATATAAACGGTAAAAAAAAAACTAATATACGTGTACGTTGTTTTTATCAAATTTTTTTTTCGTTGTATATTATCCATATACATTTCTTATGTAATTGTATTACAATTGCCTTACTTGTAATCAACCTTACCACGGTAAATATCCCGTAAATAATCATATAACTACTTTTTTTGTAAACATATGTTTATCAATAAATGAATAAATGACTTTGCCTTTAACATTCCACGTTTGCCTGCGGGGGGGGGGGGGAGGTGTTATAGGGGGAGGGAATGTTTATTTCACCGTTGTTTTCTAACATTACATACGTGTCTTTCTCTCTCGCCTTTGAGAAGAGACGCTATTTTTGGGCGCAATAACTTCAAGAACAGAAGTCTGATTTACTCGTCCAAATTCATTTCACAAAAGGATTTAACAAAAGTACTGACATTTTGTTTTAGTCGCAGGAGACCGCAATGTTTTGTAAGCATGTTATTCTAAACATGTTTGGTTAGATTTTTTACCTTAAGGCGAGGTTTTCCCACTTTTAAGCAACGCTTATTACTACAGATGACCCTAATGATAATGAATGCGTAATATATTGTATTAAAGTCACATTTAGTACAGCAAAACCATGGCGCACACAGTCGTGTGTTTCGTTACTTCTATTTTTGA
Organism: Agriopis leucophaearia; assembly: GCA_949125355.1. Classification (NCBI taxonomy): domain Eukaryota; kingdom Metazoa; phylum Arthropoda; class Insecta; order Lepidoptera; family Geometridae; genus Agriopis; species Agriopis leucophaearia. The sequence goes on along the minus strand of OX421285.1, from coordinate 9,499,038 downwards.
AGTTTTTCTTATATATTTCGAAAAGTATAGCTGTAATGTAAAATGTATATATTTCCAGTTCGCTCCATAATTATGAAATCTCTATATTAAGATATCGTAGACATCATATAATAAATAGCTAATTTAATTCAAAATAACAAGTTTTTTTGTTATCGAGCTAAATATCCCTAATCGTGAATTGGTCTTTGCGGTTTCTCAATTTAGATATGACCCCATTTTTATAATTTCAATCTAACCATGGAAGTAGACACTTAAACTAGAATGCTCAAAATTGCTAAAAGTCGGAAAAGAGGGCCTTAAGGTGAAATGTTTCAAGCTCATTACCCGACCATTTAGTAATCATAATTACCTGGCCTAGCTACAAACACAAAAAAACTGTTTGAAATTTGAATTTCCCGCCAAACATGAAACGTATCACCTTAAGATGGAATATTTTTTTTCAGATAACAGAGCGCAGTTCAGAACTATTCAGCGTTCTAATCATAAAGCGAGTGTCTTTAGAACACTGCGGGAAGTATACGTGCATCGCTACAAATCACGTGGGGAAAGTCAACCAGACCGCTGACCTTTATATCAATGGTAGGTTCAATGTACAGACCCTTATCAGGAGTAGACACTGCAATTTCAATGGTAAGAACAATGCACAGACCCTTAGCAGGAGTAGACGCTGCAATTTCAATGGTAGGTTCAATGCACAGACCCTTATCAGGAGTAGACACTGCAATATCAATGGTAGAATCAATGCACAGACCCTTATCAGGAGCAGACACTGCAATTTCAATGGTAAGATCAATGCACAGACCCTTATCAGGAGCAGACACTGCAATTTCAATGGTAGGATCAGTGCACAGACCCTTATCAGGAGCAGACACTGCAATTTCAATGGTAGGATCAATGCACAGACCCTTATCAGGAGTAGACACTGCAATTTCAATGGTAAGATCAATGCACAGACCCTTATCAGGAGCAGACACTGCAATTTCAATGGTAGGATCAATGCACAGACCCTTATCAGGAGCAGACACTGCAATTTCAATGGTAGGATCAATGCACAGACCCTTATCAGGAGCAGACACTGCAATTTCAATGGTAGGATCAATGCACAGACCCTTATCAGGAGCAGACACTGCAATTTCAATGGTAAGATCAATGCACAGACCCTTATCAGGAGCAGACACTGCAATTTCAATGGTAGGATCAGTGCACAGACCCTTATCAGGAGCAGACACTGCAATTTCAATGGTAAGATCAATGCACAGACCCTTATCAGGAGCAGACACTGCAATTTCAATGGTAGGATCAATGCACAGACCCTTATCAGGAGTAGACACTGCAATTTCAATGGTAAGATCAATGCACAGACCCTTATCAGGAGCAGACACTGCAATATCAATGGTAGGTTCAATGCACAGACCCTTATCACGAGTAGACACTGCAATATCAATAGTAGGAACAATGCACAGACCCTTATCAGGAGTAGACACTGCAATATCAATAGTAGGAACAATGCACAGACCCTTATCAGGAGTAGACACTGCAATATCAATGGTAGATTCAATGCACAGACCCTTATCAGGAGTAGACACTGCAATATCAATGGTAGATTCAATGCACAGACCCTTATCAGGAGTAGACACCCTAATATCAATGGTAGGTTCAATGCACAGACCCTTATCAGGAGTAGACACTGCAATATCAATGGTAGATTCAATGCACAGACCCTTATCAGGAGTAGACACCCTAATATCAATGGTAGGTTCAATGCACAGACCCTTATCAGGAGTAGACACTGCAATATCAATAGTAGGAACAATGCACAGACCCTTATCAGGAGTAGACACTGCAATATCAATAGTAGGAACAATGCACAGACCCTTATCAGGAGCAGACACTGCAATTTCAATGGTAGGATCAATGCACAGACCCTTATCAGGAGTAGACACTGCAATTTCAATGGTAAGATCAATGCACAGACCCTTATCAGGAGCAGACACTGCAATTTCAATGGTAGGATCAATGCACAGACCCTTATCAGGAGCAGACACTGCAATTTCAATGGTAGGATCAATGCACAGACCCTTATCAGGAGTAGACACTGCAATTTCAATGGTAAGATCAATGCACAGACCCTTATCAGGAGCAGACACTGCAATTTCAATGGTAGGATCAGTGCACAGTCCCTTATCAGGAGTAGACACTGCAATATCAATGGTAGATTCAATGCACAGACCCTTATCACGAGTAGACACTGCAATATCAATAGTAGGAACAATGCACAGACCCTTATCAGGAGTAGACACTGCAATATCAATGGTAGATTCAATGCACAGACCCTTATCACGAGTAGACACTGCAATATCAATAGTAGGAACAATGCACAGACCCTTATCAGGAGTAGACACTGCAATATCAATGGTAGATTCAATGCACAGACCCTTATCAGGAGTAGACACTGCAATATCAATGGTAGATTCAATGCACAGACCCTTATCAGGAGTAGACACTGCAATATCAATGGTAGATTCAATGCACAGACCCTTATCAGGAGTAGACACTGCAATATCAATGGTAGATTCAATGCACAGACCCTTATCAGGAGTAGACACCCTAATATCAATGGTAGGTTCAATGCACAGACCCTTATCAGGAGTAGACACTGCAATATCAATGGTAGGTTCAACGTACAGACCTTTATCAGGAGTAGACACATCTTTTTAAAGGCTGGCTCTTTATAGGGGAATAAAAAAAACTATTTATACTTATTATTATTTTATCAATAGGCTTGCGTTTGACCGCCAACTCGCCTGATGTTAAGCGATGATGCGGTCTACAATGGAGCACGCTTACCATTACTTGTGTCCAATGTACATTAAGATTATATAACTCTTTATTAAAATACCACACAACCAATTAAATCATACATTACAATGAAAATATTATATAGGCTGACTTTACGCTTTAAGCGATCTCTTCCAGGCAACTATTACGTAATGATCTACTTTGTATATAGTGGCCCCAAAATGGATAGACGAGCAGCAGAACACATCTTTGCTGCTAGGCCAGCGTGGAGTTGTCTATTGCAACGCTAACGGCTATCCCACACCACAAATACACTGGATGAAAAGAGATGGTGAGTAAAAATACCTGTTTTATAAATTTCATTGGGTGTGTTTTTCATTTTATTTCATTGGTTCAGACATAGCTATTAAAATTTGCAAGTTGAAGTGGCAATGGGCAGGCCACATCGCCCGAAAAACCGATATATCTACACATACTCTACAAGAGATGGCGCTGTTTTAAAATACACGGGACTGTGTATTATGTATTCTGTGACAGCGTGACGATGACGCGAGTTCCATGAGTTTTGTTCACTCAAAAAGTTCTCAACGCGCCCAAAGAAGTTTTCACTTTAAAAATGAAGGTTGAAATTGCTTTGAAGGAAGCACGCTTCCACGCCCCATTTTATAACAAGGTGTCTTACTTGTGTAGCGGGCGTTTTCCGCAACCAGGCCAATCATTGGCCCATTTTGCGTCACCCGGCTGCAGCTAGTTTAGCCAACCGGTCTCCTCCAGAAAAGCCAGCAGCTCGCTGATGCCTGTGCAGGCCTCCTGGAGCGTCCTCGGTGATCCGAGGATAGTATTTCGTTGTTCTTCCACGCTGCTGCACTCCAGCAGCAAATGCGCGGCTGTTTCTTCAGTCTCCATACACCCTCTGCATAGGGGACTGTCTGTAACCCCAATTTTTAACAAGGTGTCTTGCGTGTAATGTATTTTCCCATTGCAGCTGGTTTAGGCATCTGGCGGCCGGTACTGGACCTAGCTGGTGGTGGGGTGATGAGTCTACCGAACGGCACCCTCATCATAGAAGTGGTCTCCCTGTCCGACGAGGGGATGTACGCTTGCAACGTGGAAAATGGAGTCGGAGACGCACTCAATAGAAATATTTGGATCAGTGTTAATAGTAAGTATTGATTGTCACTTTTCTCTTCTATATACTGGGTGACTGTTGAGACAGGTGGAAATACTCAGTGGCCTTAGTACGAGCACTTGCGAAAAAGTTATCGTTACGTAAACGATAGCAAAATGTATGAAAAATTGAACAGCGTCTCTATTGGACGTGAAAAGAAACAGAATTTTTATACATTTGCTATCGTTTACGTAACGATAACTTTTTCGCAAGTGCTCGTACTAAGGCCACAAAGATATCATTATATTCATCATTATTGACAACTTATTTGTAACCGACTTCCAAAATGGAAGAGGTTCTCAATTCGAACTGGTTTTTTTTTAACTTTCGACTGGGTGAACTGATATTGATGATTCTTTTTTTATTTGAAAGCTGGTGCTTATCGTGTGGTCCCATTGCAATTTGGTCCAATTTCGTCATTTTTATAAGGACGGGTTTTTTAAATTGATAATTATACTCATCAGTATTGTCAAAAAAAAATATTCTCTACTATAAGTACTAATTAGAAACAATTATTTCTAGAGCCGGTGCACTTCGAGGCTGTCAGTTCGAATCTAACAACTAAAGTAGGGCTGCCCGTATCGCTGCCCTGCCTGCCGCTGGGTGACAGCCCTATTAGAGTCAAGTGGACCCACGGCGGGAAACTTATTGACTTCACTTCGGCTAGGTATGTTGAGATTTATCAAGATAACATTATCCAGTCATATTGTGTCTTTAACCTCCACACTGAACGACATCCTGCCATCTGCATCCACTGGATGCCCGCGACTCTCACAATGTCGTCGGTCCATCTAGTGGGAGGCCTACCTACGCTGCTTCTTCCGTTTCGTGGTCTCCACTCAAGAACATTTCTTCCCCATTGGTTATTAGTTCTTCGAGCGATGTGGCCTGCCCATTGCCACTTCAACTTGCAAATTTTAATAGCTATGTCGGCATCTCATAGCATAAAGTGTACTTAAAACAATTTATTTGATAACGTTTTCTATCTTTACAGAGTAACCATATCAGAAACGGTAACCCACAACGGAGTCAGCAGCGTAATAAATATAAATTATGTTGAAACGAGGGATGGTGGAGTTTACGAATGTCGAGCTAGCAACCCCTACGGAATGGCCGTGTTCAACGTGTTTCTTAATATACTTGGTAATGCTCTCATCTTCGACCATACTGTCCATAGTTAATGATTTTTTCATGATACTGAGTGACGAGACGAGGGAAGTCGCTCGCCTGATGGCTCGCCTGAATTTTGAACTTCAACAGTTCAAAACCCTGGATGACAATGCACTGCGCTCGTCACCCCGAGATATAAGATCTCAAATCACTGTGTGCCCTGTAATTTCGCTGGAAACATTGCCCTTCAATCCGGAATACAGTAGTATTTGCACACTACTGCTTGGCGAACGTGAAATGAGTCCCAAAATTTTGTACAAAAAGCGTAGCACAAAGGAAAGACAAAAGACATTTCCAGACGGCTTTGGCTTGGTGTCCTTTGAGTGAATCATTACTATGCCATGGCTATCTGTTTTTTTTTAAATTTATTTATTTAACTAAATTTACAGCTTTCAAAGTCTATGCTTTGCTTATTTTTGATGAGATGTGGGTGTGGTGGGGGGGGGGGGGGTCTAGATGTTGATTACGTCAGCAGTAATTATTTACTTTTTTACACATTATGGCACTGCAGCTCATGAATAAAAAAAAAACAATACTTTCATTAAAAGAAAAATGCATTTACCAATGTTTACGTAAGCATGGGAGGGAGGAGTAAGAGCTTTGCTTACTATTGCTGACAAGGGGGAAGGGGGGGGAGTAAATAATTGTAATAAATCTGCTTACGTAATACTTGAACGGCCCCTTAGGTCCCATAGTCACCAAGTCAGGATCTGATGATGGATCCCAGGGAAATCGAGGGCAACCCTCAAATTTTATAGGCACTTATTACGTTTTTCATACATTTTTGATGTCGGTTTTTTATGTGATCCATTTGTTGATTATACATTTTCCAGAACCTCCAACTCCGCCGCACGATTTACAGCTAGACTCGGTATCCAGTACTTCAGCCCGCCTCTCCTGGCGTGATGGCGGCGCGCACGCACACTACTACACTCTGCAATACACTGACAACGAATACCAGATGTGGGACACTGCTAAAACTATTAATGTCACAAGGTGAGGTTTTTTGGTCCTTCGAGCTGTTGACTCGCGATCAATACTCATTTAATCGTATTTTTTATTATTTTTTATTCAGTGATAAGCTTGCGTTTGACCGCCAACTTGCCTGATGTTAAGCGATGATGTGGTCTACGATGGAGCACGCTTGCCTAGAAGAAACCGATTCACTCGTGATTTGAAGACACCCAGATTGTAACTATCAGGGAACACCCATTCCGACAGAGCATTCCACTGACTAGCAGTTCGCACAATAAAAGATAATGGTGATTTTTATTGGGGTTTTATATTGGTTTAAGGAAAGCTCGGGTTGCGGAGACTAAGACAGTGCGTTCCCATTGGCTTGTATTTGACACCAGTCCATGTCTGAAGCAAGTTATGTCCCAGTATCGATGGATACCATTAGTGCAATTGCTTTGTCCCAGCTTGGGCGGATATTATCAGTACAATTGTTTTGTCTCTCTCTCTCTTAAGTTCCTTTTTTTTGTCCCATCAGAGACGGACACTATCAGTACAATTGTTTTGTCCCAGCGCGGACATATACTATCAGCTCCTTTTTTTATCCCAGCAGAGACAGACACTATCAGTAATATTGTTTTGTCTTAGTGCGGACAGATACTATCAGTTACCTTTTTTGTCCTAGTAGAGACATACACTATTAGTAATATTGTTTTGTCTTAGTGCGGACAGATACTATCAGTTCCCTTTTTTGTCCTAGTAGAGACATACACTATTAGTAAAATTGTTTTGTCTTAGTGCGGACAGATACTATCAGTTCCCTTTTTTGTCCTAGTAGAGACATACACTATTAGTAAAATTGTTTTGTCTTAGTGCGGACAGATACTATCAGTTACCTTTTTTGTCCTAGTAGAGACATACACTATTAGTAATATTGTTTTGTCTTAGTGCGGACAGATACTATCAGTTCCCTTTTTTGTCCTAGTAGAGACATACACTATTAGTAAAATTGTTTTGTCTTAGTGCGGACAGATACTATCAGTTCCCTTTTTTGTCCTAGTAGAGACATACACTATTAGTAAAATTGTTTTGTCTTAGTGCGGACAGATACTATCAGTTACCTTTTTTGTCCTAGTAGAGACATACACTATTAGTAATATTGTTTTGTCTTAGTGCGGACAGATACTATCAGTTCCCTTTTTTGTCCTAGTAGAGACATACACTATTAGTAAAATTGTTTTGTCTTAGTGCGGACAGATACTATCAGTTCCCTTTTTGTCCTAGTAGAGACATACACTATCAGTAAAATTGTTTTGTCTTAGTGCGGACAGATACTATTAGTTTATTTTTTTGTCCCATCAGAGACAGACACTATCAGTAAAACTGTCTGTCTGTATATCCGCTAACTCTTTCTAAACCACGCAACACATTTTGATGCGGTTTTTACCATCAGTTAGATAATTTTCCACTTTAGGTTTATACATGTAATAAAATTTACACCCGTGGGAAGCCAGGCCAGGATCACTATAACAGTGGACAGTTAAAACGTGTTCAAATCAAGACAGTTTAATAGTACATTGTTATCCCAGGGGTGAAAGTAACTTAGTCCCGAGACGGGGTTTGGACGCTAATAGTTCGAGGGACTAAATAAGTCTTTAAACCCTAGGTAAAAACTGTGCTTTTCATTACGAATACAAGGAAACTAAAAATAACTGAACTGACACTGGCAAATGCATGAGAAGTGGTTCAATACAAAGGTGAAAATAGAACTAGTTTTTTTTTATAATTTGAGTGTCTGTCAGTTGTCGACTGTCACTGTTAGTTGAAAGTGATTCTCCCTAGGGCTGAAATGTATTACGTTCAACCCGCTCCTCAGGCAACTTCAGACCTACTTTCCGAGTATGAGTGATAAAAAAGTTATTTCTACTGAACTAGTTGTTTGTGGGCCTATAAGGGATAATTTTTAAAATGTTTTTCAGGCGAGTGAACGAAATTCGTCAAACTGCGGAGATTCGCGAGCTGCAATCTGCGACCGAGTACCGCGTTCGAGTGTCGGCGGGAAACCAAGTCGCTCTCAGTGCGCACACGCAGCCTGTGCATTTCACTACATCGGAAGAAGGTATGACTCATTATCCTTTTATCCCCCTACGCAAAAGTGGGCTGTTATATGTTTAACTTGTGTATCGGTGTGTCTGTCTGTGGCATCGTAGCTTCCAAATGGCTGAACCGATTTTGATTTAGTTTCTGTTTATTTTGAAGGTGACTTGATCGAGTGTTCTTAGATGTTTCATGAAAAAGTGTTCAGCCGTTTGAAAATTATCAGCTCTTTTACCGGGTTCAAAAAAATATGTAATTTTATTGAATTATGCTGCTAGTTGGAGCATTGATACAACTTAAGACAGGAAACTTGCAAAAAAAAAAATTGGCATAGGGAAGGCCACATCGCTCGAAGAATTGATAACCGATGGGGAAGAAAAGTTCTTGAGTGGAGACCGCGAACCGGAAGACGCAGCGTAGGTAGGCCTCCCACTACATGGACCGACGACATCGTGAGAGTCGCGGGCATCCAGTGGATGCAGATGGCAGGATGTCGTTCAGTGTGGAGGTTAAAGGTGGAGGCCCATGTTCAGCAGTGGACATCTTCTGGCTGATAATGATGATTGATAATGAAATGTGTGTTTGTTTGTGTGTGTGTGTGTGTGTGTGTGTGCGTGTGTGATATATTAAAAAAATTACAATGGTTCTTAGAAATATGTGAAGTTAATTTTCCCAGCTCCATCATCCCCACCGCTGGGCGTGCAAGTCCAGCAGGCTGCAGAGGCAGGGTCGCTTGCAGTGTCATGGGTGCCCCCGCACGGGGCGCGGCCTGGCCTGCAGGGGTACCGCGTGCGAGCCACACCCGCCCTGGACACGCTACCTGGTAATTATATTATTACTATGTAGCTGTACACGCGACGTCGTCTGCGATTTCTTCAGAAAAAAATTGCCTATGTCCGTCGTCGTGATACATACTATTGCCTCGCAAAATTTTATCGAGATCGGTTAAGCCGTGTAGCCGTGATTATGTAGCAAACAGACAGAGTTACTTTCGCATTTATAATATTAGTGTGATTTAAAAAAAAACAAGATTAGATATCTGCCAAAAGTGTGCGTGCACGTTTGTATGTACTTTTTTTTATAAAAAGAGCGGCATACAAGCATGCGGTCCGCCTGATGGTAAACAAAACCGCCGCCTATGGACACCTGCAACACGGTGTTGACGGTATTTTGCCAGCCCGGAGAGGTAGTTTTGTAGATACCCTTTTTGAAACGCTTCATGTTGAAGATCGGCGGGAAGACCTTTGGGGGGAGGATATACCTGAAGGATATACGGATGAGGGGGAGTGTGTGAGTGTGTGTGTGTGTGAGAGATCATATCTCATCATACCTACTCTCGTTACAAAATTTCATTATCTATAAGTAGGAACACAATTTTTTTTACATGATATATATATTATTATAATATTTTGCCACAAAGGGTTATCATTGGTACATGAGGAATGGACAGCGCCAAGAACCCGCAACAAAATTTAAATATTTGCTTATTAGTTGTTCAAATTTTGTATGTGGTCCATGGCATCCCTGTCACAGAATCCTAGTCAGGAGGAAATGTGTGTGCAAAGAATAATTATTTAATTAAAAAACTAAACTAAAAATAACACATCAGTCATAGGACTGCACGTCAGAAGTGAAAATTTAAGTAGTAATTCACCTATTAGATAGATAGATAACTCTTTATCGTTCACACTAAAAATTACATAGTACATAAGGCAAAAAACAACTTAAAACTAGTGAACAAGAGATGGCGCTGTTTTAAAATACACGGTACTGTATGTTATGTATTCTGTGACAGCGTGACGATGCCGCGAGTTCCATGATTTATGAAAGAAAGCGCGCCTAAAGAAGTTTTCACTTAAAAAATAATGGGCGTTTTACTGACAGCTGAAAAAAATTAGTTCTGCAACCATCAATAGATGGCGCTGTAGAAACATGGTGTAAATAAAAAAAAAAAAAAACATTTTGTAAAGTTATAAGAGTATTATTTTCAGGCCCCAATGATACACAAACTAAAACTGTCAAAGTGTCATCCAGACAAGCCAAGCAAGAAACACTTCTCACGGGACTGTTGAAGAATACTAGGTGAGATATATACCCTCTTTAACCGACTTCCAAAAAGGAGGAGGTTCTCAATTCGACTGTTTTTTAAATATTTGTTACCTCAGAACTTTCGACTGGGTGAATCGATATTGATGTTTTTTTTTTCACCGACTTAAAAAGAAGAGGTTTTCAGTTATGTTATATTTTTTGTTTGTTAGAACTCCGAAATTCAATACATAACTTTTTTAACCGACTTCCAAAAAAGAGGAGGTTCTTAATTCAACTGTTTTTTATGTTTGTTACCTCAGAACTTTCGGCTGGGTGAACCGATTTTGATGATTATTTTTTATTTGAAAGCTGTTGATTCTGGTCCACAATTTGGTCCAGTTCTGACATTTTTATGAAGTCGGTTTTTTATATTGATAATTATTCTATTTAATAACCGACTTCCAAAAGAGGGATCTTCTCAATTTGTTCATTTTTTTATGTACATACACCAATTACTGTAACTTGTGATCAGATTTACGTGATTCTTTTTAACTGACTTATAAAATGGGGAGTTCTCAATTCTTTTATATTTTTTTGTTTGATACCTCAGAACTCCGAAATGTAATATATAATGCACGTTTACGGCCATAATAATTTAATTTCAAATTTGCATATTTTTTTTGTTATGAATGTTTGACTTGCACTTGGCTATTGAGAATTACAATTCACATTTTTTACTTTAAATTTGCAACTAACTCCGAAATGCAATATATAACTTTTTTTTTATTTGGTAGGATATAGTTTCAGATTGGTCCATAGTTTTTTTTTTTTCTAAATAAGTATTAGATCTAAATTACTGAAAAAATATGTCATTGAAGTAATTACTAATTTAAGTCGGTTTTTTTTATTTTTTTTCAAATGACGAGACGAGCGAAGTCGCTCGCCTGATGGCTCTTCACGCTTGCCCATAACAGCTCAACGCCACTCAGAATTTTGAACTTCAACAGTTCAAAACCCTGGATGGCAATGCACTGCGCTCGTCACCCCGAGATATAAGATGTCAAATCTCTGTGTGCCCTGTAATTTCGCTGCAAACATTGCGCTTAAATCCGGAACACAGCAGTGTTTGCACACTACTGCTTGGCGGTTGAATAACTGGCATTTATTAGTTGCGTGTTTGAATTCAGGTATGCAGTATCGGTGGTTGCCTTCAACTCTGCGGGCGATGGCCCTTACTCCCTGCCTGTGTATCAAACCACCAGAGAGGGAGGTATGTTTAAGATTTCGTAGAAAAGGGTATATAACCAGTCATCAGCCAGAAGACGTCCACTGCTGAACATAGACCTCCCCCATTAAGCTCCACACTGAACGACATCCTGCCATCTGCATCCACTGGATGCCCGCGACTCTCACGATGTCGTCGGTCCATCTAGTGGGAGGCCTACCTACGCTGCGTCATTCAACTCGTGGTGACCACTCAAGAACTTTTCTTTCCCATCGGTTATCGGTTTTTCGAGTGATGTGGCCTGCACATAGTCACTTCAACTTGCAAATTTATAGTCATATCCAGTCTATAACCATGGTGTGTTTGATTATGGTCCTTAAGAGTGGTCCCATCGTGAGAGTCGTCATCCAGTGGATACAGATGGCAGGTTGTCGTTCAGTGTGGAGTTCTAAGTAGGAGGCCTATGTTCAGCAGTGGACGTCTTCTGGCTGATGATGACCAACTGTATAACTGATGACTGTTCAATTCCAGCGCCGGAACATCCACCTTCAGCAGTGGAATGCAGAGGCGTATCTTCCACGTCTTTAAGGGTATCGTGGCAACCCATAAACACTCAAGGGACTTCCCTACTCGGATACTCTATATATTATGGCACAGAAGGTAATACAAACATTGGATTCATCGTATTTTGGCATTTTCGGTTTGTGGCAAAAATCCAAATTTTATTTTTTTAACTAGCTTTTTTGCCCGCGACTTCGTACGCGTAGATTTTCATATAAACCTTCAATTCTTTTTTCTTCCCTTAATCCGGCCTTGCGCAAAATAACATAGCATATACTTCAATCTGGTCATAGCTAAGCATATTCGTGAAAACCGCATTTAAATCCGTCCGCATTTTCTTCCAGGGGTGTAGATGTGCGTGAACAAACAAACAAAAATTCTAAAAACTGCCTTAACATGTTCAGCTGTTTATTTTGAGTCGCCCTGTGTGAAGTATTGATAGAAGCATAAAAGTAATAAATAACACCGTCAACAGTTTTCAAATCAAAAAGATAATGTGACCACAGTGCAGAGCATGTTTTGAAATTTTCTTTTTGTCTAAACCATTAAAATTATATTTCCGGCCAGTTTCGCTGGCCACGGAACCCTGACATAATGCTTGTCTTAACACGCTCTTGGCTAGTTATTTCTTATTTCGCGTGCATTTGTATGTATACCTTGATTAAAAAGCCATGAAATGGAACTACTCTATTCATCTGTTAAAATATCACAGTAAAATAAAATTATTTCTATATTCTTATTCTTATTGCAAATATACACTGTATTCTTCTAAAAGCTAAGTTTATATACCCTGCATAAAGGGTGCAGCAATGACTTATGTAGTGGCTGTTCACAAAACCAGACCACAGACATAAACATATAAATTTAAGTATAGTTAAATCTATTACATAAATATTATATATACTATTCAAACTTAACCTAGGGTGAAGTAATTTTACAAAACAAAAAAAAACATACTTAGTGTGATAGGTTACTTAATTATATATGAGATGATACAAAACTTATGACGCTACTTTCTTAACTATTTATATATCGATATTTATTTTCTAATTATAATTTTCTAAAATTAATCGTCGAAAAAATCTTTTATCTCGTAATAACATTTTTGGGTTAGAAACTTACGAAGTTGGTTCTGGAAAAATGTTATTATTTATTTATTTCTTTATTGCGTCCGGAATTTTGTTGTATAGGTTTATTTTCATGTACAAAGGGCCTTTTTTGAATATTTCTATTCGCGGGACTGTATTAAAATAGGATGCGGTATATTTTGTGTTTTAAATGCTAACATAGAATAAAACCATGAGAATGTAATATGGAGCTTGGAGCTTCCCGGTGTGGTACTGGATGTAGATGCGACCCAGGGACAACGTCATGTATGCGGTCGGCTAGGTCTGCCAGCACATCGAGTGATGACGTCATCTGCTGCGAAGCAATGATGGTCTGCGTGCTGTTCGGTAGGCGGCTGGTCCAAATAGCTTCTGGAACTCCGGGGCCTGCTAGGTGTCGTAGATGACGTAAGAATTGAGAAGGCTTACGATCACCTAGCTCCTCGTGTGTTAAAAGTTGCTGTACCTTTTTTCTCTTGATGCGGACAAACGTTTAATTAGCTCCAGCTTGAGTTTTTCGTACTTCTCGGTCACAGGCGGGTTGACGATGATGTCTTCGACTTCAGCTGCGTATTGCGGGTCAAGTTGTCCAATCACATAGTAGAACTTGGTGCTATCTGCAGTGATGTTGGAAATCGCGAATTGGCCTTCGATCTGGGCGAACCAAATCGCCGGCTTCTCGGGCCAAAACGGTGGAATTCGCACGCCAACTCGGAATACATTGTCATCATCTTTATTCTTCGTGTCAGCCGCAGTGCTATCAGTACGATCTAGCGGCATTCTGACCTTTGTCGGTGGTGTACGGTCCATTCAGTGGTCACTAATTATAGTGGATTTGTACTATTTATATAGAAGGAGAGGGTTAAGCTACCGACAATGGAAGAAAATAGCTGAGTCCGAAAGAAATTATAAATTTAATGCAAAGAAAAATCTTAGACAAATCTTAGAAAAAGCGAATGACAATTCCATTTGAAAATCGGTGTTCTTTTATTTTTTTCTTTTCGCGCCCCAGCGCCACACGTCGTGGAAAATTGGAATGAAATTCACGAAGGTTGGCGCAAGGAGTACGAGTACGCCACACTCCTACTCCATGCACTGGAATGAATCACCAAAGAGGTTGTAAGGCCTATAACATGCTTGATCTACAGGTTCATTCATCTAAGAAGGTTAAGGAACCTTCTTTAAATTTAAACTGATTAACCGAATGACCATGTTGACAGTTGACATAGTTGACAGTTTCAAAATTTTAATGGCTATGTCAATAACATTCTCTTTACTTTGGATCTCCTTGCTTGAGGCTATGTGACGATCCTCATATTACGTTTCGGGTAACGAAGAAATAAATCATTGATTTTTATTTTCGTTTATGTAAAAATAAAGAATTAAAATAAATGATATAAGATAGCCTATGTTTTAATCTGGTAATTTCTAAGCATATTCGTGAAAACCGCATTAAAATCCGTCCAGTGGTTTAGGAGATGTGCGCGGACAAACAAACAAACAAACAAACAAACAAACAAACAAACAAACAAACAGACAAAAATTCTAAAAACTGTCCTATCGTGTTCAGCTGCTTATTTTAAGACGACCTGTGTGTTTTTTTTTTTGTTATCTCGCAATTACAGATTTTTTTATCTCTACGTTTTTATTATATGTATAGATATGTGTGTAGCTTTAAGTGTGTGTGGATTTTTGCTATAAATAAAATAATGTCTAGTCTATTTTTTTTTGGTATTAATTATTTTTTAATGCAATTAAATAATTAGTATATTTTTATTTTAATCTTTAATTATTATGCTCTATTTTCTCACTTAAGAGTAGTCCAATCCAATCCAGTCCAATGACTTGTAAATTGCCATTTTACCAATAAATTACGTATGACTTAATACGACATTAAAATAAATTAATTTAAAATAATTGCAGGCAATAACCCACATTAACACTTCACAATGCATGCAATGAAAATTATACATGTTGTTAGAAATAATAGAAATAAAAATTAGAATAACATAATAGGTCGGGGAAAAAGTCTTTTCGTATTTTGTATGTATAAAGTTGTACTAAAAATCTCATTGGTTGTACTGTTTGTATCTGGCTAGTTTTGATACCATTAAAAATATGACATTTTAAAAAAGGAATTCAAAAAGTAAAAAGCAATTTCCCGCCATTTTTCAATTGTTTTTTTTTCGATAAAATGAGTGAATCTGACTTAGAAAATTCGATATATTTTGAAGTTTTATTACAAAAAAGGGAAAAATGCGACACAAGCCGCGAATAAAATTTTGTGACGTTTATGGACCTAATGCAGTGTCATCAAGAGTAGCACAATGTTGGTTCAAGCGTTTTCAGTCCGGGAATTTTGATGTCAAAGATGCAGCTCGCTCTGGTCGCCCTGTTACGGATAAAGTCAATGCCATTTCTGAAAAAGGGGACCAAGATCGGCATTTTAGTAGTTAAAACGTAGCTGAAGAACTGGGGATCGGCCACAAAACAGTTTTGACCCATTTGAAAAAGACTGGGCATACAAAAAAACTCGATATTTGGGTGCCACACGAGCTCACTGAAAGAAACCAAATGAATCATGTACTCATTTGCGATTCTCTATTGAAACGTAACGAAACCGAACCGTTTTTGAAAAGATTGATCACTGGTGATGAAAAATGGATCACCTACGACAAGAATGTGCGCAAACGATCATGGTCAAAGGGCAGTGAAGCACCACAGACTGTAGCGAAACCCGGATTAACACGTAATAAGGTGATGCTGTGTGTATGGTGGGATTGGAAGGGCACCGTTCATTATGAGCTTTTACCGCCGGGCAAAACCATCGATTCGGATCGCTACTACCAACAGCTGATGAGTCTCAAACAAGAAATTGAGAAAAAACGGCCGGAATTGATCAACAGAAAGGGTGTGGTCTTTCATCATGATAACGCCAGACCGCACACATCTTTGGTCACTCAGCAAAAATTAAGAGAGCTTGGTTGGGAAGTGTTAATGCATCCACCATATAGCCCTGACCTTGCACCCTCAGATTTCTACCTGTTTCGGTCTCTTCAGAATTCTTTGGGTAGTGTTAGATTAACATCCAGAGAGGACTCTCAAAACTACTTGTTGCATTTTTTTGATCAGAAGTCCCAAAATTTCTACATCAACGGGATCATGTCACTACCTACAAGACGGCAACAAGTTATCGAACAAAATGGCACATATATATTATAATTAAATGTAATTAAACTTGAAAAAAATATGTCTTGAATTTGTTTATAAAATACGAAGAAACTTTTTCCCTATGTAGCTAATAAAACTCTTTGTTGTGGGTAGACACCAATTTTATTTCAGACTCTGGACAACTTTTACAGCGTATATTTTATAGTTCTTAGTACTTTAAATCTATGAACACTAAGGCAGAGTAACAATGTACAATATTGGAGGTGCTTACTCACAGAACACTATTACTCCTAGCGGAGAAGAATGTCAACTTCGTACAAAAAGGCGGTATCGAAATATGACTACTAGCGCTGCTTGTGGGACCCTTTAGAACAGTAAAAATTATGGAGTCGACATGTAGATGCCTCGGTATTCATAGGTAGGCTGTACTGGAATGTAAACATTGCTGATTTATTTTGTAACCATTATTAAATTCCAGTAGTGCACAGAACTGTTATTTATAACAATAAAAGTCACATAAAGAAGTAAGTAAGTTAGTTGGAAGATGTTAGTTTTGGGAATTGATGCAAGGCCAAAATTCGGATCTTTGTTGTTGTTGCCTTGCATTTCACACATTTGCGATTATTATCTTCAATTTTTACAAAAGGAACAGCAATTTTTCGTATTCGATGGAATTAATTTCTCTCTCAGCAGGGCTAGCCTGTGCACCGTGACAAAATTTTGTCGACTTTTTTATCGTGGCAAAGCGAGACAGAAGTATTTAAAACCGTAGGCACCTTGTGCCTTGTGACACAGTGACGACAAAACGCGGTGCGCATGATAGCCCTGCAGGTCTCACCATTTTTTTGTACAAGTTTAATTTTTAATTATTTCATTGACTTTGACATCAAAAACTTCAGTGCTGCCATATTAAAAAAAAATGGTACTGGTATCTCTATAGCAAACCCACCTATTACGCCACCCAGTGAGAGAACAGAATATCATATATGTGAAAGTTTGGATGGATGGACCTTTGTTACTCAATCACGCAGAAACTAGATGGTTATAGATGAAATTTGGAATATACATTGCTTTTGTCCTTGATTAATACATAGGCTACTTTTCATCATCATCATCGATTTTTATCACCACGCGGGTGTAACCGCGGGGCGCAGCTAGTAGTATATAACTTAAAAAATAGATTTGGTGACTGGGCCAATTACAAGTTTCCGCCTATTGAACCGTTGACCGGGCCTGTACTTACTGAAGCGCAAATATTTTTTTTTAGATGGCCCCTTCCTGAACATAACCTCCCCTCACACGGAGATCTACCTACAAGCTCTGCTTAAATATACAAACTATACTGTGAAAGTGGCCGGATTCTCTAACTACGGAGTGGGACCATTCTCCTATCCTATCGTGTGTCCTACCTTACAAGATGGTAAGAATTTTGTAGAGTTGACATTAGCCTAGATAGGGATCAATAGCACAAAGGAGAGGCGACCTGTACCTAGCAATAGGTCAGTACAGGCTGATGATGATGATAATTAATTTTACAGTAAGTGTAATGTCCCAATTTGCCGAAAAAATACTTTTATTACAAATGTCCAGGGTGTCAATTCTGCTAATTAAAGTAAAATCATATTGTTTTGCCACTCGCACGACTCTCAATTACGGTTGTGGCAAAAAGGGTATTCTGCTAAATCTACAATGTCGTTTCAGTTGTGTGTCAAGGGAATCGTGTTGGAACTGCGTTCGATGTTGCCTGTCAAAATCTACCACGAGTTGTATTATTTTATACCAAACTGTCATTGTTTTTTTTGTCACTTATATGATTATATTATAGATTGTATTGATTGTACATATCTTTCTCGTCAATATAATACACCAAACATAATTTTAAAATGTAATTTAAGGAAAAAACAATCCATTGATGCAAATGTCAAATAACTAGTTAAATACCAAATCATCAACAATTGTGATGACACTGGCACGCCATTACCGTACAGAATACCAAATATGTCAATAAGAACTGTCAGACAGTTCGATGGCAAGCCATTGGAAAGCAACTGGTCTTAAATAACTAGCAAAATACCAAAAGTCGAAAATAATTCCGACAAGACACTACCGACACTCGTTTGAAACGTTTGACAAATAGCAGAATTGACACCCAGATATCTAGCAGTGGGTCGGTACAAGCTGATGATGATTAATTATTTTATTGATTAATTTTGACAGACAAATGCCATTTAGAGCCGACTAAAAAGAATTAGTTCAAAAAATTAAGTAATCATATTTAATTATAAGTACCAAACGTTTCGATTCTACGTTTCTAATGCGTACGGCCAAGGATTAGAACAACCTGCCGGCTTCCTTGTTTTTTGATATAATGTGATATAATCTGGGCATTTTCAAGGTGAATAGGTTAGGTATCTTCTAAGTCTGCGTGCTTCATCTTCGACCTCGTCGACGCTTACTAAACAGGCGAGTTTGTGTACAAACGCAACCTTATTCGCGATATTTTTTTTTACAAACATTAGTTAATTCTTTAAAGAGATTTTTTTTATAAGAGACATCTATCGGAACACCTCTGTACTAAATTATGCATGCGCTCTCTAAAACCTATAATGCCTAATTAAAGCACGCGTTATGGGATAGAGGGCGCATATTTCCGGTCCAGTTCTGATATTTTTGTGAAGTCGGTTTTTTATATTGATAATTATTAAGGTAGGGCATTGCCCCACAATGCCCCCCCCCCTGCCTACGGCCCTTTAAACTATTAGTTTACACTGATTGTAGTTCCGGGCCAACCAGCTGCGATCAAGGTGGTCGTGTCATCTGCAACATCACTGCTTGTCAGTTGGAAGAAACCAGAACAACCTAACGGACAGATCACGCACTACACTGTCTACGTGAAACCTGTTTCTGGGTAAGCATTTTAGAAGGGCTTGAGCAATAGGCATATTGAATGTGTAATATTAATTGTAATTATATGCCTACTCAGTCATCATATTTATTCATCGGTTTCTTTTCTATATATTACTAGCCGTCCGCCCCGGCTTCGCACGAGTGTAAGCTCGGCCTTCGGCCTCGCTACAAAATATAATATAGCCTATGTCACCCGGGGATAGTGTAGCTTCCCAACAGTGAAAGAATTTTTCAAATCGGTTCAGTAGTTTCGGAGCCTATTCATTACAAACATACAAACATACAAAAATAGGTACAAATCTTTCCTCTTTATAATATTAGTGTAGACTAGCCGTCCGCCCCGGCTTCGCACGAGTGTAAGCTCGGCCTTCGGCCTCGCTACAAAATATAATATAGCCTTTGTCACCCAGGGATAGTGTAGCTTCCCAACAGTGAAAGAATTTTTCAAATCGGTTCAGTAGTTTCGGAGCCTATTCATTATAAACATACAAACATACAAAAATAGGTACAAATCTTTCCTCTTTATAATATTAGTGTAGATAGTGCCTACTGTAAATTAAGTATAATGTGTCCTACTTTAATTTATTTTCTATGTCATATTTGTTTAAATTGCATATTAAGTATAGTTTTTCTTATTGTGTTGTGTGTATAACTTTGTAACTGTAAATTTAAGGGTTCATCTGAAAACCGGCGCTGATAGTCTTTGACTTTCAGCATTAATGCCGAGATGGACCCATTCGACATTAATTGTATTCTTTAGATATAAGATGATTGAAGTAATGTCAAATTAAATTCATTTTCTTTCTTTCTTTCTAATTCAGGGTATGAGGTTTTCTATACAAAAAAAATCATCAATAAATGTGGTGGAGTTACTATATATATAAAAGACCGCTGGTCTGCCTCAGCTCTAGAGCCAGTCTTTGAAGATGCTAATTGCCTTGTTGTATCAGTGGAAAAATGTCAAAAAATTGTAGGCATATACAGATCCCCGGCAGTGAATGACCTGGATAGGTTCATTGACTCCCTCGAAAATACCATAGCTAGTACTAAGGACGCTGCCACTGTCTTAGTCACTGGCGACATCAACATTAATTTGTTGGAAGAACCCCCAAGTGGCAACAACGCGGCTTACCAGTGCCTCATGGCGAGTCAAGGTTTTATTCCAACAGTAACAGAACCAACTCGAGGGAAAACTTGCTTGGATCACGCATTTATAAAATCTAAGGGGAAAAGTCTCGGCATAATCTGCAAAACTTCTGTCACTGATCATGATATTTTGCTAGTAGGAATGACCTTAAAAACTAAAACTTGCAGAGTAAAAAATAAAGCAATCTCCAGAACTAACTTTCACGACGTTTCCAACGATCTGAAACAGGAGGACTGGCGGCTAGTTTTTGAAAAAGACAATGTTAACGATGCGGTCATTGTTTTTAACCAAACCCTGTCAGAGTGCATTCACAAACACACTCAAAATATTAATATTAGTCGTTCGAAGAGCAATATTAAGCCTTGGATCACGCCAGGGCTAATAAGGTGTATGCAACACCGGGATAACCTCCACCTAAAGCTGAGAAAAGACCCTCAAAATGAAACACTTAAGACAACGTATACCCGGTACAGAAATTTTTGTAATAATTTGCTGAACCGGCTCAAAACCAAACATGCCAACGCGAAGCTTGCTCAGCACCATGGCGATCCCAAAGGTCTTTGGAGAGCCATCAAGGAGGTTTGTGACATACCAAGTTCTAAAAAGGGTGCAAATGAGCTTTTAACGAGCACAGTTAACTCCCAGGAAGCTTTAAACAGCTGCAATACACATTTTGCAAATACAGGGGCGCACCTGGCCTCAAATATCCTAGACAAGCTAAATACCTCTCATGAATCGCACTGCCAAAGTCTGTCCTTTCCTAGCCACAGCACAAATTCATTTTTTATGGCCCCTACAGACCACAGGGAAATTGTCAGCATAATTCAAAATCTCAAAACCCACAGTGCCCCAGGTTTAGATGCCATTACTCCTCTAATACTAAAATACGCTAAAGATTCGTTGGTCGGGCCTCTGATTCATATTTGCAATCTTAGCATGGCCTCAGGAATCTTTCCAGATTGCTGGAAGACGGCTGTAGTTATTCCGATACACAAATCTGGTAACAAAACGAATCCAGATAATTACAGGCCCATTTCGCTTCTCAGTATAGTTTCAAAGATTCTCGAAAAGCTGGTCAATAAGAGGCTAGTGGATTTCATTGAAAAATACAACCTGCTCAGCGAACATCAGTTTGGGTTTAGAAGGGGCAAATCAACCGATGACGCAGTTCAACTGCTTACGGAAACAGTGGCGTCTCATCTTGACAGAAAGCAGAGGTGCTTGGGGGTCTTTCTAGACCTGGCCAAGGCGTTTGATTCTGTTTCCACATTGATTCTGATAAAAAAGCTTGAAAGCATTGGCATTAGAGGATGTTCACTTAGCTGGTTTACTAGTTATCTATCTAACAGACATCAGCTTATCAAAATAGGAGAACACACGAGCAGCAAGATGCAGATTGCCTTTGGCGTCCCCCAAGGCAGTATATTAGCTCCTACTCTTTTCACGATCTACATGGATGACATTTTCGGGCTAAACATACCAAATTGTAAACTTATCTGTTACGCTGACGATACTGCCGCTATTTTCCATGCTAGAGATTGGGCGTCAGTAACTAAAAAAGCTGAATATGGAATGTCTGTGCTATCCCGATGGCTTGACGTAAACCTCCTAACTCTTAACGTCAGAAAGTCCAACTTTATTGCTTTCCATATCACGGAAGCCACGGGAACTGTGATTTCGGACATATCATTACACAATAACAGTTGTCTAGTTGCCTGTGATCTTCGAACTTCCCTATCTAAATGCTCCTGCAGTTCAATAAGTAGAGTTAAAGCAACGAAATACCTGGGAGTAATGGTAGATGAAAACTTATCCTTCTCGTCACATATTTCGTATGTTTCAAAGAAAATCCGTAAGATGTTGTACATTATGAAGCTTTTAAGAGCATCTGCTTATGATGAAGTCAAAATGCTAGTCTATAAGTCATTGTGCCAGTCGCTTCTGCTGTACTGCATAGGCGTTTGGGGCGGCGCAGCTAAAACACATATGGACGAGGTGGAACGCGCACAAAGAGCTGCGCTAAAAGTTTTACTGGGCAAGCCACGCAGGTATCCTACGGACAAACTGTACGAAGAAGCTTCGGTGCTAAGGGTTCGACAGCTTTTTGTCATGCGGGCTATTGCCAAAAGTCATCACTTGTCCTGTAATGTCAAACCTAGTAGGCAAAATCGCTCTCGTGATGTGCCTTCTCCAAGAGTAAATACTACGTTTGCCACCCGCCTACCTAAATATGTACATATATTTACCTATAACTCTGTTTGTAAATTAATTGACATACAAAACAAAACATTCGCCGAATCTAAAAATAAAATACAGAAATGGCTTCTCTCGCTATCCGGGGATCAAACAGAAAGACTAGTGAGGTTCTCCGAAATGAAGCGCAAAGAGGTCTTTGCGCAAGATACATCTTGGTTCTCCTGACGCTGGCTTCTTTAAATACTAAGCATCCACTGTTTCACTCACAAGCAATCGCCCACACTCACATACACACACACACTACCAAACACACATACTCACAAACCACACACACACATACTAAGTACTAATATAATAATATAATACTAACCATAAAACTAATATAATAATATAATACTAATAAGAATGAGAAATAGTAATAAATGTTTTGTTCTCTTCTCCGTTTTAATTTATAGTCACTTATCACTAATATTTGGAAACTGTTAAATACTGTCAGCGCTATTTCTGGAAGTACGTATGTTCTGATCTTTCCGGGTACCCAAGATACAGGCTTTGCCTAGTTTGGGGCCCAATGCAGACTTCTTTTTTGTGTTTTTCTATATTGTATGTCTATAAGGAATTTTATGTGCTGTTCTTTCGGAAATATATGATTTATGATTATGATTATGATTATGATATAAATTAATTAATTTATTTGGCAAGTGCCTTTATTAACTAACACAATACAAGCTAACACTAACACTACAAAAACAGTTAGACTGTCCATAGACTGTTGAAAGTCTAAAGACAATCCAAATGTTCTCATGTCTATTTTTTAAGTGTATTTATTTATGTATTTTTACGTCCATTCGTGAACATTTCGGCCCCATCGGCCGTCTGTTCTGCTCGCTCTATAGATAATCAAATTTCTTTTTATTTTCAGTTTGAATTCTCCACAAAGCTACCGTGTAGAGGCAACTGCCAACCGACAGCTGACATTTCCTCTGACAGGACTGGCTGGGAGACAGTATGAAGTATCAGTCACAGCGCACACTACTGCTGGTGAAGGCGCCGCATCCAGCGTGGCTGCTGCCACACTCACTGACAGAGGTGAGTGTCAGAGGTTTGGAGCAACTTTGCTAATTTTTAACCGACTTCCAAAAAGAAGGAGGCTCTCAATTCGACTGTATATATATTTTTATGTTTGTTACAGAGCTTTCGACTGGGTGAACCGATTTACATGATTCTTTTTTTATTTGAAAGTTGGTGATTCCCGTGTGGTCTTATTTCAATTTGGTCCTGTTAAACTTTGTTTTATCTTATTACAATAAGCTTAGTATTTATCGAAATCGCCAACGCCCTCTAGTAGAGGTGGTGAAAATTATTACCAAAGATTATTAAACCAGTTCTAACAAAGACAAAATTTTGCACCTCTTAATAACATCGCCATCTAGCGGTGGAACTGAAAATTGTTTTACCATTTAAGTGACAAGGTTTTAACCAACGGTAACAGCGGCCTCTGTCCGTGGCAATGGGCAAGAATTTCCATGTTAATAGAATAATACTTTCAGAATGCCAATTTATTTATTAAATTAAAAGCTGGTGATATTTCAATTTGGTCCAGTTCTGATATTTTATGAAGTCGGTTTTTAATATTAATAATCATTTCGTCCCCAGTGGTGGCAGGTGTTGCCTCACTCGGAGGCACAGTGTCGGTGGGCGTGGGCAGCTCCCTCCTGCTGGTGTGCCAGTGCGTGGGAGTACCACCGCCTCGCACGGTGTGGTATCACAAGCACAACATCATCACACACCATCCTCGGTTCACCAGGAACCATGACGACAGCCTGCTCATTAACAGTAAGTACCTTCAACATTCCATGATCCAGCCAGCCGGTACACTTTAGAATACTTTGATCAACTAGGCTAGGTCCTATAGTTATTTTTAACTGACTTCAAAGGCATTTTTAAGGCAAAAGTGAGTAGGGTATCTTCTAAGTCTGCGTGCTTCATCTTCTACGACATCGTCGCTTACCAACAGGCGAGTTGGTGGTCAAACGCGAGTTGTGGTTTTTAACCGACATCTAAAAAAGGAGAAGGTCCTCAATTCGACTTTTTGTTTTTTAATATTTGTTACCTCAGAACGTTCGCCTTGGTGAACCGACTTTGATGATTCTTTTTTTATTTGAAAGGTGGTGCTTCCCGTTTGGTCCCATTTAAATTAGGTCCAGTTATGATATTCTTATGAAGTCGGTTTTTTTATATTGATAATTATTATTATGTTATGATGTTTTTTCATTTCAGATATAGACCAATCTCTGAGCGGTAACTACACCTGCTTAGCCAAGAACTTGTACGGTTCTGACTCGGTAGAGTACACTGTGTCCGTGCTCGCGACTCCTGCGCCGCCCGCCTTAACTGCCGCACCACACAAGCATTCTATACACCTACAATGGGACGCGCCAGTGGGAAGACACGGGAATAAGATCAGTAAGTGTCTTAAGAAAGAAAAATATTTGTTTACTAGCTGCGCCTCGCGTTTCACCCGCGTGGTGATGAAAATTGGTGATGATGATGATGAAAAGTTGCCTATGTGTTAATCCAGGACATAAGCAATGTATATTCCAATTATAATCCAAATCCAGCCGTTTCTGAGTGATTGAGTAACAAACATCCATCCATACGTCTATCCTACCATTCATTCATCCATTCATCCAAACTTTCACATGTATAATATTAGTGTGATTAAACCTTTAACATGCATGCCAAATTCCATGTCCTTAAGGTGAAACGTTTCACGTTTGGCGGGAAATTCAAATTTCAAACAGTTTTTTTGTTCTTGTAGCTAGGCCGGGTAATTATATTAAACGATAATGATGTTTGCGAAAATTGATTATTATTCTTTACCTTGTTACCGTGTACCTATATGTAATTAGTACTACCATTCCTTGTAACCGTGTAACTATATGTAATTTTCTTGATTACGATTCTGATAAATTATAGATAACAAATGCTTATGCATTTCTAAATAAATAAAGGTAAGAAACGGAAATGCAACATTTCCAAGGAGTGTTGCTTCAACCGAGTGCTAGGAGGGTACCGATGCGTTCCTATGGAGATCCCGGTGCCCTCCGTCTAGCACAGATGTTGGCCACCGAGGGGGTTTTAGTGGGTGCAATCTCACAAAGCCTGGCTACACCTCAATGCAGCTGGGTATCTTTTGAAGATTTCCCACCCGTCAACAAAAAAAGGCCTTTGACCACAACTCACCTGATGTGATGGTGTGTGTCGAAGATCGTAATCGCGCCTAGCCTGCAATGGAAATTTTCTCCCAAGGGATGCTGGACAACATATAATTATTTGTTTAATATGTTGAGTACTACTTTTCGCTCAGTACCACAGTTCTGTGTAACCTCGCCTATGTAATTAGCGAAATTACATATCTGATAAGTAACAGATAAGAAATGCATTAAATAAATTGTGCAACACCTGATGAGATACGACATTCGCTAAACGACATTACGTTTTCTTAAAAAATATACATCATAAAAGTTTTTAAGACGCAACGGTCTTCAAAATGAGTTTTTCCAATAAAGTGGTGCTAGTAACTGGAGGCAGTTCCGGTATAGGAGCGTCTGCTGCCATTTCTTTCGCCAAAGAAGGCGCCGACGTCGCCATCGTCGGACGAAACGAGACAAGGCTCAACCAAGTCGCTGAAGAAATGAGTGAATTCGGCAAAAAACCTCTCATAATCAAAGCTGATGTCACCAAAGACGAAGAACTCAGAGAGATCATCAAGAAAACCATTGATGAATACGGAAAGTTAGATGTACTGATCAATAGTGCAGGTGTGCTAACACCGTTAGTGGAAATTTTAGACGAAAATCTGCCTGAAATTTACGACACAGTCATGAAAACCAACCTACGGTCAGTGGTTCTGCTGACGAACTTCGCTGCTCCTCATCTTGTTAAGACTAAAGGGAACATAGTGAATATATCGAGCGTTGCTGGACAATCGACAGTCAGTGATGCAGGATTCGGGTATACAGCATACGGCACATCCAAAGCTGGAATGGACCACTTCTCTCGTGTAGCTGCTTTGGAGCTGGCTGATAAAGGAGTCAGAGTCAACGCAATAAGCCCGGGACCCGTAGAAACGCCCATTATTGAAAAAAGTGGCAGCTCGGACTGGGCTCCTATGATAGCTCTTACTGCCCTGAAAATACTTACTCAGCCGAACGAAATTGCAGACTTGATTCTGTATTTGGCGAGTGATAAAGCGAGAAGCATTACAGGCAGTAATTTTGTAATTGACTGTGGTTTGTTATTGAAAATGTAAAATAGCCGGGTAAGTTCGAGTCGTGATTCGCCCACCGAGGGTTCCGTACCACCTCACAATAGTAAATCCAACTCGCACAAGTGTTTTTATTATTGTTCCTTTGATTTTAATTACAGATTTTGTGATACAATTTTGTTTCTATTTATCTTACCTCATAAACGACTTATGTAGATTTTGATTAGATTACATTGTTGACTACCCAAATGCTTTGATAATAATTCTATAGTTTGGATATGCCATCAAACTCGAGCTAGTACCGAAAATAGTCTGCCAAAACTGAAGGGGGCGAGGTAAAGACGTATTGCACACACTGACATATTCTTATTAGTTCTACAAACGCACACTTCAATATTAAGCGCACACAACGATGTGCTCAAAATGTATACGAATGGACGACCGAAGAGGGGGTGTAAGTGCTAAAGGGGAAACTGTGGGTGTAACGCTTCTATTTATTTATTTTTTCTGAGGTGTGGAGCATTCAAAGACGTATATAGTCGCTTTACTTAGTCTGTCGGCGGTTTTAACTCTCCATACTTTTCAACATTCAAATATTTTCTATGGAGTTTAAAACAGTAACATTCCATAAGTCAACACCATATGGTGCCGAATTATGGAACGTGACAGAGACGAAGCGATAGGAGACGAGACGTGCGTGATGAGTGAAAATATCGTTCCAAATCCACATTTTCTCCTCCGCTCCACTTTAGTGGAAACGGCGATAGACACTGACCGTGACTTTGCTTGACTTTGACTATAACTTATTTATTTATCTTCTAAAACTTCGAAACTGTCGATATTTCTAAATTATACTTGACACTGGCTAAATACATAAGATGTCTGGAACCATAATTTAAAAAAAGGTCATCAATGTGACATGGGCAGATTGGAGCTGTCATGTCAGGTGTGTGGTACCACGAGTAGGAGATGAGTAGGCACCACACAGATATACACAACCAGATCGGCAATATATTTCAGTGAAAGAGACAAATTGATATGGCTCAGCACAAGTACAAAAAGGACATAACTAGACTTTTTTGTCCTCATCGGCGTGG
Source organism: Agriopis leucophaearia (assembly GCA_949125355.1). NCBI lineage: Eukaryota > Metazoa > Arthropoda > Insecta > Lepidoptera > Geometridae > Agriopis > Agriopis leucophaearia. The sequence continues at coordinate 9,471,142 of OX421285.1, read as the reverse complement.
CCTGTTTTTTGGACCTGAAATGTCAAAATCTGACGGTTCAGTGCCAAACAAAACGGGTCTGAATATTGTTTATTGCATTTTTGGGTGATTTTATGTGATAAATGCGTGTTTCCTCTGAGAAATGGTTGGTTGTATCATTTTGGGCTGCAAGTACCGCAGTGAGAGAAAAAACGATGAAATATCATTTCACACGTAAGTAAACATATAGAGCTTGTAATGATCACCTAAATAAATTCAGGATATACATTCGTAAATATTTTATTCATAATTTTAGTCCGTTTTTTGGTCGTTTTGTGGTATTTCCTATGAGTTTTATCAAAATATTAACTGAGAAGAATAACAATCAATGTTGCCAGTTTATAAATGAAATTAACCACCACAATTAACATAAATTATTCGTTCTGCAGGTTTGATTAATTTGAATTTGTTTTTGCTTGGTAAATACATACAAAGTCAAATAATGAATCTATGTTACATATTCTATCGATTCGGAATTCCTGGTGTAATATTAAGACCATTTATACACGAAGAGCGGTATTTTACAGGAAAGGATTCCATTCCCTGAATGTTATGATTGTAAGCATATAACTTTATCCTTTATTATGTTAATAAACAACATTCTTACTAAGCCTACTATATAACTTTATTTCAGATTTGCGATTCGGATCTAAATATATTGTGTGGACGCAAGCAGCCCCGGTTCAGCCCATGACTCCATGGTATGGCAGAGTCGTCCACTGCATAGCCATTTCACTGAGTTGTCAAATGCTGGAGAGCAAGTGTTTTTGTTAGGTAATTCATCAAAATTATATATACACATGGAGAAATAAATTTATTTATGGATACTAATTGTGACTAGGTATGTACGTTTTGTAGGTGATAGTGGTTATCCTTTGCAGACAACAATAATGACACCAATATTAAACACAACAGAGGGAACTCCTAAGCATCACTATTATAAATTACACGCTGCATTGGAGTGTTGAAGGCTCGTTTCAGGTAATGTATTTAAATAATCTACTGAATGGTAACAAATAAAACTAGGGAGGTTCATTCATGTTTTTCCAGGTGAATTAAGTAAAAATAAATTTACTTTTTACAGATGTTTACTATCGTAGCAGCGCGAGCTTTACACTACGATCCCATCACTGCAGGGAAAATAGTGAATGCCTGCAGCGTGTTGGATAATATCGCCAACAGCAACAGAGTGCCCCTGACGCCACTCACGCCTGAAGAAGAGGACACGGAGAGGCAGCGACAGCACCAGGTAACTTTTATCACCGTTTGTTAGTTTGTCACAATGTGCTGCATCAAAATTAAACTAAAATATTGTAATGTGTGATGTATTTTATTAAATGTATTTACAGCTCATAATCAATATACTTAATACATACAAACATGTGAAGTTAAATGACAGCTTGTAAAAACACTAAAAAAACATTAAAAAGAAATTAAGTTCAAACATATCACACAGCACCCTTACGTAGCCTCTGTAGGTAAAGGTAGCGAGCACAGTGTAGTAATACGCAGGATTTTGAAACCAAGTATATGGGTGGCTATGCAACTGTCATGCGTAGGTGTGGTGCTTATCATCAGGCAAGCAACCTCTCTAACCGGAAGACGCAGCGTAGGTAGGTAGCCTCCCACTATAGATGAACCGATGACATTGTAAGAGTAGCGCATCCAGTGGATGCAGATGGCAGGCTGTCGTTCAGTGTGAAGGATAAAGGAGGAGACCTATGTTCAGCAGTGGAAGTCTTCTGGCTGATGATGATAATGAGCAACCTCTCGTCACTCGATAGTATAAAAAAGTCTCTTCTGTAATCATTTTCTGATTCCTATAGGTTGAAGGTCAATTAAGGTCTGAAGCGGAGAGCTTAATGGACTCGCAGAATCCGCGTAACCGACGTGTCCACCCCGTACTTCAACGAGGCCGGACATTGCAACAGGCTCTCGTCGATAGGCTGTGGAGAGAAAGAAGACTTTAAAAATATGTACTTAAGTATAACTATACAATAATGGCATGGGTTAAAACATATATACATTTCAATTTACTTTATAGGTCTTTGCATGACAGTGTAGGAAACATTTAATAATTAGTATCTAAACACCATAATTAAAATATAAAAACTTTGTTACAGATTACATTGGAGATGCGGCGATTATACAGTAACCAAAAATAAGATTTTATTTAAAACAGTTAATATTTTAATTTCATTAGAGATTCTAGTCCATAATCTCTTTATTTAATCTTCCCACTAGCCATGACCTCATGTTAATGTTTTTCAACTTAACCAGACCAAAGACCTAACATAATAAATAAACTTCATAGCCTGAGGTTAATAAAAGCAACATCAGCAGAAAACCACAGAAACTCTAATGGTATAATAAGGTTAACAATTATGAGCATTAGGTACTTACTATTTTGGCCACCTTCTGTCATCATCATCAGACCTTGAATATCACCCCTCCTAGGGGTATGTTACTCATCAAGACCATTCCAAATAGCCCAAACACAAAGGGGTTATCTTGTTGTATTCATTAGTTTTTATGACCACTTTCCGACTGCATCTTCAGAAAAGCTCCATGGTACCATATTAATGCATAGTCTCACTCTCAGACACTTCTTAATTTATCGAAAGGCTGATCTCCATCTCACTGTCCCAATTCTGAGGTATTTAGGTACATTTATTTACATGTTCCAGTTTACAGTACTAGGTAGTTACACCGCCAGCGCCAGTCGGGCACGCGATGTTTATTATGCCCTAGTCGCCTTTCGCGGAAGCGCCCACGCGTTATCATACGACCGCCGCACCTGGCATTCTGCTGAGACGGCGACTCTATCCGCCGACCCGATAGCTTAGGACTTAGTTTTAAGGCATTCAGTTGTCGGCTATTAAAATAAGCACATGTCTTTTTCATTAAATAATTAAACTTCAATTATATTGCATATTTTTAAAAAGCTCTTCCGCGCTTCCCTAAACAAGTCTGGCGCAGCCGGAGCGGATTTCCACGAGTTTCACGAGCGCCTTATCATCGCGATCGCCCTAAAATCGTCATCGCGGAAATAATCGTTCGCCGAAAACCGTCAAACTCGCGGACGTGGAAATTCCCGAACCAAATAAATACGACTCCTGCGGAAGCGTGAACGAGTGGCCGGCACTGTTTCAAGGAGGACATGGGACCCAGCAGCTTGTGAGTAAACCTTTTCACTTCCTGTGTTTCATATTCCTGTGTCTTTTCCACATTTTTCCTCGATCCCAAATAATCGAGCTTATTAATTGCGTTTATCTGATTTTGGTTTGCACAAAAATAGGCAGATCTGTTAAGCGTAACTAATTCGTATAGTGATAAGTAGTAGTAGTGCACATAAATAGGCAAGCTGATTTACACTAAAATTGGTAAATCAGTGTAGAAATTTAAGTAATTAAGTAAGTAATACTCTATAAAAATGGAATTCAAACCTATTCCTAAGGAATTTTTGTGTATCATCCCTAAATATGACGGGGATGAAAACCAATTGAATTTATTTCTGTCTAAGTGTGACTATGTGGTCGCCGGGTGTAGAATAGTAGGAAATTCGGCACAAAATCTATACTTGTTTCATGCTGTGTCGAGTAGACTTTCCGGTAGAGCTGCGACTCTACTTAGTGACCACCCAAATATAACCACGTATGAAAGTTTGAAAGAAATACTTACGCAACATTTCGGTGACCCTCGATCGGAGGAGTGCATAGCGATTGAACTAGAGACCCTTAAGCTCAAGCAAAGTGAAACGTACATAGAGTTTTGTCATAGAGTTCAAAATGTTAGAAGTTCCCTATTTGCAAAAGTAAATAGACTTACCGATGAAGGAATCAAAGCAGCGAAAATGATTTTGTACAACAACACGGCGCTTAACGTATTTTTATATAACTTGCCGGAAGACATGATTAGGATTGTCAGATTAAAAGGTTGCTCGTCCTTGGAAAATGCCTTAAGCATTGTGACTGAGGAAGTAAACTTCAAGTTCCAGTATGACGCGAAAAATAAGTTACTAAAACAAATGACACAACAGCCACTAGTTTCGCAAAGCTCGCAGATTACAGCGAAACCATTTACTGCAGTTCAAGGTTTAAAACCAGTGTTTAATTCGGCACCAAATAATAATTTTAAAAATAATTTCGGCATTCCCCAAAACAACTTTAAATTTGGCGTCCCGCAAAACCAAGGTGGTTTCAGACCAAATTTAGTTCAACAACCGAAATTCGCGCCGCCGCCCACACAAGGTCATCGATTTGGGATGACCCAAAACCAGCCTCAACGTAATTTCGGCCAGGCTCCCATGCAACGCGCGCCATTCCAATATGGTGGTTATAAATTTGGCATTCCCCAACAGCAAGGTTTTAAGTTCGGCATCCCGAACCAACCTCAGGCAGGCAACCAGCTTAGATTTGGTATACCCCATCAACAGGTACAGGCACCAAGGCTACAAGAATCGGACGTTTCGATGCGCACAGCACCAGTTAGACAAAATATGGTGGTGAACGAGTTGTTTTTCGAAGACACAACTCCTTGTCAGGAACCCGACTACGACATCAAACATAAAGAAGGAAAAATAAACTGTAATGCTGACGCCTTGTCACGCATTCGGGTAAACGCATTAGGTGAAAATGACGGCGTATCAATGGTAGTAAATGTAGACGAAAAGGAACAAAAATTACGACGCCACGTGGCAGATTTAACCAAAGAAATTATACGACTGGGTAAAGACCAAAATAACACTTCCTGCACCTCTACACCGCGCGAGCAAACACCTTCTCCGATAGAAATCTTATCCGATTCGGAGATAAGTACCCCGATAGATAACAAAGGCAGACGGTCTCCCTACTCCAACCAATCTTTAAGTAGCATCACTGCATCTGCATCAGAAGGACGCGACGATCTAAGTACTATAGGTACGGTCCATTCAGCTCAGGACCTTGATACGGATGGCATGCTTATACTACAAGAGGCTATAGACACCAAGCCGAACCAGATATTGGTATACACCTGGAGCAGAAATGAAATATCGGTTAAAGACTTATCTCGTGACAAACAAAAAGTTTTAGAGGTTCACCTACCTTCAGACAACCCAGATTTAGTTAAAAGATTTCTGAAAAGCTATATAAAACCCAAAATAAAATATTTCTTTTATTTTGAGGACGCATTACATCGCAAGCAGTTTTCAGAAGCAACCATATTCCTATTTCAGAAAGGAACAGTAAAGTTCTACGAGTGCACTAAGAGAGTAATTTATGTAGAGGAAGAACAAGAACAACGAGATATTGTGCTTAAATACCACGTAGGAAAGAATAGCCACAGAGGAATTAAGGAAACTTTAGTACACCTAAAACGTACCTTTTACTGGAATAACATGGACCAAACAGTGGCAAACATTATAAATGCGTGCGAACTCTGTAAGAAAATGAAATATGATCGAAAACCACTAAAACCGGAGTTACAGTTGACGCAAACCCAAATTAGGCCATTCCAGGAATTAATAGGTCGGGGAAAAAGTCTTTTCGTATTTTGTATGTATAAAGTTGTAGTAAAAATCTCATCGGTTGTACTGTTTGTATCTGGCTGGTTTTGATACCATTAAAAATATGACATTTTAAAAAAGGAATATAAAAAGTAAAAAGCAATTTCCCGCCATTTTTCAATTGTTTTTTTGTTCGATAAAATGAGTGAATCTAACGAAGAAATTCGATATATTGTGAAATTTTATTACAAAAAACTGAAAAATGCGACACAAGCCGCGAATAAAATTTGTGACATTTATGGACCTAATGCAGTGTCATCAAGAGTAGCACAATGTTGGTTCAAGCATTTTCAGTCCAGGAATTTTGATGTCAAAGATGCAGCTCGCTCTGGTCGCCCTGTTACGGATGAAGTCGATGCCATTTCTGAAAAAGTGGACCAAGATCGGCATATTAGTAGTTACGACGTAGCTGAAGACCTGGGGATTGACCACAAAACAGTTTTGACCCATTTGAAAATAACTGGGTATACAAAAAAACTCGATATTTGGGTGCCACACCAGCTCACTGAAAGAAACCAAATGAATCGTGTACTCATTTGCGATTCTCTATTGAAACGTAAAGAAACCGAACCGTTTTTTAAAAGATTGATCACTGGTGATGCAAAATGGATCACCTACGACAAGAATGTGCGCAAACGATCATGGTCAAAGGGCAGTGAAGCACCACAGACTGTAGCGAAACCCAGATTAACACGTAATAAGGTGATGCTGTGTGTATGATGGGATTGGAAGGGCATCGTTCATTATGCGCATTTACCGCCGGGCAAAACCATCGATTCGGATCTCTACTGCCAACAGCAGATGAGACTCAAACAAGAAATTGAGAAAAAACGGCCGGAATTGATCAACATAAAGAGTGTGGTCTTTCATCATGATAACGCCAGACCGCACACATCTTTGGCCACTCAGCAAAAATTTAGAGAGCTTGGTTAGGAAGTGTTAATGCATCCACCACATAGCCCTGACCTTGCACCCTCAGATTTCCACCTGTTTCGATCTCTTCAGAATTCTTTGGGTAGTGTTAGATTAACATCAAGAGAGGACTGTCAAAACTACTTGTTGCATTTTATTGATCAGAATTCCCAAAATTTCTACAGCAACGGGGTCATGTCACTACCTAAAAGATGGCAACAAGTTATCGAACAAAATGGTACATATATATTATAATTAAATGTAATTAAACTTGAAAAAAATATGTCTTGAATTTGTTTATAAAATACGAAGAAACTTTTTCCCCGACCTTATATTTATCGACACCTTTTCGATTGACGGAAAACAATACCTTACAATAGTCGACGCCTTCAGCAAACTAGGTCAAGCATTTGAGATCAGCACCAAGTCCACCCCTGAAGCAGTGAGAGCTCTCATAAAATACTTCTCCTTATACGGAACACCTAGCAGGATCAGCTCGGATCCTGGTACAGAATTTAATAATACCTTAATGAAGGAAATGCTAGCATTTTATAAGATCGACCTTCATATCGGCACCCCGCACAACCCTAACTCTATGGGAATAGTTGAGCGATTTCACTCGACTCTTATAGAAATCTATCGAATAGCTAAGTACGAACAAAAGGTGACGGACGCTGCATCTGTCATGAGCTATGCAATAATGTCATATAACCACACGATTCATTCTACTACAGGTCTTACCCCATTCGAGGTAGTTTTCGGCCATACTGAGTCCAATAGCGCATTTTACTTAGACTTCAATAAGCAGTTTACTCAACAATTGGTAAAAGAACACGTAAGACGGACCAAATACTTGTACGAATACTTGACGGACAAAATTATTGACAAAAAACAGGCTGAAATAAGGAAACGTGGCGGAGAGAAAGATTTTGATATAGACGTTGGCGACACAGTCTTTATAAAAGGAGTAAATACTAGGCGCAGTAAAGATAAACCGCGATACCAGAAAGCTCAGGTTACTGGAGCTATAGAGAGAAATGTAGCACCAGTTATGACTCATAATCGAAAAACAAAAGTTCCCATTAAAGACATCAAGCGCCCTCCGCAGGTTAATCCTTCTGGTGGCTCAAGTGGGGGCCCTTCAACTGCAGCGGATTGACAAGAACCCGGGACTATTACCTGTAAAGGAAGGTCAAGCCCTCGTCAGTCATGACTCATGGACTGTTATCAAGATCCTAGACTTAAAGCTTTTATTTGAGGAATTAGAATTAAATGTAGATAACTATTTAAGATTGAAAAAACAGATACATAACACCTTCGATACCAAAGCCTTCGATTCTGACTTTATTGAAGTAGAGGCACAAACAGATTACACTATGAATATGGCATTAGAAAAGTATAGACAATTGATACCATCGGTAAGATCTAAGCGCGGCCTAATTAACCCTCTTGGTTCATTAATCAATACGATAACCGGCAACCTTGACAATGAAGACGCTGTCATGTACGAAAAATTAATTCAAGCAGTAGAAACAAAACAGAACGTTTTAAATAATAAAATGACAATCGTTACCGAAATGGTGGGTACACTCACAAAAATGGCTAACTCTACCAAAAGCAATTTTATTAAAATAGAGGAAAGTATCCAATATATTAATCGGGGCTTAAACGAGTTGACATTAACACAATTAAGTAACAGAGCTATACATATCTACAACGCCTTTATACATAACCTCCAAACTCTCTACGTCAGATTTAACGAGATTGAAACGGCAATTGCTTTTGCTAAAGTTAAGCTTTTACATCAATCAATTGTAGACACAGATGAACTTATACCAATACTAAGGAAAATTGAGAAAACAGATAAAATTGTTTTCCCAGTCAGCTTAGAGAATATTATTAAAATAGAACAATGTATAGAACTGAAAGCGTACGTAAAACAAAATCAGATAAAGCTAATCATGCATATCCCCTTGATAAGAAACGAAGTTTTCAATTATTTTAAATTAATTCCTTTACCTGTCCATAATGAAGCCAACAGTGTAACCTCCCTTATTCTCCCTAAATACCCCTATGTCCTTGTGAAAGGGTTGAAAGCAAAGCCGCTCTCCCAGCCATGCAGCGAAATTGACGAAGCCCGTTTCTTGTGCTTCGAGAACGACGTCTTGCCACCCATCGAAGACAATTGCATTACTGAGCTCATGCAGTTTTCAACAAATATCACGAGCTGTCATCCAGTTCCTGTCACCATTGAGGATGTTAAAGCAGATCTAATACAGCCTAACTGCTGGATTATTTACGCAAAACCGGAAACTCTCCTTACAAAGTACTGCGAAGACGAGATAACACAAACTATTATTTCCGGAACTTATATTTTAACAACGGACGACGATTGCCAAGTTAGAATAAAAGAATTGAAGTTTAAGAAACACCAAATTCAAGGAAAAGATGTAACTTACATCAAGTTTCCAATAATCACCTTACCCACAATACGAACGAGCCCGTCAGATATGCAAAGAAAACCTGTCAACCTCAATGGAATTGATCTTGCCGATACTCAGTTTCTGAATTTTTTATTGCAGAAAAGTGGAAGTGAAAATAGTGATAGTGAAAATCATTTTAGTGCCTTAGATTATAAAAGTGATAGGATAGGAAATATATCGTTTTACATAGTGGCAGTAATCTGTCTAATACTGTTAGCCCTTAAGAATAGAATTAAGAAATTATGTACGATCTTAATGGGGAAAGCTCGAGATAATCCTCATCCCTCGGATAATCTCGAACTTACGGAGGGAGGAGTTACACCGCCAGCGCCAGTCGGGCACGCGATGTTTATTATGCCCTAGTCGCCTTTCGCGGAAACGCCCACGCGTTATCATACGACCGCCGCACCTGGCATTCTGCTGAGACGGCGACTCTATCCGCCGACCCGATAGCTTAGGACTTAGTTTTAAGGCATTCAGTTGTCGTCTATTAAAATAAGCACATGTCTTTTTCATTAAATAATTAAACTTCAATTATATTGCATATTTTTAAAAAGCTCTTCCGCGCTTCCCTAAACAAGTCTAGGTAAATAACAATGATGAAATCTATGGTAAATAACGATTTTGACTACATATCAATTTACTTTGCCCTTTTTATGCAATAAAATAATACCAATTATTGTTGTTTTACTTTTTCACAGATCTAAGTCACAAACAGAATACTTTTTCTGCTCATCGGGCAGGCTAAAACCTTTTAGGCCGTACCGCCTCATCATCTGTATTTTTACTGTTTTTTCCTTAAATTACATTTTAAAATTATGTTTGGTGTATTATATTTACTAGGAAGATATTTACAATCAATACAATCTATAATATAATCATTTAAGTGCCAAAAAAACAATGATAGTTTGGTATAAAATAATACAACTCGTGCTAGATTTTGACAGGCAACATCGAACGCAATTCCTACACGATTCCCTTGACACACAACTGAAACGAAATTGTAGATTTAGCAGAATACCCTTTTTGCCACAATCGTAATTGAGAGTCGTGGGAGTGGCAAAACAATGTGATTTTAAGTTAATTAGCAGAATTGACACCGATGTGACGGTGTGTGTCGAAGATCGTAATCGCGCCTAACCTGCTATGGGAATTTTCTCCCAAGGGATGCTGGACAACATATAATTATTTGTTTAATATGTTGAGTACTACTTTTCGCTCAGTACCACAGTTCTGTGTAACCTCGCCTATGTAATTAGCGAAATTACATATCTGATAAGTAACAGATAAGAAATGCATTAAATAAATTGCGCAACACCTGATGAGATAGGACATTCGCCAAACGACATTACGTTTTCTAAAAAAATATACATCATAAAAGTTTTTAAGACGCAACGGTCTTCAAAATGAGTTTTTCCAATAAAGTGGTGCTAGTAACTGGAGGCAGTTCCGGTATAGGAGCGTCTGCTGCCATTTCTTTCGCCAAAGAAGGCGCCGACGTCGCCATCGTCGGACGAAACGAGACAAGGCTCAACCAAGTCGCTGAAGAAATTAGTGAATTCGGCAAAAAACCTCTCATAATCAAAGCTGATGTCACCAAAGACGAAGAACTCAGAGAGATCATCAAGAAAACCATTGATGAATACGGAAAGTTAGATGTACTGATCAATAATGCAGGTGTGCTAACACCGTTAGTGGAAATTTTAGACGAAAATCTGCCTGAAATTTACGACACAGTCATGAAAACCAACCTACGGTCAGCGGTTCTGCTGACGAACTTCGCTGCTCCTCATCTTGTTAAGACTAAAGGGAACATAGTGAATATATCGAGCGTTGCTGGACAATCGACAGTCAGTGGTATTGCATTCGGGTATACAGCATACGGCACATCCAAAGCTGGAATGGACCACTTCTCTCGTGTAGCTGCTTTGGAGCTGGCTGATAAAGGAGTCAGAGTCAACGCAATAAGCCCGGGACCCGTAGAAACGCCCATTATTGAAAAAAGTGGCAGCTTGGACTGGGCTCCTATGATAGCTCTTACTGCCCTGAAGATACTTACTCAGCCGAACGAAATTGCAGACTTGATTCTGTATTTGGCGAGTGATAAAGCGAGAAGCATTACAGGCAGTAATTTTGTAATTGACTGTGGTTTGTTATTGAAAATGTAAAATAGCCGGGTAAGTTCGAGTCGTGATTCGCTCACCGAGGGTTCCGTACCACCTCAAAATAGTAAATCCAACTCGCACAAGTGTTTTTATTATTGTTCCTTTGATTTTAATTACAGATTTTGTGATACAATTTTGTTTCTATTTATCTTACCTCATAAACGACTTATGTAGATTTTGATTAGATTACATTGTTGACTACCCAAATGCTTTGATAATAATTCTATAGTTTGGATATGCCATCAAACTCGAGCTAGTACCGAAAATAGTCTGCCAAAACTGAAGGGGGCGAGGTAAAGACGTATTTCACACACTGACATATTCTTATTAGTTCTACAAACGCACACTTCAATATTAAGCGCACACAACAGCAAACGATGTGCTCAAAATGTATACGAATGGACGACCGAAGAGGGGGTGTAAGTGCTAAAGGGGAAACTGTGGGTGTAACGCTTCTATTTATTTATTTTTTCTGAGGTGTGGAGCATTCAAAGACGTATATAGTCGCTTTACTTAGTCTGTCGGCGGTTTTAACTCTCCATACTTTTTAACATTCAAATATTTTCTATGGAGTTTAAAACAGTAACATTCCATAAGTCAACACCATATGGTACCGAATTATGGAACGTGACAGAGACGAAGCGATAGGAGAAGAGACGTGCGTGATGAGTGAAAATATTATCGTTCCAAATCCACATTTTCTCCTCCGCTCCACTTTAGTGGAAACGGCGATAGACACTGACCGTGACTTTGCTTGACTTTGACTATAACTTATTTATTTATCTTCTAAAACTTCGAAACTGTCGATATTTCTAAATTATACTTGACACTGGCTAAATACATAAGATGTCTGGAACCATAATTTAAAAAAGGTCATCAATGTGACATGGGCAGATTGGAGCTGTCATGTCAGGTGTCAAAGTTGGAAGTCGGTACCACGTACCACGAGTAGGAGATAGTAGGCACCAGCAAAGAGAATATAAATAGAGAGTACAAGTAGCGGCACGAAACTTTAGCGCTGACCGTTATTGCCGCAGAAGTAAAAAATAAGATACCTGAGGGGAGCTAGCGGGATGAAGGGCGGGCGTGCGAAGCGCCGATTGGCTCTCCAGTCGCATTACGTTCCCCGCACTGATACGACGCCCCGCGCACATCCAGTGTACATCGCGTTCTGTCTCGTTCTGTCGCGTGCGCGACAGTACCCATGCGCAGCTATCCCCGCCGCGTATCGTTCAGCCAGCGCTAGACTTACGTGCCGCTACTTGTAATAATGTCATTCCTCCTGACATCCCTCGTCCCATCTCCTTTAAATGTCTCCTCTCCCTTGTATTTACTCAATTTATTTATATTCTATGTAAATTTAAAGTTAATAACATAAAGTTGTAAATACCTACATGTAGTATATTCCCCGTAATTATTATATTGTTTTTTTTTCTTTCTATGTCGTTAAAGAATGTAATTTGTTTGTGTAAATATGTTAGATGATAGTTATAATTATCTTTGTTTTAGTGTACCTACATAAACGCGCTCCGTCTGGAAAATTCACGGTGAAATTATAATCACCGTCCAAATTAGTGTCTACCGGACACTCCGTTTGATGGTTTATCCCAGTACGTTGCATTGGCGAAATTGTGGTGGCTCCGCTCCACAAGAGAGGCCATTAAATAAGTGTTGAAGTTAAATAGAGAGTAGGTAAATATTAACAAAAGCAAAACGATTGAAAACATAAAAATAAATTCTGTCTGTCTGGGCGAGTGAGTTATTTTGAGGATCTTGACCACTTACATCGATCGATAAGACAAGCTACAAGGCGGTTTTTAATCCTTCGATACGATAAATTATTGTTATATCGGGAATAACGAAATGGAATACAAAAATCTAACACATACACACTCACTCCACAATAAAACACAACTTTACAGTTTTGTTTTCCAATAAGGTTGTGATTCGTGCAGCAGATATTCAAATGGAAATCTATAAACTACAGTCTTTTCCGTGTTATTTTAAATTCAGCTTTATGAAATACATTTCTAAGCCTTTTTTTTATTTGCACCTTGATTTGGTTAACTGGCGTAGCTTAGAAATATCCCAAACACCAAAACCCCACGGGTAGGTGGCTCGTTCAGCGCCGGCCTATTCTATCAAAGAAGAAATATTTCGTAGTGAAGAAATATTTACCGCGCAGTGCGGCTGGTTCCGAGTGTTTAAGATTAGGAAATACTCTCAAAGTGAGTTACCCGATATAGCCCACTGGATTAGCAAGTTGAAGTGGCAGTGGGCAGGGCACATAGCACGCAGAAAAGATGGCCGATGGGGCCGAAAGGTTCTCGAATGGAGATCACGGACCGGTAAGCGCAGCATAGGATATCCACCCACAAGATGGACAGACCACCTAAAAAGACGCAGGAAAACACTGGATGCAGGCCGCTTCCAACCGGCCCTTTTGGAAATCGATGGGGGAGGCCTATGTCCAGCAGTGGACGTCCTATGGCTGCAATGATGATGATGATGTTATCCGCCAGTGTGAATTCGCTTTAATCAAGCAAATTTTCACTTTTCGACCCTCATCTCATGGGCTATATGCGGACATGAGTTGAGGTGGTTTAGGGGTCCGGATCCCCACTAGCATACGACGAATAAATCGTCGAATATTCGACAAATTGATCTGTGCCACAAAAATATATATGCGCCGCTCGGTAGTCATAGCAACGGTTTTTTTTTGCAGTGGCACCGAACTACAGCTAGGTGAGAGAAGCGCTTAGAATTCTCTTTTCTGTGTCCGGACAAAAACTTTTTTTACATTTTTGTACCCATGGACACCCCCCATATGAAAGCTATAGCTACGCTCATCCCTCATCTCATTTACTGTTCTCATTTCCAGCTTACAACCTAACATGGAAAGAAACGACCGGCTCCTGGCAAGACACATGGAGCAACAAAGAAACCACCCTTCAGGGGGTGCAAGAATACACCCTCCAGGGTTTGAAGTGTGGAACAAAGTATTCAGTGAGGATAACGGCGGTGAATGCGGTGGGATCATCGCCTCCGGCTTATATCGATGTAGCTACGTTAGGAGGAGGTAAGTGTCAAGGTGTCTGATCATCATCAGTTTATGTTCCCACCTCTGGGTCACATGCCTTCTCTCAGAGAGAGAGGATGGGCCCTAATCCAACAACCATGCTGGCCCAGTGCGTGTTGTTGAATTTAATTTATGTATTTAAATCAAATCAAATTATATATTTGTCAGAACACACGTATCTCATGTCCTTGCCAGGTACGGCGTACAAATGTTAGTTTTTTATATATATTATTATTTTATATTAGTAAGTTTTTGTTAAAGTTAAAAAAAGGTAATTATGTCTAGTCTGTGTTAGAATATTGTCAAAATCATATTTTAGGTTAGTGGTGTTAAACTTTTGAATTTCCTGGACATACTGGTTTCCTCACTATGTTTTTCTTCACCGTTGTTGAATGAAGTCTAAACTGAACATAATTTATTCAAGAACTAAATAAGTCATTGTTGCAGGGTCGAGGATTGAACCGTGTGCCGTCAGATTGTAAAGCGCACTAGCGCTACCGCTCGGCCACCATCGCACTAGTTATGTTACATCACTCAAGTAATCATCATCATAATCAGCCTGTCTTAGTCCACTGCTAGACATAGGCCTCTCACAAGACACGCCTCTTAGTCTGATATTTGGTTTTTCGCTTCCCTCCACTGCCAACTGATTTACGTATATCGTTACTCCATGGACCCTCAGTGTCCTATTCTACGTCCCTACGATTACCTGAACAGAGGGATGAAAACAGTACTTTTAGTAACAGGGAAATGATTTTCCCTGCTGCCTAAAAATATAAAGCCATGTCCCAACTTTTTATATAGCCAGACTTAAATCGCAGCGAATTATTAATGAATTTAAATTATTAAAATTAATTACCACACCGTCGCTTACCATCAGGTTGACCTATTATATATTTTTAAAAAATATAGGGGTGTTATAATTTTATCTGCGTGTCTGAACAGAAGATCATCAGCTCTTTTATCAAAAGAAAGAAAGAAAGGAAATCAATTTATTCGACATTAAATAAAACACCTTTTATCTAAAGAACACAAATTATTGTCGATTGGGTCCATCTCGGCATTAATTTATTTACTTATTTACACGCTATTCAAACAAAGGATACATTATATAAACTTAAATGATTTCACCTTAACTATCGCATAACAGAAAATAGATCAAAAATAGTAAGCCCTGCGAAGCAGTCCTCACTAGGATGACCCGTAATGCTGAAAGTCCAAGACTATCAGCGCCGGTTTTCCAGTTATTTACCCTCGAATTTACAGTTATTAAAACTAAAATAACTATAATACTACTACCATGCTATCGGTGGTTCTTATACATTTTTGAAATCCCATTCCAGTGCCCATAGCCCCAACTACGACGGAATGGCTGTGGAGTAATGCGACCCATATCTACATACAGCTGAGTGGATGGGACGACAACGGATGTGAAGTGACTAGTGTCGAAGTGGACTATAGGGAGTACGGCAGTAAGACATGGAGAAAGGGTGATAATAAACTGGTAAGAACATAGAAGGCCGAAAATAGTACACCTTAGTAAAGCTACTGACAGATATGCTCATATAAATAAACCGGCCAAGTGCGAGTCGCGCTCGGGAACTGATGATCATCATCATTAGCCATAAGACGTCCACTGCTGAACATAGGCCTCCCCGTTAACCTCCACACTGAACGACAGCCTGCCATCTGCATCTTCTGGATGCCCGCGACTCGCACAGTGTCGTCAGTCCACCTAGTGGGAGGCCTACCTACGCTGCGTCTTCCGGTTCGCGGTCTCCACTCAAGAACCTTTCTTCGCCAACGGTTCTAGCGATGTGGCCTGCCCATTGCTACTTCAACTTGCAAATTTTAATAGCTAAGTCGGTGACTCTGGTTCTTTGTCGAATATCCACGTTCCGGATTCTATCGCGCAAAGAAACTCCGAGCATAGCTCTCTCCATTGCCCGTTGTGACATCACCAAATCACCATTGATGAGGCCAAAATCATCACACGAGGAAAAACAGAGGAAAGTATTTTAAAGAACTGTTTTCATAATGAAATCGAAACCTACCACAACCGTTCTGTCTACCTTTTCCAGCCACATTTATAATGCTTGTGGCCCCCGTAAACAGAGGCCCCCCCCCCCTAATTGCGGTGGGCCGTTGTTAAGTGTGCAGTGATAACCATTCTGTTTGGAATTTTCAGCCTCAAATAGAGCATCCGTGGCCCCCGTACACAGCGGGGCCTCCGACTTCGTTCGCGGTGGGGCCCTTACTACCTGCACAGTGGTATCAACTACGAGTAGCAGTTACTAATTCGGCTGGACGAGATACACATACTTATAACTACGCTACAACCACTCTACAAGGAGGTAAAAGATGTTTTCGCACCACCTGCGTGTCTATTCTGTAAGCTAAGTGAACGCGCAAGTGAAGTGATAAGCTAAGTGAATGTGATATTTCTTGCCTGTTTCTGCAGGTAAATGTCAAAACATCGAATTATAAAGGTAAGGGACTACAGTCAACGGTGATTATACGACATTTTGACATTTCTCTTTAGTAATGGACAAGAAAAATACACGTTCGCTTAGCTTATCACCTCACTTGCGCGTTCACTTAGCTCGCAGAATAGACCACCTGCTCGACAATGTCCAATTACATATCATGCAACCACAACGTAAAGTAAAGCATTATCTCTTAAGGGGTATAAAGTTGTATGAAACTCCCTAGGGAATAAAGTGATTTGAATTTGGAACGTCAAATTCATATGACATTGTAAAGAGGTTTGTTCGAAAATTCACCCCAAGCGGGATCTCAGTGCAGGTCTTATTCATCATCAGCCAAAAGACGTCCACTGCTGAACATAGGCTTCCCCCTTTAACCTCCACACTGAACGACATCCTGCGACCTGCATCCACTGGATGCCCGCGACTCTCACGATGTCGTCGGTCCATCTAGTGGGAGGCCTACCTACGCTGCGTCTTCCGGTTCGCGGTCTCCACTCAAGAACCTTTCTTCCCCAACGGTTAGTTCTAGCAATGTGGCCTGCCCATTGCTACATCAACTTGCAGATTTCAATAGCTCTATGTCTGGATGGCAATGCGCTGCGCTCGTTACCCCGAGATATAAGATGTCAAATCTCTGTGTGCCCTCGACTGCCTCGGTGGCTCAGTTGGTAGTGATCCTACTTTCTGTGCTTGGGGGCGTGGGTTCGATTCCCATATAGGACAAACATTTGTGTGATGAACATTTGTGTTTGTTCTATGTCTGGGTGTTAATATCTATTTAAGTATGTATTTAAAAATATATATGTATGTATATCAGTCTCTGGCAGCCATATTACAAGCTTTGCTTAGTTTGGGGTCAGATGACCATGTGTGCAATAATGTCCCAGATATTTATTTATTATTTATTATTATTAATTTCGCCGGAAACATTTGCCCTTCAATCCGGAACACAGTAGTGTTTGCACACTACTGCTTGGCGGTTGAATAACTGGCAAAGGTGGGGTACTTCCCCAAGCGGACTCTGCAAAAGAGTCCTACCGCTACAGAAAAATGTATATATGCAGCAGTGGACGTCTTCTGGCTGATGATGATGATGTTTACTGGCTGATGATATGTCGTCATCATCATCATTTCAGCCATAGGACGTCTACTGCTGGACATATTCTCTCATCGATTTCCAAAAGGGCCGGTTGGAGGCGGCCTGCATCCAGCGTTTTCATGCGGTCTCTTTTATTTTGTCTGTCCGTGATGTGGGTGGATGTTCTACGCTGCACTTACCGTTCCATGGTCTCCATTATTTATTCTTGATGATGTGTGATGTGATGAAAAGCTGCAGCATTGCTTATTGTTTCAGAGACCATCGGCCCGCCCACCGAGTTCTTCGACATTAACATGGTGGTAATCATTTGCAGTTCCATCCTACTCATGCTGTGCTCCCTCACGTGTGT
The DNA here is from genome assembly GCA_949125355.1 of Agriopis leucophaearia. Taxonomy (NCBI): domain Eukaryota; kingdom Metazoa; phylum Arthropoda; class Insecta; order Lepidoptera; family Geometridae; genus Agriopis; species Agriopis leucophaearia. Next base: position 9,453,003 of record OX421285.1, on the reverse strand, counting down.
TTACATTCTGGTCAAGCGACACAAGTGAGTATCATTGTTTTTATATATTTTTTAATGACCTGGGGTACAGAGTCCTTCAATCGGAATAATAATAATTGTCAATATAAAAACCGACTTCATAAAAATGACAGAACTGGACCAAATTGAAATGGGACCACACAGGAAGCACGAGCTTTCAAATAAAAAAAGAATCATCAAAATCAGTTCACCCAGTCTAAAGTTCTGACGTAACAAACATAAAAAGACTATGCCCTATTTTTTTCCTGGCAATTTTTTCCTATATGTTATAAGAAAAAAATCCCAGGCCAATCTTTTTCCATCTTTGCTTAAGCATTTTTATTATATCTGCCAAAGTTGGGCCAACTTTTTGGCCCAACTTTGGCATCTGACTTAATTCCTGCCTTGCTGCTGACTTTGCCGCGACCAACTGACTGAATTCAATTAAAAAATTTCAGCCACCAACATCTAACAGAGTACCGTAACTCCCTGACGACAGAGTGTAAGTCGGAACGAAGCAACGTCACAATAAACACTCCACAAGGTGTTCCATCGGACATCAATAGAGTGTACAGCACTCCAGTACACTTGACTGCAGATGCAAAGCACGGTGAGTCTTATTCAATACACAATAGGGGCCTTACTTAAAAACGTTACTCAAGTTGATCTATGTTTTAAAATGCTCTCTCAACTTCTCGCTGATGGCAACCGTCACACGTGAAAACAAGACGGAGCATATTTAAGCGTATGTCAACTTGAGTAACGTTTTTAAGTAAGGCCCTAGTAGTATAGTAATTTAGATAATAGTAGAATAGAAATAGTAGTTTTTTTATATTTATCTTTTTTATACTTATATTATATTAGTATACTAGCTGCGCCCCGCGGTTTCACCCGCGTGGTGATGAAAATCGGTGATGATGATGATGATGAAAAGTAACCTATATGTTAATCCGGTACATAAGCAATGTATATTCCAAATTTCATTTAAATCCATCCAGGCGTTTCTGCGTGATTGAGTAACAAACATCCATCCATCCATACATCCATCCATCCAAACTTTCACATTTACGAGTATAATATTAGTGGGATTATCGTTATTGTAAGTATTAGTGTGTATCACTATTTAGTATGTATTATTATTATAATGTACGTTTAAATTATTTATAACACTATTAAATATTGCACGCCCTGCCTTCTACCTCCTGTATGAATCCTCTGCATCCTAAGGTTGCCTGGAAGAGATCGCTCTTAGCGATAAGGCAACAGGCGAGTTGGTGGTCAACGTAGTTTTTTTTTAAATTCTTACTACAAATTACATACACAAGACATGAAAAAACAGCTTAAAACTAGTGCCACAATCGGCGGCCTTATCGCTAAGAGCGATCTCTTCCAGGCAACCTTAGGATGCAGAGGATTCATACAGGAGGTAGAAGCCAGGCGTGCAATATTTAATAGTGTTATAAATAATTTAAACGTACATTATAATAATAATACATACTAAATAGTGATACACACTAATACTTACAATAACGATAATCCCACTAATATTATACTCGTAAATGTGAAAGTTTGGATGGATGGATGTATGGATGGATGGATGTTTGTTACTCAATCACGCAGAAACGGCTGGATGGATTTAAATGAAATTTGGAATATACATTGCTTATGTACCGGATGTTGGCAACAGGCGAGTTGGTGGTCAAACGCAGAAGCGACGATATGGTCGAAGATGAAGCACGCAGACTTAGAAGATACCTATTCACCCTTGCGTTATAACAATTCGGGATGAGGGTTACAACTAAAAGCGACTTTTTACAAAAAACAAGTTACATGAATCTTTTCTATTTCCAGAGCTGTACGAGATAAGTCCGTACGCGCAGTTCGCGCTTGGTTTCCGTACGTTCGGCCATCAGGACAACCAAGAAGCGCCCACAAGATTGCATCTGCCAGGGAATAGTAAACCTAGATACGATAGTGGTAAGTAACTTCTTGACTGACCGCCAACTCGCTTGCAGTTAGCGTTGTCTACGATGGAGCACGCTTGCCTAGATGAAACCGATTCACTCGTGATTCGTAGACACCCAAATTGTAACTACTTTCATTTTTCCTAAAAATATTTATTACGTCTGAACTCTAACTCACAATGACATAAGGTGGCATTTCTTTGTTTAAATCTTCGCTAAGAAATTTATGAATTTTCCTATGGTAATAACCACAGGAAAAAGAAGTAAATAGAATGAAAATGAGAAGGAAACTCTGTCGCCAGGAACTCTGTCTGTCTGTCTGTCTGACAGATATGTGATTGAACATTCTTATTTATGTCAACGCGTCGAACTCCGCGTCACAGTTGCTATGGGTATATATGGGTGCAAGTTGCTACAACAAATTTCTTACAAAAATGCCTTGACAGCCGTTCTAATAGAAAAAGTTTGCTTGTTTCTTTTCTGTGGTAATAACGCACTGATATTAATGATCGAGTTTTATTATCTATTATCGGCCTATGTTTTGTACCCTTAGTACAAGATTTGATAGTTTTCGAAAACTTTTTTCGTTTTCGTATTGTTCAAATCTTGTACTAAGGGTACAGCAGTGGACGTCTTCTGGCTGATGATGTTAACGATGAATTTATGGATGGAGTGGCTATTTTATAATGTTTTATCACTTAGAAAGTTTAGTTCTGAATAATAGCACTTTCTAATTCAAACAGACGGCCCCGTTAGCTCTGTTGGTAGTGAACCTGCTTTCTGCGCTTGGGGGCGTGGGTTCGATTCCCACCGAGGGCAAACATTTGTGTGATGAACATTTGTGTTTGTTCTGTCTGAGTGTTAATATCTATTTAAGTATGTATTTAAAAATACATATGTACGTATATCAGTCTCTGGCAGCCATATTACAAGCTTTGCTAAGTTTGGGGTCAGATGAACGTGTGTGCAATAATGTGCCAGATATTTATTTATAAGTTTTTTTGCTAAACTACGTTCGTATTCGTCCCTCTTAGAGTGGTAATTTTTATTGAGTGGGATCCATTCGGTGATTCTTATCTCTAAATGTTATTCCGTGTTAATTGCAGAAACAAGTTTTCAATTGAGATCCGAGTCCGAAGAAAGTGACTGTGTGTCGAGGACAACGACATTGAAAAGTGCACCGAGAAGTAAGCATCTTCACACTAATATTTGAAACTAGCTGCGCTCCGCGGTTTGCCCCGCGTGGTGATGAAAATCGACGATGATGATGATTATGAAAAGTAGTCTATGTCTGTCTGTGTGTGTCTATCCAGGACATAAGCAATATATATTTATAAGCAATGTATATTCCAAATCTATCCGTTTCTGCGTGATTGAGTAACAAACATCCATCCATCCGTCCGTCTGTCCGTCCGTCCGTCCATCCATCAATCCGTTCAAACTTTCACATATATGATATCAGTGTGATGTATCTGTGTCGGTGTATCTGTAATCGAAAAGTGAGCTCACTTTTCGTTGGAGTTTATTTATTCTTAGTAGTTATAGTCTATAAACTTACATATAGAAAGAAAGAAAGAAAGAAAGAAAATAAATTTTATTCGGCACCTTTACAAAAAACTTATATCTAGAGGATACAATCAGTGTCGAATGGGTCCGTCTCGGCATAAATGCTGAAAGTCAAGGACTATCAGCGCCGGTTTTCAGACGAACCCTTGAGCTTACACTTACAATACACTTAACACAAATTTACATATATATTTTTAATTATCTATATGCAATTTAAACAAATAAGACATAGGAAACAGAAAAAAAAAGTAGGACACAGAATAAGTATACCAAAATTACGGTACTAAAATATATGGAAAAACAACAGAAATTATACATAACAACAAGACAGAGTATTTAATAACAATAGTAATAAAGACAGCAGGAACGAAAAATTTATTGAAATAAAAAAATGGACCAAACGGAAAAAATAAATAAATACATAAAACTATATTAACTAAACAGCACAACCACAGAAAATATATAAATATATTTTACATACACCTACCTTCCCACATAACATGCAACACCAGTAGGTGTTACTTCTAAATGTAAGACAAATCAGCATTTACCACACCATGCTGACGCTGTTGTTCAATAAGGAATTTTTTAAGGTGTAACCGAAAAGTAGTCAGCGATTTCAAGTGTTTGATGGGTGGAGGTATGTTATTCCAGCATTTGGTCGCTGCGTAACGGAAACTGCCAGTGAAATTAACAGTGCGGTGCCGCTGCGTGAACAACTGCTGGGAACATTGCCTTCTATAATTTCGCCTGCTGTCAGCGCCCCAGTCCAACTTATCGTACAAATAAGCAGGACCTTTATATTTGATAGTGCCGAAAAGCAAGCACGCAAGATGAAACTTACGACGAGATTTCATTTTCAGCATGAATTTATTGTTCAGGAACGGAGTGACATGAGTTCTCGGTGGTATAGAAAAACAGAACCTAGCGCACGCATTTTGGACTCTCTGTAACAGACGCTGCGTACGGCACAGGAGACGAGGACCATACACAACGTCTGCGTAGTTCAGTTTCGACAGCACCAAAGACTCCACTAATTGGACCCGAAGATCTTCGCATAAAAAAGGCCTGAGTTTATAGAGCGTTTTCAACCGGAAAAAACAATTACGAACAGAATCCGCAATATGCTTCTCAAACCTTAGTGCTTCATCAACGTTTAGTCCCAGGTTACGCGCCTCATAAACTCGTTCCACTACCTGACCCTTTAGACTTAAAACAATGTTCGAGGGTAGCGAAGCAAGCTGGTGCCTACTGCCAAAAACCATAAATTTTGTCTTAGCAGGATTAAGCAAAAGACAATTAGCGTCCGACCACGAAACCACTCTGTTTAAATCTTCCTTCAAATCATTTAATGCGTTCTCAAGATTATCTGGCTTGAAATGGATATATACTTGTATATCATCTGCGTAGATGTGATACTTACACATTTTAAAACAACTGATAACATCAGCGCTAAACATGGAAAACATAATTGGACCTAAGATGGAGCCTTGCGGTACGCCTCTATATATTTCATATACACCTACAAGCGCCTGCTAGCGCCTCTGCCGGATGGTATGCGAAACTTTTGTTAAACGCTGATTGGTTGCCAACGACCAATCAGCGAGCAGCATTTATCTTAGAAATTTATCAACCAATAAAAAAATATTATGTGTTATGTATATAACTATCGACCCGCCCTGGCTTCGTCCGGGTGTAAATTTTATTATTATTTTGTATAAACATTCCGTGAAAAATGATCTAATTTATTGTGAAAACCGAATCAATATCAGTTGCGTGGTTTTGCAGTTAGCGGCTACACAGACAGACGGACACGGAAAGAGACTTTATTTTATACTAAGTACGTAGAGATAATATCCTTCGCTGAGCTTGTTATTTGTAATACATGAAACACCAGTAAAATAGCTTATTCTGTTTATTTTTCCAGAAGCCTGCAGAATACCACACCACAGGTAGCTGAAGAATAGCTAAGAAATAGAATTATTTAATTAGTCATATCCATCAATGGGGTTGTGTTCACTTTTGTCAATACATATTGTAAACGAATTTTGATCATTTTAGTTAGAAATTTAAAACGATATTTTTCGTAACAATTTCTGCTAAATTATAACGAAATTGACATTTCAAATTAAGAGTCATCATAGGAAAAAAAATTACACAAATAAGTAATACCGTAGAACGAAAATGAGTAATGGAAACACAGTCCATCGATAGGTAAACGGTAGCGAGTCTATGGCCCAAGGGATTTATGAAGACGTATTAAAATATGGCGTACACAATGTAAACCAAAACTATTCAGTTTATTCAGTTTTATGTACAAATGTATATGAATGGAAGCAAAAAAAGCCTTAAACATATACTTAAACTAAAAATCTAAAACAAGATATTGTCCGTGTGGTAGAGTACCGAGCACGCTGGATGCATTCCCGCGATGAATTGGCAAAGAAATTATCTGCGCTAAGAATGAGCTAGCTCTCATCACCAGCGGCGTCGACTAATTGTGGCGAAATTTGTTTAAAAAACTTTTTGGTACATGGACCCCATGGACCAAAAGTTTCAACGCCAAGTGGCACAAATATATATTCACCTGAAAGTGATCCATACTTGCGCCGCTTGGCGTCTTCTGCAGCCTCCGCCGCGGCTCCGGTCCTTTGACTTGTAACCCTGAGGTGAGAAGGGGCTAAAGTATCGACGCATGTAGCGTCCCAAACGAGAGCCCTTCCCCGCTCCCAGGGGATCAGAGTTAAGCCATCAGGGCGTTTGCCATCATCTCGAACTATCCCCACCGGCTCTTGAACAGCAGGGTTGATGGTGGCAAGCGCCCGTTTGATGATATCATTTATGGAGCCGTGGCGGGAGAATCTACCGGCACTACGTTGGCAGTGGAGTCCATGAAGTCCATTTTTGTCAACGCCGCTTCCACACGGACACAAATGGCGTTCGACAATAGCAGCCCCTAACCAAAGACCAATGGCGATACAATACCAATAAATACCAAACTATTATATTAACTATTATTAATTATCAGTCTGGTTTGATGTACTTTTTATTGTTTGAAAGTTGACTTGATCTAATGAGTGCTTAGCTATAAAAAAATATGTTGCCTTATTTTTTTACGTCTCATACAAGCTGACAGGCCGCCAGGTGGTAAGTGATCACCGTCACCTATACCTGCAACATCAGGGGCATCACAGATACATTGCCGACATTTGAAGACTAATAACAGCGCAAAAAAATGCGGTGACCATCATGCCAGGCTCCATACTAAAATGTTACAACCTCTTTCCAGAAAATGTATGACATAAAGAAGTTAGTTAATTCCTGATCGCAGTATTATTGTTTCGTAATGAATTTTAATAAATTTTATATTATGTACTATTTTATAATAGTAATTAATTTTCATATCACATTGTATAGTCTAGTCTACTATATTTAAATGTATAAGTCAATAAGTGACTAATTAATGTAATATCGAAGTAGCCAAATTAAAATTATCTTCTAAAAGACTGATTATTTAATGTTTATTTTAAATTTAACTTGTAAATCCTCGATTTACTTTGAAAATATTTAAGGATTTCAAAAATATTGAATAAATTAATGTTAGAAATTAATATACCCATGTTGTTTTATTTAAAAACTGGTGCTAACTTTCAACCCTTTTTTCCTCCCTTAATCCGTCTCTTGCGCAAATTAACATAGCCTATACTTCAATCTGGTCATAGCTAAGCAAATTCGTCAAAACCATTTACGCATTAAAATCCTTCCAGTGGTTTAGATGTCCGTGCAAACAAACAGACAGACACAAATTCTAAAAACTGTCTCAACGTGTTCAGCTGCATTGCAGATTTTTTTATCTCCACTTTTTTATTATACTCGTATGTATAGATAGATGAATTTTCCTGACTAACGAAAGCTTGGTGCCACAGAAAGCGGTCAAGGGTCAGAGTTCTCGCGATACTGTTCGGAGATCATTTATATTTATTAATAGGCTTGCGTTTGACCACCAACATGCCTGATGTTAAGCGATGATGCGGTCTACGATGGAACACGCTTGCCTGTAGAAGAAATCGGTTTAATCTTGATTTGAAGACACACAGATTGTAACTACCGGGGAACACACATTCAGGCAGCGCATACTAAGCAAGACTAGTACCTAGTTCGCACAAATAAAAGTGGAATCAAATAGCGTTTCGTAAGCGATCATTGTTTGGAGACTAGCTTTTTCCTGTTGTAGGATTTTGGCGTCGTCTAACTTATGCATTTGCCAGGGTCTTATATAGTCAAGTTTTATTGAATTTCGTCAAACAAGTCATAGTCTGAGTCAAGCATAGAAAGTCGCGGTCAAGTTGAAGTCATGGCCTAGTAAAGTGGTGGTGGCTTTACAAGAGGCTTGGAAATGTTAACACGTCGAGGATTGTACACTTTTTTAACATACTTTCTTAATTCGACTGAATTTTTTTGTTTGTTACCCCAGAACTTTCGACGGATGAACTAATTTGATGTTTTTTTTATTTTATTTAAAAGCTGGTACTTCTTGTGTGGCCCCATTTTATTTTGGCCCAGTTCTGTCATTTTTATGAAGTCTGTTTTTATGTTGATAATTATTGATTGGGACATGACTTGTAAAAAGCTCCAAAGGCTACATATTATTTGACAGACGGCTTTGTACGCTTCGTAAATCACGTGACGGATTATATGCTCGTTATTGTTTTGTGGCTGGTATAGAGGCACTAGTGTATGCTCAGATCATACAAACAAGGAAGATATGGTAAGGTGGCGAGGCGGCGCGCTTCTGGCCTTCAAGTTTGATGCCTTTAGTGGAACTCATCACTGCAGACGACCATGTCGGCATTTTTATGCATGTGGACTATTCTGCCCTCAAGCCCAAGAGCACTAACAAAAAAAATATGAGATTTCTGTTTTTTCGCGCATCTGATAGCTTAAAATAATTCTAGCAGATGGACTAAGCAAAATAACTGTATCTACATTGGAACATTGAAATAAAACACTAAAAAAGTTTTTTTTTTCTTTCTCTAAAATTCATGTTTAAAAACTATTAATTATAACGAAATGACGGTAAATCATAAAAAACACAAAAAAAAAATGATTTATAAACAATATCTTTAAGAAATATATTGGTCCTAACATAAATTATAATTATGTCATTAAGGTAACGAAAAATCAATTTTCACAAAAACTCGATTTTCTCGAAATACACCTAGGTTTAGATACCGCTCTTGGGCTTATGAGGGCAGTATTAGTTCATTGGAGACGCTACAGTATTCTTAGTATGCGTAAAAATTTGTAAGTGAGCCGTACAAACAGTTTTCGTGGTTCATCTGTATATTGAAAAAAGACTGAACAAGTGGATCACATTAAAAATTGACTTCAAAAATAAAATTAAAAACGTAATAGAGCCTATAAAAATGTAAGGTTGCCCTCGATTTCCCTGGGATCCCATCATCAGATCCCGACTTGGTGGCAATGGGACCAAATTGGAAGTATACCCTACCGATCAAGAGTTTTTTTTAATCTGTCTACAGTAGGCGGAGAAATCGGTGATTAAAAAAAAAGATGAACATATAACCGGCCTCATTTTTCGAAGTAGGTTAGTTAAAAATAGACATTTGACCATGAAAGATAATTGTAGTAAGACATATTTCGCTTGTTTGTCTGTTTTGAGTATCTATTCCTGTTTTTATTTGCTATTTTATTTACTTAGGTATCAATTTCTACCGTAATAGCCATGATCTACGTTCCGGATTTTATCGAGCAAAGAAACTCCGAGAATAGCTCTCTCCATTGCTCGTTATGTGACTCCCAAAATGCCAACAGTTAAGGATCACGCCAAAGAACCAGAGTCACCGACATTGCTATTGAAATTTGCAAGTTGAAGTGGCAATGGGCAGGCCATATCGCTCGAAGAACTGATGACCGATGGGGAAGAATGGTTCTTGAGTGGAGACCACGAACCGGAAGACACAGCGTAGGTAGGCCTCCCACTAGATGAACCGACGACATTGTGGGAGTCGCGGGCATCCAGTGGATGCAGATGGCAGGATGTCGTTCAGTGTGGAGGTTAAAGAGGGAGGCCTTTGTTTAGCAGTGGACGTCTTCTGGCTGATAATGATGATGATGAGCCATAATCATCGAACTATTAAACAAATATATACGTACATTTAAACTTTGATCTTCCTAAAACCATCGCTTCACTCAGTCAGTGAGCTTCTGACTGCACATTGAAAATTGAACCCCTATCAATTCACACACCCATGACACTCGAGAATGAAACCTTCCAGAACAATAAATCTCCAAACCTTCTCAAATTAGGTCATCGATTCCAACAGATCCAATTTCACGCTCGACCGATCTACGGACGACTAAAAAATCGTTTTGTTTGAGTAAGTTATTGGTATTCATCCGGTGCAGTGAATAGTCATTGCAAATATATATCTATACCTACATACAATAATTTATTATGCACAACTTATAAAACAGAAAGTTTAAGAAAACTTTAAATAGTAACTAAAAACTAAAACTTAAAATAACTATATAAAAACTTAAACTAAAGACCATTACTAGAGGGAAAGGTCCCCAGAATGCTGGCGGCATTGCCACGTTGAATGGCACGTCAATTTCAAATATAATTTATTTGAAATAATTGGCCGCGTGTATTACGTGAATACGTGCACGTTTTCTTTGAGCTACGCGTCTCTCTTAACGTTACAAATTCTTTAATCCTTTAACTGTCGAGTGGTGTAATTAATTTTTGGATGAAGATGATAGATACATAGCTGCAGCATCAAACTGTATCCTCCATTGTTGTCATTGTCAGTTGTTGAATTGCTTCCCAACTATGGAAACAAATTAAAACAGGTATTAACGTCAAAAAAAAAACCAAAGTGAAATTAACGTATAATTATGAATACAATGCCCTTTTTTCGACTTAAAAACACTATCCCGTGTATAGAATCTTTAATCTAGCAGGAATGTTTGGACTGCAGCAGTACTCTACCCGATTATCTAAACTCTCATTATATCACAGCCTTCAAAGTCCGCTATAGTTCCTCCGATCCGAGTTACACATTCAGGCGCTACCGCGACTTGGTAACTACAATAATATAAAGTTTGCTGCTGGAATTGTTCGCATAGAGCAAGTTACTAGTTGTTTTCGACAACCTGAAATTATTGGAAAAGTGAGTTTTGGTAGTCGCATTCAGAGCCAGTTCATACAAACTGAAAATAGCCCTTACCCATTACTATGAACAACTTTTACCATGGAACTAAACCCTAAAATCGCGAAAAAATCAGTTATTTGCACTATAAAACATGTAAAGAGCTTCTGATATCTATTTCGCGAATTCAGGATTGGTCCCATCGTAAAGGTTGTTCATAATGATGAGTACCTCCTTTCGCTAAGTACACCCTTTCCGCTCAACCCCGTATAATAGCCATAATTTGGAACTGAGTGAAAATTCATGTTAGGTGAACCAAGAACTTGGTTTAGTAGCCAAAAATTCTCGAATGACACATGTCGTAGAAGGTCTACAAACTTTATATCATAGAAGAGCTACACGAACTACGACGTAGATGAGCTACGACTACTACGGTGTAGACGTAATTTTTTTGCACTTACATTGTGGTTTTAACCCCACTACGTTTCCCCACTGACGTGCTATACTTTCTCACCTTGCCTTAATGGGCTACGGTACGATCTTGAATGATAAAAAGTTCTTTTCCTACCAAGATCGCCCCACTGCCCTGGAGATTGTTTTTTTATTCGCTGTATCAAGCAAGACTTGATAAATTCATACTTCGCAAAGATAATCTAGTATCTTTCGAGTTATGTGAGTACAAATTAACCCAACACCGTTCAAACCCAACACCGTTCAGTTAGTCAGCAAACAAATAATTAATCCTCGACGGCCATAGTTTAATTGCTTATTTGAGTTTGTCTTGTAGTTTGGCTGTATTTCTGTGGAACTTGACTTTGATGTAGATTCTCAGTTGGTATTTTGTAGGATAAGGTATTAAATTACGTGTAATAATTATTATGTTAAATCTTATATTTTATCTGTATAGTCGTATAATGCACACTAATATTATAAATGCGAAATTAACTCTGTCCGTGTCTGTATGTTTGCTACATAATCACGGCTAAATGGCTTAACCGATCTCGATAAAATTTTGCTAGGTAATAGTATGTATCATGAGGACGGACATAGGCAATTTTTTTCTGAAGAAATCGCGGTCGAAGTTGCTAGTTTTTACTTTTACTTTATTATTCTTTCATAGTTAATCCGCCGTAAAATTACATATTCTGTGAAAATCTCAACTGGCTATATATTACGGTTCGAATGATACAGCTGTTAAAATGTAAGATGGACGGACGGACGGACGGATAGACAGACAGACAGAGTAGGCTTATTAATAGGGTCTCGTTTACACCGTAAGGGTACGGAACCCTAAAAATGAGTGCTTTGGCCTTTTACATTATTAGCACATTGCGTCGAAATCCTTTGGTAGCCTTTTTTCGATTGATAAAAGTTGATAGGTATCAAAATTCAAGCAGGTCATGACAATAAATGATTGTTGCAAAATATATGTATAGAACGTTCGCAGATAAATGGGTAAGATACTGTCTTATAATTGTTGAATATACTTTGTTTAAAAGCTCTACTACCTTTTATTCTGTTACTAGGTAGATATAGTTATCAACATCTTTCTAGTGAAATTATTCAACTTGACTCCGATTGTTCGTACTGTAAAATTATTAGGTCTTATTTTTCGACCTTAGCGGGTAGCAAAATGATAATGCCGGGGAAGTATGGTGGAAAGAACAGCGAGGGCTTGCGGTTATGGAAAACACAAGAATTCACATTACCCTTCTTATTGAACAGGGATAATACTTTATTTATTAAGGCCTTGGCGGAAAGGAGGCAAAATGTAGTTATGTAGACTCTCTGCTAGAATGATGGCCTATCTAACACCCTGGAATATTTCTGCCGGGCGCCTAAATGTCGGTGCTATGGAGACGACTTTGCTCACCTCCGCGGCCCTGGTGGCGCGGGTCCTCTTGGATCTTTCCCTGTTCAAGGATGTAGCTTCTATCCTCTACCCCTCTTTTCTTTATCAATCCTGGAAGCGAGAGATCGTTCCCCATAACTGCGACGAGTTCACAGCGCTCACTTGCCCACGAAAGTCTCTGCTCTAGAAAGTCTCTGTGTCGTGTCTTTTGTCGCAGCTTTAGTGAAGGTACACGGTTGTTGGTTCTCTTCAGGCTTTGAGGCACAGGTACTTGCATTCATGCCTGGAAAGCACAAAATAGAAGGTCAGCGATTCGTTATCCGTATAATAATCTAACCGTGCTGCTCACACTATCACCATGCTACCGCTGAAGCAAAAATGCGGCCATGAAAGTTTTCAAGGGACCTAAAAATCTCCACCCGGCGTGGTGTATTGGCGAACCGTGCTTTTTTAACAGGTTTATATATAACAGGTTCATCATGCTCTTGCGGAACTCCCTGCATCAGACCTTCCTGGACTGACCTGAAGGCTCGTTTGCAGCAGTCGGCCAAACAGAGGAAGAACAATAGATGCTGTTGTACGAATAGACGCCCCAAGTGGCTGAAAATTAGAAGACGGACTCGCAAGAAAGGGAAAAAGGTTAAGGTTGCTATCTCTCTGTTTTATTATGCCTTTTTATTATTAAAATGTCATGGAGAATTAGTAAATTCAAACCGACGGGATTCAAATCTGTGTTAGTCATTCAGATGGACCAGATGGACGAAATTGTCATCATAGTGGGTCAAATTTATTAGCATTAATAAAGCAGATGACATTGCCAGGAAAGCAAAACAGTGAGATAACGAAAGCAACTGCAGGAACTACCGCTCTATTTTTTTTGCGGCTTTAAGGAACATTAAAAGAGTTTAAAGGCATAGTTTAATGAAACCAGTAGAAAGCCAGCGTAAAAGAAATTATATATTTTTTTCAGTTCGAAGGCTGCACTTGCACGCCTCATATCTGCTGCCAAGCGATGCAACCAGAGGCGTTCGATTTGTCACCCACGCCCAAGAAAGTGTGCCGTTTCACTGTAGATGCTTACTTCACTTGAAATTGAGGTGAATTCACTGATATGTGGATTAAACATAATTATTGGCATTAAATATTACTCGTATTGACAGATTGACAGAGGGATGACGAAAAAGTATGATTTATCTAGAAAAAAAAGCAGATAAAATCATGGTCATTTGGGTAGTGTTAGATTAACATCAAGAGAGGATTGTCAAAACTACTTGTTGCATTTTTTTGATCAGAAGTCCCAAAATTTCTACAGCAACGGGATCATGTCACTACCTACAAGATGGCAACAAGTTATCGAACAAAATGGCACATATATATTATAATTAAATGTAGTTAAACTTGAAAAAAATATGTCTTGAATTTGTTTATAAAATACGAAGAAACTTTTTCCCCGACCTTATATGTATGTATATCAGTTTCTGGCAGCCATATTACAAGCTTTGCTTAGTTTGGGGTCAGATGACCATGTGTGCAATAATGTCCCAGATATTTATTTATTTATAAACGACATGCCATTTTCTTTAGGAATCCTTCCACTTCATAGAAGCACTCCTTTATGTCCAAAATAGAGTTTTAATATGTCAAAATATTGCTAATCTACCCATTTTCGCATATATAATTCGTTTAATTTACATTTTCAAGGTCCAAAATTTCATTAGACCTAACGTAATACTAATAAAAGTGCGTCATACCTACGCAACGACGCGTACGATGGTGTAATTAAATTTAATAACGGTACCGGAAGGGTGATATGGGCCCGTGACGTCATTAGACAACTTTATATTACGTCATATCCCGAACGAGTTTCAAATGGGACTTTTTCCATATTAAGACAATTTAGCTGTATTAAGTTGATTTCGTTTGAAATTACTCTTAAGGGCTTAATTGAGCGCTTAACTTTCACTCGCAACTTCGACCCACAAAACTTGCAAAGCTTACCTTTTTCGTTTCATTTGGTTATCGTACTAGCTGTAACACGCGACTTCGTACGCGTGAGATTTTCGAGATTTTTGTGCGGTTTTAAAGTGATACACAACCGTTTTATAATTGAACCAAACTGTTAATTTTGTCTCGGAAGAAAAAAAAATTAAGTGTACCCACATATTCTCTTTTAATACGTACAATCCCCCTTGATCGTACCTTGATGACGTATTTTCATCTGCAGTTGTGTGCCGGTCATTATTAAAGTGTGCGTTTGTAGAACTAGTAAGAATATGTTTGTGTGTGCATTACGTGTTTACCTCGCTCGTACAATTTTTGGCAGAATTTTTTCGGTACCAGCTCGAGTTTTAGGCAAATCCAAACTATATTATGATCTAAGCTGTACATACCTATGGTGCCTAGCGAATCTAAAGTTTTTCACTAGCATATTCTAATGGAAAACTATAGATTCCTGTCATTGAATACACTGATATTGTCAACTTGATATCCCTCAATATAAAAACCAAAATGCCTCATAAGATGACCACTGCTGCTGACTTTTTAACTTATAGGTATAGATAGATAGATAGATAGAAAACTCTTTATTGTTCACACCAAAAATTACAAACGTACATAAAAAACAACATAAAAAACTAGTGAAACAATTGGCGGCTTTATCGCTATAAGCGATCTCTTCCAGGCAAAAAGTAAATAAGGCTTCTTAAGTAATTGTTGTCTACAACTAAAAACTACGAAATTAGATTCACAAAGCCAAAGATGAGCCTTTAACTATAAATAGAAGAAAAAAAAGTTCATTGGCAAGATTTTTATGAGGCGTGAGTTAATGCCCTCATGTCTAATTAAGTCACAATTTAAGCTAACAACTTTCGCGCAAAAAAAAACTTACGATGAATTTAACTAATTTAATTAACTAGTAAATTACCCAACTCTTTACTAGAGCGTGACTTAATTTGCTTGACTCGACTGAGAATCAAACTTGGACCCTTTACCGTAGAAGGCAGATGCGCCAACTCAGCCACTTACGGTTGTAAAATTTTTGTGAATTATTTTGGAAAAATCAATAGTCTCACCTCTGAACTAAACAGACTGTAACAACGAGCGAGAAACAGGACAAACTATTATCAATTTCAAAAGCGAAAATCCAACTTTAAAAATATTCGCAATGAGGCCGAAAAACAATGGTTTGGTTTCACAATAAAAATAGTAAAATGTTTGCATCTGATGGCCATTGTGCTTGATACAAAAGGTATGCGTATGATGTGCTCATGAATTGTGGAGATAGTTTAGGCCGCGCTTTTAGTGCTCTATTTAAAATGGAAAACTTTTTATCTTCAATATCATTATCATCATTTCAGCCATAGAACGTCCACTGCCATCTGCATCCACTGGATGCCCGCGACTCTCACAATGTCGTCGGAACCTACCTATACGCAGCGTCTTCCGGTTCGTCGTCTCCACTCAAGAAGTTTTCTTCCGTATCGGTTCTTCGATCGATGTGGCCTGCCCATTGCCACTTCAACTTGCAAATTTTAATTGCTTTAAATAAATAAATGGGACATTATTGCACACATGGTCACCTGACCCCAAACTAAGCAAAGCTTGTAATATGGCTGCCAGAGACTGATATACGTACATATATGACGAAGAACCCGGACACTCAGGATTTTTAGAGACGGTGACGTCAGCTAAGCTGACATCACCATCCCCATCACCCGCCTCACTCATTGCAAAATAATGAACACCGAAATTATGTACTCACAATTTTATTCTTAGCACTACAATTTATTTAATTTAACACGATTAAAAAACACCTTAAATCTATGCTTAATTATTAAAAACAGTACTCACGACTTCTCTTTACAAAAATCAGCCACTGAATGCCTCTTCGTGGCGACCCGCCATTGTAAGAAAAACATGGCGGCAACGCCGTGAAGTTAGAACACAAATTCACAACCGAATAGGAATTAACTTCATTCACAGAGGTAATAGTTATTGGTTAATTCGTTTTATAAATTTAAACGCTTATTTTTAAACTATTTTCTTATTTTTACGTAGTTTTTACATTGACATAAAGCGCCACGCACGGACGTTTTCAGAAACTTAAATAATTTGCTTTAAAAATGAATCATCAAATAAAATAGTTTTAATTCAGATGCGTGTCGCTTATAAATCAATAAATGAATTTAGGACACGATAATCCATTATTAAACTGTAATTTAGATTAGTAAATATGGTTTACTGTTAAAACAACAACAAACCATAACTTCAGTTTTTCACAGATCAAAAGACATTTGACATTGAATGGAATAAACAGACCGAGTATGGAAATCAAATCTTAAAACTATTTAACACAATTATGCGCGATAATTAACTTAAAATCATTATAATCGCGTCAGGCGTCGACACGGCCATTCTGCGAGACGATGTGTGCGTGCTCTGCACCAGTCGCGATTCTGCAAATGAAAATTATTTTCTCTGAGCTAGGTATCCGTCCACCGGTACACTAACTGACAACTTGTTTGTTGGTACTGCTTTTATTTTAATATCAAGTAATAGAACGGTTGTCATGTAGTCCGCTTATGATAACAGATTCCAACAATCAAGTTATCAGTCCATATTTTTTGTACCATAAGAATCTTAATCATAACATGTTAAGAAGGCATTTTCAATCTTGTGAATAGTGAAGTAATAATAAATATTAACGTTCATAGTAAGTAAAATGTTATTTGCTGTACATGGGAAAGTGAGCGAAGATATTTATTGAAGTGCTTGTAATGCTCCACGCATACTCACACATTTTATTTTTAGTTATGTCAATGCAAATGCTCCACGCATACTTGCATTATATGATTTCTCGTGGACAGGAAAGTTGCTGTGGTGCTGAGCGGTCTCGTACGCCGTGGTCCACAGGGGCTCTAAGGAAAAAGGACTAGGTCGATGCTAGGGCCTGGGTCTTAGCATTATGACCGTGGTCCCTAGAGGCTCTAAAACAAATAGAATAGAAATAATGTCACTTCTTCGATAGCTTATTCTGGTTTGATGCTGTGGTGCTGAGCGGTCTCGTACGCCGTGGTCCACAGGGGCTCTGAAGGATTTGGAAAGGACGATGCTGTGGCCTAGGCCTTATTTCTTATGACCGTGGTCCACAGAGGCTCTGAAAACTTTGTTTATACTCGTAGTGTTGATGATAAATGCTCACATGTGAATGTTGCTGTGGTGCTGAGCGGTCTCGTACGCCGTGGTCCACAGGGGCTCTAAAAGATTTGGAAAGGATGATGCTGTGGCCTAGGCCTTATTTCTTATGACCGTGGTCCACAGAGGCTCTGAAAACTTTGTACTCGTAGTGTTGATGATAAATGCTCACATATGAATGTTGCTGTGGTGCTGAGCGGTCTCGTACGCCGTGGTCCACAGGGGCTCTAAAGGATTTGAGAAGGACGATGCTGTGGCCTAGGCCTTATTTCTTATGACCGTGGTCCACAGAGGCTCTGAAAACAATGTAGGTAAGGAAACGGGATACGGATTTGTACAGTCTTACTAATTTGTAGACTTTAGTTAACTTGTCAACAAAGACAGGCCAACAAATGATGTACTCGTATTTCATGTTGTTGCGCAATTAGTATGAAAGTAACGGTAGAAAGACGAAACTCACCATTGCTTAGGGGTCTAGCCACCGAGCAGTTTAAGATGTGGATGGCAGTGGCTCCTCCGACACAGCGATGAGCTGAGACCGGGTTGTAGCTTGTTGTTCAACGGGGTCAGCCAAGCTCATGGATGAGTCATCAGCCGGTCTGGGTACTAGTTGTAGTTCAGAGTCCTCGTTGTTCGTCGACACGGTTTCCTGCTCGCCCGGTTGTGGCGCTCGACGTAGCTGGTCATGCGCAACTTTTCGTGGGCGACCCCTTCCGGTTACACGTTTTACCGTGTACCGATCATTGTCCAAGATTCTGTGTATTTCGTACGGCTCGCTGTATTTCAGGTCTAGAGACGTCTGGTTACGGGGATTATTTTTAATGAGTACATAGTCGCCTCGCTGAAACGGTCGTAATTTGGCCTTTCTCATGTCAAATCGCTGCTTGTCGTATTGAGCTGCGTCAGCCATTTTTTGGTGCACATGTTGGTCAAGTATGTCAAAGTCTATGCACTCGTTATCAATATTCACTAACCTCAGTAGTTCTGGCGGTACACTATGTTGGCGCCGTGTCAGTAGAGTGAGCGGTGCAACTCCAGTTACTCTGTGTGGGGTGCAATTGAATGCGAGCTGTAGAGCGTCCAGCGCTGACTGCCACTCCTCAGTTTCATAATTCTTGATCATAGTGAGTGCGTTTTTCAAGGTGCTCATTACCCTCTCAACTTGTCCGTTCGCTCGGCTTACTCCTGGCGCTATGGAATGTATGTTGATTCCGAATCGATCAGTATAGACTTTGAACTCACCGAGAAATTCACGGCCTCCATCAACCACGATCTGCACAGGAGTACCAAACAGGTGCACAACACGTTTCAGAGCTGCGACTGTACTGCCTGGGCTTTTGTCATTAGAGTAGCTAAGCAGTATGTATTTAGTGAACGCATCAATAGTGACGATTACATACTCATCTTGTCCCTCGGCGTTTCTCGTACCCAGCTTGCCTGTGACATCCATATGGACCACCTGGAACGCTGCAGTGGGCTTTTGGATTGGATGGAGCTGCGCTTGTATGGCGCCTGACGGCCCCTTCGAGGTTCTACATACCACACAGTTATCTACAAATCTCCTGACGGCTGTACTCATTTTGTCGAACCAATACGTTTCTCTCAGCTTTTGTAAGGTTTTTTCCCATCCCGGGTGTTGCAGGGCGACGTGAAATGAGTTTATCAAGCTCCACTGAAATGACTTGGGAACTACAACTGGTTTATGTATTCCGAGTATAGAATCCACGAGCGTTCTCTTAAGCACACCTTCCTCTAATACGTAGCCATCCATTGCACTGTCAACAGTAATGCTGTCTATCACGGGGCGCAGAACATCGTCGCGGCGCTGCTCGATCTGCAGCCACTCCGTGTCTCGAGTCATAATGTTGACAGCCATTTCGTTAGACGGATTTCTACTAAAAAAATCTGCGTGCTGTAGTCGCTCACCTTTTCTGTACTCTACCTCAAACTCGTAGTTTTGCAGAAAGGCCCACCACCGGTGGATTCGAGGAAGGAGGTCCTTTTTATTTTTGGATGCCTTCAAAGCATTACAGTCAGTTATTACCTTAAATTTTCGGCCATACAGGTAATGCCGGAAGTGTTTTACTGCCCTTACTACTGCCAGAGTCTCGAGCTCGTACGAGTGGTAGCGGCTCTCTGCATCAGTGGTGCGCTGACTCATGTATGCGACTGGATGCTGGCGGCCGCCGACGGTCTGCACAAGTACTCCGCCGTAGCCAATGCTACTGGCATCAGTGTAGAGCTCGATTGGTGCGTCTTCCTGAAAAAACATAAATTGACCTAGCCCCTTCAAATAACTTACTCTATCGATTCTTTTTCCGGGCAGTTTCGTAGCTAGGGACTCGCGTATGACCGAACATTCAGCGCCACTATCGAAGATCGCGAGTATCTTCAGATTACCAACTACCAGTGGCATTGAATTTAGTTTTGACGAGCCTACACAATTAACATTGGAAACTACTGCACGTTCTCGCTTATAGCACGTGTCATAAGAGTGACCCGTCCTTGAACAGAACGTACATGTCAGTTTACCCGCATTTTGAGGTGCATTTTTATAGTCCTGTTGACGCGGCTGAGGTACACCAGTTTTGTCACGATGACGGCAGTCGCGCGTGTCGTGGTTCGATCTTTTACAAATTTGGCAAAAAACCGCAGTCTTATCAAACCGCATTCGCTTGGGACCCTGTTGAACACCCGATGTACTAGATTGAGGGCGCTTAACACTTCGGACAGAAGTTGCCACCGAAATAAGTTCTGGCACTGATGTAGCACGGGCATTCAACAGTTCGATCCTCAGTCGCTCATCTCCTATACAACCAATAACTGCCTCGACCGCGTCAGCATTTGATAACTTATCTTTAGTTATACGTCTCCACAGTACCCAAGCTTGCGACAAGAACTGCGCGATATCCTTTGAATTATCATAATTATGTTCTCTGAAACGCGCAATATCCCGGGAATATCTATTCTCCGGTTCAAAAGTCGTAATCAAAACATCACGCAGTTCCTCCCACGTGGATGTGGACACAAGCCAATTGTCGACCCACAACTTGGCGCGACCTTTAAGCAAACTACCAGCTTTCATTCTAACCTCATAATCGCTCAAGTTGTAAGTTTTCATGGCCGTAGTCACATGTTGACACCATTCTCTAACCCCCATATTGGTATCCGGATCGTATGACGGTAAAAACACGTCTTTTGCCTTAACTTTAGGCTTATCGGGCTGTGACGTCATACGATCAGACACGTGTTTCATCATTTGCATCATCTGAGTGAAAAAATCCGCTGGTACTCCATTAACAGAAGTGTTCACATGTTCGTTATGAAAGTCAGATGGACGGGCTGAAGTGGGTGCTGATCCCACTTCTGATGACGAAGAACCCGGACACTCAGGATTTTTAGAGACGGTGACGTCAGCTAAGCTGACATCACCATCCCCATCACCCGCCTCACTCATTGCAAAATAATGAACACCGAAATTATGTACTCACAATTTTATTCTTAGCACTACAATTTATTTAATTTAACACGATTAAAAAACACCTTAAATCTATGCTTAATTATTAAAAACAGTACTCACGACTTCTCTTTACAAAAATCAGCCACTGAATGCCTCTTCGTGGCGACCCGCCATTGTAAGAAAAACATGGCGGCAACGCCGTGAAGTTAGAACACAAATTCACAACCGAATAGGAATTAACTTCATTCACAGAGGTAATAGTTATTGGTTAATTCGTTTTATAAATTTAAACGCTTATTTTTAAACTATTTTCTTATTTTTACGTAGTTTTTACATTGACATAAAGCGCCACGCACGGACGTTTTCAGAAACTTAAATAATTTGCTTTAAAAATGAATCATCAAATAAAATAGTTTTAATTCAGATGCGTGTCGCTTATAAATCAATAAATGAATTTAGGACACGATAATCCATTATTAAACTGTAATTTAGATTAGTAAATATGGTTTACTGTTAAAACAACAACAAACCATAACTTCAGTTTTTCACAGATCAAAAGACATTTGACATTGAATGGAATAAACAGACCGAGTATGGAAATCAAATCTTAAAACTATTTAACACATAATTATGCGCGATAATTAACTTAAAATCATTATAATCGCGTCAGGCGTCGACATATATATATTTAAATACATACTTAAATAGATATTAACACCCAGAAATAGAACAAACACAAATGTACATCACACAAATGTTTGTCCTAGGTGGGAATAGAACCCACACCCCCAAGCGCAGAAGGCAGGTTCACTACCAACTGATCTAACGGGGCTATCGGTGACTCTGGTTCTTTGGAGAATATCCACGTTTCGGATTCTATCACGCAAAGAAACTACGAGCTCTCTCCATTTCCCGTTATGTGAGTCGGGGATTTTTCCAAAAGTTTTTTTCCAAAAAATTGCAATGTGTTTGTATGGTAGCTACAAAAAAATGGCGTCTTGTCCCTGTTAACGTGGCACAATGACCATTTGGGATACTCGGGACATTTTTTGCACACACAGGCATTTGATCCTGACATTACACATGATGTCTTGTTAGCAAATCGACAATGTAGTAAAATGACCGGACCGTAGGTACACTCATTAGAATTTCAAATAGACCAAGTTTTTTTTAATGACTGCCAGTACTATACATGACGAACCTGGCCGCTCTGCCATGATCGAAAGAAGAAAAAGAAGCGTCTACTCTACCCAAAATAGTCACTGTGATAAAAGAAACTTTGAATTCCAAGCATGTGGTAATGAGTTGGTTCGCAAATGTTTTTCTTGAGCTGGTAAACCACCAGCAACTACGATTTGTATCTAAATATTACTGTCTCAAACTGATTTTTTTACTTTCCCAATGATTGTGGAGGGAAATGGGGGATACCTTTGCCCAGCAGTGGGACAGGATAGGTTTGTTTTTTTTTTTATATATTTATTATGTACACAAAACAAATTACAATCATACAAAACAATATCTTTCTAATAGGTTCATCGCTTGGATGGTAATACAAAAATGTGTCACCTTAAAAACAAAATGAGAAGACGTGAATGAAGTTAGTGCTTAATTTATACATGTGTGTAATGACAAACTTTACATAAACGTGTCGACCACTGACTACAAGTGTCGCAGGGGCCTACCTGTGCGTACTCTACACGAGTATGCAATGCATCAGATGTGTTTGGAGCAGGCAGACTAAAGTTGATGCGTATAGCTTAATTGCCATCTTTCTTCCAGTATCTAGCTCATACAAACATAATTATGTTGTACGAATTTTTATTTTCTGCAAAACTTTCATTCTCCCTGTTCGAAATGATCTTTTTGTGCAGCAGTCGCTGCAACCTAATTGCTAGTTCCAGAATTAGGACATGCGGAATGCAGAGTTTGCGTTTGTAGCTGGCATCACGAATGCTCTGATTGCAGTCCTATAATAAAATGAAAATAGCGATGCTTTCTGCACAGCTTTGAGTCTTTTTATCGTGTTCTTTGTGCATTTTATGATGTTAGGATTCTAGTAGGTACAGGCTATTTTGTAGGTACTAACTTAGTTTTTAACCGACTTCAAAAAAAGGCGTTCGGTTGTATTTTTTTATGTTTGTTACTTCTGAACTCCGTCATTTATAAACCGATTAGCGACCCGCCCCGGCTTCGCACGGGTGTAAACTCGGCCTTCGGCCTCGCCACAAAATATAATATAGCCTATGTCACCCGGGGATAGTGTAGATTCCCAACAGTGAAAGAATTTTTCAAATCGGTTCAGTAGTTTCGGAGCCTATTCAATGCAAACAAACAAACAAACAATCAAATATTTCTTCTTTATAATATTAGTATAGAAGTATAGATATACCTTCCGTGAAAAATTATCTAACTGATCGTGAAAACCGTATCAAAATTCGTTGCGTAGTTTAGGAGGAATTAGTGGATATACAGACAGAATTACGCGGAAAGCGACTTTATTTTATACTGTATAGAGATGAGGTCAAAATAGCACGTAGGTTTATTTACAAAAGTAACAGACACGCTAGTCCAATGTAATACTATCTGGCAGTAGGTGCGAGTTGCGGTAATTGCGAGCGAAGCAAACAATCCAACTAATCTAAGTTGGATCGCTTCTCTACATATGTGCGGGATAAAACTCTGTTCACATTGGAGCTTTTAGTGTTTACTAAAAGTTGTTTCAATTCCTGCAATAAGTTACAAGTTGGTTAAAATAGGACTTGGCTAAACGTATTGTTGACTGGTGACCGGAATGCTGGCGTCTACTTCGGCCAAAAAATTAGCATTGCAATTCAACGTAGCAATGCTACAATTTTTCCTTCCACCAATTACTTGTTTAATTATTTTTACGTAGTTTTTGGTTTTAATTTTAGTTCAGTTTTGTATTTAATGTAATAACTTGTGTAAATAAACTGCATTCCAGAAGAAAAATTTAGAGAAATTCACATATTTATCATGTCGGTTTTGACAGCTTTGCCATAGAAAATCTGTCAAAATTTGCAAATACCGTTACGAAAAATAAAAATATGGGCCAATAAGTATATATAAAAAAAGGAAATGTATACAGGAATGTAATGTTGTATCAAGATATACAAGAGGCAAAAACACTGTCGAAAGTAGATCTGAAACTATCATGTTTTACAAGTTTCTATAGGCATGGTCATCCTAAGCTCAACTCCACATTAATAAAGTTAAAACAAACCTTCTTCATTAATAAACATCACACAATATTTTTTAACTAAATTAGGCTATCTAGTTTTCAGAAACAGTTCTTAGTCTAGTCTTTGTGTGGCTGCTGTCGAGCTAGATTTTAACATGTTTAAATACAGAAATACTAACCATTAGATCCGTCATTAATGACAAAAATATTAGTTAAGAGGGTAGTTTTAAACATATAAAATAGTTAATCAACAGTAGGTATACAACTTATGTCCTTAGATGGGAAGACCGCAAGAGAATTAATTTTAACAACTGAAAGAATATGTTAAGTGTTTTATTTACCAACGAAAATAAGATTGAGGATCACAATTTGGCACGTAAAAAACAACGTAACGTTACAAGGACCTTTGATCAGCCTGATATTTACACATAATAATATTATATTGTATGACGGGGATTGGTCGCAAGGCCTGTCTCTCGGTGGGTCCGACATGCCCCAATAACCAGAATAACCAATGCACTTTGTAGATGTAACGTGGAAAGTTCATCTCAGAGGCTTTTGAGGCTGGTCAGTCGAAGGCTGGATCGAAAATGGGTCTCCAATATTCAAAACACACTTTCAGAATGAACAAACGAATGAATGATTGGCTGAACAATTGAACCAATGAACGGACTGATGTTGCCCGCTTCCGCCGTCCTCCAGCCCACCAGCAACTCTGTGTTGACCCTAACCTAAAGAGGTTTGTTATGTCCGTGATTGACTCTCAGTATTGACCTTACCCAAGTAACAGATGACACTTGACGTTACCAACTACGATCGTCAGCAATAGATGGCGGTTTTGATACTAGGCATCAGTCAAAGCTCCGACATGTACAATACTGTATAATGACACGTCTCCATTTACCCCTTACCCTTTTATTCCCCCAACGAGTATTATATAAATTGGTATAAAAGTGCAGAGAGCAGAAGCTTATTTTTCTCATAAGTTCAAGAAACAAGTGCGAAAACTAAAGCAAAGCAACAGTAAGCATTAACCCTTACTTTTTCTCTGTCGATCTGTCGGTGAGTTTTGATAACTTTTCAGAGGGATAATCATCGTCGCAAATGAGAAAACTATCGGCGCGGAAACAAACATAAACCTGCTTCATTAGGGACCATGATGCTGGGAAACTTGCAAAGAAATGTAAAGTTGTGATGCCTCTTCAGACTTTGTTATTATAGCATAGCATCAAAGAATTTTTCGCTCTCCAACTGCTGCCATCTGCTGGCATATCATGGCTGGCTTGGCATATGAATTTTTAGATTTTGTCAGAGTATTAAAGTACACCGACATCACGGGGAGATCACGAATTGGCAAACAATGCATTGAAGACTCGAGTTGAACTAAGAAACGAGACTTGACTCGAACTAAGCCACGAGACTTGAGTCAAACTAAGCCACTAGACTCGACTGAAACTAAGCAACGACACTCAAGTCGGACTAAGTCACTATACTTGATTAAAGATAAGCTACGAGTACTTGACTCGACTGAAACTAAGTAGTAGTAGACTCGAGTCTCTAGACTCGAGTCGAACTGAGGGCACTAGACTCTAATCGAGTCTAGTGCTTACACTAGACTCGATTAGAGTCATATTAAGGCACTAAAAAAAAAGAGGTCAAAAGTAAACCTGCTCTATTATATTAGAGCAACCAATCCACATTTTTATAGGTACTTAAGTATAATAATCTTCAGGAAAATTTACTCCATGAACGCTTTGCAAATTGCATCTTGTTTGCATCACAACTGTTTTAAGTTCAAGTAAAAACCAATCTACTTTACTTTCCTGTTGAACCTTATGCTCTAAAATATAACGCTGACTTTTATCCAAATAACTGTAGTTTTGATCATGTCTACTGCCGTCCATTTGCATTTTCTCTTCGAGAACGAATAAGATCTGAGAGTCATACTTAATTTCAAATGTTTTTTTGAGAAAATTGCTATCTGTTTTTGGTAGGCAAGAAGTTTTTAGCTGGGAAATTTTCCAGTTAAATTCAGGCTTTTTTTAGCTAAAATACGAGCTTATATACTACGAGAGTGTGCAGATAAGTGAGATAATAATATAAACACGAAATAGTAGAATATACAAAAACTAATTTAATATATATAAAAAACGATTCTCGGGGGATTCCTGTTGGATAGCGAGTGAAACCACAGAGCACCGCTATTAGGTAATTATATTTTTGTCATTGTCGCTATGTTATTGTCACTCGATACCAGTAAATAAAACGATGTTTTAGTCATTTAAAGGGGGAGGCCTATGT
This sequence comes from Agriopis leucophaearia, assembly GCA_949125355.1. Classification (NCBI taxonomy): domain Eukaryota; kingdom Metazoa; phylum Arthropoda; class Insecta; order Lepidoptera; family Geometridae; genus Agriopis; species Agriopis leucophaearia. The sequence continues at coordinate 9,426,296 of OX421285.1, read as the reverse complement.
TCAGCAGTGGACGTCTACTGGCTGAAGTTGAAGTCATTGGTGCAAGATTGAGGGTCAATTTGGGTGCCATCAGATTGAGCGCGCATGTTACTGCTCAGCCACCAGCATCACACCATTATCAGCCAATTAACGTCCACTGTTGGACAAAGACCTCTCTCATAGGGGTGTTGCCATAATCCCCGCGCTTGGCAGGCGGCTTGGGGATCGCAGTTCGTTCACCGTGTATTACTAGGACGCTGCTGCCCATCCTTCGGTGGTTCTGGTCGCAGTTTTAGGACATACCCAGCCACCAGCGCTAATAGTTATATAAGTCAATGAATCTAGGTAATATGATGAAGTAACACGCTCAATGCTCATTTCGTCAGCTCATAAAACTCCTAGTTTTAATATCACGCCAACAACGAGAACAATATGAGGGAACAATATCGCAGATAGCCGTAAAGAGGCTATTACACACACCTGCTAAACGTTTGCGTTATGTAGGTCGGAAGAATTAGGATACACTGGAAAAGATGGGTTGATAATAGGAGGAAGTAGCACCTTATTTTCAAATACGAGTAACTTTGGAGTAGCAAATCTTGAAAAGTATACCTTTTTAATGGACTTCATAACAGGAGGAATGATTCAGGATTCAATTATTTATTATAATTTTTAGATGGCGGTATATCAATTAAGAAATGAAACTAGTAGGGTAACAAAATAATTGGACATTGTTACAATGACACTTGATTTAAACTTCTTTGTTGGTATTTTTTAAATCGTCATAATCATTATTTCTACTGCTGGACATCCCATCGATCTCCAAAAGGGCCGGTTGGAAGCGGCCTGCATTAAGCGTTACCCTGCGGTCTCTTTTAGGTCGCAGTCCATCTTTTGGGTGGATATCCTACGCTGACATTGCTGGTCCATGGTCTCTATTCGAGAACCTTTCGGCCCCATCGCCCATTTTTTCTGTGTGCTATATGCCCACTGCCACTTCAACTTGCTAATCCAGTGGGCTATGTCGCTAACTTTCGTTCGTTTACGGATCTCCTTGTTTCTGATTCTATCTCGTAGAGAAACCCCGAGCATAGCCCTCTCCATAGTTTGTCTATTTTTTTATATAAATTTAAATAAGCGAACTTAGGACACATTTTTCGTGAAGATACTACTAGAACCTAGATCTAACATTCATAATTGTTTGCTGAAATGAAAACGTTTTCTTTCGTATTTTTACTGCTGTTTTTTCCAATTTACTGCTGTTGTTAACAAGCTTCTTAGCATACGCCTCAAATTAAGTTAAAATTTCTTAAGAATTCCCAATGTAGTCTAAGAAATTTATTGGTATCATGAATTCTCTTCCAGTATTTTTATATCATCGTTTGGTAATTCCTGTTTCAATTCGGGATAATTTTACAGCGTCTTCATTTCCTAAGTGAGCTTACACCGCCATGTAGTAAATGTTAACTTAAGATGTAAATATACACAAAGTTTAGTTGCCTAAAACTTCAAAACACCTCTTTGACAGACTTTTACACAAACAAAGATATAAATAATGACAGGTAAACTTGCGCAAATAGTGGCGTAGTGGGGAAAAAGTTAGCGCATGTACTATTCGGAGGAGGGCTACTTATAGTCCCATTCGGTGACCCAAGAAATCTCTATAAGGGGATGGGAAATAAGGTCACGTGATGTTAAGAAAATATAGAAAAGTTTGTTTTGGAACAATGAAACAAAACAAAAAACAATTATAATTATTGTTATTATCGGGATATATACCGTGATTAAGTTCTGGATGGAGCTCCGTCCCATTATCAATCGTATAATAATAATAATTGTAGTGAACAACCGTGATAGTTTAAAATAGTGTTACAAAAAATATAGGTACGTTAATAGGTACTGAAACCGGCCCCAACTAAGCATGTTACTGGATGTACACAACCACCTCTGGTATTCTGTTGGGCCCGGCAAGTGACGTTGTAACTGTCCTTACCCCGGTCGAAAGGTAATTTTGTATAGTAATAGTGTACATTATGGATACACTTGTAAACTTGACAATAATCTCCGCGAGTGCCTTTCTAGGATTGGAAACCAATAAATTTTGTTTAATTTATTGCTCGAAAACAGATTTCACATGTGCTTACTTGAACAATACCAATGGTTAAAGTTTAAAAACTGTAAGAACAAAAATTATACAGACAAAGCAGTTTTAAGAGATAAAGATACTCTAAAAGCCATAAATAATCAAGTAAATGTAGAAAAGACACTTATACGTAAGTAAACATTTTTTTTGCTAAATTATCTTCTTTTGTTTAATAAACTCAAGCTGTTACAGAAAAAAAATCTAACTCGAGAACTAATTTTGAGAACGTGAGAATAACACGCCCACGGACAATTTAAGTTCATTAACCAATAAGCAACATTTAAAATGAACAGGTTCACGCCTTAAGGGTTGACACTAAAATCGGGGATAAAAGGGATGCATTGTCTATACTTTATTTAGTTGTAAGAAGGAAGTTCGCCGCGGAACAGCCATATTTAATATTGCTGACGTGTGTTTACATCGACACATAAAATCAGTGTAAAATGATTAGTTAGATATTGTATAAAATTATCAGTGTTGAATAATAATATATAAATTCATAGTGTATGAGTGTGTGTGAATGCCAGCGAACGAGTCGACAAACTGAAAAAGCTAAGTATTCTTTTATACTTGGAGCTATGGTTTTTAAAAGAGAAAATCCCAACGTTTACTTCAGATGGAGTTAAAGTATCTACCTATTAAATAACGAACTGCGTTATTTAAATCTCTTAAAATACATGACCACAAGAAATAAAATTACACGTGAGATAAAATGGTTCCAGATTATTATTAATACATTCATCTTATTGATAAAGGAGCACTTCAGAAACTACGGGAAATCTTTTATGGTGTTAATTATATGACGCAAGAAAGAGGTTTTATATAAATCTAATACTGAATTGCTTAACACGACGGACTATTGTGGACGGCGTTGGCGCTGATTTGACTCGATCTTCATATTCGACAATGCAGAGATACAAATGCTTTCATTAATCCAGACGACGAGACCGGGTGAGACTAGGACCAGTCTTTTTTTGTTTTGGGTATTTTTTTTGACTGCGAGTTTGCGATTAGCCACAGGTGCCGGCATATTTTTTTTTATTTATTTGATTTTCGTTATGACCCACCTAGACAGCGAACCTACTGTTTTTATATTTGATTTTTGTTAGGTTCTGTCTCGTGGACTAACTCGCTCGGCGATAAGGAATTTTATTTCATCCAGGAGAAATGAAATGTTCTTCAACGACACGCGTCACGTACATATTTATATAAATCAAGAGGCAATGAAATAACGACTTTCAGCCCCAAAAGGACACACACATCTCATATGTGTGTATACAACAGGATTATATATATCACTACAGTGATTATCGCGCTTGCGGGAATTAACGATAAATTGCTGGAAATTTGAAATAAACTAACTTTATGTAAAACCTCACTTGCATAGTGTTTAAGGCGCAAATGCTTCGCATGAACAAATCTGCTTAATTATGCATTAAGAATTATTTTATGTCGTAAGCGTGCAATTAGCGTAAAATTGTCTAGACAAAGTGTAATTTCAGCGCAGCCGATAAAAGATCTTCACGCACTTCTTGATTGCTTATGTACACGACTTTTATACAATTATTATGTTAAAGACTAAGAGTTTCATGAGCTCAGTTTGATAATTCAATACATTTTATGTAGGTTTAGGTTGGGGTATTCAAAATTTAGAACTGTTTAGCAATTTTTATATTTTACCAACAGGACCCCGAACGAGTAAAGTACTTGCGGCGTTTTATCCATTCTACAAGGGGTAAGTCGCATGTGTTTTGACAACTGGCGGTGCTTCGAATCAATGAACCTCTTTAAAGATAAACAATTGCTCATAAAATTAACGTAATATTGATTCATAAAAACCTTTGATAATACGAGTTAATAAGTTAAACTAGACGATCACAAACTTACGTAACATGGCCAAAATAAATCACGTATTTAACAGAAAATAATTTACATCATTATTTAGGTAGTTTCTCGGGATTTCTTTAGTACCCCCCCTGAAACGTCACATTTGGTGCACGTGAACAAGGATTTCGTCATTAAATGTAATAATTTATTGTTACAACGAATTAAAAGAATTTGGATTACTATATACACAACGTAGGGTGTCAAAAATTAATATTTTTAAGAAGATTAAAACTAAAAATAAACAACGTTTATATTATCAAAGGTTTATGTATCAGTGGCGGCATTTAGTTAACACTTTTATGCTAGTTACAGCACATTTCGGTTACACGTGCGTCTATTGTTAACTTTAATATTGAGCAAGGAAGTAACAAATACGACTGCCATAAAAACTTTTCTAAAAGCCCAAAAACTTTTGGTTGAAAGGAATATATATTATGCAGCCATAAAACATGTGCACTGCCCAGTCTGCGCACAATACAACGAGACGTCTATACTAAAAGAAATCTAAGACAATAGCCGGGCCAAAGATAGTTTTGGGAAGAAATTATTTTTAAACAGTTTATGACACTGATTTGATGAAAGGACGGTCTGTATTGCCGCTTTTTACAGAGCAAGGATTCATGGAAAATTACATCTTGGTTCATTGATTTGAATGGTTCTGACTGTTGATGGAAACATGTGCGACTAAAACATTGTTTATGTGCGACTTGTCTTAGGCTCATCGCTTTTACAAACTTATTGGCGTTTTACTAGGCTGCGCAACAAGGAGGGTTATATTTTTTAGAAGATTGTATTCCTGACGTGAAATTGCCTTGTTATTTATTGCATTGACGACTGATAAACATTATCAATTATTCTGATGTTATAATTATAATCGAAAGTGAATAATAGTCTGGTTGGGTTTTGTAGGTATGTTATTTTGATTGTATTGTATGCAAGTAGTGTGTTCTGAAGCGTGTTAGCTGTTTTGTAATACTTTATGGAGAAATAATATAACTTTAAGTTTCAATCGAACTTACGTTCGAAAATAAAGAACAAGTTTTTTTTGACTAGATTACGTTTAAATTAAATTTAAATTCATATGTTATTATGCTATTAATGACAAGTAGGTAGATAATTATAATTTACAGGCATGAAAGTGTGAGAGGGGGAATATGAAAAAGCGATTGGATGTTGTAGGCTTAAATAATTATTATCGTCGAATAAATATTCATCGGAGAAGGTACTATAAACAGAAAGAACAGGTTCGATCCCTGGAAATTTGTTTGTGATTAGAAAATACTTAAAAGTAAGATTTTCATTAAAAATATATATGTATATAGATATATATATATATATTTAAATATAAATGGTTAGCGATCTTCAACAGGTTCGATCCCTGAAAATTTGTTGGTGATTAGAAAACATTTTAAAGAAAAAAAAATATTGATAACGATCTACAACAGGTTCGATTCCTGTGAATTTAAATTGTGATTTGAAAATATTTTAAGTTAGGAATTTTCACTAAGAAAAAAAAATTACAGGTTCGATTCCTGAATTATATTTGAATGTTAGAAGTGGACGGAGATAGTAGTAGTTTAGTAGTTCTATTACAAATTGTACAGGTTCGAGTCCTGTATGTATTTTAAGGGCGTGGGTTATTATTTACTATTTCCACATTTGGGAAAAATAATAATAATAATACGGGTTCGATTCCCGTCAACGTTTATTGGTGTGAGTTTTGAAAATAATATTAAGACAACCAGTTTAGTGGTTTCAACACCATTTATTATTAATGGAGTTTCACGATATTTTGACAAATTCTACAGGTTCGAGTCCTGTATGTATTTTTTAAAGGAGCTATTATTTACTATTTCCACAATTGGAAAAAAAAAACGGGTTCGATTCCTGTCAATGTGTATTGATGTGATTTTTGAAAATAATATTAAGACAACCAGTTTAGTGGTTTCAACACCATTTATTATTAATGGAGTTTCACGATATTTTGACAAATTCTACAGGTTCGAGTGCTGTATGTATTTTTTAAAGGAGCTATTATTTACTATTTCCACAATTGGAAAAAAAAAACGGGTTCGATTCCTGTCAATGTGTATTGGTGTGATTTTTGAAAATAATATTAAGACAACCAGTTTAGTGGTTTCGAGCACCGCTTATTATTAATGGAGTTTCACGATATTTTGAGGAATTCTACAGGCTCAAGTCCTGTATACATTTTTGAGAAAATTATGAATTATTATTTTCATTCTTCATAAAATGACGGTTCGATTCCAGTCTTGATTTTATTGGTGAATGATTCTGAGACCTGAATCCTAGCAGTGGAAACATGGTAAACTCAAATGATGATAAACGGCGTGAATGGAAAAAAAAACATTTAAAACATATTTACCTACGGGTATCGATACAGGATTTTATACCTGTGGTTGGGACTGTGGAAACATTTATATAATTATAGTGAATTATGGAGTCTTCGAAGTTATCGACGGCAACCTGAAAAGCAAACACCTGCAAGTTTTTTTTAATAATGGTATTCTTAGATTAAATTAAAACAATATCATAGTCGTAAGGTTATCGAGCTAAATTGGCCAAAGGAGTTGAAAACGATGAACTGTGATACTGGAAATATTAACAAGGACCTATGAAGAGTTGGCGATTGGCGAGTTGGTGGTCAAACGCGGACTTCCTGGCGAAAAAATAAATTACTTTTCAATTTAAAATCACAGCAGGTGCTACAAAACCTCATTGAGACTGAGAATGAGGGAATTCTAATAAAATATGGATCTTTTATGGGTATGATGATAATGTAGCGAGATTGATGTGGTACTTTTAAGAAAGGTATAAAATATATTTCAGGCGTATGACGAATGACGATGTATGTGTGTAAGCATGAATGTTTGTATATGTGGAGTATAGTTTAAACCACTTGAATGATTCTGACGTGTAATGAAAGGTAATATGAATTTAAAAAAAAAGGGGGAAGGAGAAATCATAATTATCCATGATTTTAAGTGAAAACGCGAACTAGGAAAAAAAAAACGAAACCTACCATTAGTCTGAGAGGGGAGCCTAGATCAAACTGATAATAACATCATTATGAAATTTACTTAGATATTTTTTTTATTTAGGGAAAAATATTATTTGATTTTTTTTTAGTTATTGCTAAAATACCTATAGGTGTCTGTGTGCGTAAATGCTGAGAACGATTAACGAACACATCCAGAGAGGGGAATGTAACTGTCCTTACCCCGGTCGAAAGGTAATTTTGTATAGTAATAGTGTACATTATGGATACACTTGTAAACTTGACAATAATCTCCGCGAGTGCCTTTCTAGGATTGGAAACCAATAAATTTTGTTTAATTTATTGCTCGAAAACAGATTTCACATGTGCTTACTTGAACAATACCAATGGTTAAAGTTTAAAAACTGTAAGAACAAAAATTATACAGACAAAGCAGTTTTAAGAGATAAAGATACTCTAAAAGCCATAAATAATCAAGTAAATGTAGAAAAGACACTTATACGTAAGTAAACATTTTTTTTGCTAAATTATCTTCTTTTGTTTAATAAACTCAAGCTGTTACAGAAAAAAAATCTAACTCGAGAACTAATTTTGAGAACGTGAGAATAACACGCCCACGGACAATTTAAGTTCATTAACCAATAAGCAACATTTAAAATGAACAGGTTCACGCCTTAAGGGTTGACACTAAAATCGGGGATAAAAGGGATGCATTGTCTATACTTTATTTAGTTGTAAGAAGGAAGTTCGCCGCGGAACAGCCATATTTAATATTGCTGACGTGTGTTTACATCGACACATAAAATCAGTGTAAAATGATTAGTTAGATATTGTATAAAATTATCAGTGTTGAATAATAATATATAAATTCATAGTGTATGAGTGTGTGTGAATGCCAGCGAACGAGTCGACAAACTGAAAAAGCTAAGTATTCTTTTATACTTGGAGCTATGGTTTTTAAAAGAGAAAATCCCAACGTTTACTTCAGATGGAGTTAAAGTATCTACCTATTAAATAACGAACTGCGTTATTTAAATCTCTTAAAATACATGACCACAAGAAATAAAATTACACGTGAGATAAAATGGTTCCAGATTATTATTAATACATTCATCTTATTGATAAAGGAGCACTTCAGAAACTACGGGAAATCTTTTATGGTGTTAATTATATGACGCAAGAAAGAGGTTTTATATAAATCTAATACTGAATTGCTTAACACGACGGACTATTGTGGACGGCGTTGGCGCTGATTTGACTCGATCTTCATATTCGACAATGCAGAGATACAAATGCTTTCATTAATCCAGACGACGAGACCGGGTGAGACTAGGACCAGTCTTTTTTTGTTTTGGGTATTTTTTTTGACTGCGAGTTTGCGATTAGCCACAGGTGCCGGCATATTTTTTTTTATTTATTTGATTTTCGTTATGACCCACCTAGACAGCGAACCTACTGTTTTTATATTTGATTTTTGTTAGGTTCTGTCTCGTGGACTAACTCGCTCGGCGATAAGGAATTTTATTTCATCCAGGAGAAATGAAATGTTCTTCAACGACACGCGTCACGTACATATTTATATAAATCAAGAGGCAATGAAATAACGACTTTCAGCCCCAAAAGGACACACACATCTCATATGTGTGTATACAACAGGATTATATATATCACTACAGTGATTATCGCGCTTGCGGGAATTAACGATAAATTGCTGGAAATTTGAAATAAACTAACTTTATGTAAAACCTCACTTGCATAGTGTTTAAGGCGCAAATGCTTCGCATGAACAAATCTGCTTAATTATGCATTAAGAATTATTTTATGTCGTAAGCGTGCAATTAGCGTAAAATTGTCTAGACAAAGTGTAATTTCAGCGCAGCCGATAAAAGATCTTCACGCACTTCTTGATTGCTTATGTACACGACTTTTATACAATTATTATGTTAAAGACTAAGAGTTTCATGAGCTCAGTTTGATAATTCAATACATTTTATGTAGGTTTAGGTTGGGGTATTCAAAATTTAGAACTGTTTAGCAATTTTTATATTTTACCAACAGGACCCCGAACGAGTAAAGTACTTGCGGCGTTTTATCCATTCTACAAGGGGTAAGTCGCATGTGTTTTGACAACTGGCGGTGCTTCGAATCAATGAACCTCTTTAAAGATAAACAATTGCTCATAAAATTAACGTAATATTGATTCATAAAAACCTTTGATAATACGAGTTAATAAGTTAAACTAGACGATCACAAACTTACGTAACATGGCCAAAATAAATCACGTATTTAACAGAAAATAATTTACATCATTATTTAGGTAGTTTCTCGGGATTTCTTTAGTACCCCCCCTGAAACGTCACAACGTCACGCTCGGACGCAGCCAGGTTAGGTATCGGGGGGTATCATTATCATCATTATCAGCTAGAAGACGTCCACTGCTGAACATAGGCATCCCCCTTTAACCTCCACACTGAATGACATCCTGCCATCTGCATCCACTGGATGTCCGCGACTCTCACAATATCGTCGGTCCATCTAGTGGGAGGCATACCTACGCTGCGTCTTCCGGTTCGTGGTCTCCACTTAAGAACCTTTCTTCGCCATCGGTTATCAGTTCTTCGAGCGATGTGGCCTGCCCATTGCCACATTAACCTGCAAAGTTTAATAGCAATGTCGGTGACTCTGGTTCTTTGGCGAATATCTACGTTCCGGATTTTATCACGTAAAGAAACTCCGAGCATAGCTCTCTCCATAGCCCGTTGTGATACCATATCTCTTTTGTTTGTTAGATCTGAGCCACTAAGTCTATATTATGATCTAACATACGGCTAATGAAGGTCTCGAGTCCGCCTAGTTTTCCTTTCCCTGATATAGTTCTGCACCGTTTGCTATTTGGCAGTAGTTACATACAGAATATGTAATTTAGTTAGCGCAGTGTGTTCTACGCAGTCTACTTCATTCAGCATTCCCTTTGGAGCGTTTGGGCGGCGTTAGGGCGGGCGGGACGTAACGTCTATTTTCTCTATGTGGCTATAAAGTCTTCGTACTTATATGGATGATGTTACTATACCTAACTGTATATAATTAGCTGACAACGATTTAATTTATTTATTTTAATAACGAGTAATTTTAGGATTCATTCCTTAACACTAGAAATATTTTGATAACGCTTCTTTAACACTATTTAAACAAGTGGATCACATTAAAAACCGACTTCATAATATATGGAAATCGTAATAAGTGGCAATAAAATTTGAGGGTTGCCATCGATTTGCCTGGGACCCCATCATCACAATCGCACATCCGGTGCAAGAATGGCATAAATGCATAGATTATAACTTTGGAGGAAAGCCATATTTAAATTCGGATTGCATTTTTATCGTAATGTGTGAACATAATCATCCTTTTTGGTGGTTAAATGATGATATGGACTTTCAGCTTACTAATTAATTAAATAAAACATCAGACATTATTGAAAACAACCCTCAAATAAATTAATAAAAAAAATACAATATACACTTGTGTCGTTGTTGTGCTAAGATTTTCATTGAAAATCAATTATGTCCCGTTGATAATGGTCAAATAAATAAAACTTTCTGTTATTTCTTATACAATATTATTTTTTTATACTAACAATCTACTATTAAAGACTCTTATAAAATCCTTCATAGAATTTTGGCACTATGCTGGTTTGAATCAGTTGCAGTAAGTCCTTTTTCTTTCTTTCAGCAATGCTGATCTTCGCATTGTATGCTGGTTTTAACTTTAAATCATGCATTGAGTTAGGCCTCTTGTTAGAAGAACGCCCTTTAGTAATTTTGACGTCAACATGCTTCCATTCCTCGTCATAGCCAGTCTTGTACGCATAAATGTCGGTATCGGTAAACCGAACAACTTTAACTTCTGTTAACTTCATAGTTCCAGTGTTGAGCCCTATTTCTTCTGATAATGATTTTAGATCGAAGAAATCATTATAGTTTAGTTCGTTTACTATGAAAGGCTTCCCCGTCTTTTTCGCATTTCTTATTATTTGCACATAGTGATCTGGTGTATATATAGGTCCAGATTTTTTTGCCCTCTTAATTGACTTTTCAATTATTGAGTGGGCACTGTCCCCCTCATTTTGGGTGTGTCCGCGTATTAAAAATTTGTGCGTTATCGAGTTTATGGGCAACGTTTTTACCACGAAGTAATACATAGACATCAAATATCTGAAATAATTATAAAGTAATATAAGCATTCTAAAACCAGTTTGATCTTTAGTCATAGGCCACATAATATCATTGCGGGTCAGCAATAACTGGTGCGAAGAAGCTCAAATCCGCAAATAAAATGTTTACCTGTTCTTTTGTTGTCCGCAGCAATTGTCAGAAAAGAATATTACGTCACAATTCGGATGGTCGTCAGCTATCTTTTGCAGAAACTTAAATACACAACTCCCGATTTCAATCGCGCCTCTGTTTCCTAGTCCTTCGTGCCAAAAATAACAGGAGGTTGTCTTATTTTTCATGTCCGTTATCTAAAAAAAATATTAATAATTATAAGCGTGACAAGAGAGTAATAATCTTTCAAAAGATCAGATAATTGCATATGATTAACTTACAGTGAAATTATAGCAATTGAGTTTAGATTTGTAAAAAAATGCAGAAGATTCTCCCAATGGCACTGGCATTACTGCTTGCAAGTCGTATATTGCTACTATTAAATTACTTTCAGGCTCCAGACACAATGTTATATCATGAGACTTCTCTATCCGGCTAAGTTCTTTTTGCTTTAAATGATCTTGGTAATTTTGTTCCAATTTTTTTTTACCTTCTTCATCAGAGTTTTTGTATGCTTCACAAAGATCACACTGGTCTTTTTTTGGAAAGAAAAACGAAATATTAAATTCTGTGTTGAATATACGGGCGTATGTATCATAAGTGGCTGCTTCTTTATTTGCAGAGGCTCGCACCTCTTTGTATAGACGATGGAGTTCAGCAATAGTTAGGCCACCATCAATGAACTCACGAGACGTGTTTGCTCTTAGGTAGTGACTATCTACCCTTGGGATGGAATTGATATGCAAACGAACTGATTCTTTAATCTCCGAATCTATCTTTACTTGTTTGCCATGTTTGCCTCTTTTGTCTTGTGGAGTGATGCCTACATCGCTCACTTTAGCATCAATAACTGTTCGCAGAGTCCTCTCTGCTATTCCTAATGTATTCAAGAGGAACGTTTTACATACACGTACATTTTTGCCGTCATTGACAAAATAAAATCCACAGTTGGGTTTTCTTGGCCTCACTGCATCCATCCTTATTCGTCTGCAAGCTACCACCAATGGTGTAATACAAGAGCTTAAAAAATCTCTTTGTCTTTGTAACAATCCTAACTCCCAATAAGACTTGAATATTTGTTTTCTTGTCTCTTCTGGGAGATTTTTGGAACAGTAAAGTCTACATTTATCCGTACATGGTGGTCTCATACATTTAGAATCAACAGTCTTGCCAGAACTGGATATGTATTCCTTGCCAGTATTTTTCAATAGCTTCTTTGTGTTTCTTTTCCAAACGTGCGGATTCCTCGTTTTCCTTTTTCCCTTTTTTACTGGAGAAGACGATATCTCTATGTGTTCAGAAGAGCGTCCTTTGTCTCTATCGTGCTCCATGTGTTTATTTTCATTTACATTCATTAGTACATTGGTCTTACAAGAGCTACTAGAGGATGAGCTTGAACTTGATGACTTATCACTTGAGGATGATCCAGTCGATGATATTGATTGCAGGCGTTTGCGTTTACGCTTTATAGGTTTAAATTCATCACCACTGTCATTTGGCGAAAAGTCTTCCCCGTCAGAACACTCTTTGTCATGTATAGCACTACTACAGACAGCTTCCGTTCCCGTAGAAATTTTGTTAGTATCATTTAATATTGATGGAGACATTCTTCGCGTACCTATAACATTAATGAATAATGCAAACACTTAGTAAAGATTTATGTTCTATTACTAACTATAATATTCTAATTATGCAGATAGAGCATAAACAAAATTATCAAGCAAAATAAGTCTTGCCAAACCAACCGTTACAATTTTTAGTGCATGTTTTGGTAGGGTTAGTCTGGTTTGTATATGGTACTGTTGGTTCCATATCTGGTTTAAAAGTTTCGTCATCTTTCAAAACTACTGAAGCAGCTAGTGAACTTTCGCTATCGTGTGCTGCTGTAACTGATGACGCTGGTTTCTCATTGGAATATTCTGCAGGTGGAGAAAACGGTTGTTCTAACTTCTCAGCATCTAGGTCTACAACAAAACAAAACGTTGACATTAAGGGCCAATTCACTGTCTCGTTCGCGCACTTAAAATAATATTCAATGTACAAAATGACTTAATGTACTAACAAAAATTTATAATAATAAAAAATTGACCCTTTACTATGTATGAAGACTTGCTTGGATCAAAATCAAATTTTTGATGAAAGTTTTTATTGAAATTGATAACGATAATTATTTATTTCAGTATTTTATTATTTCTAAAAATGTTTCAAACATTTTTGCTCGGTGCTTGTTCGAACGAGACAGCAAACGTGGCAATTTATTAGGGTTCTGTGGTAAGTATGTAGTACTGGCTTTAAGTACCAGCTAAAAGAAGTTTAAACCCACCATCCTTATTTTCAGCACAAGTGTATGTAGGGTTGCTTTGGCTTGTACTCGTATGTGATACTGTTGGTTCCATATCAGGCTCAAAATTTTCATGGTCTTGTAAAACTACTGACAGAGCTAGTGAGCTTGCTCTATCGTTTACAGCTAAAATTGATGAAGCTGGTTCAGTATTAAAACAGTTCGCAGGTGCGGAGATCTGTTGTTCTGACTTCTCAGACCTCAAGTCTACAACAAAACAAAACATCGTCATTCTTAATTACGTCACACGATTAAACTAATATTATAAAGGCGAACGTTTGTCGATGTGTGTGTGTCTCTGTCTGTATGTTTGTAACTCCTTCAAGCTGAAAGGGCTGAACGGATTTGGATGAAATTTAGTATGGAGGTAGGCTATACCCTTGAATAACACATAGGCTACTTTTTATCACATTTTTTTTTTTATATTATGGATGGTCCCTATATGATAGTGGGTGAAACCGCGGGCCCAGCTAATATTATAAATTCAAAAGTTTGTGCGAGTGTGTGAGTAAGTATGTTTGTTACTTCTTCAAGCTGAAACAGCTAAACAGATTAAGATGAAATTTGGAAGGGAAATAGCTTTTATGTACTTATAAGGTTTATAATATTTTCTAGGTACGTAGAAAATTAAAAAAGAGATGGTAGCCTTCGCCAAAAATAGTAAAATAGCATGTAATATAATATGGTCGACTTACTACATTGATGAGCTTGATCATTATTATCTGTAGGATCATTCATGTCGGTGCATTTTGAAAACGGAGGCGCCACATATCCTTGCTTCCCTAAACGAGCTAATCGCTGTGCACGGCTTCTCATTTTAAGCTGAAAGGTAATAAAGATCAAAAATTTAAGAATATTATTATAATTTTGTCATCATTTACTTATGACCATTAATGTTTTGTGTTATAACGACGCAAAGGCTAGTTACGCCAAAGGATGCAAAAACATACTGGCGTAATGGTCTCTTAAGTCGATATTGCACCTTACTAAAATCATAGCAATATGGTGCAAGAATGACGGAAATGACGTTTGTGTCATTCTTGCGCTACAAAAGAGTAAATATTTTGTCACAATTACCTAAACGACGATGAAGTCTCCAGCCACTTGTGTTCTCGGCGGCTCCCCGCGCACAACTGACCAATCAGACGTTGTTGCCACTAGCACTCACGAAATTTCTAGAAATGTTTGATGGCATAAATGCCCTCTGGAGGCAAGTAGCCGTTCTAGAGTTACGTCGTTTTTGCACCAGGTAAAAAATGTGATTTAAAGAGTTGTGTCATACTTAGGTAAAAATTGGAAAAAATGACAATTATGTCATTCTTGCACCGGATGTGCGATTGGTGACAATGACCAAATTGGAAGTATATATACCCTACCAATATACCCGAGTATACACTACCAAACAAAATAACATAAATATATTTAACACTTAAGGTGAGGTTTTCCCACTTTCAAGCAACGCTTATTAAGTACTACAGTGAACTATATGCTTAATAAGTATATTGTATTAAAGTCGCGTTTAGTTGAGCAAAACCATGGCGCTTACACACAGCCGTGGGTTTCGCTACTTCTTTTTTTGAAACTTTCCTCGTTTTTAACCGACTTCCAAAAAGGAGTGTTCTCAATTCTACTGTTTTTTTATGTTTGTTACCTCAGAACTTTTGATTGGGTGAACCAACTTCGATGTAATTTTTTTTATATGAAAGTTGATGCTTCCCTTTTGGTCCCATTTCCAGTTCTGAGATTTTCATGAAGTCGGTCTTTCATATTGATAATTATTTTTCGAAAAGTTTAGCTATAATACAAAATGTACCGTTGCGGTTTCCTTTCTTAATAGATAATAAAATATTCATAAGTACGAAGATATCGTAGACATTATTTAGTAAATAGGTATTTGAATGAATCCAAAAAAAAAAAAAACAGGAAGAAAAGCGGTAATCAGTGTTACTTACTTATTTTCTATAATCGAAATGTCCTTAATCGTGTTTTAATATTTTAAGTTTCCTACATAAAATATTAAATTTTGATATGATACCATTTTATAATTTTAAGCTAACCCTGGAAGTAGACAAACTTAAACTAGAATGACCAAAATTGCTAAAAGTCGGAAAAGAGGGCCTTAAAATGAAATTACTAAATTTTATTTTGTTTTTTTTTTTTCAGATAACAGAGCGCAGTTCAGAACTATTCAGCGTTCTAATCATAAAACGAGTATCGTTAGAACACTATATACGGGAAGTACCTATACGTGCATCGCTACAAAATTGTCGAAATTAGTAGAAGTCGAAAAAGAGCGCCTTAACACTTGTCTTTAATGGTATCAGTAATTTCCCTTTGTATCCAGATCCCAAGTAAACGAAATCAGACGACAACTCAAACATTTATAATTTGTTAACGAAATTACATCCAGTCAAATAAACCTGGCAATACAAACACACGGTCCATTAAAGGCTTAGAATATGAAATATCAACATTCAAAGCAAACTTGACGAATTTGGGACTTATCAAAATTACCAATTTAAACTCAAAGATTACAATTTCAATTTTAAACTCTACCACGTCTTAGTAAGACTCATTTAAATAGCATAAAATGAAATTTACGAAAGATGAAACACAAATTAAATGTGCAATTCTGAAAATTGTGTAACGCAAAAGTAGTCTTTGTTACCCATTGTTACAGTTCAACGTATTCTTTTCTGTGTAGAGTAATGTATTTTGCAAGTTAGAAGATTTGACAGAATGATGTTCTGCTTACAATGTCAGCCACGTCAAAATAATACCTACGCTTTGTCTTCTGTGTTTGAGAACATTACTTTTTTTTAAATGTTCATTTCATGATTTCATAATAACCAGAGAAAATAAATTCAACGAAATATTTTTTGTAAAAAAGAAACAATATAATGAAAAAAACTGTTTATCCCATTTTTGTGGTAATAACAAAAAATATATTAAAATCAAATTTATTCTAAATATATTGAAATATTAACTTCGCTTAACTTCGCAAAATGACCGGAGCACATTTTTCAAAAGTCGGCATTAACTTTAGCTAGGTATATTAAATAACACATAAAATGTGCAAGTGAGATAGCGGCGCGCTCTATTCTGGGCCTTAAGGGCCTTCTGGGCCCTTTGACGTAAGAAGCAATGAAAACTGGATTTTTGGCATACTTTTTCTGTCAAGTAGAAAGATTTACAAAAAGTTTAGTTTCTGTATTAAATAGATGGCAATAGGCAGGCCATATCACTCGAAGAACCGATAACCGATGGAGAAGAAAGGTTCTTGTGTGGAGACCACTGAAGTGATAATTTTTTCGTGACCACGAACCGGACGACGCAGCGTAGGTAGGCCTCCCACTAGATGGACCGACGACACAAGAGTCGCGGGATGTCGTTCAGTGTGGAGGTTAAAGGGGAAGGCTTATGTTCAGCAGTGCATGGACATCTTCTGGCTGACGATCATGATTATTAAATAGATCTGTATTTTTTTTTTTGAAAATAACAGTTCCAAATTTTGGAAAAACTCAACATTTTAAATAATTACCTCGAGTTTGTAGTTTTTCGTAAAACTCTCACAGGGAAAGTTTGTGAGTGGATTTCGTTAAATTACTGACTTAAATCAAACAATTGAAATGTAATCGCTTACTTGTTTCATATTAGTCTTGACAGTTACAGCTTATTTTTTTTGTGTTATGCCCGCAAATCCAAATACCTAAAATTAAACGCTGCATTTTGCAATACGACTCTTAAGCTAGCCAAAACAATAAACTTATTTATTAAGAAGTAATTGTAAGCAATAGTCCATCAAGCAATAAGACATAGTCCATGTAGTGGTAGGACTCTTTTACAGGGTTCCGCCTGGGGAAGTACCACACCTTTACCAGTTATTCAACCGCCAAGCAGTAGTGTGCAAACACTACTGTGTTCCGGATTGAAGGACAAAGTTTCCAGCGAAATTACAGGGCACACAGAGATTTGACATCCTATATCTCGGGGTGACGAGCGCAGTGCATTGCCATCCAGGGTTTTGAACTGTTGAAGTTCAAATTTCTGAGTGGCGTTGAGCAGTTATGGGCTAGCTTGAAGAGCCATCAGGTGAGCGATTTCGCTCGTCTCGTCACTCAGTATCATAAATCATATATAAATCAATAATATTTCAGTAGATTTGTAAGATGATGAAAAACTTCAAAAGTTTTACAAGCAGTCCCGTAATTCCAAATCTTACTATTAAATTAGTGCCTATAGCAAGCAAGTTGCAGCTGTTACAAGATTACTATAACGTCAGTCTCTTATCTTAAGTATTCTTATTCACAAAACCTCACTTGCTTTCGTCTCCTCGGTTCAGCTCCTCATTACTTACATTATGGATGAGTTGGGACACGTAACGACATGCAGATTAAGGCCGCAATACTCCACAGGGGGTAGGGGGGAATGCAGATCATAGAACCGTGGATGGGGTAATTTGGATTAGTGGCTTATGTAGGTGTCTTTCTTGGATCAAAGGTATTGCGCTGACGATTGTAATGGAGTTACGCGTAGATTTAGTCATGGGCGTATACAGGGTTACGCATATACCCTGTACTAAGTTGAAAGGAGGTCACTGTACCAAACACAAGTTCGGTTGTGCATGGAGTACTTTTGGGATGGATCAGCTAAGTATCAGCTCGGGGCATTATAGTCAATTGAGAAGCGTGCCAAGAGGCTCATGCAACGAAGCCCTAGTTCAGACTAGTCTTGAGCATCGGCGCAAAATAGCTAGTCTATCGGTTTTTTATCGGATACATTTTGGAGAGTGTGCATGATCTGCATGATTTAATTTCCTCCTGCCCATTTTTCTATCGGACTGTCAGAACGGGCACGAAAAATTGACACCGCTTTATGGTTGACATTCCGAAAACCCTTACGAAGCGCTTTGATTCCACTTATATTGTGTGAACGATGCACTGGAAGAAGGACAAAATCGTGGTTGCGCAACATCTGGGAGTGGACCAGCATAGCTAGCGTTGAACAATTATTCCGCTTAGCACAGGACAGACAGAAGTTCGCTGAGCTGACGGCCAACCTTCAGTAGTGGAGAGGTACTTGAAGAAGAAGAAGAAGAATGAGTGTTCCCCGATATTTACAATCTGGGTGTCTTCAAGTCAAGAATGAATCGGTTTTTTATATGCAAGCTTGATCCATCGTAAGCCGCATCATCGCTTAACATCAGGCGTGTTGGCAGCCAAGCGCAAGCCTACTTTATAAAAAAAAATGTACTTATCATTATGAACAACTTTTACTAAGCAACCAAAACTGAACTTGCGTTAAAAAAATCTGCTGCTCCATAGAAAACGGTCATTGACACTCGACAAAATGTATGGAACAGCTGTTTTTTTTTATCTTATTTAGGATTGGTCCCATAGAAAAAGTTGTTGATAATGATGTGTACAACGACCTCCTTTCGGCTTAGTAAAGGGTATATGCTTAATCCTGTATGGGGGGGGGGGGGGGGGGTCATGGCATTAAAAGAAGCTTCAACTATATACTACATACTATACTTCAAATATCAACCATATTGTTGCTCACCAACCGGCGATTTGGAGGTCAAACACGGACTTATTGACGTTAAAAAAATATGTTTTTAATGCCACATCCAAATTGCTCTTTTTCCCACTCCGACATGTTTCTACAGTGTCTCCGCATTAATTTATTCTACCTGCGATCCGGACGCCTGAGTTTCGACTTTACCTACTGATTCCGTATAATTACACGAATTCACAACGTACTACGTATAGGTATATACTAGTATAATTATGTTCGTATATTTGGGCCTGATTAAGAATTTCTTATATCAAGTGGGTTTTTTAAAACAAATATGTATACAGTTTGATTTATCAAACCATAATTACTAAAAAACAAAATGTAATAAACAGCTTATCAACATCAGCTAGAAAACGTCCAATGCTGAACATAGGCCTCTCTTTTTAACCTCCACACTGAACGACATCCTGCACACCTGCATCCACCATCTGCATCCACTGGATGCCCGCGACTCTCACAATGTCGTTGGTCCATCTAGTGGGAGGCCTACCTACGCTGCGTCTTCTGGTTCGTGGTCTCCACTCAAGAAACATTCTTCCCCATCGGTTATCGGTTCTTCGACCGATTAAACAGCTACCAGTGGGAATTAGTGGAAAGGCACGTGAAGAAGAAGAAGAAGTGGGAATTAGCAATACTCACCCTTTGAGAAAAGTATATAAGAAGGTAAGGTACAGAAGCAGTCATAGTATTTAGAGCAAAATGTTATGGTAACAAGTTTAGTAAGTATAAATGTTTTTTTTAAACTCCTAATAAAAGTGCACGTTAAATTTATAACGCCCCATTGTTTGCATCGGGAGTTAAAAAGACTATGATGCGAACCTCGATAGCATTTTTTTAATAAACTGCGGTAGATTTTAGATAACGAAGGGTCAATTCAAATAAATAATTAAATGGCACTTCACTTTTATTGTGCGTATTGCTAGTCTGTGGAATGCGCTGCAGGAATGGGTGTTCCCCGATAGTTACAATCTGGGTGTCTTCAAATCTCGAGTGAATCGGTTTCTTCTGTGCAAGCGTGCTCCATCGTAGACCGCATCGTCGCTTAACATCAGGCGGAGTTGGCGGTCAAACGCAAGCCTATTACAGAATAAAAAATAAAAAAAAGCATGATGTGCTCTGTGATAGTAGGTAGGTGTTAATTACATCGTCTACTTAATTATGTCTTAGAGCTGTTTAAAAATGTTCATGCCGCATCATTCGGATAGCGGCCTGGGGTCTTACGGCTACCTTTTTAAGTGTAGAGTTCACGTAATTTTTCGCACTGCGCTGTTTCTAGCCCGCGTTAAGGGGTAGCCATACGGCCCCTGGACACTTTGAATCACGCCGACGACATCGAGAAAATTAGAGCCATTTCTAAGAACGGTTATTTCATTAAAGGCACCCGCGGTAGGTTTAAACAATTATATCCCAGTTAAGGACACCGAGTAAGAGCTGTATAAAGTAATGGTTTCAGAAGGAATATTGAGATGGACTTATTTTAATTGAAGCTTTGCTGATGCACTACACACGGACCATGATAGAGGCGATTTCTACCCACATTAAGACCGCCATTTTCAGCAATTTTGGTCATTCTGGTTTTAGTTTGTGTACTTCCATAGTTATCTTCTTTATCTCTACATAGTATAAAATAAAGTCACTATCCGCGTCTGTCTGTCTGTATATCCGCTAACTCTTCCTAAACAACGCAACGGGTTTTGATGCGGTTTTCACCATCAGTTAGATTTTTTGGAACGAAGTTCCCTTTCGCGCGTTGCGAAAGGGGGCTAGACGGAAAAAAATAAGACCAAAAGTTGTAATGACACTTTTTGCTATAGTTGTTACCCGTGCGGCGTGCGCGTGTTTCTCTGTCTGTCTCTCTCTCTTTCTCTCATAGAAAAGGAACTTCGTTCCATCCGGGTGACCCTTGACACCTCTCAAGTTTTTTTTTATAAAAACGAAGGTTTATATAATAAAACTCAAACTTACACCTGATGTGCGAAGCCGGAGCGGGTCGCTAGTAAAATTATAAAAATGATGTCTTACAAAATTAAATCTTTTATAGAGTCGTAAGACCGAAACACGATAAAAAAGTTTGAGAGTGGATTTTATTAAATTACTGACATAAAATTATCTTTTTGAATGTTTTGGTTTACTTGTTTTATCAATTACTGTCTTGACAATTACTGCTTTATTTTTTCATTCTGTCTGAAAATTCACATACCTAATACCTAATTTAAACAATTCCATTTTGTAATACGGATTAGTACTCGTATTTAACATAGGATTTCAATTTGACTTCGTCATAAAATGGAGGAATGGATCATATTCATTTAATCATATCAACAGTTATTATTATTGTAGTGTAAATTTGACTGCAAAAAAAATAATAATAAATATTACAATAGTATATTATTCTGAGCATGCTCGTTAAATAATTATATTATGTCAATGAAAAATAATCATATTAGTCTAAAAAATAAATAAATAATTATATTACTAGTGTCATTATGTCAAGAAATAATTACAAAAATTATTTCATCTCGTGCATCTTATATAACTATACTTTTTGTCACCCGACACTATTTGACCACAAGGAATATGACTGATGTTGGGAATTCAGTTTGACCATGAGGAAGAAGTCCTTCTGAGTACACTTTTGGTGTCCGCGTCGGTGGTAAAAAACACCAATGTATGCTACTACAATTAGTAAAACACAGAAGTCAAGACATTCTGAGCAACACAAATAAGCTAATTAGAGCCCGATTACTTTCCTACTTATTGTCTACTTTACTCCCCGTGTGTCACAAAACAATTCAGCGCGGCAGTACAGTTTTTGTCTGAGGGGCTTCGTGCTTAGATAGCGTTTTTTCAAGGCGGATTCAAACGAAATTCTGCTTTATCCTGTGTATTCCTATTTACATTCGGCTGAATTGGATAGCTGCAACGTTTAATGTTTCCTAGTTGGAGTGCTAAAGGGTATTAAAACACGACGAATATTGTATTTGAATTCACTTCGCTAAATTCACGACCTTCCTTGAGCTTTGGCTTCCGCGCTTTTTTATAGACTCTAGGGGACTTTAGGTGGCATCGGGATACTCCATGTCAGATCTGTTGAATGTTCATTTCTAATTATTCTTTTATTTCTTCTATTTCAGTCGAGAGTTGAGATCAGGTATATTTTGTACTACATTATCTTTAGTCATCTTTATCAGCAAAACATACCCGATCTGAGTCAAGCCACTGCATCTTGCCGAGGTACATTTTGGAGTGATCAGCTAATTTGATCTGCATCTATACCCGAGCTCAGTCAGGTCTATGAATTCCTTATAAGTTATAGTTTGTAAGCTTGCGTTCCTGACGGAGTACAAAAACCCGTCCAGTAGCTCCTGTGCTATTTAGCCAGAATTGGATACAGAATCCTTTAATGTTTATGACAAGCTTTATAAACGTACAAGAGCTTCCGAGAAATGTAACCTTGCTTCAATGAGTTAAATTTCAGGCACATAATATTATGTAAGCAGATATATTAGTTACTAGAATGTCATGTATACTGAAAGAAGTGGATCGATGGCGCATCGATGCTTTTGAGAATTGGTGCTGGAGGATAATGATGAGAAAATACCAACGTTTCTATTACTACATCAACTACATCAACTACTACATCAACTGAAGGTCCACACAAGAATATCTACCATCCCCATGCTATCTCAAGGAACGTTTTAAATGTTTCCATGAGTCTGCTCCACCTTGTTCTCTGAGGCAGTCTACTGTTCTCTCTCTTGTTACACCCAAACATAAAAGCACCTTCTAAGAAGATGCCTTTTCCGTGAAAGCCATACGGTTATGGAATTCCCTACCGGTTTCCATTAGACAAGCCAAGTCTATTAATATTTTCAAGGATGGAGTGAAAGATTTTTATCTTTCTTAAGTCTAGAACTGTTCGTTTCTAGTGGAAGAGAGTTTTGGACATACCTGTTGCACCTGATTAATGTTGGTTGTTTTTGCTCTATCATTGTGAGTGTTTATAATATTTATTTTATGGGAATATATATTTATTTATATTATACTATATATCATTTAGTAATATTTATAGTATCATTAAAAGTGTTTTAGCATCGCCCGTCGATCTTGTTACGTAAATTATTTCTATCCAATGGTTGCCTGGAAGAGGTCGCTTTAAGCGATTAGGCCGCCACTTGTGGCACTAGTTCGTAAGTGTTTTCTATCTGTTTGTAATTTTTATTTCTAGTGTACACAATAAAGAGTTTCTAACTATCTATCTATCTTGGCCTATTATATTCCTCGAACGCGTCTTCAAGTAGTTTGGTCACAATGCCAAGAAACAACGCGACTACTGATAGTGATGGATTTTATTTGATTGAGTTGTCTAAAAAGCAAGATGCTTGAAAGCAGGACACCTTAAGTGTACAAGCCTAAAACTCAAGATACCTAAAGCAAGACACGTAGCATCTCTCTCTGCCATGTCTCGTCTATTCTAAATGTAGTAAATTAGAATAAAAAGATGAAATTTTGAATCTATTTGATTTTTGTGTATCTTTTTGTTCTTGCCTCGGGGAATGCCAGAACTGGTGCTTATTTTGGTCAAAAATTGAGCCTTGCCATTTAGCGGGGAAATACTGCCAGCATTCTGGGGGGGGGAGGGGGGGTACCCCAGAATGCTGGCAGCTGGTCGCAGGACGGCGTATTTAATTTGAAAATATTTATTTTATTGGATCAGCTAAGTAATTTTTTGGCGACTTTGCGCCGATGCTCAAGACTAAGAAGTTTAGTCTGAACTAGGGATTTGTTACTGGCGAGCTTCTTAGCATGTTTTTCAATGGACTCCTACTACCCAAGGTGGTAAATGCCACTTCCATCCCAAAGGACGAGATCCATACACGACCAAACTTAAGCTTGGTCCAGTGAAAGCAACTCTTTTTATCTCTGCAAGATCTCAATCACTTGACAGTATTTTGCGGCAAATGGGTTCGTTGGTTCTCACAATAAATGTGAAAGGAGCCTTGGGAAACCGGGATAGTGTATAGTTGAGGTATGATTTTCTGGATATATCCTTCCTCTACTAATAACCAAAAACCATCTATTCTATTCTAAATGAAAGCGATAAGACATGCAATGTCGTCCCGCTCGGGGAGTAATTGAGCATTCCTCTCCCTGCCTACCCAAATCAGCTTACTCCTTAAAATAACGGAGCACGGCCTTGGCAAAGCATCACATTCTACGCACTCAGTATGCATGGCATCCAAAACATCTTAAAGAACACAGCAAAGCGCTTAATGCGCGGTTTAAATTCCATCGCCACGTCGATAACGGCACCAATAAAATTGGCACTGAAACGTCAAGCGATATGGTAATGCGAGTCTCTTTGCATTCGGCGCGCGCTGCCGATATTTCACGGGTAGATCTGCTCGGATTCAGATAAAGTGGCTTCAATAGTACGGAGAGCACTGATCTAAATAAATAAAGCTGTGTTTGCACTTGAGCTGAGACTGCACTGGCAGTTTGCTTAGCGCCTTACCTAGAGTATAGAGTTAATTTATGGTCACACGGTCATAAAACAAAGTATAATAATAAGCACTTTATTTCTTCCAATTTTTTTAAAAATACAAGTTCTTCCAAAATTAAGTACACATAAAAAGATAAACATTATAAAAAAAATGGGTGAGAATAAAGATCCGGGCTCCGAGTCGAGTTACTCGAACAAAGCCTGTGTCTTGCGTAATCCAGGTTCCATAACCATATTTAAAGAAACTTGAATAGAATTACCATATGGTAAGCACACTGCGGGTTCAGTATTTCGCCATTCGCCAGGCGTGTAGCGAAGTAAAGATGCTTGAAGTACCTATATTGATAAGTTGGTACAAACCCACCTCCATTGTGGATACTATGCAAATTAATTCGGAGTCTATGGGACTGATGATTTTGACTCCACCACCAGCTCTTCGGTCTCATGGTTTGACATTAAAATTTTCATTTTGACTAATTTTAAAAGCCTTCTCCACATTAATCCAGCCTTTCCACCACCTGAGTGTCGGCAGATTGCGGCTTACACTTACACCGAGCGTTCCGGTTATACTACGCCTCACTGCCTTCTATCCTGAACTTCCTTCATGCTAATCTACACCACGACTACTCCAAAATAAAGTTGTTTTTCCCATACACTTGTAGCTATCCTCCTGACTTAAAACCTACATTTGTCACACGAAAATACTCCTTATGATAAGGCAAGAAGAGCAGTGTAAAGGAAGAAATACGATTTTAACCTCAGACGAATTGCCATTGAAATGTAGATTTTATTGAAAATATGATTTGATAATATGGAATGGGATTGAAATGGAATTTTGAAGGTAAGTTTCAGATCTTTGATCCTGTGTGTTGAATGTTCGATACAGCTTTGAGGCAGTGTCGTGGGTTTGGTAGTTGTTTTTAAATGGCCAAGAGCGTGTCGAGAAACGTATATGGTAGGGTTCCGAATCCAAAGCCATATAATTGTAGTCATAGTTCAGAAATTGATAGTTATAGAAAAATTCGAACGAACGAACCTCTCTGGACTAATTTCAGAGACGTATCATCACGACATAGCATTATATTTTTTAACAATAGAGAAAACTGATTGAGAAACATTCTTTGTTAAGATCTATTGAAAAAAGAATCAATGACGCCTTGAATTTATTACAGTTTTATCGCTATTACTCAAAAAGTCATAATCAGATAATTTTTAATTTTAAGTATGACCTACGATATTCTTATTGTAAGTTACAAGTTTCTATGTCTTATAGTTTAAAAATGCAGGGGGGAGCAAATGTTTGCCACTTTGGTGGGCCATATTTCGCAATGAATGGATTTTATGAAAATGTGATGTATCAAACCTCATCTTCATTTTAAAAGACTTTTTCAATGATGCAGTGAAAAAAAAACATCGCTATTTCACATGTACCAGAGCCACCCCCAAATTACAATATTATTGCAATTTAGGGGTGGCTCTTCTCTATTTTTTATACTTTAAGAAATGTGACAAATGTCATTTTGCAAAGTTTAATGCACTTATCCTAATAATTATAGAAGTTAGAAGGTTCTGAAAAATTCGGACGGAAGTACGAACAGACACACAGACGGACAGAACGAATTTATAAGGGTTTCTTGTCGGGCTATGGAACCCTAAAAAGTGAAATCCACTCACACACCGACTGAACATGAAAATCACTAAAACTTAGTAGTTTTCGAGATCAAACAGTTTTGGTATTGTAGGTCAAGGAATCTACTAAGCTGAAATTTGGCAAGTAGATTATGGGGTTTGTAACAACAAGACAAAATAAGATACAAGTGAAACAGTGTTTCATGAATGTGACTTATCCTCGTGTAGTCCCTGGAGCAAACATGGCCGACTTCAATGAATTCTAAATGTGAAACAACCAATTAACGTACTCTACACTTACGCTTGTCGCAAGAGAGATCCGACTGGTTACATACTTGGATTAGAAACTGAAAAATTTATAAATATTTTGTAGCGCAGCGCTCGTAGCTTCAACGTTGCGTTCGAGGCGTGACTCAGCGTAGTTCATGTAGCGTAGCTCAATATAGTATGTGTAGCTCACCGTAACACTCGTAGCGTATACCAACGTAGCACTTGTGGCGTAGCTCAACAGCATTCATAGGAGTCCTGTAATGTTGAGCTTTGAACTAGGCCACGAGCACTGCGATGATACTATTATCTACATAGTGTTCGTGGCCTAGTTCAAAGTAACATTCATCGCATATCTCAACGAAGCGTTCGATGGCGTAGCTCAATTTAGCACTCGTGGCTTATCTCAATGTTACACTCGTAGCCAAGCCAAACGTAGCACTCTATGATGTAATCCAACGTAGCGCTCGTGGCGTAGCGCAAAGTAGCATCATGGCGTAGCTCAACGTAGTGCTTGTGGCACAACCCATCTAGCGCTTGTGCCTTGCTACGTAGGTCAGTCCGATTCACTATATAATAATAGACCAATACCCCAACAGTACATTTTCAACCCTCGTATCACAAATGAGAATATTGTCAGAATACAAATTAAACAGCCATATCTCACCAGTATTATGTAATTTATAAAAGGACTTCTATACAAAGCAAAGGTAAACTTAAACTGATTAATTAAGTAGCTTATTAGCCTGCCCCAAGAGCAAATATGGCTGGCTTCAATGAATTCTAAATGCGCCAAAACAAAATAGCTTCGTTAGTTTACTCAAGTCTATTCTGTAGAGGTTCGTTTAACAAACCTAATTTTATCTAGACTTTGTGATTGACCTAGACGATGCTTTCATACTTATGTATATTATACAGGGTACCTAAAATTAGTTAACTGTGTTCATTCTACACGAAATGGAGATGTATGCGTTTAGCTGAGGTTGTGACATAATATGTCACTGATATTATCATTTGCTCCAAAATGGCTGGACCAAGTTTTCAAAGTAGTTTTTAAGCACGCCCTTAGTCCAATCCTTTTTAACACGCTTTTATTAGCTTGGTATCTATAACGGAATCTCCGAACGAGATTTTCACCCCTTTCAAACGACGGATTGATTTGAAACTTTGCACACTTATCAAGGACCGATAACAATACAATAAAGCGTGTTTCTTAGTTTTTTAAACTGCGAGAAATATGTTATCTCTTCCAGCCACTGCCAACTGTCACTCTGCGTATCGTCACTCCAGTAAAGTCAGTTATATCTCAGGGTGTCCTACGCTACGTTTACCAATTCCTGGTCTTCACTCTAAATCACGTCTAGATGACGGTGTTTTTAACGATGTTTAATCAAAATCTGTTCAGCGACAGACCTGGCGCACTCTGCACTTTAGGTATGAAGTTACAAGTAGTCGTCTTGTCGGACTTGCCGTGTCCGCTGCCGCGCGATAGACAGAGATAACGCGACAAGAGTTACGCGATAGACAGAGAGACAACTTCTAGGTTAATATAGCAGTAGGTAGTTAGCGATCGCACGACTTGAATTGGACTTTATTTTTTAGTAGCAAGAGTCGCTACTTATTTAAATGATTATGCGGAGTGAATCTTCTGTACTTGTACATATATGTATTCTGTGTCAGCGATTTCAAAATAATGAACTTTCTAAAGTCGTGTTTTTTATATTTTATTTTATACTTGTACGGGTATTACTATCTTATTAATTATCTCTATTGGTAATGTAGTGCTAATAACACAGTGAAATATATGAATCTCTGATCCATGCAAATATGAAGAAGGTGATTGTATACATGTATCTATCTATCTATACATACTATGACTACTATGACTATGACGTTATAATAAAAACGAAGAGTGAAAAATATCTGTAATTGCGAGATAAGATTTAAAAAAAACACACAGGGTCTTAAAATGAGCAACTGACACTCACGTTAAGACAGTTTGTTAAAATTTTTGTCTGTTGATTTGTCCTCGCACATCTCCTAAACCATTGGACGGATTTAAATGCTGTTTTCACGAATATGCTTAGCTATGACCAGATTGAAGTATAGGCTATGTTTTTTTGCGCAAGGGCCGGATTAAGGGAGAAAAAAGGCTTGAAAGTTTATTATTAAAATCTACGCATTCGAAGTCGCGGGCAAAAGCACTAGTAAAATAATAAAAATAAACGTACCCAATTTAGAACCTCCCATAAGATGGTTCAAAACCTAACCTGCCTTCCGCGTTTTCGGATAAACTAAATCAATTTAAATGCAAACATTTGCCCAAGAGCTGGCAACATTGAAATAGTGTAGTTTCAACATACGGACACGGAATGAAATATTAATGTTGCCATCAATTCTGTCCGCTTCACCTCACGAACGAGTTAAAAATTTAAAAACCAATGCCATTTGGCTCAGGGCCAAACATTGCTATGAAAATGTGGGTAATGGTTCAAGAGCTGGCAGGTCAGTTTTACTAAGGACCTCGATAACACACTAATCATACTAATATTATAAATGCGAAAGTTTGTGTGTGTGTGTGTAAGTGACATGTTCACGGTAACTTCCCGTGAATGTATTATGGTAGTATAAAATATAATTACAACCAATGATGATAACAAGTTGTATGCGATAACCTATTGTAAGTACACCTGTTTTTACTACTTGATAAAAGGTGGCGCTTTTAGATCAGACAAACAAGGACTACAATACAAAAAGTAAGTACAAAATAAGTACAATAATAATTATCGTCCATGTTAAAATGTCTCTATATTTCTACTACTTTTTTCACTAAATTGCTAAAAAAATTTTCGCTAAAACTGTAAGTACGGCAAATTTACAAACTTTTCGCGCACACTAAGAAACTTTCAGCTACACCAATGAATTAACTAAGAGTCAACGTCTAGAATTTGAGCTCGACTTAATGTATCAAGTCTAATTTACCGCACCCGCCACGACACTATACCATATCTTCCTTGATAGTCTGATCTGAGATGGTAATATATTGTAAGTGACAAAGTGCACCCGCCATTTATAGTAGAGTAGAATAATAAAATACAACCCAGGCAGTATTTTTACGTGATTAAAACGTGCCATTTTGGTAATTCTCGGCGTAACTGACGTCTTAAGGTTACGTTTGGATGTCCGGAAGCACACGTGTGAATGTAGCAGCTACACGACGTCATTTTACGACTTTATAATCACGTATGTAGCACACGTGTATGTCATGAAAATTACCTAAATCTACCGTGTAAGTGACGTCCTTATCAACCAATATTACACGTAATTTTTACTATTAAAAAGATGTCACTCATGAAATGTCATATTAACGTCATACCTTACGTGATAGCGACGTAATTTTAGGCACGAATGAAGGATGTTATGAATATGACTTTAAAGTTACGTAAATTTGACGTAGTTTTTACGACGTGTATTTGACGTCCCATAGTCGACTAATATAGCACGTCTTTTTCACTTACGCGACGTCAGCGTGCTACGTGGGAATATCTCTTTATTACACACCGAAAAATACACGGCAAATATACGGCAGTATAATGGGCGGCCTTATAGTCTAGAGTGATTTCTTCCAGGAAAAAATTGGATGGACAGGACTAAAGCATTTGAAAAAAGGTCGGTGGTGCACATAAAATATAAATAAATATAATACGGGGTGTAACCCTTTCACCCCGCGATGGTAACAATTTACTGTGGAAAAAAACTGTTTTATTATATGCCAGTGACTCTTCGCCTATTTTCACTAGAAAATGTGGCGGGATGCAAGAATTTAAATGTGAAAC
This sequence comes from Agriopis leucophaearia, assembly GCA_949125355.1. Taxonomy (NCBI): domain Eukaryota; kingdom Metazoa; phylum Arthropoda; class Insecta; order Lepidoptera; family Geometridae; genus Agriopis; species Agriopis leucophaearia. The sequence continues at coordinate 9,395,793 of OX421285.1, read as the reverse complement.
GTTGCGGTCTGGTAAAACATGATTTGCTTATTCCTATCTCTGTAATTAAGACAATGCGGCTAGCACAGAAAGCCTTACATTATTATAAGATTTTAAACATTTGTTTACAAGAAAATAAATTATGTAGAAAGAAATAGAAAATGTATTAGGACTAACATTAAGGTGCTCCGTCGTAGACCGCACCATCGCTTAACAACAGGCGAATGGCGATCAAACGCAAGCCTATTAATACAAAAAAGGTATACAGCTTCAAATAAGCTGCCCTTATTCACCTGTGTGTTCCGGCAGCATTACTTGAGAATTAGTTCTCATTCTTGGCTAGGTGTGTTTACCATCGTCGATCACATCGTCACTATAAACATTAGGATAGCTGCCGGTCTATTCTGCAAGCAAGTGAACGCGCAAGTGAAGTGAAATCACGTTGACTTACCTTATCACCTCACTTGCGTGTTCACTTAGGTTGCAGAATACACCGGCAGAGGTCAAACGCCTTGCTTGACAAAAACCCCTACAATAGTATTTTGGCAGATTACATTTCGGAAATGGTACATCTGCACAAAATGATATGCCAAACCGCAGCTTTAATTTAACCTTTTCAATTACACGACTTACCTCTGTAAGGCAATTTTATTTCTTCATCCCCACTTTACCTACACGTCGCCATCTTGTATTTATGATAACGTCACCTCTTAGTGACCATCCCTGACCTTAGAAGAATCTATCAACATCTCATTCTTCTAATAACACTAACATGAACACGAAAGGGACTGAATCTCATGACACAAGATCCCCCTATAGTGCTAGATTCAGGGGAGCTTTAGTATAATTACGAGTATGTACAAATCTTTCACCTATATCTACTCGCTTAATCATAATTATAATTTTATGTTTGTACCTTCTTCATAAGTCTGTAAACTTTTTAGCAAACAACCTTTATTATCATAAAGCCATGATAGCATATTTGAGAGACCGCTAAACTTGAAAGCTTGAGGTCGCGGGTTCAAATCCCGGGCCGTATCAATGAGCTCTATGATGTTTACGGATTTTCATACCACTGGCTTTTTGGTGAAGGAAAACATCGTGAAACCATCGGGAAACCTGCATACGTACGGAGAAGAAAATTCAATGACGTATTAAATCCATCAACCCGCAACTGAGCCAGCGTGGTGGATATGGCCCAATCGCCCTTTCGAAGATAATTCTAAGTCCAGCAATGAACTTATTAAAGAGCTGGTTATGCTATTATTATTTTATTTAACATTCTATTCTCATGACAAGCCCGGACATAAGGCATTAGTTAGCCAAAACCAACAGTAAGAATCCTTTTCGTGTATAAAAATAAATCAAATTACGTGAATTGATATGATGATGGTAAACGGACTATTGATGCTATGGAGTTATAAATAAACTGGGCTTTTGAGGTGAATAGCTTTTAATTATATATTTTTTAAATAAGTTGATCGCATCTAGATAGAATACCAGTAGTAATAGGTATTGCTGATTGATTGTTTTTAGGTCAGGTCGATCGCGTGATCGCGTGCAAGTGAAACCGAGTGCAGTTAGTTGTTTTATACAGCCTATACAAAAGTATGTAATATTCTAGAATTACTTAGCATTGCATATTTTTAGCATGTTTTATTTGTTACCATAGTCATTGTCATCGTTATAAATACAAGCTCGCTTCACATCGTGACAATCATTTCCGGGACAAAACTCTGCGATAATTGGAAACTGCGTCCGGCGGACAACGCGTGACATGCACTCGGGGTGACGCGCGTGACATACACTTGAGGACATTTGGAGTAACATCTCGCTTCATTATGAGTAGCTAGTTCTCAATCTATATTAACTTCTGAGTATATAAATAAATAATCTAGCATTGTCCCATACAAGCTCGCTTCCCAGCGTGAAAACCATTTCCAGGACAAAGCTGCACGAGAATTGAAAACTTCGTCAAGTGGTCAACGCGTGACATGCACTTCGGCGTGACATGCACCTTGCATAAAAAATTTAGACTAAATCCACAGATTGCTAATAATAGTTAGTATGGATATTTTACTTATGTTTTATATATTATTATTTTTTATAAATTTTTGAGCGCTTACCTGACATCCAGTTTTAAATAATGACACAAAAACAGATCAAAAATTGTCCACACTGTTCACTAACTCAACTGTTCACTGTTCAAATTTACTACATACCTGTAAAATCCGTACATAAAAAAACATTGCCACGAAATGCTACCATATCCCAATTAAAACATACAGGAATACAGGTGCACACTTTTTATGCACTGCTCTGTACCACTGACACAGAATGACCTAGTTTTTCGGCACAAAACCCTCTTTATCCGCAACTGAATACTAGATTTTACACACAGCAAATGCTGAGCTTTTTGCTGCTTTTGGGATGTTAGTTAGGTATCAAGTTCCGAGAATCCATGAATTTGTAGCTTAAATCTGATTGTGACGTTCACAATCAGACGTTCTCTACAGGTCATATTTTTGTAGCTTGGAGGTTTTTCATTTTAGTTTCACAGTTTAATTAAGGCTGGCTTATCGTTTCTGCTGACTATAATGAACTAGAATTTTGCTTTTACTTTTCAAATTGGGTTGTTTTACAAAAAAAACATGTCATAATGAAACTAGCTGCAAAAGCTTATGTTATTTATAGTAAAGGCTTTGGCTTTTTTTTATTGTTTTAGTTTTTTATTGTATATTTCTAGTGTAAAAAGCTACGCGCGTACGTGTTTGCTTCCAAAAATAAATAATTGTATCTACAAACAGAAATTAGTCTCGCTAGGTCACTCGACTTAACAAATGGGGAAAAAGTCATACTAGTCAGCCGACTAACTGAACAAATCATTAAAAAAAGTATAACTGAACAAATGGGAAAAACTGGTGTGGGGTAGGTATCGTTGAATAGGTTTTTTTTAAATAAAGGTAAGGTTTTTTTTAAATAAATTCATACATCACTTTTTTATCAAGTGTATCAGCCGACCAACTAAACAAATAGAAAAAAAGTCTCATAAGTTCAATCGACTGAACAAATGGGTAAAAAGTCTTGGAAGTTTATTTAACTGTACAAATTGGGGGAAAAGTGTTACTAACTAGTTCAGTCGTCTGAACGTAAAAAAAAACTTATAGGGAAGAAAATCTTACTATTATATTCGTCTGTACAAATGGGGAAACTGGTCTATCGGTTTTTTATCGGATACATTTCGGAGAGTGTATATCGGATCTGCATGATCTAATTCCTTCCTGCCCATTTTTCTATCCAAATTACAGAGCGGGCACGAAAAATCAATATTTATGGTTGATATTCCAAAAACCCGTACGAAGTGCTTTGATTCCACTTTTATTGTGCAAACTACTAATCTGTGGGATGCGCTGCCTGAATGGGTGTTCCCCGGTAGTAACAATCTACCCAGATTGTCGTCGAACCCGTCTTCAAATCACGAGTGAATCGGTTTCTTCTAGGCAAGTGTGCTCCATCATAGACCACATCATCGCTTAATATCAGGCGAGTTGGCGGTCAAACGGAAAGTCATTGGTGATCGAACCGGGTGCCGTCAGATTGGAAAGCGCAAATGCTATCGCTCGACTATAGGCGACTCAAACTTTGCTAAAAAGATGAAATACTAGTCATCACCGTCATCAGCCAGAAGACGTCCACTGCTGAACATAGGCCTCCCCCTTTAACCTCCACACTGAACGACACCCTGCCATCTGTATCCACCCTCACCGCCAGCCCGCGACTCTCACGGTGTCGTCGGTATATCTATTGGGAGGCTCACCTACGCTGCGTCTTCCTGTTCGTGGTCTCCACTCAAGAATGTTTCTTCCCTATCGGTTATCAGTTCTTCGAGCGATGTGGCCTGCCCATTGCCACTTCAACTTGCAAATTTTAATAACTATGTCGGTGACTCTGGTTCTTTGGCGAATATCCACGTCTCGAATTCTATCGCGCAAAGAAACTCCGAGCATAGCTCTCTCCATTGCCCGTTGTGTGACTCCAAAAGGCCAACAGTTAAGGACTACGTCCACTAGCAATATCTTTATAGCAAATTTTCACGTGGATAGAGCCCATCCTTTCTCAATGAGAGAAGGTATGTGTCCCAGCAGTGGGAACATAATAGGCTGATAATCAAGATGATAGCAAAATTTCAGCTGTTTCCAAAAATCAGGCCCTAAATCCATCAGATATCCAAGTTTCCAACTGCTGGCTCGCAGCTGGAAATTCATTCCGATGCGGACGCCTGACCGCGCCGTCAGATAACATGTTGGTACAGCCCGTGCTGCGTTCACACGGGACAGGAACTAGGTATAGCGACTGGAACTTCGACTTGGAAAACTAACTAGTCATTTTTATTGAGTACTAGATGTATCCGCGACTTCGTCCGCGATTTTTTCAGAATAAAACCTATGTCCGTCCTCATGATACATACTATTACCTCGCAAAATTTTGTCGAGATTGGTTTAGCCGTGATTACGAGTATGTAGCAAACAGACAGAGAGACAGAGTTACTTTCGTAATTATAATATTAGTGTGGATATTTAAATGTTATGGTGGAATATTGAATACATTCATTGTGTCCATTTGTTTGTATTTTTTGTTTGTTATTTATTATTTTACTTACCTACTTATTTTTATTCTTCTTTCTTTCTTTTATGATTTTGGCGTCGCACGTGTTGTGCATTTGCCAGTGTCAAGTTATTAAAATATTTTCAAGTTTTATTAGATTTTGGAAAACTCAAGCAAAGGAACTCACGGTCAATATCATGCCCTAGTAATGTGGTAGAGACTTTACTCGAGGTTTTTATAGAATTTTGGAAAACACGAAAATGTTTCCCCACTCTCAAGCACGTTCACACGTTCACAGACACTTGCGGCGGTAGCACACCTCCGCCGCTAAATCGTAGCTGTGAAACTGCTACTACTGTATGAGAAATTAATATCGTGTACGAGAAAGCAATATTTTGAATGTCAAATTTTGTCAAAAAATCGTTTGTCATCGTCGTGGTATGCCATTGGACATTTTGTTGTACGTTATACGTTATAAAGTTCACATTCATTATAAATATATTACGTACCGGTTTTGCTGCTAGTGTTTCGCGGCGGAGGTGTGCTACCCGCGTTAACGGTTTAAGATTTTTTATTTCCTCAAAAGAATTTACAAATTCACTTATTGAGAAAACACAGTAATAATAGGTTAGTATTATAGCGCCACTGAGCGTAGTTTACAGAGATATTACAATAATAAATTAGCTAAATATTAATAAAATATGTTTTAACATTACAGTAAAAAGACAAAATTAGAGGGTAGGTTTATAAAATTTTGCAGAGTATATGCAAGCGGCCCGTGCCGCGGCATTGTTTACTAAGCCTTAGTAACTAAAGCCTATGTATGAAAAAATAATGTTTTTGTTTTTAATGGTCTTATTATAAGTAAGTAGGTATGGTTACAATAATGAAATGTCCTTTAAAATGTGATCTTTTAACAATTTTTTTTATGTGTTTACTGATTTTATTTATTTTATGTATTTCGGTAATTAGTTATAAAGTTGTGCCCCTTCATACATTATATTACTTTTACCATAATTAGTCCTAGGGGTTCTTAGACAGATGTTATTTGCTTGTCTGGTTAGACGTTTTTGAATTTGTATCTTTTTTGTAAAGACTATTTGCGAATGTATGTCCATAGTCAGAATTTTCCTCAACAGACCACATGTATTGTACTTATATATTTGAAACAGATTCATAAGGTTTGTTTCTTTCAAAATTGTGATAGTAGGTGTTAAATAGGGGTATTGAAATAGCGTTTTTAATAAATAATAATCCACAATTAATGGTACGAGACTGACGAGTGAAAGACTTGTGCGAGTGAACGAGAGAATGACAGCCCCGTTAGCTTAGTTGGTAGCAATCCTGCCTTCTGTGCTTGGGGGCGTGGGTTCAATTCCCACGTAGGATAAACATTTGTGTGATGAACATTTGCATTTGTTCCATGTCTGGGTGTTAATATATATTTACGTACGTATTTAAAAATATATATGTATGTATATCAGTCTCTGGCAGCAATATTACAAGCTCTGCTTAGTTTGGGGTCAGATGACCGTGTGTGAAATAATGTCCCAGATATTTATTTATTTATTTTTAATGAGACATGTGAAAGAAAGAGTGAAAGGACGCGACTGGATATATTACAAGATGGCGTGAACGGTGTATGCGCGCGAGTGAGTGATTTAATTAATATTTAAAGTAATTTAAACCATTAAAACTGGAAGATCAGTGGAAATCGCATACTGTGCGATTAACACGATTTTTCTTGCGTCTCACCTGCAAAATGTGGATTGAGCTACCTTCCGCGGTGTTCCCGAAAAGCTACAACATGGGGTTCTTCAAAAAGGGAATTATAGAGTCTTAAAGGCTCGGCAACGTATTTGTGATGCCTCTGGTGTTACAAGTATCCATAGGCGACGGTGACTGCTTACCATCAGGCGGTCCGTCTACTTGTTTGCTACCTATGGCATAAAAGAATCAAATAAGAGACTTATATAAACTGAGTGATTATTATTAAATTCCGCATTATACATACGCTCGAAATGATGAGGCGGCATATTTTTTTCACGTTGTCGGCACAAACTCCCAACTATCATGTTAAAAACTCCTCCATGAGTGATAAAGCCTAATGAGATGAGTGCGATTTAGTTTCAACTCGTTATAACTTTGCCAAGGACTTAGAAGTACTCTTTTAATTACAGACCTTTTAGCAGACACCGAGAGCAAATCATGTTATATGGAAACCCAGCTTGCTGCAATTTTGCACTTACTATAATGTAAATGGGTAAACTGTTGATACACTGCTTAAGTTATGAAGAACATCTTTTGTACTCAGTTTTTGCACTAAATATATTCTGATTCTGATTCACCAAAATAATTTAGTGGACTTGTAACTCCATTCGTTCTACCAAACTGCTTTCTCTTTCTACTGTGGACTATGATGCAATTTGGTACTTTATTTTTGGTATATGTTACTGAGAATTCCTCCAAAGAATTCAACTCGGATGGGCAGCGTAAGGAAAATTGTGTGACATCTCGTCAAAAAGACCACAGTAACTAAGGACAATGAGAATTAACTAGTCTGTGTTGCGTGTGTAGTACTGAGACGTGGTTTAACTGCTGGCTTTTTGGAAAAACTTAGATTCGCACAGCGGGCAATGAAAATTAAAAAAAAAACAGTCATAGGACTGCACGTCAGAAGTTAAAACTTAAGTAGTTATTTACCTATTCTACGAGAGATGGCGCTGTTTTAAAATACACGATACAGGGTTGTGTATATAATCGGTGACAGCGTGACGATGACGCAAGTTCCATGGTTTTTGTTCACCCAAAAAGTGCCTAAAAAAGTTTTCACTTCAAAAAAATCCCTGGATTGTTTAACTCGCTTGATGCAAACGGTACTTGGACCGCTTGTAGCCATATCATTGGGAATATCGGCTGCCCGCATCGAGATACGGCGTCGATTCGGTTAGCGGAATTACACGGGACGGCGCTATAGCGCTTTATAGTCGCGATGTTTTGTTAAACAACGATTTTAATATTTATGTGCATAGTTTCGGAACTGTTAAAGTTTCACAGGCTTTTATTTAACTTTTCACTTTAACTTGGCTTATTTAGCTGGACTACCACCCACAAGATGGACAGATGACCTAAAAGAGACCGCAGGAAAACGCTGGATGCAGGCCGCTTGCAACCGGCCCTTTTGGAAAATCTTTTAATTGTTTTTTTTTGTCTCCTAGCTTTAATGAATCAAGTGAGGGACAAAGGAGCGGTATCCGTAGCATTCTTTTTAACCGACTTCCAAAAAGGAGGAGGTTCTCAATTCGACTGTTTTTTATATATATTTGTTACCTCAGAACTTTCTACTGTGTGAATGTTTTATTTATTTATTTGAAACCTGGTGCTTCTCGTGTGGTCCCATTTCAATTTGGTCCAGTTCTGACACTTTTATGAAGTCGGTTTTTTAAAATGTTATATTTTTTTTTTATATAGATTAGATCTACGTTTGGCCACCAACTCGCTTGATGGTAAGCGACGGTGTGGCCGAGGATGGAACACGACCAACCAACCAATTACCAAGATAACGCGCCCGTTCACACAGCTGCTATAATCAAGGACTATTTGATTGCTCTGGGGGTACAAATGTTACCCCATCCTTCGTACAGCCTAGATTTAGCTCCATGAGTTTTGTTTCCCACGGTAAAAAAATGCTTTGTGGGCGAAAATTATACATTGCAGAAGAGACCATCGAAGAATTTCGGTGGTTATTTTTAGACCATAAAATTACCAAGACATTAAATTATTTAAAAAAAAAACATAAATTTTTAATATTTCAAAAGCTGGTTCACCTGAATGCATAAATGCATTCTTTTGCAAATAATTGCAATAATATTTTGAAAGGCTATAAATACTTAAACTTTTTTTCATATTTGAACTATTCTTTATTTCTCTAACATTTTTTAGAACAGCCACCGTATAATCTAGTCCTTTTCAAGTTCAGAGTGAATAAGGTATCTTCTAAGTCTGTATGCTTCATCTTCGACCACATTGTTGCTCACCAACAGGCGAGTTGGTGATCAAACGCAGACTTATTCGCGATAAACATATCCTCTTTGTTACCTTATTAATTAATACAAAGGCGATTTCATTACTGAACAACCTTATTAACTGGTATATTCGTACTGAGCAACGAGCATTTAATTTCATCATTCATTCACGTAAAGTCATCACAATCACGTTACATACACACACTCCCCTACACACACACACTCACACACCCACGCACGCACACTTGCTAATATAGCTGTATCTTTAAATATTCGCGAGGATGCCTTCTAAAAATAAAAATATTTCGTATTGTTTTTCATTTTAATTGGTCTCCATATTACGGACCTTGAGCCTAGTGTTTCGCAGGAATGTCTGCGAATTGTTACCTTATTTTAGTGTAATTATAATTTTGTTTAAAATGTATTAATATCGTGTTTTTGGAATATAAATTAACTTAAAGTTAAATGATTATTTACGGGATATTTACCGTGGTAAGGTTGTGGAAGGAGCTCCCGATATTTCGGCGCAGTTACATGCACCATGTTCACGGGAAGACCGATATTTCGGCGCAGTTACATGCACCATGTTCACGGGAAGACCCGTCTTCCCGTGAACATGGTGCATGTAACTGCGCCGAAATATCGGGAGCTCCTTCCACAACCTTACCACGGTAAATATCCCGTAAATAATCATTTAACTTTAGTGAACAACCGTGATAGTTTAAAACAGTGTTTATAAATTAACTTATCTTATTTTATCTTATATTCTATATACAATATATTACCTGGGATAACTAAGTGGAGTTGTCGTTAATAGAGATTTAATAATCATCGACGGAATTTCGCTGTAATTACATCAGTTCATTCCCGAAACTCGCTCTTCAGAAAATAATTTTAATGTGGCTTAACCATTTCATTGCAATATTATCGTGAAAATAAATTTAAAATACAAGTAAGATACTCTTAATTATTTCAGTTTTGATCGAAGGTTCCAGCACAAAAGTAGGCAGGGTCATATTTACCCTAGGGCCAAAAGGGCCATGGCTCGCGGCGCCAGGATGTGAGGGGCGGCGAAAAAAAGAAGGGAGAAGCCCTAACATTCACGTCTGTAGGGTTTCTAGGTAGGTAATATGTAACTATAACCGTTTTTTCATTCATTATCATCTCAGCTCACGTCAACGCACTATTATCATAATGCTACTAGATTTTATTTTATACTTAAAGTATACTTTATAGCTAAAAGTTTTTTCTTTTTTCCATTAATTTATGAGGCGGCGAACCTACAGGCCCAGGGCGCACAATCTTAAAATACGCTACTGAAAGTAGGTCGTTCCAAGTTTTTGCCTCCAATACAGTGGAACGAGTGCCATTGCGTTATTCTACGTTGTTTGGATGCAAATTGCGGACAGCTGCGCCCGACCACATCTCTAGACCTAGAGGTAGTATCTATCGCAAACTGGAACAAGCATCGATTGGGCCAATATTTTTATCGATTTTAGTAATACTTAAATTAGAAAGAAAGAAAGAAATATATTTATTAATGACAGAAACAAAAGATACATAATATATAAGGTGTTTAAAACAGGAAAATAATAGTTTCTGTCACAAATTACTACAGTTATATGATTATTAACGGGATATTTACCGTGGCAAGGTTGTAGAAGGAGTTCCCGATATTTCGGCGCAGTTACATGCACCATGTTTACGGGAAGACTGAAGAATGCGGTCGCTTGGTCGAAGAGTTCAAAGTTAGGTGCAGACAAAACTATCTACCCTCTTTCTTAGTTACCGTTATCACTGGAACTCGAACCTAAGTCCTGACAAAACACACTCACTGTATCACTGCGTATAATATTTTGAACACATTTTGTACACGGAGTTTTATTTTAAAGACAACCTATCATATAACTGTAGTGAACAACTGTGATAGTTTAAAATAGTGACTTAAATTACTTATAAGTACAATAATATACTATTATATAAAAGTAAATCTCTTCTCTATATAGCCTTCTTCTATCTATATCTCACTATACATATAACTAGCCGTCCGCCCCGGCTTCGCACGAGTGTAAGCTCGGCCTTCGGCCTCGCTACAAAATATAATATAGCCTATGTCACCCGGGGATAGTGTAGCTTCCCAACAGTGAAAGAATTTTTCAAATCGGTTCAGTAGTTTCGGAGCCTATTCATTACAAACATACAAAAATAGGTACAAATCTTTCCTCTTTATAATATTAGTGTAGATAAAAACGTAGAGCTAAAAAAATGTGTAATTGCGAGGTATCAAAAAATAAAAAACAGGGCGTTTTAAAATAAGTAGGTGTTTTAGAATTTTTGTCTATTTGTTCAATCTAAACCACTGGACGGATTTAAGACCCGTAACAGACGTCAACATGGCTGACGTCAACCACATCAACCAACGAGAGAAAAAGAGAGGGAAATTATATTCTCACTCTTTCTCTCCTGTTGGTCAGACGGCGGTTCGCCAGTCAAGTTCGATACGTCTGTCGGTTATAAATGCGATTTTCACTAATATGAAAATCTACGCGTACGAAGTCGCACGCAACAGCACTACTATAAAATAAAGTCGCTTTCCGCGTCTCTGTCTGTATATCCGATAACCCCTAAACCACGCAACGGATTTTGATGCGGTTTTCATCATCAATTAGGTAATTTATCAAGGAATGTTTACTAATATATATGATAAAACTTACACCCGTGTCGGGTTGCTAGTCTGAAATAAATATGAACAGCTAAGTAAACAAAAACAGTGACGCTGTTATTGTTTATATAACTAATCCTAAATACAGTATTTAGATTCGCCACATTTCCCATCGTTTCCCAAAACATCTCAGCTAAATAATATAATAATATACTTACCAAATATTTTTACCAAACATGCTGTTTGTCTTATAAGGGACAATGCTCTTTGTATCTTAGTAGTTTTAGTTCATAATCCTACTAGTATTATAAATGTGAAAGTTTGGATGGATGGATGGATGTTTGTTACTCAATCACGCCAGAACGGCTGAACGGATCTGGATGAAATTCGGGACATAGATAGATTATAGTCTGGAACAGCACAAACCCATTTGCCTGTGCTAATGAATTTAAAAACGGCTGGACCGATTTGGATGAAATTTTGTGTTCCTGGAGCGGGTCGGGCAAGGCGTAGTAGCGAAGATCGAGCTAATACCCGTGCGAAGCCGGGGCGGGTCACTAGTTAAGTAATAATGATGTTACTCGACTCAAGACCTTCGCAACCGCACAATCGAATGCAGATCCAATCTTAGTTCTGAATGCGGTATTTCAATTCGTGTTACAGTTCTGAATCACCCTATATACATGCAAATTGCGTGGCAGCTGTTAACCGCTCGCCGTCTACAGATGGGATATTTGAATGTAAATAGAACCATATATGGTATGCTATGTTATAACACAGAATGTGTGTAGAAGAAAATATATGTTAGTTTTGAACTTTAACTACTACTCTTCTCTCCGCATTTAGCGGTTTCAAAAACATACGAAATAGCAAAATAGTATGTAATAGTGACACAGCAAAGTCACCTCTTTCTCGATCTACCCTCAATTTACGACTTACTACTATAAAATAATAATAATTTTATTATTTGCTAACATTATGTTTAGATATTAATTGCAAAAGCAATTCTAGCCTACGAAATGTTATATTAATAAGATGAATTGTTACTTGGTCCCTTTGTGGTGTGAACATTAAAAAATATCCATCTTCCCAAACTTTGTAAAAGTACGAGTTTTTTTGTTGTTTAGTTTTGTCATTCTACCAGTGTCACATAATCAAGTAGGTAGGTACTTCTAGCTGATTGTAAATATTGTGCGTGTCTAGATTCCAGACGACGGACATTTTTTTTTTACTTAGAGTTTTCCACGAGTTTCCAGATGAATTTGACGATCCAAATTCAAATCTCTATATATATACGTCGTATACCTGCAACACCAGGGGCATCACAGATACGTTGCTGACCCTTAAATACTCTAATCTATCAGCCTTTTCGGATAGGAAAACGTCTGTCAGCTAATAATAAAAAAACTCGGTCATTTTCTACCCCTCAAAGTTTCGCAGAGTTATTATGCGCTCATAGACTAATTGTGTGTGGTGGCTACAAAAACGTCACGCACATAACAGTTTCAGTGGAAAAACCCGACCACACGATCCTTTGCGGCTGCGGCATGGTACGATTTCGACGCGTTGGCGACCACATGGGTTCGCCGAGGTATGGCCGATGCCGATTCACAACAGCTTTTTCAAATCCAGCGTTGCCTCAGCGTACATTTTTGTTTTCTTATCACACTAATACCTATCTGTTACGGGATGAAAATATGCAACAAGAGTGGTAACTACTTCATTTATTTAGCAATCGAAATGAACAGAGTAATGGCTGGCTGGCTGGCTGGCTTATAAACAATTCCTCTCCTAAGGCTTGTCAAGCTTGGCGGTGGCATGCCGTGAGGGGGAATGTCATGGCGGCTGACTGGCATTGGTGGATTTGTAAGCAGACGTCATATTTGTATACCGTTATACAAGGAAACCGTTACCGTTACCCGTTACCGGGTACCGTTATACATTCGAAATTTTGTGTGTAAATGTTGAAAGCTGATTTTTCAATCCACAGTTAAACGGTCAGATATTAAAGAAATCAATAAATTTATCTGTCTAGTAAATTTACAGGGTTTACTCCGCAGATAGCCTCTAACTGACTATTGAAAAATTCGAAATCATGCTATCAATGGAATAAATCCTATCTGATTCTTAACTCAGGATTGAAAATCGGCCCTTAGTCTGATGTTTGTCCGCACTCAACTCCGTAATTCATCATCATCATTATCACTTCAGCCATAGGACGTCCACTGCTGGACATAGGCCTCCCCCATCAATTTCCAAAAGAATAGGTTGGAAATGGCCTGCATCCAGCGTTTTCCTGCTGTTTCTTTTAGGTCATCAGTCCATCTTGTGGATGAATGTCCTACGCTGCGCTTACCGGTCCGTGATCTCCATTCGAGAACCTTTTGGCCCCATCGGCCATGTCCTGCGTGATATGTGCCCTGCCCACAGCCACTTCAACTTGCTAAAGAACTGCAATTCCATAATTGCTAAACAGATATGGATGAAATTTGTTAACAGAAAAGCTTATACCCAAAATCAACACTATCAGTTCATTGTCACAAAATTATTGACGGTTCCTGTAGGACAGCAGATAAAACCACAAAGCTCTGCTAGTACTCTACTATGCCTTGCTTATACTATTTACAATTAGCTTTTTACAAACTACTGCAGCTGTCAAAGCTATAAAAAATTTACCAGGAACCAGACGGCATCGTCAAGGATGCCGCAGCGATATTGCGATGCATCGTATGACTGGGCTTTTAGAATTCTGAAAATAAAAGTTCAGCAGGACACTTATCAATTCAGAAGTAACTTTTAGTAATAGGCAGTACAGTAATTAGGTTAAAAAAACAATTTTTATTCCAGTCAAAGAAACCAAACATAAGCTCTAGCTTTGAAATTAGTTCCACAACCCCAAGCGTCTTTATTAAATCCTTTTACCAAAGCTCCAGCTCATTATTTCCGCATTTTCCTACAAAAAACCCGAGTCACCCAATTTATTCGTCCTACAGACCTCTAAAGCCACAAAACAGCGGAATACCGTTGAAAAACTGCACCAACCGTCCAAAAAACGTTGAAAAAGCATCGGAAGCGTTGAAAAAACGTTGAAAAAAGCATAACGCATTAATTCCGTTGCGATCTCTGGCTCGTGACAGGACAATATGCAACCCACATATGAATTTCGGCTTAGGAGCCATGGAGCGTTTAGTCTAAACAAGTATAATTGAGCTAGTTACTCGTCCTATAGAGAAAAAAAAAAAGATGAATTAATCGTAGAAATTTGTAATCGTACACGTCTGACGTGCATTTTAGGCAACTAAAATATTGTTTTCATTCATATCAAACGCTTGCAAACGCGGCTGGGCGCCGGCGTGTCGTCAGCCAAGATGATAAATACGAGTACTTATCTTCAAGTTAGTGTATGGAATGTCAAGTCAAACTCTTATAAAAAAATAGATAAAATAGTATTACATGTATACATGCTTCTAGTAAAATCTCCTCCACTTGACAGGAGAATGAGTTAGACCTGATCCTAACTTTGCTTGCCCTTAAATGTGACTTGCTTGATCTTTTAAAAATTATTTGCTAGTTAAAAAGTCTATTATGAATACTTGACACTAGTTAAATAGACAAGATATGTGAAGCAAAAATTAAAATTAAAATACAACGAAGTAAAAGAGAAATCACATTTTATCTCTCTTTCTCTCATAGGTAAGTCAGACGGTGGGTGTCATACCAAATCAGAAGGTCTGTTAATAGTTTTAAGGATAGTGTAACTGGAAGATAATAAATAATAATAATAATAAATATCTGGGACATTATTGCACACATGGTCATCTGACCCCAAACTAAGCAAAGCTGTAATATGGCTGCCAGAGACTGATATACATACATATATATTTTTAAATACATACTTAAATAGATATTAACACCCAGACATAGAACAAACACAAATGTTCATCACACAAATGTTTGTCCTAGATGGGAATCGAACCCACGCCCCCAAGCACAGAAAGTAGGATCACTACCAACTGAGCCACCGAGGCAGTCTCGTAGTAGAATACCAAACGAGGCATGACCGACATCCGCCACTACGAATTAGTGCGACACAGCTGCCTGCGCAGATAGCCGACTGATTGTCACATCAATTCTGGTTTAGCATTTAAATTGACCGCCTTAGACTGAAATTGGGTTTAATATTACTCAAATAAAGAGCCCTAAGTGACAAATCTTAACTTTATCTTCAACGCCTAATTTTCACAGAGCTTTGACCCACTAAAATATGTTATATAATATTCATTTGTGTTTTATTTCTGTTTCTGAAAATACTTAATTAAAAAAAAAAACGCAGGAATTTCAACAAACGGGATTCATTCCCATATGTTTACCCTTACTAGTAGTACCAACATCCACACTTACACATTAACTTTCGCAATTATAATAACTATTAGTGTAAAGTATTATCTTTTTTAGGGTTCCGTGCCCATAGGGTAAAAACGGGATCCTATTACTAAGCCTACGCTGTCTTTCTGTCTGTATGACCGTCCGTCCTACCTTTAAACGGCTGTATCTTTGGAACCGTAATAGATAGTTAGTTGATATTTTCACAGAATATGTAATGTTACGGCGGATTACATAAAAAAAAATGTCTAAAAGTAAAAACAAAACGCCCTATATAACAAACGTATTCTTTACGTATTTTGTACGTAATACGTAAATATAAGCGTCAAACTTGGCATGATTATAGTACACACTAAAGTATAACAAATATAAATAATGACCAAGTGTGATTCGGTGATAAATTTCTGTTCATTACCAAGTTATAACTGATAATTTCGTTACTTGGACGACCTTATCATTTCTTTCCCTTAGTCCTCTATCCACGAGGCAATAAAGTAGCAATTCAACTCGCGGAGCGCTGGATTCCGCCTCCTATATTCACCTAGAGAGCCGATCTCTTTCTATCACGTAACTATATCTCTTCTGACGCGGTAAGTGCAACTTTAGGGTTGTCTTTTTGATACTTACACAGAACACTTAGTATATACTTACCAGCTACATAGGAACTAACCTACCTACCTCCTACTTATTTAATTAGAATGACATTTAACCTGTACAAAAAATTAACGCTTATTCTGAATTTGTTTCAAATAACAATCATGAAAAACTAAAAGTTTAAGAGGCCTATTCCAAAATCATCACCCCGATGCATGTTTAGGTAAAAACTTATGGAGACCTCATTTGGGAGCTCTATTTTGCTGATTCTGTTGAATATAATTTGTAAAAAAAACATAATTAAAACGAATCCTGTTCTAATAATAATAGAATAAATTTTCGTTATAATTTATTTTATGCAAAGAAAATAAACTGGATTAAAAATATTACGCGTGACGTGGCTAGCGTGCGAGCCGAGGGGCCACTGTGTGATGCCCGTTGAAAGGTGCGCCAGCTGAACGTACCTAAACTGCGGAGTGGCACCCCCTGCCAATGTGACAATTAGATTTCGCACGACTGTTCCGAGCTCTGAAATTTGAACCTTCGGTAACTTGCTTCAGAATAAAAAAGTCGAAACAAGAAGTCTTACAAACGCAAATGAAAACATTTTTCGCGTATTTTATTTCTGTCTTACTTTTCCTTGTTTTCTACCTCATTATACCGTGACTTTATTAAGGGGCGTCAAGTATCTGACATTATGTAGTAACACGATATCCGCGAACTAGAGCCTTAATGTAACTGAGCCTTGAGCCTGAAGGGAAGATCGAACTCTTGATCTTTTGATCATTTTAAATATTATCTTTTTGAAAGCAATACTGTTTATTATCGTTTTGAAAATAAAAATAAGGGTTGAATTCAAACTGAATCATAAAATAATCTCAGTGTTTTTCCCGCTTCAACGTTACATTGTGATTTAAAATTATTGAAGCGCAATTATTATTACACTTGACGACTAGTGAAGGTAGCCGAGCAAAAGCATGTGCGCTTTACAATCTAACGGTAACTAAATCTAACGGCCTAATCATTCACTTGGTTTTTAAATAAAATATCGTCCATTTCACGGGAATATAAGAAAAAAAAATTGCTTCAATTTGATATATAAATGATAAATATCAGTTATTACGTAAAATTGTACCAAAATCTTACCTGTTTACACCTGGCTGTGAAGAGGTGCGTGGTCTTGTATAAGTGCGAGTCTTTGTACAATATATTGCCGCGAAGTGGACGATATTTTTTTTAAAACCAAAATAATGAATTTTTCCCATAAATTAATTAACAATAATTTAATAAAAGCGGCCACATTTTTATTGGCACCCTGGTTGATATATATTCTCCTAATCATAAGTATGCGTAAAATTTGGTTTTGAGCAAAAACTCGATGACCGCCCTAATTCTGCAGGATCTCGTACTATTAGTAGTTAGGTTTTATAAATCAAAATAACTGAAAAAAAATGTTATCCAAGTAAACGAAATTGCTGTTGCTGGAAAATTTTAACGCGAATCTGCGCCGAGAACGGTTTGCGGTCGCTTGATTTTGCATACTGCACGTATTCGGGCCGTTTTCGGAAGCTTTTTCCTTACACCGTGTATGAAACCGAAGACAGACAATGCTGAATGCTTCACAGTCAGCCTATTTAGGGCCTATTCTGGCGCATTTGAGATTATTTCCGTCCCACTCATTCTTTTAACATTACTATCAGGAGAGATAGAGACAGAGACAATCTTGAGCGTGCAAGTATAGGGTCACATCTGAAATGCAACTTACGCTCGGCTTGACGTCGTAATGATGTCCTATTCATTGTCAGTCGCAGCCGGCACTTGAATGTCTTCTTTTTTTAAATAAAATAACTTTAAAAAGCTTTAAGATTGTAAAGGTATTCAGAGAAAGTCTTTTATGGGTAAAATACATCAATAGAATATATGTTTTTACTAGCATAAAACAATCTACTTTCAAAATCTCATTGAAATATATAATAATACGTAGTTTAGTGGTTAGAACGCTCGGGGCGTAAAACTGAGTAGCAGGTTCGAAACCAGTCGGATGTAAAAAAATTGAATTGTCTATTAAATTGTCCTAAAGTGTGTAGATCTAGATACATCACTTCAAATATATAATTACTAGCTGTACCCGCGACTCCATCCGCGATTTCTTTATAAAAAAATAGCCTATGTCCGTCCTCATGACACCTACTATTACCTCGCAAAATTTTATCGAGATCAGTTAAGCCGTTTAGCCGTGATTGTGTAGCAAACAGACAGAGTTACTTTTGAATTTATAATATTAGTGTGGATTAAAAAAATAAACATTTGCAATACAAAAATTGTTTAATTTGGTCAAAAAGGTTTTGTTATCGATCTAAGTACGTAGGTACAGTGCTATTACTACGACGGGGTGGCTGAAGATGAAACGCGTTGCTCTAGAAGAATCGAATTTGAGGGTTGCCTTCAATATCCCTGGGATCCCATAATCAGATCCTGACTTGGTGACAATGGCACCAAATTGGAATTATACTGAACAAAAGTTTTTTTTTTTATAAAACGGTCAACAGTTGGCGGAGGAATCGGTGTAAGTACATAAATAAATAAAAAACAGTGATGCATAGAACCCCCTTTTTAACCGACTTCCAAAAGGGAGGAGGTGCTCAATTCGACTGTTTTTTTTTTAATGTTTGTTACCTCAGAACTTTCGACTGGGTGAACCGCTTTTGATGGTTCTTTTTTATTTGAAAGCTGATGCTTCCCGTGTAGTCTGATTTCAAATTGGTCCAGTTCAGTAATTTTTATGAAGACGGTTTTTGAAATTGATAATTATTTGAAGTCGATTAAATAATAGTAATTGATCAATTAAACGGAAAGTTTCAAGTCCCAGCGGGTTATGCGAAACAATTACACGGAGCTAAGTGTAAAGACATGTCTTGGCGTGGCTCCAGGCTTGTGGCCGCAGAAGGCACTCCTGTCGCCCGCAATTATGTATCGTGTTCAATTTAATTTGAATATGTTCATGTTTACTTTCAGATCTAATTTTTCGTGGCAGGCATCCTCTATTTTGCATCTATACACGTGCATCTATAAAACGTAGAGATAAAAAAATCTGTCATCATCAGCCATAAGACGTCCACTGCTAAACATAGGCCTCCCCTTTAACCTCCACACTGAATGACAACCTGCCATCTGCATCCACTGGATGCCCGCGACTCTCACGGTGTCATCGGTCCATCTAGTGGGAGGCCTACCTACACTGCGTCTTCCGGTTCAAGGACTCCACTCAAGAACCTTTCTACCCCATCGGTTATAGGTTCTTCGAGCGATGTGGCCTGCCCATTGCCACTTCATCTGGCAAATTTTAATAGCTATGTCGATGACTCTGGTTCTTTGTCGAATATCCACGTTTCGAATTCTATCGCGCAAAGAAACTCCGAGCATAGCTCTCTCCATTGCCCGTTGTGTGACTCTGAGTTCAACAAAAAAAACTCACACACAGCGTCTTAAAATAATCAGCTGAACACGTTGAGATAGTTTTTATAATTTTTGTCTGTTTGTTTGTCCACGCACATCTCCTAAACCACTGGACGGATTTAAATGCGGTTTTCAGGAATGTGCTAAGCTATGACCAGACTAAATTATAGGCTATGGTATTTTGCGCAAGGGCCGGATTAAGGGAAGAAAAAAGTGTTGAAGGTTTATACGAAAATCTACGCGTACGAAGTCGCAAAAGCACTAGTCTCTACATATTTTCGTAGTTTGTATGGAACGTTTTAATGAAATGTGAAAGCTACCCTAAAATCTCATATATCAATGTCATGGACACTTTGGTGGTAACTGAGCATTAAAAATGGACTCACACATCGGTTACGCCTCCACCCGCATTTTTATGTTCGTCTACAAATGCCTCTGTTGCAGGCCGCTGCGGAAATATATAATTACCCCCTAACCAGCTAACGTACACCTCATCAACTTATGTTCAATTTAACTTCAATTTCCAATAAGCTAAATCCAATAATAATTTTATTGTAATCTAATATTTCAGTTTAGATATTGGACAGAGCAGAGGGTCAGACAGGAATAATCCCGTTTATCTTTGGTGGGTAAAAAATGTAGCTGCTGATAATAAGAGACTCCTACGGTCATATGAGTCGTTCTTATGCCATGACGGCAAATGCAACGACGCTTTTTAAGCCATCATGTTTCACATATGCCGGGCGTCCCAATGGTAATAAAATTACTGAATTATCGTGCAATCTCGAAAACTGATTGACCTACGATGCTGCAATTTGGCAGGTAGGTTCTTTATAGGGTGTAGAATAAGTTAAGAAAGGATTCAGTGAAAGGGCCGATTTAAGGAAAGGAGAAGGGAGTTGAAAGTTTAGATGAAAGTCTACGCGTAGACGTCGCGGGCAACACAAGCCAATAACAGTCTCATAACTCACCACAAAGCCTGACTTTGCCACGTACGATCTTTACGAGTGGAGAGAAATGACGAAAAATAAAATCTTAAGTGCTTTCTGCACTAATCCGGTATAGAGGACGATCGGTAATAAGTTCGGGGGCCGGTGACATGAAGCTAATGCTAACCTAAGCGGTTTAATAGATTAATAAAGAAGATAATTAAAATGTTACCAAGAAATAGATACCTATATGAAATATTATAAATATGGCTAA
Source organism: Agriopis leucophaearia (assembly GCA_949125355.1). Lineage (NCBI taxonomy): Eukaryota > Metazoa > Arthropoda > Insecta > Lepidoptera > Geometridae > Agriopis > Agriopis leucophaearia. Next base: position 9,374,886 of record OX421285.1, on the reverse strand, counting down.
AATTATACATCAATATAATTATGCTAACCTTCGGTTAAAGAAACCGGACCAGAAATATTTATGTTTCGTGCATCTTCTATCTCCCTTGCGCCATTCAAATTTTTTGAAGATAAAAATGGTTATAATTGTGTGAAATCTAAGCAAAACTAATAAATAAAATAAACGAATTTTCACAAAAAATTTCATTTTGATAAAAACATTGAGTATTTGTTTCTGTTTTTATGGTGAAAATCTTGTTTCAAACAAAACAAAAGTTTTACCGTACATTTGTGAGGGTTTTTTTTCTATATTAGTTCTGCTTATCTCTAGCTTATTTGCTTATTTCTCGTAAATATATTAAATCATTTTTATTATTCAAAAATATTGAAATGCGCAAACGAGATACATACATAGATGTCACACGAAGCATAGACTCGTTAACTCTTGTTAACTCAGAAAAGTTCCATAAAAATATACAGATAGGTTAATAACCTTAAACACATTTAAAAAATACTTGCAGTCTGACCATTTTAACATAAAACATGAACCGTTATTTTAATCAACCGTTAAAAAGCGCTTCCATAGCCTAACCAACATATGAAATAAACACCCTAACCGAAGGCCGAGGCGTCGGACCCGTCACTATAAAACTTTATGACCCGTATTGTCCGACCAATGAAAGGAAAAATAATTCGGTATTACGAAAAAAAAAACAGTTTTTGCGCCATAAAACCACCTTACTAGAGATGTGGTAATATTTTTGGGCGGATAATTTTATAATTTATTTATAATAAAATATCCTGTGCGTATCCTGTTAGAGTAAGAAGTTTTGAATACGTTCTGTTGGTAAATTACACGACTTATGCTAATTCTATTTATTTGATATGGCCGCCTAATCCTAAATAGCAAATGTCGGAGAAAATTTCACCACAACATTTTTTGGGGTAAAATATGGATCTTGTAGAAATATTCGCTTTCATAAGTGTGTTAAAAATATTACGTGCGTGCGTGCATACAAAAATATTAATTTACAATTAGAAAATTTGTATGTAATTCGATATTCAATAACGAACGGATATTCGTACTTCGTTCATAAATATTTTACCTAAATAATTATCAACACAAAAAAAACGTCTTCATTTAAATGTCAGAACCGGACCAAATTAAAATGGGACCACATGAAAAGCACCAGCTATAAAATAAAAAAAAAGAATCGTCAAAATCGGTTCACCTAGTCGAAAGTTCTGAAACATAAAAAACAGACGAATTGCGAACCTCCTCCTTTTTGACATTCAGGTAAAAACAGTATAAATTGTAACTCTTTTAGCACACCAACACTAACATACAAGTATATACAGGGTAGGAAGTTTTGACGCCAACGTGGAAAAAAAACATGTCGGCTCGTATTATTTTCTTAGACTCGTGTATGTTCGAGTGTTGACGTTTACCTAATAATAGTAGATATATTAAATGCTCGTGAACGTCCTTGAGTGTGGGTAGTGATATGACGAGGTGATATTTCATCGTGTTGTTTCCAAACCTCTATAGAAGCCTCTTAAAAAGCCTGTACCACTATACTGGGGCTTGAGTTTGACTTTCCCGTGACTTAGGTATTTTGGTGGACTCTGACTGTGACTATTACTTGTTTGACGCTAATAATATTATGTAAACTTGTTTAATATTGTGACTGAAGGACTTTGTACCCATTGTCATAAAAAAATAAAATAAAAGAAAAACAATTATACAGGGTCGAGGTTTTGGCGCTAACGTAAAAAAAAACATGTCTCATTGTGTTACTTTCCTAGACTTATTTTATTTCGAATATTAATATGTAACAATGGTTGATTATTGTTTATTAATTGTTTGTTTAGAAAAGTGACATAATGAGGTGAAACATGTATTTACGTGATGTTTCCAAAGTGCCCAAAAGCCTCTAGTACCTACTACTTTACCAGAGCATGCGTTGCACTTGACCGTGACTTATTTTGCTTGACTGTGACAATGACTTGTGTTAACGTTATTGAATAGCTGTAAACCTTATTATTTTTCCGACAGATTCTGACTGAAGAACTCTGTACCTATCTAAGTTCAAGCAAAAAAAAACAGAGTTAGTTACATGGAATGGTAGTACCGATTCAAAAGTAGTTCAATGTCATCGTCAGCCAGAAGCCGTCCACTGCTGAACATAGGCCTCCCATTTAACCTCCTCACTGAACGACATCCTGCCATCTGAAACAACTGAATGCCCGCGACTCTTACAATGTCGTCGATCCATCTAGTAGAAGGTCTGGCTGCGTCTTCCGGTTCGTAGTCTCCACTCAAGAACCTTTCTTCTCCATCGGTTATCGGTTCCTCGAGCGATGTGGCCTGCCCATTGCCACTTCAACTTGCAAATTTTAATACTCGTACCTATGTCGGTGATTCTGGTTCTTTGGCGAATATCTACGTTCCGGATTCTATCGCGCAAAGAAACTACAAGCATAGGTCCATATCCATTGCCCGTTGTGTGACTCTGAGTTTTTCCAGAAGGCCAACAGTTAAAGATCTCGTCTCAGTCAAATCACACTTCACACTAATCACAATAATATCATATATGTGAAAGTTTGGATGGATGGATGTATGTTATTGGATGGATGGATTAATGTTTGTTACTCAATAACGCAGAAACGGCTGGATGGATTTGGATGACATTTGGAATATACATTGCTTATGTCCTGGATTAACACATAGGCTACTTTTCATCATCACCAATTTTCATCACCACGCGGGTGAAACCGCGGGGCGCACCTAGTAAGTAATTAATAAGATAAGTTCAATGTAGTCATGAACAACTTCTACTTTTTCGCATTCGTCCACGTATTTTTGCCTACCGCGACGGTGATGCACTATACAAGTCCAAGTCCGGCAAAAATATTTATAAAAGACCAGCGGCCTGTAGTCGCCTATTTGTTTGTAAACGATGCTGTTTCGCACGACTGCGTTCTGATATTGCAGGAAATTGGGAACAACGGAATTTTGGGATAATATTGTTTTGATGGAAAATTTGATGGCCATTTTTTTCCTGACAGCTTGTGAAATGGGTAAGCTGCTTGAAGATAAGAATTGATAGACTGATTGATAATACAAGAAAATATCAGACAATCATTTATTATTTTTGGGGATCAGTAGTATACAATAACAAGGAATCGTTACATTTATAATAAGGGAACTTATTGTCTTTTATTTATTGTGATTAAAAATCCTTTCACGGCATATAAATTCCCGGAATAAACCTTCCCCGGATAGACATTCCCGGGATAAATTTCCCTGAGAAAAAATGCCTATGCCGGGATTAACATTCCCGAGATAATCATTCCTGAGATTTACCTTCCTGCAGGCCTAGCACGAGCCGTGGACATATTGTCTTTCCACCGTTTTTATCCCGCGAGAAACAGACAAACATATCCATATTCTAGCTTTGTCGCGTCTTTGCGTGGATAAAAACGGTGGCAAGATAATTTTTCCACGGCCCGTGCTAGGCCTGCTGAGGGCGGAATCTCTTCCCTGGATATAAGTTCCCGAGATAAACGTTACCGGGATAAAACTTTCCAGGATAAACGGGATTGACGGGATAAACAATCCTGGTATAAACGTTCCCAGGATAAACCTTGACGGGATAAACATCCCCGGATAAAAATTCCCGGAATGAACCTTTCCGGGATAAACCTTCCCAGGATACATATTCCCGGAATAAACCTTCCGTAAGAGGATACAGTTTTCGATCCCTACTCCTTATCCAATATTTGAATAGGATTTGTGCTTGATAGTAAAGTTTCTAGCTATTAAAATTTGCAAGTTGAAGTGGCAATGGGCAAGCCACATCGCTTGAAGAACCGAGAACCGATGGGGAAGAAAGGTTCTTGTGTGGAGACCACGAAACGGAAGACACAGCGTAGGTAGACCTCCCACTAGATGGACCGACAACATCGTGAATGTTGCGGGCATCCAGAGGATGCAGATGGCAGGCTGTCGTTCAGTGTGGAAGTTAAAGGGGGAGGCATATGTTCAGCAGTGGACGTCTTCATGCTGATTATGATGATGAGTACAATTTCTGACGAAATGACATTCCGATGAAATAAAAAACTGACCAAATAAAAAAACTGACGAAATAAAATCAAAGCAATAAGACATACCTAAAAGACAACAAGCGAGTTGATACACACTGGTCAAACGCGGCCATATTCCCTAAAAAAAAAACAAAGCCAAAAATGCCCGCATATTTGATCACGCAGGCGTTTTTAATCGCTCCAAATCCCAAATTATCCAACATGTGTACAAATAAATCAAGCAAGCTTACGCAAATCATTAAATACAAATAAATGTACATAACGTTCCTAACAACGGCTCGGGAGCTCTCGATTTCAACCGAATTAATCGAGAATCGATTACGACAATAAACTCTTATTCGAGTCGAGTGCAAATGGAATAAGTTTGGATAGGCGTATCGGCTCATTGTGGATTCTTGGAAAACAATAATTTAATCAGACGGTATGCTTAGAGATTTATTTATTTTACACAATACATTTAAGGCAATTCAGTGCCTCATTTATCTACAACTTTTATCAGCCATACATGAAAATATACCTCTTTTTTTGTTTTTACTCGTAATTTGGTACAAGACAATCGAAAAACTTTTAAAGTCAAATGTTTCTACGCTGCAAAGTTTTTGTTTGGCACAGAACCCTCTGTACGGGAGCCCGAATATTAATAGGCAAGCTTTTTATAATTTTTTTGCATACGTACATGTCTTTGACTATATATAACAAAACAAAGAGGTATTTATTCAAGAAATTTGGCACCAACTTAAAAAAAACTCATGTCTCAATCATTGTATTATCATCCTAAGCTTATGTATTTTCAAGTTATAATTCGTAACAATGGTGAATTATTATTTACTAAGTGTTTGTAGATGCGCACGAGTGTGAGTAAGTGATATAACGAGGTGACACATGTATTTTCGTGTTGTTTCCAAAGCTCCATAGAAGTCTCTTAGTCTCCACCACTTTACTAGGGCGTGACTTTGACTTGACCGTGACTTGCTTTGCTTGACTCTGATTGTGACAGACTTATTTGACTACATTGGATCAAACTTGATAGTAATTTAATACTTGACACTGGCAAATGCACAAGAGTGCTACGCCAAAGTTCATCACAGAGGAAAGATTTAAAAAAAAAACAAGTTATGGCTGATCAATCACACTAATATCATATACATAATATGTGAAAGTTTGGATGGATGAATGGATGGATGTATGGATGGATGGATGTTTGTAACTCAATCACGCAGAAACGGCTGAATGGATTTGGATAACATTTGGAATATACATCGCTTATGTCCTGGATTAGCACATAGGCTACTTTTCATCATCGTCATCATCATCGATTTTCATCACCACGCGGGTAGCACCGCGGGGCGCAGCTAGTGTTGTATAAATATTAAAGAAGTGCTTATAGGTTAAAGATCTTAAGATAGGAATTTCAAAGATATTAACGTTTAGGAGTAGATATTTCAGATATTTGTGGTTCTGATATTTAGAACCTGGAAAATTGTTTCATTAATTATTTTAGGGCTACTTTGAAGACGAGGTTGTAGAATCATTAGGAGATAATTTATTTACAGGACTTGGAAGATTTAAAATAGCGATTGTTTCTAAATGAAGCGATAAAATACAGAAACGTTTATTTTGTGACAATTAAATTTAAAACGAAACGATTTCTACCTAAGCTAACGTCTGACTTATACGTCGGTCAAAACGTTGGGCGAAAAAAAATATACAGTGGAACATAGAACCTTCTGTTCTGTCGTCCTTTTTTGAAGTCAGTTCAAAATGTATGTAACAGCAAATAAATTTTTCGCTATTTCAAGGTTGGTCCCGCAGTAAAAGTTGATCATAATGATGCATACATTGACCTCCTTTCGACTTAGTACAGTCTATATGCGTAACCCTGTAGGACTCTTTTGCAGGGGTCCGCCTAGGGAAGTACCACACCTTTGCCAGTTATTTAACCGCCAAACAGTAGTGTGCAAACACTACTGTGTTCCGGATTGAAGGGCAATGTTTCCAGCGAAATAACAGGTCACACAGAGATTGGACATCTTATATCTCGGGGTCACGAGCGCAGTGCATTGCCGTCCAGGGTTTTGAACTATTGAAGTTCAAAATTCTGAGTGGCGTAGAGCTGTTATGGGTAAGCGTGAAGAGCCCTCAGGCAAGCGACTTCGCTAGTCTCGTATCATTAAAAAAAAAAAATTGTAGGTCTGCACACTACCACGTTCATCGTGGAAATGATACGTAGAATACCTACTGCCCAAAAATGGAACTCCCTGCCGTCCTCGTTGTTTCCTGAGAACTACAATCTAGGCATCTTCAAGGCTAGACTGAATAGATTTCTTCTAGATCAACGTGTTCCATCCTCAGTCACGCCGTCGCTTACCATCAGGCGAGTTGGTGGCCAAACGCAGATCTATTCTAAATAAAATAAAACTGAATGTAACTTTAAATCCAACTTAGCAAAGAATCATCGAAGTATTCAACTTGAAGTTCATTTAGAAGCGATCAAAAATCCAAGAGCATTTCTTGAAGATGAAGTTAGGTGAACTATTCGCGAAGTTTCATCCGAGATTCCTACCGCCGGAAATCTGAAGTAGCTATGTTTGAACAAATAACTAAAATAGCAAATGTTTTAGAGAAATTGGCAATATCAGTGTTTTTACGAACTTATTGTTGATGACTAAATCGTTTATTGAGTACTATTTTGTATATTTATTCAGTTTTTTTATTACTAGAAAAATGACTAGAGCCAACACAATTCTTACTGACTACTGTGATATACGTAATACAGAAAATAAAACATTGCAAGTTCAAATTAGTTCCATTTGAATTTTACTATTTTTACCTAACGACGCAGAGAAAAACGTAGTATGTACCCATTGTAAAAGATACCTTAGAAGAGGACTATTCACAGTCCATTTAACATATTTTATTAACATTTACTAAAATTACAGATAATATCTATACTAATATTATAAAGAGTTGCCGAAATTTGTACATGTTTACGAACATTTAATAAATAATAATTCACCATTGCCTTTTTCTTCAAACTTTAATAATTGTCGATATAAAAAACCGAATTCATAAAAATTTCAAAACTGAACCAAATGGCACTATCGGTTTTAGAGAGCGCATGCCTGATTTAGTACTGAGGTGTTCTGACAGATGTCTCTTATAATATTTTTTGTGTAGGAATTACTTACTTTTTAATAGTTACATTGTAAAAAAATGAAACATAGTAGAACTGCACCAAATTAAAATGGAACCATACGGGAAGCACCAACTTTCAAATAAAAAAAGAATCATTAAAATCGGTTCACCCAGTCGAAAGTTCTGAGGTAACAAACATTTTTAAAAAACAGTCGAATTGAGAACCTCCTTCTTTTTGGAAGTCAGTTAAAAAGGCTCATTGAGTGAATTCGTTATTATTACACATTAAAATTCGGAAAACAAATAAGGTTAAACAATAATAATATAATGATGTGACATGTTTTTTTCACATTGACGTTTATACTCCGTGTAACACTTGTAAATAAAATGATCTTCTTTAATGTCTGTTTATATTAGCTAGAGTTCAAAAAGAGAGTGGACTTGGCCAGAAGGAGAACTAGAACAAATTTTAAATGGCAATCTGCCTCTGCCATCTGAAAAATGTCAAACTCAGCTATCACGACTTGTCATATCATCGTGTTGTTTCGATGGGTGAATTTGCGTGTTACTTATTGAGATATTTGTTTGAAAACTCAAATCTCAAGTCCACTCTCTTTCTGAACAGTCTCTAGAACTGTGAAGGCTGTGTAAAATGCGACGGTTTGAGTAAACCCACATTCAAGAGCTTTCAAAATTAACGGTTTGCGCCTGACAAAGTTTCCGGCATGCAATCTCGATGAGTCGTGGAACAATGCAGATGGCTTCCGGACATCCTATCACTGAGGCCAGAACGTGATGTCATTACCTCGATAGTTTAGCGGGAGGAAAGTTGAAATAACGTCCGCAGTTTCATATAAATATATATATATATATATATAACATAGCTGTATACAATTTATATCGAAACAAAACTATTTTACCAAAACCAACCGTATAATTTACGGCTCAGTTATCTAATGTCTGTTCAATTTGCACAACATCGTCAAAACTTGTGAACCATCGTTGAGCAAGCGAGACGGTGATTATGTCTATATTGCAAATGGGAACTTCTCTCCCGAGAGAAAGAGACAATTTTCTCTTTCTCTCCCGTTGGTCAGACGGTGGTTCGTCAGCCAAGTCGACGTGTCTGTTACGGCTCTTACGGTGTGTTACGGCTTGTGCAACTATAGCGTGACTGTGGAGCCAATCTGTCTGCGTATTGAGTCCAGCCAGATTGAGTATTGCAGTGATTAACGCGTCATTGTGGCATCTTTGTATTTTTTGATTAAAGATCGAAATAATTTAACATAAACTTTCTATCGACTTTCTAAATTCCAAGTCTCGTAGCTAAAATAAGTACTAAAGTCGATAGTTATGCAAACCGAGGCTATTTTAGCACTGGATTGAAAACTTTCGATTGAATTCCTCGACTTGAGCTTAAATTGATCCCTCTGGATTCCAAAGTTGGTTTTAGATTCCAGCGTTCTTGGTTCATTCTAGGTATTTCAATCGCAAATACTTGAATGTATTGCGATACATATAATTCTGTGAACATTGCATGAAGATAATAAAAAAATTCTATCTACCAAACTACTACTAAACTAATCTATTAAACCGCTACCAGAGGGAATTGTCCCCAAAATGCTGGGCCAATTACCACATTATATGACAATGCTCACTCTTTGAGCAAAGTAGAGGCCAGCATTTTGGTCTCGAGTTGCATCGACCAGACGTGAGTCGTATTTAGGTATTAATTAGTTATTTTTTAAATTTATCTATCTTAATATATATAACACTTCTGTACCTACGTGTGTTTGTCACCTAACTCCTCTTAAACGGCTGGACCGATTTGAATAAAATTTTGTGAGAATATTTCAATGAGTTTCTGGATGGTTTCAACCCTCGAATTTTATAGGCATTTATTAAGTTTTTCATATATTTTTTATGTAGGTAGGTTTTAAATGTGATCCACTTGTTTCACGAGTTTTAGGGTTTAGAAGTTCATAATTACGTTCATCTTTCAACCGACCGTTGTAGACAGACCGACCGCTCAACCTTTGTAGATAGAGTGAGTACCTACCCAATAAACCGTACTACCAAGAAATTACGTTACCAAGGAATAGTACTTTAAATTAAATTATCGAAGTTACTAAAACAGCTCAAGTTCACAATATCCACTGAATATCTCATAAATTTCTACGAACGCGCCGATTCTCCGAACGCTTCAATAAGTCCAAACGTCTGATAGTTTTTTGCAATCTTAGCCCTTAAAGGCTAGAATACCGAAAGTAGCAATCTCTGAAAAAAATCAATCAATGAAAATATTTCAAAAATTGATAGTGGCAAATGCATAAGACGTGGGACGCAAAAATCTTCCCATGAGTAAAGAAGAAAAAATATTTTTGTCTCACTCTTTCTCTATACAAACCTTTTTGGTTATGTAGGTATGTAGAGGAATATAAATACCTTTTTCAATTTAAAACTCATTCCTTTTCCACCAAAATATAACTTGCTTCAAAAAATATAATATAAAAATAACTCCATCATCTCACTAAACTTCTCGTAATACTCGCGTAAAGGCTCAAAGTAAGAACTCATTTTAGGAAAATCGTATTAACAGTAAGAGCAATAAGCACCTAATTCAATCATCATCAGACAGAAGACGTCCACTGCTGAACATTGGCTTCCCCCTTTAACCTCCGCACTGAACGACAACCTGCCATCTGCATCCACTCTGATCCATCTAGTGGGTGGCCTACCTACGCTGCGTCTTCCGGTTCGCGGTCTTCACTCAAGAACTTTTCTTCCCTATCGGTTGTCGGTTCTTCGAGCGATGTGGCCTGCCCATTGCTACTTCAACCTGCAAATGTTAATAGCTAATTCCAACCTAATACTAAAATAGCTAATAGTTAGATATTACCTAATACCTTATTCAATACTTATGCGTTTTGAATAAGGCGCTTATTGTTCCTACTTTATTATGCCATGTAATGATCTGCCTAAATCGAAATGACTAACTTTTTAAACTGCCAAATCCATAATTATAAACCAGCGTAGAGTCTGGTCAGAAAGAGAACGGTCTTGGATTGTGTTTGAAAAGACAAATTATCTCAATAAATAATACGCAAATTCACTCAGTAACACAACACGATGATATGACAGCTCATGATAGCTGAGTTTGATGTGTTTCGGAAGGCAGAGGCGGATTGCCATATAAAATTCGTTCTAGTTTTCCGTTTGGCCAAGTCTACTCTCTTTTTGGACAGATTCTAATTAAGGCATGATTACGTGGTAGCGATCAGTGGATGCCGAATCATTGTTGACAAAACGGTGACATCAAAGGCGGTGATTGAACGTCAGCTGCTCGTAGACTTCGCGTGATAGCAAGGTTATGCCGCCGGTTTGCACGAGCCTTTAGCTACTTTTCATAGAATATGTTTTTTTGGGTTCCATAACAAACGGAATCTTTAGAATAGAATAGAATAGAAATCTTTATTGGCCTTATAACATTTTCAGTTAAACTAGGCAAGTCAAATTTACAAAAATATTTAGGTATATCACATTTAAAATAAAATAAAAATATTTTTTATCACCTTGAAAAAGACCGCCGAATGATCGAAACTATAGTCGGACTAATCAATTAAAAAACTAGAGGATGAGTGAGTTTAAAGTTCGACTATCTGTTTGTGTGCTTGTGAGTCAGTGTGTCACGGTCATTGTATTCAGAAACTATAAGGCAATTTTCCGCAAAATTTTAATAAAAATTATAAATTAAGATTATGGGAAAATAACATGTTTATATAATATATTTATTAATATTTTTTAATTCTAGCATGATCGTTTCACGACGTACATTTGAAAATTTCAAGTCTAATTTCTTACGCTTATTTGCTTATATTATCAGAAATTTTCAAGTTTATTTTTTTAGCGCAAGTGCATTGTCTAAATTCTGGGTGAAACTGGTATGGGGTGCGTTCAGGGATTTGTGGGTCTTTTATGAGCAAACGAGATACGTACCATCAGGTGAAGGACATGCTTGGCTCGTTGGTAGTTGCATTAAAGCGAATGACAGTGAAATATTAAAACAGAGCTATTTATAAGATAGATGTGTAATTTTATATTCCTGAATCAAAACTTATAAAATAGAGGGTACAACCAAATTCTCATAAAATATGACCTGTCTACAGCCCATACTGCGTACTTTCTGTATTGTAACAAGCAATTCCCACATGCAAGGCATTTGAGGACGCGCCATTTATTTGTGAAATCATTAGGGTAGAGACATTATATTGTAGCGGTTGGTGGCGTAATTTTATGGCCTGTGGAAACGAACCAGAAGGGTATAGTGGGGTAGTTTGGGATCAAGTTGGAAAAGGTTTTGCAGAAGTATTGAGAAATATTGAGGTAATCTCATCAAGATAAAATACCTATACGGTCACAATCTCTTCAGTCAAAACAGTCGAAAATCATCCGGGAGTCGTTGTACATACCTAGACTAGACATCAATAATATAATTCACGATGCGATATTTGTTCAATATAGATGTTATGAAGCTTGCATAGCGTTCAACGTTGCTTGTCCGCTATGTCATCGAAATGGTACCGCGCGGCGTTGTAGGCGGATCGCGGTTTCCTTACAACTAATCAAAAACTCGGCGTGCGATGCGTAGCGTGCGCCGAGTTTTAGGTTTTTTTTACTGACGACGTTTGACCATTACCTTGCCTATTGGCAAGTGACGATGTGGTCGAAGATGTAGCACGCAGACTTAGTAGATACTCATCCACTCTGACCTTAAAATACCTATTATATCTCAGGAAACAATGAACCCGGTAAGTTCTGATGTTCCATTCCTTGGCTTTATTTTTATAAATTAATGGATCATTCAAAAATAACCCTAAAATATTCAAATAATTACGTTATGTCACTTTTTTTTTTTAATTCTTAAATTTTATGTCTGGTGAACTGCATTGATACACATTATAAATGAATATATGCCTTTTGTATAACTAAACATCCTAAAACTATTAAAATTTGCAAGTTGAAGTGGCTATGGGCAGGCCACATCGCTCGAAGAAACCGATAACCGATGGGGAAGAAAGGTTCTTGAGTGGAGACCACGAACCGGAAGACGCAGCGTAGGTAGGCCTCCCACTAGATGGACATTGTGACATTGTGAGAGTCGCGGGCATCCAGTGGATGCAGATGACAGCATGTTGTTCAGTGTAGAGGTTAAAGGGGGAGGTCTATGTTCAGCAGTGGATGTCATCTGGCTGATGATGATGATGATTCTAAAACGAATTAATACACATACGCGAGGACAACATTAATTTGAAATATCTATTCCAAAAGCTACTTTATTCCATTACAAAATATACCGTTTTGTTAAGCACGGACCGTAGTAAAAACTTTAAAAGCTCAAACAGTGAACTCAGCACCGTGAAACTTTTATAGAGAGTACCACTACATCACGTAACGCGTGTAAACAAGTCTTTACGGCCGTACTTCTCCTATCTGCGGTTTAATGGGGTGTCCACATTGACAACATTTATGACATAGCACTGAAACACTTTGTTATAAATCGGAATCATTTGACGAATATCAAAGAATAAGCAGTCAAAGACCTTTCACCAACCAAGCCACCGTGAAATTGAGTGAGCATTAAATATACTCTTTTTTTTATCACTAAGTTGGTACTTTTGAAAAAGTCATCATCAGTATCAGCCTATCATTGTCTTCTGCTGGACATTGCTCTCCCAAAGCCCACTCAGCCCGATCTTCACTTTTTGACTTCGTTATGTCAGCTTTTGCTTGTTTTTTATAACAGCTACCCGTAAATAGAAACATAATATTTGTATTTTGCACTGGGCCAGCATGGTGGATTAGAGACCATCCTCTGTCTCTCTGAGGGAAGGCCTGTGTCCCAGCAGTGGGATAATGATAGGCTGATAATGATGATAATGATAAGTATTCCACCTTCATCACAAATAAAATCAAATAAATAATTTGATTTGAACACACTGCATTACTAAACTGTCAACATTAAAATTCTAATGGTTATTTTGCTCACTACCCTTAAAATATGACACAAACTGCTCTCCCAACACTATTTCTACCATACAGAGAATCACTTCTATTCCGTACACAAATTAAACTACCACGCAAAATAAACTTTAAACTTCTAACCTTAAGGCTTCATGTCTCCTGTTTCAGGTTTTCAGATTCTGTTAAAATATATCTCGCCAGCTCTCCTCCCATTCAGTTTGTTCGTAGTCTCGGAGTGAAGAGGACGTGTTCTCTCGAACGAGGCAACTTTGTCGCGAAGTTCGTAATTTGAAAAGTTCAAAAATAAACGTGGGTATTGAATTTTTATGAAAATTTGACGAGTAATCGCTACTTTAGAAGTGATGGATTGATGTGTTGTGTGACTTTAACTTATAGTGTATGTGAAAAGGTAAGAAGTATTCTAGATAGATAGATATAATGGATATGTTGAAGTAAAATATTTTGTCCTTGATTTGTTTGAAATAGAAAATTTTAACTTAGTCGTAACAAAAATGTCGATTTGTCAACAAGCGTGTTTTTTAGTTTGAATCAACAGGTGTTTTTCTGCGTGTGCAAATCTGAATGCTTTAAATACTTTTTTAAAGGATTGCTCTTAATTTAACAATGACATAATTTCATACATAACTCTACTATATCTTGTTCAGCTTTGTACAATGTTAAGGCAACCCATTCTTTCAGGGATCGAAAGTCTACATTATACTAAAGTGCACACCACTGAAAGAATGCATGTGACATTAAAATTAATCTAAGGTATATATTTACACAAATCTGTTCAGCCGTTACACAGTTCAGTAAGTCCAACTATCTATATGCAAAAAATCACGTCGATTCGTTGGTATGTTGCTGTGAGAAAGAAAAACAAAGAAATATGCATGATACAATTCCCTCCTGTCCATTTTTCTATCGGACTGCTAGAGGGGAACGAAAAGACGATATCGCTTCATGGTTGATGTTCCGCTAATCCGTACGAAGCGCTTTGATTCCACTTTTAATGTGCGATCTGCTAGACTGTGGATTGCGCCGCAGAATGGGTGGCGATAATTACAATCTGGGTATCTTCAAATCACGAGTGAATCGTTTATTCTAGGCAAGCATGCTCCATCGTAGACAGCATCATCGTTTGACATCAGGCGAGGTGGCGGTCAAACGCAAGCCAATTATTAAAATAATAAATAAATAAAATACATTTTTTCTCTTAAAATATTACTAGGGTCACCCGCCCCTACTCCTAACGGGTGTAAGTTTTATAATATAGGTATACAAACCTTCCGTGAAAAATTATCAACTTATGGTGAAACCCGCTTTAAAATCCGTTGCCTGGTTTAGGAGTTAGCGGATACAGACAGACATACGCGGAAAGCTACTTTATTTTATACTATGTAGAAAGAAAGAAGAGATAGAGAAGAGAATAGGCAAGGTAAGTGTGATTATTATGATAGGAATTATTCATTTAAGCTTACAGCTCGTAAAACAAAACGACCTTATAATTTGGAATGATAAAGTAATTCATTAATATTTTACGATTATGTTAATTCGTATCTCCGTAAAACTGAAACGTAAAATAAAGCTGGAGTTTAAAATTAATTTACTAAATTTTACGGTTGGAATAAGTTTTTTTACGAATGCAATAAAACATACATTTACAAAGACAGGTTTTCGGTTAAAATTTACGTAAAACGTATCCCGAATTTACCTATTTCAATTTATATAATATAGTTTCATTCTCTTATTCAGCTTCATTCATTACATTACAGCTACACCTTATAAAAATATGAGTATAACCTTAAAAAAACATACAGACGAACATAACCATAATCAATTCATTAATAACAGTTGTTACAAGTCAAGTGTATTACTAAAAGGGTAAAAAATTATAATTATTACTAATTTAAATATTCGATTGAGTACCTATATTGTACTGTACTATACATAGTACCTCCTCCTTTTTGGAAGTGGGTTAAAAATTGATATCTGTAGTGAAACGCATGACTGGTGTAAGTGCTATGGTTTTGTTCTACTAAATGTGACTATAATTATACAATATTAAGCCTTATGGTCACTTGTAGTAACAAGCGTTGATTAAAAGTGGGAAAACTTCGCCTTAATTAAATTTGATACTAAAATAACTTGAGATTACCTGAATTAAGTAATCTTACCTAAAAATTACCAGGAAGCAGTTGTATTTATTTAGGTAAGCAATACCGGCGCGTGTGTTTGTGTGCAAATATTTCATCTCAGGGCGTTCTCGGATATCTTCTGGGAAAACCCTGGGAAGTGTAAAACAAATCTACCAAAATAAAAAATGTGGGTATTTCGATTGTTTTCATTGCCATAGGGTTGCCATCCTATCAGATACCAGTGATTTTGGTAGAAAAATTGAACAAATCTAACAAACACCTAGCGTAGATACCTTCTACGCTAGGATACGAGTATATTTTGTCGTAGCAGCTACGACGTAGCTCTTTTAAATTTGCTACAATTGCTTGTAGATTCGTAACACCGGTAACACGCATAATTTTTTTTATGAAAAAAATTGATTCAGGCTGAATAAAAACATCTATATCCTTCCCCTCCCCCTCCTGACTAATTATCTATGCTGTACCAATAAAGCACATAATATTATTAACCCGTCATAGGGGCGGGTAGTCACTTTAGCTCTCTTATAAAATATTCCATCAGGCGGCCTGTCTACTTGTTTGCAACCTATGCCAAAAAAAAAAAAAATTTTTGAACGTTGTTTTTTTAAACAGAACTTAAAAAATATACATTACAATATAATATAATATCATTTTATTTCACACAGAACAAAATACAAAGTAACTTAAAATTAATACAAAAACTGGCAGTATAATATTGACCTTATCGTCTTAAGCAATTTTTTCCAGGCAACTTTTGGATGGACGTTACTGAAAGAGGGATCGAGGGGTCGACGGTGTAGATCAGGGGTCTCCAAACTACGGCCCGCGGGCCAAATCCGGCCCGCCACTACCATCAATCCGGCCCGCGATAGGAATTGAAACTCGCGGAATTGTCGGTGATTCAGCCCTGTGGATCTGATAAAATTAACAACTGATATGACTGGTCTTAGAAATTCAGACAATTCCAAACATTTTCCGCACAAGGGCTGAAGACTGTAGCTGAAATAGATAGTACTTAGAACCGTACATAGTATCACTGCTCGACACTAGATGTGGATACGTGTCACAATACACAATCAATAGTAATTGAAATGCAATAAAAGCTTATGTTTGCTTAGGTGGGCAGAAAAATTAAAATTGTTACGGCCCTTGCAACATACCGAAAAAAATATTATGGCCCCAAGGCTTCAAAGTTTGGAGACCCCTGGTGTAGATAATACATATAATATACTTACATAAAACTTAATTCTGAATATTTATAAGAGTGAAACCAAAGTAAGGCTCTCACACTAAGTAATGTACTATGGTTAATTCATATAAGTACGCATGATGACTATTATTTTTTATTACCTCATAAAAAAGCTGATCATCAATAGAGCATATCAATGAAAACAAAATTTAAATTCGTTCAAAAATAAATAGGTTATAAGTATTTTAATTTCATGCTAGACAGAGAGCGCAATATACTGAGCTATGACGTCAAGCCTCAGGCGCGGCATACAAATGCTATACTAACACACACTTTGCGAGAAAGGGATGGAACATCCCCTCTCTATCCCCACCTAAAACTTTAAGCGCTCATAATAATATCTCAGAGATTAATCAGCCAATTCAATTTATTTTTTCAATATGTGTAATGTATTTAGTTATATTCTCAGAATTTACCTCGCCCCCTTCAGTTTTTCGGTACTAGCTCGAGTTTAAAAGCAGATCCAAACTATATATTATCAAAGGTTATATTCATGGCTAAGCCTGTTATTTGTAATAAATTTAACATTAGGGCACTATTATTTTCAAATTGGCAATAGGCATCTATTGCTAACTTGAATATACCTATTTGAAAAATGTAATTTGTCGTCTAATTTTTTATCAAAGCAATCCGTTTATACGTTTATATAAAAGGTATTCATTTTCTAAGTTCAAAAATATGATAATTATTCAGGAACGTATCCAGGTTGCATGACTGGGGCAGAATATTTAATATCCAAAAAAGACATACGTTCATAGCATCGTGTGAAGTCAATATCATGAAGTAAGTGTAGGCTGTGTGTTGAATCTTTTTTTTTACCAAGCACCTTGCTTTAGTCCCTTTTTGAAGCACCCGACATCTGGCCTCACCAGAGTCGTAATTAACGGGACGACATCACCCGACGTACATATTCACGTGAATTTTGTTAGGTTATTCGACTTGCCTCCATTGCTCTGGCCCTGTTTCCGAGGACCCAACATCGGCCCTTATTAGGTCCATAATTAGAATGACGGGATGTACGTTACGTCTAGTACGTTCGCAGCGCAAACTAACTTTCATACTTAAATTATTCATACGGTGGTTTGGATCGCCCCGACCTTGCTCCGGCCCTGTTTTCAGGAACTCAGCATCTGCCCCTACCAGGGTCGTAATTAGCGGGACGGTGGCACACGTTTGCAGCATCATCCGACGTCGGTTTTAGATTAAAGGCAGTAAAATCTCCAATTCAAATAGCACGACGGAATTCAAATGAACCTGAGGGGGGTACTATGAGTTAAATCTCAGCTCACCTTCAGTTGCCGCTTTAGTTTGGTTTAGTTTAACATATGTTTGGTTTTGGTAAAAAAAATAAGACAAAACAGAAATAAACAGAGGTAATAAGATGGCTGGCAGTGGCTGGCAGAGAAAAGCCAAAGATCGGGCTTTGGCTTTGGTGGCTGTTGGAAAAGGCCTAGTCCAGCAGTTACTTATATAAGCTATTTATTAGATCAACTAGTACCTAGCACACACTGGCTTATGTCTATGAAGGATTTGATCACAAAATTCTGATACCGCAATTGCCGCACTTGGCTAGAAAACTATTGTCGCGCAGGAAACTCAGTAGGAAGTACCATTTTGTGTACTGTTATCAGCGAAGTTGGATAAACTAATTGACTGACTTGAGACTGTTATAGGTTGTTTACGTTGTCATCGTTTGTTCCAGCCTTTACAGAGGTTACTTATTTGTGCCGTTTGGGGTAGAAACAGTTGGACTGTGGGGGCCGAGGGCCTTCTTATTTTTTAGGTTTTGACGGGGAGACTGAAAAATTCTGTACGCGACTAAAATGCTGGTCTATATTTTGGTAAGAAAGTTAGTCTTGCAATCCAGCGAGGCAACGCGGCCAGCATTTTGGGCACATTGCGTAAAATTGGAGATCGTATGAAGTATCTTCAATTTGTTCAGTTTTTTAAAGTTTTGTGTTTGTGTAAAGTGTGTAGGTAGGTGTTGAATGTTGTTATTAGAATTAATGTTGCTATTTGCTGTAAAAAGAATTGTATACGACAGTATTGTCGTAATCGTGTAAAGTTAAGTGTAATGGTAGACTAAATAGGGTATTTGACTGCTTTTACGAAACCATCTTAAACTGTTATTAGTTACAGTGCAAAGTAGCACTCCAGATTCGTTCCGAATTACGTCGCGGGCTAGAATTTTAAATGAGAAACGTTTCAGAACCGCTCTGACGTTTCGTTCCAAGATTTATTTCGGTTTTTGCATTTCCAACAGCCCGCTTGTACGTTTGTTTGTTCAAGACCAATTCTATGGAGGGCGATTATCTCAATAAAATCCCGATTTAAATGCTTGGGAAGGAGAAAAGTAACTTTTGTGGTTGGTTCGGTCTGAGAAGAGAAACGCTGCTTATAGTGTGGGGATGAATGACTGAGTATCGATATTCGATGTTTTTTTTTTAAATTGGCAATATTGAGTGGTTTCCAAAGTGTCATTTTGGCATTATTTATCTCTCGCTAGATGGCGTTGGCGTCAGTTTTGGTAACAGTAAGTTTCAGTTTTCCATTTCTTTTAAAACTTTCCATGATATGACGTGACGTACAAACTTCTGTCATTCGTTTTTTTTTATTACACGTCAGAATGAAAAGTTTGGTTGGATTGAAATGAATGTACGTAAGGTCAACTCGGCAAAGACCGGCATACTAAATTAAAAAAAATACAAATGGTCTTATTTTGGCTATTCTATAATCTTTAATCCAAATTTGGTTAAACTAGATAATAATATATTTAGATGATCTGACAATAAATATGTCAAAATGACAAAGAAACTATCAGTTCAGAAAATAAAAACGATTTTTAACAACACAGAGAAATAGACGGATTTGGCTCCCATGTCGGTTAAGACCTTCTAGTGGCAAATTTCCCTGGTTAGCGGTAGTTGGCGTAGTTATAGATACGAAGACCTGTGTGAATGAATCAGTGTACGAACGCCAGTTCCTGTAACAACTTAATATTTGTACCCTAACTCTCAGGAATAAGGTTTTATTACGCTTATTTCGCAAAATGCTGCAATTGTCGGGTAAGACCGGCATACGTTGCAGTTCCAGAGGTGCAAAACTTTGAACTTCTAGTATAGCTTCTTTTAATTTCTCTTTCGAATACGACCCTTTTTCCGTTTTTCGCGTATATTTTCCCATGGCTGAAATAAATTAAAATTAAAAATTTAAATAAATAACGCCTAGTACCCTATCGTGAGTGACTATAAGTAATTAATTATCTCTCCCAATCAGATCAATAGAAAATCGGTCACGTGACCATAACAGCAAATCTGATTGGTTGAAATAATCACTCACCGTCACTCACGAGAGTGTGCTCACGGTGCTGACCCTGTGACAGACGAATGGACAGACAGCAGAATTTGGTATCCTTTGAGTACGGAACTGAAAACCTACACATATGTTACACATATACTTTGATTATACAAGATACATAACATTATTAAAAAAAAAAAAAACGGACAGTATATATTCTTGATTTTATAGTATGTGCTACTTTGTAGAACTCTATATTTAGGACACTTTGATAATTTATATAGGTATTCTAGAAAGGCTTAACAAAACACCAAAGGTTGACGATTTCTGTAAGAGGCGAAGACCGGCATATGACATTTATTACCCTCCAAGATCTAGACGGACTTCCCCGCAACATATTTTGAGATTAGTTTTTATTTTCATCAACCATAAATTATTAAAAAACGTCTATAATACTAATGTAATTTACTAATCAAATAGATAAATTAATGAAGAATAAACTTACTTGCATAGATCTGTTGAATATCTGAGTTTTCTTTTTAAATCCTTTTTTTGTAAGCACGTGGCACACTCCAATGCAAAGGTGCTCACCGTACTAAATTAACAACCGCATTTTTTTCCGTTCACACTATAAATACCGCCATATATATCAATTAATAAGAACTTAAATGGTTTTATTGTTCCGGTGATGGTATTGCCATCTGCGTAGTTCTGCTGAATTCGTGGTAATTCTTGTTGTACGATGTTTCCCGACAGACGGTCTTCGCCGAGTTGACCTTATATATTTCAAAATAATTAACTATCACGAAGTTAGTCATTATTACATAATTTTACGGGATTTTATTATATTTTATTAAACTATTTACGTTTGCTGAACGAATTTCTCCACTGCCATGATAAAGTTTAAAAAGTAAGTACTAAAATTTAAGCGAGCGCCATCTCTTGACGATTTATTAAATCTAAAAATATATCTGTTTGAGGTTAATTTTTGTACCCAACGCGAAAAGAAGGGTTTTTTTATAAGTTTAAAGTATGCTTCTGTGGTTTGTGTATCTGTGTGTCTATGTGCAGCATTGTAGCCCTCAAACGGCTGCACTGATTTTGATTTAGTTGTTCTTTTTGTTTGAAAGGTGACGTGATCGAAAGTGTTCTTGTGTTCATTAAGTAATTCATGAAAATCTGTTCCGGCGTTTAAAGATTATCAGCTCTTTTACACAAGTAGTAAAATTTAAATTAAAATTAATTTTAGAGTAAGATAAATAAAAAAAATAACAGACTTCCTAAAAGGAGGTTTTCAATTCGACTGTTTTTTAATGGGTTTTTTTATGTTTGTTACGTCATAACTTTTGACTGAACCGATGTTGATGATTCTTCTTTTATTTAACAGCTGGTGCTTTCCGTGTGGTCCAGGTGCGACATTTTTATGAAGTCAGTTTTTATATTGATAATTATAACTTGTGTGTACAATATAACATTTTGTATAATACAATCATGGAAACCTGTTATTACATTTCACAGTCAAAATAATCAATGCTTTGAAACGTGTTAAAATAAATTCATGTCCTTTCATAAAAGTTTCATGTTACTTAAATCAGTCACGCATCAGTAAATACAAACAGGGGCAAAGTTTCACGAAAATTTGTTTAGCGCCGCGGCTTGAATTTGTAATTCGAACGTCCCAAAATTTACATGTTTTTGAGGGTAATCTAACATCTCTGACTTTTGGTTACACATTTCTGTGTGGGCATAAACTTCTGTCTCAAACTTTATGTAAATTCAAATTGAAGCTTAATTTTGCTAGTAATTTCTTTTGCACTGGAATAAATAGAATAATTATTATGGTTTAAAAAACTAAATAAAATTAATAAATCAATAAACCAGTCAAGTGCGAGTCATGCTCGTGCACTGTGTAACGTTACGCCTGTTTGCTAGCTTAAACAGGCGTCCCGCGACAATCTCTAGGTGTTGAAAAATTAAGCCTGCCTATCAGTTCCTGCAGATCCTAATGGGTGGTAAGGAAAACAACAAGGTAACGGATAGATAAGTTTAATTGACCAGTACAGTACAGTAATATAAAGAAGAAAGCTAAGGGGCTAAGGGGCCTAAGCGCTCCGCAGTCTCCGCACGGCAGGTATCCGGCGAAGTAGTGGGCCGGAGATGTAGCCTTCGGAAGAGGTACGGAGGTCGTAGCTTCTCTTGCGTGTATCCGGAGGTCGTTTGAGCGAGGATTTAAGTAGGAGGACGGCAGCGGAGCAAATTCCAGGTCGAAGAATGGTAAAATACTAAGGGACTCACGGTTTGGCGTGCCGGTCCTCTTTTCTCCAGGTTTAGAGCAGCATCAATATTCGAAACATTTCCTCTGGGTTCAGAGCCGCGGAACACTATTACTCGCGGAGTTCAGATCAGCATCAATATTCAAAACATTTCACCATTTTGCCATTTGATGTTCTTCCTTTCAAGATTGTTTCCAGAATCCCCTTCGAATGACGACTCTGTTTGCCGTCACGGCTTTCCCTCTTCCTTTTTCAAATTTTGAATTTTGACTTGCGGAGCGTGTGCCCAAAGAGTTTTACTAACCGATAAAAAGTTTACAAATTTTATATAAAAATGGATATGAATGAGGATGAATATGAAGGAATACTACAAAGGAGAATGGCAAAATGGTGAAATGTTTTGAATATTGATGCTGATCTGAACTCCGCGAGTAATAGTGTTCCGCGGCTCTGAACCTAGAGGAAATGTTTCGAATATTGATGCTGCTCTAAACCTGGAGAAAAGAGGACCGGCACGCCAAACCGTGAGTCCCTTAGTATTTTACCATTCTTCGACCTGGAATTTGCTCCGCTGCCGTCCTCCTACTTAAATCCTCGCTCAAACGACCTCCGGATACACGCAAGAGAAGCTACGACCTCCGTACCTCTTCCGAAGGCTACATCTCCGGCCCACTACTTCGCCGGATACCTGCCGTGCGGAGACTGCGGAGCGCTTAGGCCCCTTAGCCCCTTAGCTTTCTTCTTTATATTACTGTACTGTACTGGTCAATTAAACTTATCTATCCGTTACCTTGTTGTTTTCCTTACCACCCATTAGGATCTGCAGGAACTGATAGGCAGGCTTAATTTTTCAACACCTAGAGATTGTCGCGGGACGCCTGTTTAAGCTAGCAAACAGGCGTAACGTTACAGTTTGGCGCCCTTCTTAAAAACCCACGTTTCATGCTCCTTAATCTCAAAATTCTAAAACAAACCTTGCCCAGGGAGCTCTATTTCGACTTAATCTTTCGGCTTTAATATCTCTATATATTTATCTATACATCTTTACCTATTACTCTCACTCTACTTCATTCTTAACACTAAACCCTACACTTTACAGTACTATGTTCAACATTATGCTACACCCCCACGCACATATACATTACTTACCTGATTGCCACTGCAATCTACATCCATTCTTCTCTTGTAAGTGTTAAACCCTCGGGTCACTTTCAAGTTGGGGTTTGGAGTACTCTACGGCGTGCTGCAGGACAATATCCTGTAGTAAACGTTCATGCAAGTTTCCATCTACAAGAAGGTGTACTTCTAGATCTTCGAGGTCGACTAACAGGTGCACTGTAAGTTCACGGAAACTGAAGTCTAGACACGCATAAAACCTTATTACGCTTCATACATAATCTTCTTACACGTCTAATCAAACTATCACATTTTACCAACGATATAATAAATGGTAGATGCGGCATAAATTTACCATCGACTTATTAATGGTGGACACGGCATAGGATTTTTCCATCGACGTATATATAGATGGACGAGACATCTCTTTAATTCGTTATTAATATTATAACGTTCGTTGTAGGTACTTTCTACGACAATCTTAATAAAATAAAACGCTCAACATACATTTGCAGCGTCTTATTTATTTATTTTTGTTAAGGGTGTTTTGAATATTATAGAATACTTCTATAATTCTATAATATTTTAACCCGAAACAAACGCGTATAAATAATTCTTTAATTCTTAACTCTAAACTTAACGTTTTAAAACTTAATCATGGCTAGATCTATCAAATATTCTTACTTGAATAAACACGAACTTGAATATGAAGTGTCTATTAGGGCTGAAAAACCAACAGATACCTTATCTAATCTTAAAGAACAGATGACGAAACTTTGTCACATTTTTCCAGAGAACATTAAGTCCTCTTCTTTACCTCTTAAGTTGGACCTCTCTCAAGCAGAGGTAACTCTTGAATACATTGAGACTAAAATCTCACACATCGAATCTTCTGGAGACAAAAGTGGTTTGAGGAAACTCGAGGCCTGTGTAAACCATCTTTATTACCGCCTGGACCGTCTTAAGGCGACTTCATCCTTGATTGAAACTTGTTCAAATTTAAGATCACGGTTTTTCACACTTCAAAAACGCTTCGATGTACTAACTCTTGATGATGATGGAAGGTTTTCTTCTGAAGAGGTGTTGGTGGAGGTACACAGCCCTCCTCCTCAGGCTCAATTTGACTCTCCCACGGTTTCTGTAACCCTCCCTACTATAACCCTCCCTGCTACCCTCCCTGCTATTCAGCCTACCTCTCAACTTAAATCAACTCCTGAAGTTTCATTCACACCTCAGCCAAGTATAATGGTTCCGTACTCGTCAATGCCTCAAGTCTCAACAATGTTTCAAAATTGTCGTACATCGGACAATTTTATTAAAAATTTGAAAACCTTTTCTTATAATGGCGAAACATGCCCTAGAACATTCCTTCAAAAGCTGGAAGAATTCAGGATTTCTAGAAATATCACGGAGGAGATGCTTTGTAAACATGCCTTTGAAATTTTCTCTGGAAATGCACTTCATTGGTTTCGTTTTATTTATCAACAGAACCCTAATCTAACATGGAATGATATTCATATGTTACTGATCAAAGATTTTGGATCAATTGATTATGATTTTAATCTTCGACAAGAGATAATGAAAAGAATTCAAGGCGATTCAGAGCCCATTATCATATATGTTTCCATAATGTCTGGAATGTTTTCACGACTTTCAGAGAAGCTTAGTGAAGCCGAACAACTTAAGATTATCCGTCATAATATAAGGTCGTGCTACTCCGTTGTTTTGCTTTGTAAGGAAATAACGTCAATTAATTCTCTGGTCTCAGCTTGTCAAAGCTATGAACAAATTTATTTTCGCAAACCTGGATGCGGAGATGCTTCTTGTGCTGCTGAATTTGCTTACCACTGTCCTTCAACTTCTAAGACTTCTTCAAAGATGAGTTATACTAATGCTGTACAAAATAATGTGAAGCCGCGTACTTCTTCACAGACTTATGAGAACTTAGTGGAAGATTCTTGTTTTCGTTGCCGAGTTAAAGGTCATTCTTTAAAGACTTGTACCCAAACTAGATATTTGGTTTGCTTTAAATGTGGCCGTAAAGGCGTAAAGATCACTAATTGTCCTAAATGCGCTTCACAATCTCAACTAAAAACTAATTAGTGACTTGAATAGTTCCTTGAATAGTTCTTTGAATAGTTATGCCACTAACCTAGGTGTACTATCTGCCACCTTTGATAAAGTTCAGACTACACACTGCACACATTAAGAACGCTGCTCACTACAACATGAGACACAATTTTAAAGAGTTTAACGTAGGTGACACAGTCTGGCGTAATGTCAAGTGCACGGTAGTTGAAAAATTATCGCCACTTGTCTTTGTCCTTGAGGATCCTAATGGTGTGAGAGGAAAATGGCACGTTAAAGATTTTAAAATTTAACTTTTTCTAAATTATTTATCTTTTGTAACTTCTTGGTATAAATTCCTAACTGTTGTAAACCAGCAGTCTAAATTATTTATTGTAACTTTTCTTAATTCAATTATTTCCTATCTAAACTTAACTTTTCATAACTTTGCTTAAATTCAGTTTAATTTTTATTACTAGTTCTGTTTTTTTTATACTATTCTGTAATATCATCTTTAACTTTAAAAAACCTAGACCTTATTTTTTTATCTTGACTATGTAAATCACCTCATCATCACTCATCGTCATTTCTGGTTTGGCAATCTTCCTTATCATCTGAGCGGTGGCACAACTCTTTAAGAAAGCCGAAGGTGCAATTTCGTATCATTGTATACTATCACTCTCCTTGTATATTCTTTTAGTAGTAACTTAGCTTTAATTTCGAATAGAGCCCAGGCTAGGACACGTTCCCCTGTGGTTTCCTATTCAACCTTCCTTGACTCTTAATCCTTGAGGGACCCTAAGTCCACTTAATCTTAAACCTAGACCCTTAATCCTTGATGGACCCTAAGTCCAAATTAATCTTAAGCCTTGACTTCTCTTGGATGGAATCTAAACCCATCCAGGATCTTGGGTATACCCAGACTTGGACACGTTCCTCTGCGGTACCTTACCCCTGTAAATATTTTTTTTATGGGTCTTCTAAGCGGTGCGGGTGATGACACCCCCAAAATAAGCCCTAACATTAAACTTCGATATCTCCTTGAAGGAGTACGTGCCATCGACTTTGCAAGCGTGAGCCGTATCCCCTACCTCTGAATGTATGAATGAAAGTGAAGAGTGAATACCTTTGAGAGACGATGAATACATGTGTCAAGTTGATATCCTTAACCTCAAAATTACATGGTTTTATTAAAAAAAAAAAAAAAAAAAAACTTTTTTTTGGTAAAAAGTTTTTTTTTTCCGGGGTTTTTGGGGTAATGTAGTATTCCTTCATATTCATCCTCATTCATATCCATTTTTATATAAAATTTGTAAACTTTTTATCGGTTAGTAAAACTCTTTGGGCACACGCTCCGCAAGTCAAAATTCAAAATTTGAAAAAGGAAGAGGGAAAGCCGTGACGGCAAACAGAGTCGTCATTCGAAGGGGATTCTGGAAACAATCTTGAAAGGAAGAACATCAAATGGCAAAATGGTGAAATGTTTTGAATATTGATGCTGATCTGAACTCCGCGAGTAATAGTGTTCCGCGGCTCTGAACCTAGAGGAAATGTTTCGAATATTGATGCTGCTCTAAACCTGGAGAAAAGAGGACCGGCACGCCAAACCGTGAGTCCCTTAGTATTTTACCATTCTTCGACCTGGAATTTGCTCCGCTGCCGTCCTCCTACTTAAATCCTCGCTCAAACGACCTCCGGATACACGCAAGAGAAGCTACGACCTCCGTACCTCTTCCGAAGGCTACATCTCCGGCCCACTACTTCGCCGGATACCTGCCGTGCGGAGACTGCGGAGCGCTTAGGCCCCTTAGCCCCTTAGCTTTCTTCTTTATATTACTGTACTGTACTGGTCAATTAAACTTATCTATCCGTTACCTTGTTGTTTTCCTTACCACCCATTAGGATCTGCAGGAACTGATAGGCAGGCTTAATTTTTCAACACCTAGAGATTGTCGCGGGACGCCTGTTTAAGCTAGCAAACAGGCGTCACTAACAGGCTAAGGCGTTACAGGTGTAGCTAAGGGGCTAAGGGGCCTAAGCGCTCCGCAGTCTCCGCACGGCAGGTATCCGGCGAAGTAGTGGGCCGGAGATGTAGCCTTCGGAAGAGGTACGGAGGTCGTAGCTTCTCTTGCGTGTATCCGGAGGTCGTTTGAGCGAGGATTTAAGTAGGAGGACGGCAGCGGAGCAAATTCCAGGTCGAAGAATGGTAAAATACTAAGGGACTCACGGTTTGGCGTGCCGGTCCTCTTTTCTCCAGGTTTAGAGCAGCATCAATATTCGAAACATTTCCTCTAGGTTCAGAGCCGCGGAACACTATTACTCGCGGAGTTCAGATCAGCATCAATATTCAAAACATTTCACCATTTTGCCATTTGATGTTCTTCCTTTCAAGATTGTTTCCAGAATCCCCTTCGAATGACGACTCTGTTTGCCGTCACGGCTTTCCCTCTTCCTTTTTCAAATTTTGAATTTTGACTTGCGGAGCGTGTGCCCAAAGAGTTTTACTAACCGATAAAAAGTTTACAAATTTTATATAAAAATGGATATGAATGAGGATGAATATGAAGGAATACTACAACTGAGGGTTGCGTACCACCACACAATACAATAGCTATCAATTTAAAAAACTGACTTCAAAAATTATCGTTCCCAGTCTCGCGCTGTCTTCGCCGGTCGGTGACTTGGAACTTGCACAAGTCTGACTATATCATTTTTTCAGTTCTAATGAGTGTTCAATTAATGATAAATACAATGATCTCCTTTCGGTTTAATGCCACCGTTTGTATTACAGCACACTACTTCGATTTATGAAGCATTATTAAATTTAACTGCTCTAGATCAGATTATGTACAAGCTTAGTTTCCCTTTGAAGCTTAAAAATACATAGTTAATAAATACTTAAATAAATACATAGTTAATAAAATAAATACATAGTTAATTAAATGAATACATAGTTAATTAAATAAATACACAGTTAACTAAACTACTCACTACTCGACTATGTATACATATTTCACTACAATCTGTGTCAATTACGTCTACTTAAAGCACTAATCTGTGTCATGAACTAACTAAAATAGATCAGATGTACAACTTGTGGCAATGTAAACAAATTATTGAATCTACCTATTAAACATTCTAATACTATACAAAAATCAGTGTTAGTATTCCCCGATAGCTACAAGTTTGTTCTAGGCAAGCGTGCTCCATCGTAGACCGCATCATCGCTTAACATGAGGAGAGTTGGCGGTCAAACGCAAGCCTATTTATACATTAAAAAAAATCATCATTAACATGATCTTTTAGTTTCACTATTGTTGACTATATCACTATCATTATTTTCCACTGCTGGGCATAGGCCATTTCTAAAGCACGCCTTTGAGCTACGCATCTGAGGTCGGCTGTTCTTTGCATCTAGTTTTTACCGGTCATTTTACGCAGGTGGTCAATCTACCTGGCACCAGGGTGTCCCACAATATGTTTACCTAAGCGTGGTCTCCACTCTAAACTTGTCTACCCTATCGGTTATCGGTCCTTCGGGAAATATAGCTGGCCCATTGCCACTTCAGCTTCATCATGATCATCATTTCAGCCTATCATATTCCCACTGCTGGGACACAGGCCTTTTAAAAGAGAGAGGATGGGTCCTAATGTATGTTAGTGAATGACATATGTCTTTGAAGCTGTGAGGTTCTTGGACATACCGGTTTCCTTAAGATGTTTTGCTGTACCATAGTTGAGTGATGGCATTCAAACTGCGCATAATATATTTAAGTATTAAATAAGTAAATATCTACTCAGAGTATTTTTCACAGTCTTTAAACCAAAAATCTATGGTGTTTTTTTTTATGCCGTAGGTGGCAAACAAGCAGACGGGCCTCCTGATGGTAAGCAGTAACCGTCTCCTATGGATACTTGTAACACCAGAGGCATCACAAATACGTTGCCGACCCTGTAAGACTATTAACTTTAACGTCTAACTCTACTAACGTCTTGATACTCGTAGAGAGGTCCATCTGACTATTCATAATCTGTTCTCTCTCAACCTTCACCAGGGTAATGAGTTTCAAACTTCATATAGGATGCATCAACCAGCTTTACGGCGTCCCTTAACTACATATTGAAGTTATTAACCGTGGTCGGTGTTTCATGACAAAGCGGAAAGTTAGATAGGTACTCTCAGTTCCCTCTACAAATTACTCCTGTCGATAGCGTTAAAGTAGGTATCAATAATAATAAGTATTATAGTAATCTACTTAGTCTTGAGCATCGGCGTAAAGTTGCTAGTCTATCAGTTTTTTATCGGATACATTTTGAAGAGTGTGCATCAGATCTGCATGATCTAATTCCCTCCTCCCCATTTTTCTATCGGACTGATAGATAGAAACTCTTTATTATTCACACCACAAATAACATATTACACGATTAAAATAGCCAGACTGCGAGAGCGGGCACGAAAAATCGACACCGCTCCATGGTTGATATTCCGAAAACCCGTACGAAGCGCTTTGATTCCACTTTTATTTTGCGAACTGCTAGTCTGTGGAATGCGTTGCCGGAATGGGTGTTCCCCGATGGTTACAATCTGGGTGTCTTCAAATCTCGAGTGAATCGGTTTCTTCTGGGCAAGCGTGTTCCATCGTAGACCGCATCGCGCTTAACATCAGGCGAGTTGGTGGTGAAACGCAAGCCTATTACCGAATAAATAAAATAAAAAATTGAATAGTTTTTGGACAGGTTTCAATGTACCTACGTTAGGAACTTTGAACTGAGAAATTGAACACAAAACAACACTATTCTGTACTAACTTGTATATCCCTAATAAGCATGATGGCTAATAATTTTTTATTACCTCATAAAAAAGCTGATCATCAATACAGCCTATCAACGGAAACAGAATTAAAATTAGTTAATAAATAAGTTATAAGTAAGATACTCCGACTATAGTTTCAACCGCATACGGCGGTTTTTATCAAGGTGAATGAGCGCGCGCGGCTGCGTCTCGCTTTGCACGGCCTAATCTTACGTGAGTAATTCCCGTGTAATATAAATAAAATGTGTGAAATCAACGTCAGTTTCCATAATAAGTTATAAGTATTTTAATATCAAGCTGACAGAGAGCGCACTATACTGAGCTATGACTAGCAAATGCTATACTAACACGCGCTTTGCGAGAAAGGCATAGAGCATCCCCTCTCTATCCCCACCTAAAACTTTAGCCATATCTCAGAAATTTATCAGCCAATTCAATTTATTTATTCAGTGTGTGTAATTTAGTTATATTCATCACTAAGCCTGTTATTTGTCATAAATTAAACATTAGGCCACATGCCTATTGTTACCTATCGAAATAGATGTCTGTTAAAATGTCCATCAATAATGCAGTGGCTGGAAGAGGAAAGTCCAGCAGTGAACTAGTATAGCCTGATGATGATTATGATGAAAAATTCTCCACAAAAAGTAAGCTTGGTACACATTACCTTCTCATTCAAATCATACCAATAATATAAAATATGCATGTGTGTTTGTTTGGTTATTTGTTCCTTTTTCGAACAATAACGTATTGATGTGGGTTTTTTGTATAGAAATATTTGGAGGACCAGAGAATGATATTAAATACTTTTTATCCCGGAAAAGTTATACAGTTCCTGGGACAATAACCATGAAGCTAAAACCGCCGGGCACAGCTTGTTTGTCCATAAATAATCAAAAGAACTTCGCCATCAATCCCTAGCTACAAGATAAACATCAATTTAAAAACTCTCAAGAAATAAACAGCAAACTTACGCAATTAATACTTGCGCGGGACGAGTCACTCCGCAAGTTGGGACCGCGAAAACAGAAGTTTGCGACACAGTGGAAAAACATAAGATGTTTTAACAGTAGAAACTATTCTAGTTGCTTTGATTTGTACAAACTGTTATTTTCATCTGTCAATTCTAAAAAGATAATTCTAAAATATTTGTAACACTCAATCGCCCATCTCTCTCGTAAAAAAACTTTTTTTTTGGTTGATTGAATCAGGCGTTACTTTACGAAAGTCCATCTCAAAATTGTTTTTCTGACGAATCTTTAATTTAATTCGCTTCTACGTCGCTTCAAGTTCAATAAGGAATGTGAGATAAATTTTCCTCGATCGATATTTGTTAATGAAATTAATTTAATTTAGTCTAACCTAAAATATAATATTTATCACATAAAAGTGAAAATTAACCTATCCTGAAACAAAAATTAGAAGGAAAAAAATGTGCTAGTTTATTTCATTTGCATTTCAATTAAATTATATTTTATGTTTCAGTATTAATAAATTTTTGTTTCACGTTAGGTTAATTTTCTCTTAATGAAATGAAATTAAATATCAAATGCATAAGCATTTGATATTTAATTTCAAGTTAGGTAAAAAAAAAAAACTCCTAATTTTTTCTTTCAGGATAGAATAATTTTCTCTTTTATGTAATTAATATTTTAATTCAGATAAGGCTAAATTAATATTATTAACTTTTTTAAAGGGGGCAAGTGCCTTTATTAACTAAACAAAATACTAGCTAAAACTAACACTAAATAAACAGTCAGACTAAACTAACTTCATTAACAAATATCGATAGAGAAAAATTTATCCAAAATTCCTTATTGTACTTGAAGCGACGTAGAAGCGGAATTACACAAGAGATTCATACGAAATATATATTTTTTTAATTTGAATCTATTACACTGCACAATGGCACAGCCATTTTTATTTAAGTTATATTTTGTGGCACAAAAACACTAAATACATACCGCTTTTGCTATTTCTGTATTATAATATAATGATTTATAATGATAATTCCTTTATAATGAACAGTAGATTTATTAATATATCTATTCAATGAAATAGCATCTCTTCGTATTATTTATTTAAGTCTTCCTTGTATTTTGAATTTAATTCTTGTTACTTTGTAGTACAGTCCTTATCTTACTGTCTTACTAATTGAACTGTGTCAAGCAGAGCAGTGCGGTGTTTACTGCCAAGAATTTTAGTCCAAAAACTTCTGAGCCGTTTCAAATAAGATCTCTGTTTGTACGAACTTCTTTTAAATATGGCAGAGGAATTTGTATATTTCGAAATATTTTTATGGCTTGCTCGCTTTGAATTACTTTTGTGTTATGAAGTTGTTTTATGTAAATTGGAGTAGTATTTTTTGTTCTTAACTACATTTTTCTAGTATAATACTTATCTGTTCTCACGTCACCTGATATCTGAAAAAGTGGGTGAAACATTTATTGGGAGTTTTTCACGTCAAAATCTAGAGAATTTTAGTTTAAATTGTGGATATGAAATTTGGGAAAAAGCGGAATATGGTCATGAAGCTCTTGCGCACACTCGCCGAGATGTGTCCGATAGAAAATAAACAGACAAGCTACTTCTAAAACTATGAAAACGAAACTGATAACTTATTATCAATAACCCTGTATAAAACAGACCATATTTCAATATGTCCATGTGTCGCACAACCAGCTATGGAGAGATCGAATCAGGAATGAAGAGATCCGTGGACGAACGAAAGTTACCGACATAGCCCAACAGATTAGCAAATTAAAGTGGCAGTGGGCAGGGCACATAGCATGCATAACAGCCGATGGGGCTGAAAGGTTCTCGAATGGAGACCACGGACCGGTAAGCGCAGCGTAGAACGTCCACCCACTAGATGGACAGACGACCTACAAGAGACGACAGGAAAACGCTGAATGCAGACCGCTTTCAACTGCCCTTTTGGAAATCGTTTGGGGGTTCATCCAGCAGTAGAAGTCCTATGGCTGAAATGATGATGATGATATCTCAATGGAATATTTTAATATCATCAATTCAGACGCTCAGTTACCTGTATATAACTTAAACAGTTCCAGAAAAGGGGAAGTATAACAAAACATCACTTGTAAGTCGTTTCGAACAAAAAAGAAACCAAATGAAAAAGAAAGTTCTTTGGCTCTATTGACTTGGGATTTTTTATTCACAGTTAAAAGTTCGAAAATGGATGGTAATATATTTTTCTTCAGATTAATATAAAGTTTTTTTTTCTATGCAAAGGCTAAGGGTAAATTTACGATAAGTGCGCGTCTCCAGCTACACATTATATTTCAGGTAAGTACTATCGAAGTCATTATGACTCTTCTGTTTGTCCTCTCCATACTAAGGTTGCCTGGAAGAGATCGCTTACAGCGATAAGGCCGCCAATTTTTCACTTGTTTTGAAGTTGTTTTGTCTTATGTATGTAATTTTTGGTATGAATAATAAAGACCTATCTATCTATATATTACTACACCTTGTACTAGTTAGTATATTGTGGTTTGCTGCTTCGGCAAACCTGGACGACTTGCAAGTAAAAAAAATCTTTTGAAAGTACTTTTTAGGATTCCGTACCCGAGGGGTAAAACGGCACCCTATTAGTAAGGCTCCGCTGTCCATCTGTCTGTCTGTCTGTCTCTCCATCTGCCATCAGGCTGTATCTCATGAACCGTGATAGACAGTTTAAATTTTCACAGATTATGTATCCTGTTGACGCTATAACAACAAATACTAATAACCAGCCAAGTGCGAGTCGGACTCGCGCATGAAGGGTTCCGTACGTGACGTAACGTGATTTTATGCCGTTTTTATAGATAATGGTACGGAACCATTCGTGAGCGAGTCCGACTCGCATTTGGCCGGTTATTTCTTATCTGATGGCCAGCTAGGGCACCGAAAGAAACAGATTTTTATTTCAAACATTATTTTAAACCAAAATTGTAACTGGAAAAGTTAGGATTTTTTTAGAACCGAAATATAAATGAATATTGTACATAATCGTCATAAATTCGTTGTGTTTATGAACCGTGAAGACTATACCGTTGTGGAAAAATAAATGTGTGCGGCTAGAAAATAGCTTTGAGTTATTTTCGAGTTCATGATCTAAATGTTAGTTTTTAGTGAAGAGTACTACGCAGTCTTGCAAGACTTAGCAAGTTAGATGTAATAATAATATACGCAAGAACGGCTTTATGGCGAGCCGTCGGTGAGTGGCGACACCGCGTACCCTGATGCCAGGGGGCTAAAACCCCAGACCCCGACCCCTGGCTTTCCTGTGGTGATAAAAAGTGTAAAAAGGTGATTAAGTAAAAAAAAATATACAAAAAAAACTACACTGATATGAAAATTCCACGTTTTTCATAATATTGTCTTGTTTGTTCACGCGGCTTTTCAATTATGATAATAATTTAAATTTAATATTAAAGTATGACAATTTACTACGTAATTGATACCTAGTTTATTTTCGTTTTTATAAAGTGTAATTCCAAGAAAAGAGGCATTGTCATTTTATTATGGAAACTGACATGGTTATCACTAATTTTATTTATATTTCACGGGAATTACTCACGTAAGATTAGGCCGGTTACTCCGACTATAGTTTCAACCGCATTCATTGTACTCATCATTATAAAATAATCTGAAATTGAGAACTATTTAAATAGTATTAACCCTAAAATAACGGAAAAAAAACGAATCCATAAATTTTATCACAAATTTAATTGAGTATAATCATTTCAGTATAATTCAGGGATAATCCATTAGTTTATGAATGGACATCCGATAATCATCAATATAAAAAAACTGACTTATCAGAACTGGACCAAATTTAAATGAGACCAAATGGAAAGCACCAGCTTTCAAATAAATAAAAAATCATCTAAATCGGTTCACCCAGTCAAAAGTTATGAGGTTACAAACATTTTAAAAAAATGCAGTCGAATTGATAACTTACTTCTTTTTGGAAGTCGGTTAAAATGGGCGATACTTTTGGATTTTCAGCTATCCGAGGAACATACGTATAGTACCTATAGACCAATAAAGGTTGCTTAGAAGGTGACAAGACCTCAATATTATTACTATAATATCAATAAAACCTTCTTTATCTTACTGCCTTACAAACTTATGTTTATAACCAAACTGGCAACTCGTGACGCAACTAAATGGATTCACTATTCATTACTTAGTTTATGACCGGAGTTTATGGTATTGTGTCCGTAATATGACTCAACAGTAATAATGAATCAAGAAGCAGATTTATTGCTGCAATAAACAGGACTGTCATCAAATAAATTCATGTGTAGTCACTTTTATTTATACTCACTCGTATAGAAACTCATTACAAATCTTTAATAATTATCAATATAAAAAACCGACTTCATAAAAATGTCAATACTGAACCAAATTGAAATGGAACCACACGGGAAGCACCAGCTTTCAAATAAAAAAAAGAATCATAAAAATCGGTTCACCCAGTCAAAAGTTATGAGGTAACAAACATATTTATAAAAAACAGTGGAATTGATAACCTCCTTCGTTTTAGAAGTCGGTTAAAAAAGCTATATGATGCCAAACGCACTGCTTACAACATGGATTCCGTGGCTAGGAAAGAGATAGGGTAAAATTATTTTGCCCAGAATTAGGAAGTATAGATTGAAAAAAAAAACCGTGTTATTAAAATATTTGCCAATAGAATGATTTGAATAATTGTCCATATTATAATTTGTAAAAACAAAAACTTTTACCTAATTTATTTTTATTTTTATAAGCATAAATACTTAGGTACTGCATGCATCTGACATTTATCGTATAACTTTTTTTTTATATCCGCACAAAGAAGTATTTTTTCCAAAATCAGTTTCAAGACCAAATTTTTTTTACCCCATCACTGCCAAACTATTAGTCGCAGATGTGTAGGTTGTATCACAAACTTTAGTAATTAGCAAAGTTTTGGCTAAATACCGGGCTGAACCCGTCAGATATTCGAGAGATGATGAAAACTTGATGAAACCTTCGTATTTAGTATAATTATACCATGTTGCCACAAAATAATCTTATCTTCTAGTCTAGATGGGAAGGCCTCCCACTAGATGGACTGACGACATCGTGAGAGTCGCGGGCATCCAGTGAATGCAGATGGCAGGTTGTCGTTCAGTGTGGAGGTTAAAGGGGAGGATTGTCAGCAGTGGACGTTTTATGGCTGATGATGATGACTTCCTAAACTCTTGTTATTATAAGAAAGAAAAATTGATCAGCGAGATGTAATAATAGAGATATTATAGATATCACTGTTATAGCATAGTCGACGACCAAAGCCGAATCCAGCCGATCACCACGCCCGGCGGCGAGCCGTAGTTAGTTTTTAAAGCAGCGTTGTTAGCCTAACATCTCACTGGCTGGACAGAAGATTCAAATTCAAAATTCAAATTATTTATTGAGAATAAAAACGGACAAATTCCACTAACATTTATCTCACATACTGTTAAACTAAAATAGATTTCCTAGTCAAAATAGGAATATTATTATAAAATTACTAATAATTATAATAAATACAACAAATTGCTGTAAAAATATGTCAACATAAAATTAGTATGTCATACAAATTGTCATTATAGTCAACGGCTTTTTTGGCCCCTGTCCCATTGATCAGTTAAATTTTCACAATAAGTCAAAAAAACTTTCGTTACATTTAAACTGTCACAAATAATATCACAATCAGTGTTGATAGCAAGGAGTGCATTGAAGTGGCGGCGGGCGCGAATCAGCGGAGACATGGAGCGCGCCACGGTGCGATATTTCTGTATCCCAAAAAATTATGATTTCTTTGGGATAGTTTACGCGGGTAAGGACAAGGAGTGCTACTAGTTTAGTGCTGGTTATTTTCTTTATTTTCATCACATATTGTTACACAATCACATACAGCTGTACCAACGTAACGTACATGCCATTTCATTTCCTCGAGTTGTGTTCCAAACCATTCCAAACACATTAATACCATGCGTTTGCTTCCGATATACGTTCTCTACGGGATCCGTGTGCATCGATGGCTTTTTATTAATATTTCGAGTGAAAAGAACTAGGGATGGGTGATATCGACGTTCCGTTATAGAGTATCGATATAAATCCTTGCTTGGAATGTTTATTTAATTGTGGGAATTGATAGAACTTATCACATTTTTAAACGTACACTTATAATAATATAAATCTCATCTCGCTGCACCTCATCACTCGTGTGCATGTGTGATGCGACATTGAAACGTTGACAGCCCCGTTAGCTTAGTTGGTAGTAAACCTGCCTTCTGCGCTTGGGGCGTGGGTTCGATTCCCATCTAGGACAAACATTTGTTGATGAACATTTGTGTTTGTTCTATGGCTGGGTGTTAATATCTATTTAAGTATGTATTTAAAAATATACATGTATGTATATCAGTCTCTGGCAGCCATATTACAAGCTTTGTTTAGTTTGGGGTCAGATGACCAAGTGTGCAATAATGTCCCAAAAATTTATTTATTTTTATTTTTATTGAAAATTATGTAATATGTTTGTGGTATAATAAAAAAAACTACTACTATGATAATTACTTTATTTAAAAATATTGTGTAAATAAACATATTTTGTAAATAAATCATTAGTGCCATCGTTGAACACTAAATTTATCTGTATTATTATGTCAATTATAATTATATATTCCTTATAATGATCAATGCTATATTAATCAAGGAAAACCTATTTGGGTCATAGATAAAGAAAATTAGTAGAAACTATTTTCTACTTACTGAATAGTACTTACCCTTATTAATTAATTGTGCGAGCAAGAGGACGCGTAATCTATCTACAGTTTTATAAAACAAAAAATATAAGTTAATATTCATCAAAGTTCATTGTATAATTTTAACTGTGATTCAAAAAATGGTAGCATGGCAAGAGATTGCGAGATCTTCTAAAACTGCTTCATTATTCGCTACCAACAATAAAATGACCTCTAAACATAATATTTTGCTTTGAACTATTATCTATAAAAATAAAAATTACATAATATTATTATAAGTACCTTCCTATCATTATGGAAACTGACGTGGTTTTCACATATTTTATTTATTTTACACGGTAATTACTCACGTAAGATTAGGCCGGTTACTCCGACTATAATTTCAACCGCATTCGGCGGTCTTTATCAAAGACTAGCCGTCCGCCCCGGCTTCGCACGAGTGTAAGCTCGGCCTTCGGCCTCGCTACAAAATATACTATAGCCTATGTCACCCGGGGATAGTGTAGCTTCCCAACAGTGAAATAATTTTTCAAATCGGTTCAGTAGTTTCGGAGCCTATTCATTACAAACATACAAAAATAGGTACAAATCTTTCCTCTTTATAATATTAGTGTAAATAGTGTAGATAAAGACACGTTGATAGATACTACCTTGATAAAGACCGCCGAACGCGGTTGAAACTATAGTCGGAGTAACCGACCTTATTTTCATTTCAGTTATCGAGTACGTTTATCGTCGATAATTACCCCATCACTGGCGCAGAGCTTAGGACGCGATGTCATTTGTTTGAAAGCTCCTTACACGCGAGTGCGGAAGGATAAGCAGAAATATGTCCTTGTTGTGAGATTGCTGCTGTTTGTATTGAAATGTTGAGATTTCCCCGCCGGAAAATAGAAGCAATATACTCAAGGATATTATATATAGAAAATAAAAAGAAAAGAAAATCAATTTTATTCAACACTAGCTTCCGCCCGCGGCTTCGCCCGCGTTGTTTGAGAGAAATATAATCGAGTTCTCTACAAAGTAGGTACTTATATTTTAGGACGATATAAATATTTCAGCCTGGCTATTGACGACCGGTATGGCTAAGTACTAACCCATGTGCCTTATGAGCAGGAGGTTTCTGGTTAGATCCCGGCCTGGCAGATGTTTAAATGGTGAATTTTATTAAATATTTATATGCTTTGGGTCTCAGTGCTAGTTATCTCTGTTTTTTTTTAGTTGTTTTTACGTCACCTTTCCTTGACACTCGAACTCGAGAGCTGCTTGCGGCCCAGCGAACCGCGCGACATCGTTTTTTTTTTTTACTTATTTGTACGTCACCTATTTTTGACACCCGAACTCGCGGGCCGCTTGCGGTCCAGCGAACCGCGCGACATCGAAAGTTTTTTTTTACTTGTTCATATGTCACCTTTTCTTGATACTCGAACTCGTGGTCCGCTTCAGGCCCAGCGAACCGCGCGATATGTAAAGTTTTTTTTTTTACTTGTTTGTACGTCACCTTTTCTTGACACTTGAATTCGCGGGCCGCTTGCAGCCCAGCGAACCGCGCGGCATCGTTTTTTTTTACTTGTTTGTATGTCACCTTTTCTTGATACTCGAACTCGCGGGTCGCTTGCGGCCCAGTGAACCGCGCGATATCGAAAGTTTTATTTTTTACTTGTTTATACGTCACTTTTTCTTGACACTCGAACTTGAACGCGGGCCGCTTGCGGCCCAGCGAACCGCGCGATATCGAAAGTTTTTTTTTACTTGTTTGTACGTTACCTTTTCTTGATACTCGAACCGTGCGGTATCGAAAGTTTTTTTTTACTTATTTGTAAGTCACGCTTTCTTTACACTCGAACTCGCAGGCCGCTTGCCGTCCAGAAAACTACTACTAACTACATCGAAAGTTTCTTTTTTAAACTTTTCTTCTAAGTTTTTCCACGGGAACCGGGAACCATAATTTGTTACGGGGTCAAAAGTATTGTGTATTTTAATATGGCCCATTGCTTATCTTTAGATCATCATTTCATTTATCATTCATCATCATTCAGATCATTTAGTAGTTCCCGTGGAAAAGTCTACTATAGTCCTTGAACAATCTCAATAAAAAGTAGTTAGTAGTATTAAATAGCCTATGTGTTAATCCAGAACATAAAAAGCCTCCGTACAAAATTTCATCGAAATCCGTTAAACAGTAACGGAGTTTTAATTGAAATTATCCTACAGGAATCTTTTATTTTTTCGGGATATAAAGTATGCTATGTGATAATGCTAGGATAAGCTACCTTCATATCAAATTTCATCGAAATCTGTCTAAAACTTACGAAGTTGATTTATTGAAGTTATCCTACAGGAACGAAATATTTTTTCGGGATAAAAAGTAGCCTATGTGTTATTCCAAGATATAAGCTACCTCCATACCAAATTTCATTCAAATCCATTCAGCCGTTTCAGCGTGAAGGAGCAACAAACATACATACACACACACACACACTCACACACAAACTTTCGCTTTTATAATATTAGTAGGATTAAATCGTTTGGTTTGATGTAGCATAGATCAACTTAAGTAACGTATTTAAGTAAGGCCCCTTTTATCTAAAGAATACAAATTATTGTCGATATATAAACTGAGGTAGATATGTTTTACCAAGGTCTGTGCAGCGATAAAAACACAAGCTAATTAGCTTGAGTGAACTCAGTTCGTCCTGTGTCTGGCAACGACTCACACGTACGATGCACAATTTTGGAGTATGAAAAGTAATCAAAAATGCTATTTTGTGTATTTAGAAAGTGAAATACGTAGGTATACTAGTTTTATGGGTTCTATGTAAGTTTAGCTATAATAAAATATCGCTGTTTTAATGGGTTTTTTTATGATTTTAACCTCATTTAATATACTATTTTAATTAAATACAGTAGGAAAGTAATGTTACAAAATGTACAAGATTATTTTTGAACTTGACCAATCATTGTGATTTTATTGTTTACTAGCCGTCCGCCCCCCCCGGCTTCGCACGAGTGTAAGCTCGGCCTTCGGCCTCGCTACAAAATATAATATAGCCTATGTCACCCGGGGATAGTGTAGCTTCCCAACAGTGAAAGAATTTTTCAAATCGGTTCAGTAGTTTCGGAGCCTATTCATTACAAACATACAAACATACAAAAATAGGTACAAATCTTTCCTCTTTATAATATTATTATAGTGTAGATAAGCCGCGTCTTGTGGTTACATCCGCATATAATATATAATGATATTTTTTATTTTATTGATACATGAGCAACAAAATTGTATAATAAAAATACTAAGCTAGGGATAAGTACTAATTATTTTCATTATAGTAGGTATAGAAATATTCGGCTTATGATATGGCATAGTAGGTTGGTATCTTTATTCCATTAGAGAACAACTTAGATCATCAATAAACCTCCACCTTCGGAACGTTTATTTTTTAACTGAAATGCCCTTATTTTCTTGTTATATTAAATTTGTATAATGATTTATAAAAAAAACTGTTGTATTGAAAGTGTTTCTTTAGTGCTTAATTGCACAAACGCATCGAACGATTGCGGAAAAACGAGATAAAGCATGATATGAGTAAAGAAATTGATACTGTTGATGTGACCTATAGGGATAGTGATATAGCGACGAAATAGTGTGACGAAAAGGCCTCGCATGTTTCAGCGATTCAATCATCCGTGGAGACTTTCCCTAACCTAATACAGTTTCCGAAAAAACCCAAAAGGCTCGTTTCCAATCACCCTTCATAGAAAAACAAACAGTCCCTAAGTGAAAGGAGTGATTAAGATTAATTGCCATCATCAATAACTCGTGGCGTTGGCGATTAGCGAACCATCGGCCTTCGGGAACAGCAGGGAATATGCGAGCTTCGGATATTGTGGAATGGCTGATGTGATTACCATGATAGCTCAGTCTCAAAAATTTACACGTATTTATTTATTTGGTTAACCCAACTTAAAAGAGAGTGAATAGGTATCTTCTGAGTCTGCGTGCTTCATCTTCGACCACATCGTCGCTTACCAACAGGCGAGTTGGTGGTTAGACGCGGACTTATTCGCGATAAAAAAAGGTCAATCATTACGTACATAAGTATGTAACGTTCCATGATCGTTACCGACTTCCAATACATGGCAAATGGCACATAGCTAGAAGCCAAACTTAACCAATAAAAAAGGTCACTACTATGACATAAACATTGTTGACAGATGAAGGTGATTGACGTAATGTCAATCACTTTCATTTCGTTAAGCGAAAAATCATTGTTCTAACCCTCGGAAATATTTAATTAAATAGCATTTTTAAAAGATTCGGGTATGTAAATATCATATTCTTTCTAGAAGGAATAGGTTATATATAGAACCCGAACTAAAAATCTCGCTCATTTGTGCAACGATATTCCCGTGTGAAAGTCGTTCATACTTAACTTTTAAACTTATAATTAAAATCTAGTAGCCCCGTACTCCAATCGGGTAAGTTCCGTTGTGTGTTCTAAGCTCTTAAAGCATTCTGTAACTTGGATCCTTCCGATCAAAAACTGTGTTTGACGCCGGTACCACGTCATGTGAGATAATGGGCGCCTCCGATCTGCCGTCTTTTCCTTGGGACTCACACGACGTGGCCGAGCAGCTGCCGTACTGATCCTCATGCGGAGTTCTTCGACGCATTTTCAGGCTCCTACCCTCTACTAAACTACGGCCACGATACTGACAACAGTGTCGTGACGTGCGGACCTTACTCGCTACCACGTTGACCGTACTCCGGTCACGTCTCCAACAACAGCGACGTGACGCGCTGACTACACTCTGACCACGCCTGAAAACCTCGGACGGAGCTGTCTCGTCGCTACACTGCCCAGCTGACATTCCACGTGCCACGAGCCGCGTCGAGCTACGCGGCGACCGGCGCCCCAAGCTCTTCAAGCTAAGTCTCCAAACAAGGGACCAACATTTTTTTTATCGCCATCACCTTCCGAGCTCACGACCCTCTGTCTGTAAATTCATTCGCTTGCTTTAATAAATCTTAACTTATACTATCTTAAACTCTTTTCTTTGAAACACCTACCCACTGCTAGGTAGAACTTCACCAAGCTTCACTTGGTGAACGTTTCAGTGGCGCCCAACGTGGGCGACATGCATGGAAGCTACAGCTGGGTATTCTAACAAATAAAGATGCTTATAGTCTACCATACATCACAGAAATCTTAGATAACCTAAGGGACTCTAAATACCTATCAAGTATAGATTTATCCAAAAGTTTTTGGCAAATTATGATTAGACCAGAGGACCGCTGTAAGACTGCGTTCTACATTCCGACACGAGGAACTTTCCAATTTAAGCGAATGGCTTTCGGATTAACAAATGATCCAGCTACTCAACAGAGACTGGTTGACTCATTGTTCTACGGGCCAGATTTCGAGAATAGGGTATTCGTCTTCGTGGATGACGTTATTATCATAGCACCCTCATATAAACAGCATATCTCCCTACTTACCAAAGTCCTCGATAAACTAAAAAATGCAGGTCTCACCATAAACTTTGGAAAAAGCAAATTTTTTAGGGAAAAACTAAAATATCTCGGATACATTGTAGATTCAGAAGGTCTACATGCCGACCCTGAAAAGGTTGAATCTATTGTAAACTACCCTTGCCCCACGAATAAGAAGGAGGTTCGTAGATTCTTGGGCACAGCTTCCTGGTACCGTAGGTTCATACCAAACTTCAGCTCCTTAGCAGCACCTCTTAATAAATTGACTTCACAAGGCAAGAAGGTACCTCCCTTCACTTGGACGGAAGAAGCCAATATATCCTTTCAAAAACTCAAGGACTGCTTAATTTCATCACCAGTCTTGTCTTGTCCGGACTATACACAGCCGTTCCAACTTCATACTGACGCTTCGGATACTGGAACCGGTTCTGTACTCACACAACTCCTCGCTGGAGAGGAGAAGGTCATAGCCTATATGAGTAAATCACTCTCTGCCCAAGAGCGTAACTACAGCACTACAGAAAGGGAAGCGTTGGCTGTTCTACAAGCTATAGAACACTGGCGTTGTTACTTAGATAACGGACTAAAATTCATAATATATACTGATCATTCATCTCTCAAGTGGTTTCTAAACCTGAATAACCCAACTGGTAGACTAGCCAGATGGGGTGTGCGACTCTCAGCATTTAACTTTGAAATAAAACACAGGCGTGGCAAGGATAATATTGTACCAGATTTCTTATCGCGTGCATATCCGGTATCTGCTATCTCTAGCACAGACCAAGCTATTCCTGTAACATCAGACCCTTGGTATCTTAATATCTACAACGGCTGTCAGGTGTCCCCTACATCTTATCTCAATTACAAGGTAACAAACAACAAATTATATCG
Source organism: Agriopis leucophaearia (assembly GCA_949125355.1). Taxonomy (NCBI): domain Eukaryota; kingdom Metazoa; phylum Arthropoda; class Insecta; order Lepidoptera; family Geometridae; genus Agriopis; species Agriopis leucophaearia. The sequence goes on along the minus strand of OX421285.1, from coordinate 9,330,508 downwards.
ATACATAAAAGACCTAAACCCATTAATACGGGAATTTGAATGGAAAGAGGTCGTTCCTAGCGAATCTAGGCGGGACATCATAATAGAAAACCATTCAGATCCTAAAGCGGCGCACTTAGGTATTTTCAAAACCCACAGACGAATAATGCAAAAATATTTCTGGCCGGCTATGATAAAAGATATCACAAACTTTGTAAACAACTGCGACGATTGTATCTCCCATAAACATGCAAATCATAGTACTCTAGGTTTTATGGGCCGTCCTAAAAACTGCAACCGTCCTTTTGCCATGATATCTACGGACCTCATTGGTCCCCTTCCGATGTCATCAAAGCAAAACACCATGATCCTAGTAGTAACATGTTGCTTCTCAAAATATTGTCTGTTATTTCCTATACGCCGAGCAACGGCAGAAGTAATTACACAAATAATGGAGGAGCGTGTCTTTCTAGTACACGGAGTACCTACCACTGTCATAATGGATAACGGAAAACAATTCATAAGTCAAAAACTACAGCAACTATATTCGAAATATAAAGTTCCTAATGTTCGATACACCCCAAAGTATACCCCACAGGTCAACTCGGTAGAACGCTACAATAAAACAATTATGATAGCTGTCTCAACATTTATCGAAGACGACCACCGGGTCTGGGATGTAAACCTACCAAAAATACAATTCGCACTAAATACAGCGGTTAGTGAGGTTACAGGCTATACACCATCATTCCTGGTATTCGGTAGAGAATTAGTAACATGTGGTTCTCATTACGTTGATCCTGATCTTACAGACAAATTAATATTCTCACCTAGAGATGAATACGCAGAAAATGTAGGCAACTTAAGGAAAATCTTCGATCAAGTGCAAAGCTCTCTCATCAAATCACATTCTAGAAACTCAGGACCTTACAACTTACGCCGAAAGAACGTTGAATTTAATGCAGGTGACATCATATGGAAAAAAACTTATTATCAAAGTGACAAGGACAAACGGTTCTCAAAGAAACTAGCACCGAAATTTATTAAATGTACTATTAAAACAAAACTATCACCTCTAGTATACGAACTTACGGACATGCAGGGTAAAAATATAGGCTCTTGGCATGTCAAGGACTTCAAAATAACAAACTATACATCATAATAAATCATAACTACAAACTAAAAAATAATTTACCACTATAGCTTCCCTCTGAAGAAAATCTAATTAATCTTGCATCTAAAACTTGATAATGCAACTCTAAAAATTTAAAAATACCTGACTTGAAAAAAATACTTAGAAATATTTTTATTTACATATATCGTATGATATCTATTTATGTATGTCTATTAAATATCAGAAATAGGGCGGTTAGTGTACTCTAAAACTGAAAGCCTTCACACTAAGAGCGGTTATTGCAAACTCTTTAAAAATAAGCCTCTAAAATGCTAGGAGCGGTACTCGTGAACTCCATAAAAAAGCCCAAAACACGAATATTAATTAATATAACCTTTAGCATACTAGGTAACTCAAGTCAGTCGTCACCACAGCTATAGCAAACTAAACGCTTATAGTTTACTGATAGTTTAACTCTATCGATACCCTGATAACTTCTCTAAGCTCACCTAGACTACAAATCGCTACCTACAATCTTATGGTCCTATACTCGTATACCACTACTATACTCTCTTTGACGTACTAACTAGCAAAATAGTTCCTTATTTTGTTAGCTTTTCTTTTATTTTGCTGCTTTTAAGTATTGTATCTAACATTCTTAACAGCAAAAGGAAGAACCCACCGGTATTCTTGCCGTCTGTATAGGTGCCACTATAGCATTTATACAGCGATACCGGACTCTTAACACAGTACGCCACAAGTCTTATTGGGAACTTCAGACCATAGCATCCTGATTACATTAATTTTGCACTCGAGCCTACTTAATGTTAAAATATTAGACTCAGCCCTGGACGGGGAAGGTGCAATTTTATAACTAGGATGCTAGAGAGGTCAGCGAATTTTCTTGAGCAAAAATTCTTAACTGAAAAAGGGGGTATGTAACGTTCCATGATCGTTACCGACTTCCAATACATGGCAAATGGCACATAGCTAGAAGCCAAACTTAACCAATAAAAAAGGTCACTACTATGACATAAACATTGTTGACAGATGAAGGTGATTGACGTAATGTCAATCACTTTCATTTCGTTAAGCGAAAAATCATTGTTCTAACCCTCGGAAATATTTAATTAAATAGCATTTTTAAAAGATTCGGGTATGTAAATATCATATTCTTTCTAGAAGGAATAGGTTATATATAGAACCCGAACTAAAAATCTCGCTCATTTGTGCAACGATATTCCCGTGTGAAAGTCGTTCATACTTAACTTTTAAACTTATAATTAAAATCTAGTAGCCCCGTACTCCAATCGGGTAAGTTCCGTTGTGTGTTCTAAGCTCTTAAAGCATTCTGTAACTTGGATCCTTCCGATCAAAAACTGTGTTTGACGCCGGTACCACGTCATGTGAGATAATGGGCGCCTCCGATCTGCCGTCTTTTCCTTGGGACTCACACGACGTGGCCGAGCAGCTGCCGTACTGATCCTCATGCGGAGTTCTTCGACGCATTTTCAGGCTCCTACCCTCTACTAAACTACGGCCACGATACTGACAACAGTGTCGTGACGTGCGGACCTTACTCGCTACCACGTTGACCGTACTCCGGTCACGTCTCCAACAACAGCGACGTGACGCGCTGACTACACTCTGACCACGCCTGAAAACCTCGGACGGAGCTGTCTCGTCGCTACACTGCCCAGCTGACATTCCACGTGCCACGAGCCGCGTCGAGCTACGCGGCGACCGGCGCCCCAAGCTCTTCAAGCTAAGTCTCCAAACAAGGGACCAACACTTTTTTTATCGCCATCACCTTCCGAGCTCACGACCCTCTGTCTGTAAATTCATTCGCTTGCTTTAATAAATCTTAACTTATACTATCTTAAACTCTTTTCTTTGAAACACCTACCCACTGCTAGGTAGAACTTCACCAAGCTTCACTTGGTGAACGTTTCAAGTATACTAACAAATTGAATGATGCCGAAAACGAAAATCAGACAAGTTTCAATCCTGATATTTCCAATTTTCCTGTATGCTGAAACGTGGACGCTAAAAGCGGCAAATTGCATCGATGCATTCGAAATGTGGCACTGGAAGAGAATTCTGAGATTGCCGTGGACAGTTCATCGGACCAACGCATCATTATTGAATCTCATGATCTCAACTAGATTGTATAATATTTGTCTCAAGCGCATCTTGGAAGACTTCGGCCGTATTGCTAGGAAATATGGAGATGAAGATTGATGGATGGAATCTAGAAAAGCTTGTAGTGACAGGCATAAGAAATCGTTATGTGGTTTGCCGTTACGGCTTACTTGTCGGTTTTACTGCAAAAGCGCCCCAATAGATTTTTCACATCAAAACCTGGAGTAACGACATGCCAAAGGCAGTCACTGGAGGCGAAAAGACCTTATGTCCAGCAGCGCAATAATATGTAGGCTTATAGTACCAAACTCCAACATATAACTATATATAACAATATTTTCTAATACGACTTCTCGAGAAATATCGTGGTTAAACTTACCCATAAAAACGCGATTTTATTATAATAACCTTGCTCTAAAAAACTCTAAAAAATAAAGATCAAGATTCCTATTTCCCAGCCGTCACCCGCAGTTGGTCGACACATAAAACTATGTCATCTCATAATACATAAAACAGGTTATATGGCCAGGGGTCGGATTTTATGAGAAAGGCTCTCTTATATGCGGTGTTCCCTTTCTCATACCGTGTTATGGCGTTATTATTCCGTTTTGTTTTGATATGAATCTTCTAATATGGTGCAGAAACAGCCCGAAGTTTCCATGGCCATGCGAAGAAACGTCAGTCAATGTTTACAAAGTTTCTGTCAACTTCTAGGGGATAGAAATTGTAACATGCTAAAATGAGACTAAATTCATCCACATATCATAGATCGGTGGAAATCGCACACTGTGCGTTTTACGCGTTCCTTTTTGCCTTACACCTGCAATTTGTGGAATTAGCTCCCTCCTGCGGCATTTTCGGCGGCGGGAGTAGCTTCAATATGGGGTTCTTCAAGAACCCCATATTGAGAACCACATCTATTTACAGCCCTTCAAAAGGGCTGTAAATAGATTATTTAATGGTCGGCAACGTATCTGTGATGCCCCTGGTATTGCAGGTAACCATAGGCGACGGTGATTGCTTACCACCAGGCTGACGGTCTGCTTGTTTGCCACCTATGGCATAAAAAAGCATACGTTATAGCAAAAAAAATTCAAGAAATGGAACTACGAAACCGACAAGTAAGCCGTAACGGCAAACGACATGACGCTTTCTTTTGCCTGTAGCTTTTCTAGATTCCATCCATCAATCTTCATCACCATATTTCCTAAGAATACGGCCGAAGTACTCAGAGATGCGATTGAGACAAACAGTAGATGTTTTTATCAAATGTCAGAGTAAAAAAAAAAAAATAGAAGGACGTAGTAAGGTCAAGGATGTTGTTTTTAAAACGTCCTTTACAATATGTGATGCGGTGATATTTTGTGTGTTGAATCATCATCGTCAGCTCTGAATGACCCACTGCTGGTGTAGGCCTTCTTTTGTTTATGCCTCTCTCTCCAGTCGCTAGTTGCATCCACTCGTTCCCGACAGTACTTTTGATGTCATCAGTCCACCTCATCCTCGAGGCATGTCTTAAATGTGAAAAATGAATAATAGATAGATAGATAGAAAACTCTTTATTGTTCACACCAAAAATTATACACGTACATAAAAACAACTTAAAAAACTAGTGAAACAATTGGCGGCCTTATCGCTATAAGCGATCTCTTCCAGACAACCTTAATAATCAGGAATAATCGTTTCTTTTAAAAAGCAGAAGGGTCGCCTGATTATTAAGCAGTCACAATCACCTATGAATACTTGTCTTGTAACACACACATATTTGATTAAAAGTGTTGCAAATAGCGCTGTCGCATTAAGTAATATACCTGTCACGGTAGATGTCAGTTTGAAAAAAAATATCAGTCATAGGACTGTACGTCAGAAGTGAAAACTTAACAAGTAATTCACCTATTCTACAAGAGATGGCGCTGTTTTAAAATACACGGTAACTACATCGTTGTGTATTATGTGACAACGTGACGATGACTCAAGTTTCATGATTTTTGTTTACCCAAAAAGTGCTAAACGCACCTAAAGAAGTTTTCACTTCAAAAATTATGAAAAGTAGGTCACATTCCACGTTTCACATTTTCTAACAAAAATATTAGATGTTGCTTTAAAAATAATACAGCTCGCCAGGTAAAACATAACAGAAGATACGAACCGGCACTAAACTAACTTCGCATACTCTCATGAAAACTATCAAAACTTTCGCATAATACTGACACGTACAGTCCAACACAGCTTGACCTAGCTCTCCTTTATAAAATACGAAAGTGCAAGCTCCAACATTCTGGATGGTTCCTTTAAAAGTTACACGAGCGTAGGTACTTATATCTTGATGTGGCATTAAATGAAGGGATGAAACAGCAGGCAGAGTTTTAAAATTTGGTTTGTTTTGACCAAATTTGATCTAAAAGGCTATAACAAAAATATTGACCAACTTTTAGTTATGGATGGTATTACGATAAAATATATTTCATACTTCTTGTTACCATTTTTTTAATAATAATATTGTAATAAATTAGATCGCTTAAGCGATAAGGTTGCCTGTTAAAATCCTAGATAATAGTTTCATTGTAATGTTCTTTGTTTATGTGGTATTTTAATTATATTTCTTTTTTTTTTAATGCTTTACAGCATATCACATAACATTTATATAGGGTTAAGCGGATAGGATGTATCTACTAAGCTAAAAGGGGTCCATAATACCCATTATACAATAAATGACAATTTACAACCTTAAATAATGTAACAGTGTGGTCGCAACATGCGTAGAATAAAATAATTCATAATTAATTATTTTTAATACAATAAGATTTCTGTGTAAAAGTTTGTCAAATGAAATGTTTTATGAAAGACGTTAATTCGTCGACTTGCAAAATTAAAATTACGAAATGTTCCAATCATATTATTTACGTCTACTGGTTTTTGTTCTGGTCATACCTAAACAATACTTGCGACTGCAACTCAATTCAGTGTGAAAACAACACACAAAGAGAAATTTAAGATATTTAAGAAATCAAATCACGAGTGAATCGGTTCTAGGCAAGCGTGCTCCATTGTAGACCGCATCATCGTTTAACATCTGGCGAGCTGGCGGTCAAACGCAAGGCTATTCTTAATAAAAATAAAATAAAAAAAGATGCGGACTTGGTTGAGAATTAGATTTATTGTCAAAATTCTAAAATTCCGAAGTTTTTGATCATACATGACGTAAACGCGAAAATATGATAAAAATAAAATCCACTAATAATGAAGTCAAATCTAGTTATGTGGGTTACTATAGTAGGTAAATTATAATTAATATTCCAGAATGTTATACAAGTCATTCGGCCTTACTCAGAAATGTTTGTTAAGTTATAGTTCTGTCTAAAACTTCTCGCTTACAGATTTTGTGAGGCACAAAATTGATATAACAACTTTTAATTAAACACACGCTTAAAACTGCACTTATCAATTATTGCGGTCTTTTATTGTGGTACTGCTTGTCTGTGGAATGCGCTGCCTGAATGGGTGTTCCCCGATAGTTACAATCTGGGTGTCTTCAAATCACGAGTGAATCTGCTTCTTCTAGGCAAGCGTGCTCCATCGTAGACCGCATCATCGCTTAACATCAGGTGAGTTGGCGGTCAAACGCAAGCCTATTTATGCTTTAAAAAAACTATCTCTTTCGCATGTATTCAACATTTTGTAGGGCAAAAAATCAGTGGAAATAAAGTTTTTTTTAACGAGTGTTGTTCTCTCCTCTACTATTCTATAAAATATCGACACCAAAATTGCTTTATACTATTTGTAATGTTATTCTAGAATGCCCAATCTTTTTTATTTATTCTCACTTAGTGAATTTATTATCTAAACAAAAACGTTGAAATGCGCGAGTGAGATAGCCGCATGCATTTAGCTGCTCCTTGATTTGTTTTTTTTAAGTAAGACCGATAGAAGAAAAAGTATGTAGTTGCTTCAGCCGTCTAAGTATGTCCGTTTTTTTTTCTTTTTTTCTCCGCGACTCGTCTATTTCCTTTCCTTATTACGAAAAATAATTAAAACCAAGGCGGGGTGGTAATTCGCCTTGCTCTCGCCTATTTCCTTATGAAATTTTAAATTTCTCAGCAGATTTTTTCATCTAAGTAACGGTGCAAAATATCTTCTCCGACATTAAGTCAAGTTTACTCGAAGGTCAGGGTTGTCGGGCAAAACTATTTTTTAGGCAACGTGTAAAAACAAGTAGCTTCATTGTGTTGTGTATTTTGGACTCAATGTGTAATAATGTATAGTTATGTATTGATATTGGTATAATTTAAGTTTGTGTAGATATTCGCCAAAGAACCAGAGTCACCGACATAGCTATTAAAATCTGCAAGTTGAAGTGGCAATGGGCAGGCCACATCACTCGAAGAACTGTTAACCGATGGGGAAGAAAGGTTTTTGAGTGGAGACCGCGAACCGGAAGACGCAGCGTAGGTAGGCCTCCCACTAGATGGACCGACGACATTGTGAGAGTCGCGGGCATCCAGTGGATGCAGATGGCAGGATGTCGTTCAGTGTGGGGGTTAAAGGGGGAGGCCTATGTTCACCAGTGGACGTCTTCTGGCTGATGATGATGATTAAGTTTGTGTAACAATTATGTAGTAAAATCATGTATTTATATAATTGTGTATTGATATAGGTTTAATTTAGGTTGGATTAATTTTTGATGTACCTGGTTATGTATTTCTTGTAAAAGTTTTGTTCTTTAGTTTTATTTTTGGTTGACCAGCTTTTTATTTTTTAAATTAACAGTATTTTTTTCCTGCACGCCTACATACCATTTTTTCCAACCTGGTAGATGACTGATAGAAAATATTTAGCATTAAGTCCTCCATTTGTGCATTTGTACTTAATATGTAAGTGTGCAATAAAGTATTAAATAAAATAATTGTGGATTATTTTTATATAAAGTGTTCATGAATGTGCTTCTGTAATAGCTTAAGCTTGCCCAGTAATGAGCTAAAAAAAGAATAAAAACTATTAATCACTGTTTTAAACTATCACGGTTGTTCACTAAAGTTATATAATTATTTACGGGATATTTACCGTGGTAAGGTTGTGGAAGGAGCTCCCGATATTTTGGCGCAGTTACATGCACCATGTTCACGGGAAGACTGAAGAATGCGGGTGGTTGGTGAAAAAGTTCAAAGTTAGGTACAGACAAAACGATCTACCCTCTTTCTTAGTCTTTTGCTACGGTTATCACTGGAAAACTATTAATGTTGATGGCTAGGTAAAACATTTGTTATTATTCAACACCTTATAGTTCCCACTAGCCACAAATTTTTACTGTAGGTATACAGGGTTATTGATAATTAGCTAACCATCTCCTGCACACAGCTTCCTCAACTTCCCTACATCATATAATATAAAAAGTTTTATTCCATGATCTTTTAGTAGGACGTTTTTATACATATATATTTTAAGTTGTGTATTTTTCAGTGCAAGAGTTGGTTCCTAAACTTTGGCCAAGTCCCATGTTCCTTCTTAATGATGATGATAAACCTTTTTTTTTTCTAATGTGACTTTTTTGCTGTTGGCCTTGCGGCCACTTCAGCTTGACCGGAGTAGTTGAGTAGAGTGAACGCAGAGGGCGTTGGGCCAACGTCGGTTTTGGGCGACAAGCGCAAGGGCACCTCGGAGGTACGATCCTCGGCTTGGACCGTCGCCGGGAGTGGGGGATCAGACTTGCCCTGGCACCCCAGAAGGGGTGTGCCCTGGGGCCCTAGTAGGTTGTTGAACTGAATGAATATTTGGAGAGAATCTAACCGATCTTCTAACAGATCCTGGGGGGTCTTCGATCCCGCCGGCAGAATCTTTGTGTGTGTGTGCCTTTGGTAACCGTCGCCTATACCAAAAACTGAGTATTTCCTGTTGACAGGAGCAGTCGGATTGGATGATAAACCGTATTTTTTTGCCATTTTAAAACCTAAAACAATATTTTAGTATTTTTTGTAGTGTTTACATTGATTACGCCGTCATGGTGTGAACCATATTCATGTGTTTATTTTGTTTCTTTGTTCATTGACGTCTAGATAGATAAGTAGTGAAGTGTCAACCCTAGTGAGATCTTAAAGCATCGCCCGGCAAAGCGGACTCTTAAGTGCGTGTTAAGTTGTACTTAAGGCGGCGCGATCCACACTTAAACTTTTTTAACTCTACAATTTCTGAAGATGTTTGTTTACTTTGATACTTTGAGGGATGGGGAGTTTTTTAATATTCCCTACTACAGGGTGGGGATTATGTAGATGTAGAATGTCGAAGAGCTGTACTTGAATGGGTTTATAATGTTCATCGGGTGTAAAAAGCTTGATAGGTAGGTATACGTGAAAAAGTTGTGCTAAGCTAAAAGGGTTCCGATAATTTCATCATTCTGAACAGCATTTAGGTACTATACGACTAACCAAGATATCACGAAAAAATATCAGCTGTTCCGTACATTATGTTGAGTATAAATGACCGTTTATTATGGAACAGCTGTGTTGTTTTGTTTCACTAGTTTTAGAGTTAATTCGTGATAAACGGTTTCTTCTAGGCAAGCGTGATCCATCGTAGGCAGCATCGTCGCTTAACATCAGGCGAGTTGGCGGCCAAGCGCAAGCCTATTTAACAATAAAAAATAAAATAAAATAAAAAACATCCAAATCTTTCCTCTTTATAATATTAGTATGATAGGTATTATAGTCCTCTTACGGCATAGTACACCCTTTCCGCATAACCCGATATACGTCACTGAAATGAACTGAAACTGTACTTTCATAATATAAAGAAGTCAAAGAATAATTATCAATATAAACACCAACTTCATAAAAATGTCAGAACTGGACCAAATATCCGCCCTCTATCTCATAGCGCGTGCATTAATTAGGCAATATCGGTTTTAGAGAGCACATGCCTGATTTAGTACTGAGGTGTTCCGACAGATGTCTCTTATAATATTTTTTGTGTAGAAATTACTTTTTAATTGTTACATTGTAAAAGAATGACACAGTAGAACTGGACCAAATTAAAATGGGACCAAACGGAAAGCACCAGCTTTCAAATAAAAAAAGAATCATCAAAACCGGTTCACCCAGTCGAAAGTTCTGAGGTATCTAATATATATATATATAAACAGTCTAAGTTATAACCTCCTCCTTTTTGGAAGTCGGTTAAAAAGTGGAAGAGTCAAAGTCAAAGTCGCGGCCGTAGATCACTGAAGTGAGAATGTATTCGTTCTGTTTTCTGTGCCGTAGATCGAACCGGGTGCCGTCAAATTATAAAGCGCATGTCATGCTACCGCTCGGTCACCATTGCTTTTTAGGGTTCCGTACTCAAAAGGTAAAAACGAGACCCTTTTACTGAGCCTACGCTGTCTGTCTGACCGTCCGTCCATCCTACCTTTAAGCGGCTGTATCTTTGGAACCGTAATAGATAGCCAGTTAAAATTTTATTACTTATTTTTGCAATTGATCTAATATAGAAACGGTAATACGTACGTCAACCTTGGTATGGTTATAGTACACACTCTAAAGTATAACAACAGATAACAACAAATAATAATGGCCAAGTGTGTGTTGGTGATAAATTTTTGTTCATTACCAACTGGTAATTTCGTTACTTGAACGACCTCATCATTCTTTCACCGAACCCCAAATGACGCATATTACTAATTTTGAAGTCGGGTTTTTAAATTGATAATTATTGTATTTTGTGGTGGTACGGAACCCTGGGTGAGTCCGACTCGCACTTGGCCAGTTTTATTTAAAATAAATAACAATAAGATTTCAGTACTGAATGTTCTCACTGAACGGTAAAGGAACCTTTGAAAGATCAAGGAAGGGAATAAAACATTCAGATGCATCCACTGAAGTGAGAATTTTGATGTATCCACTGAAGTGAGAATTTTTTTCTCTTCTGTGGATGCATCTGTGCTAAATTAGACATTGTTATAATGACATGACACGTACCTACGTAAATTAGTTTATCGGTATCTCTAAAATGGACTTTATAATGTAACTAGCGACCCGCCCCGGCTTCGCACGGGTATATGCTTTATTATATGTATAAACCTTCCGTGAAAAATTCGCTAACTGATAGTGAAAACCGCACCAATATCCGTTGTGTAGTTTTCAAGATCTAAGCATATAATAGGGACAGACAGAAGGAAGTGACTTTGTTTTATACTATGTAGTGACTCAGCTGAGTTATAATACTATTATCGTTAATGTTATACTTAGTCAATGATATTGTTAATCAATGGTCTTAACTCTTATTTTTATCTGAGTTGTTTGTGCCCACTATAATCATATTTATTGTTTCAGGATCAGTGAAAATGGTCGAGCGGATTTTCATTTTGTTCGCCTCCTTTTCTGCATTACACATTGGTAAGTAATTAATGATAATGTCACACTATAAATTAACTTCTGTGGTTATTTTGTTTTCGATTTTTTAAGTTATTTTTTTAATATAATAGGCTTAATAATAGGCTTGCGTTAAGCATAGAACTTTCCTGGTGTTAAGCGATGCTGCGGTCCTCGATGGAGCACGCTTGCCTAGAAGAATATATTCACTCGTGGTTTGAAGACCATATTGTAACTATCGGGGAATATCCATTCCTAAAAAGTTTTTTTTTAAGTTAATGATTTTGTTTCTTTTATTGTAAATAAAACTTGGAAAGAAGTTTCTTAGAAAAAATGGTAAAAAAATTAAGTAAAATTTTAGAGTAATAATATGTTTCTTCTCGCGAGCTTGTAAACATCGAATTGAAGCAAAATAAATCTACATTAGTGAATTTAAAATCTACTCAATACCAGTAATTAGTACTCAAAGCGCCAATTAAACAAAAGCAAATATAACTCATGTAAAAACCCAATTTAAATGCATCAACAGTCAACAATTAAACAATACTTCGCACAAACGAATGAGTGGAAAGTTAATCCCGTATTAATTTGCGGAGTAATTAAAACTTGCGAATGAACTTCCAACAGGATTGGAATTCTGTCACTTACTGGACCCAAGCGGTATGTAGCTAAATTAAAGTAACATTGCTTTGTGAACGTATGCGAATGAACGCACGAACGAATTCGAACGAAAGCGCGAACGAATGCTAGACGGACTTTTAATTTTTTTTTCTGTAAGAAGCTGACCGTTATATGGGAGCCAATTATCGAAAATTCAATTAAAATGTTTCGAAATCAAGAAAGATTTGATAAACATTTTCAAACATTTGTGTGATGAACATTTGTGATTGTTCTATGTCTGGGTATTAATATCTATTTAAGTATGTATTTAAAAATATATAATACTAGCCGTCCGCCCCGGCTTCGCACGAGTGTAAGCTCGGCCTTCGGCCTCGCTACAAAATATAATATAGCCTCTGTCGCCCGGGGATAGTGTAGCTTCCCAACAGTGAAAGAATTTTTCAAATCGGTTCAGTAGTTTCGGAGCCTATTCATTACAAACATTCAAACATACAAAAATAGGTACAAATCTTTCCTCTTTATAATATTAGTGTAGATGTACCTATGTATATCAGTCTCTGGCAGCCTTACAAGCTTTGCTTAGTTTGGGGTCAGATGACCATGTGTGCAATAATGTCCCAGATATTTATTTATTTTTATTTTATTTATTTAAAGTTTTGCTAGATAGAGAGAGCACTATACTTGCAAATGACGTCACTGGTCAATTACGCCATACTATTAACTCCACACTGACTCTCACATTGCGGAAAAGGAACAGAACATCATTTACTAATCCGAACAAAAACTTTAAACGCTTATATCTCAGAATTTTATTAACTGATTTAAATAGTTTCTTTAGCATCCATATACATATAAAAATCAATTGATGTTTGTCTCCCCAAAACTCGAGAATGGCTTCATCGATTTGGCTAATTTTGACCTTGTAATATTTGTGCAAGTTCAGGGAAAGTTTAAACGGTGATAAAACGGCTGCTCCGATTTGGATGACATTTTGTGTTCCTGGAGCAGGTCATAGTAGCGAGGCCGAAGGCCGAGCACGCGTACGAAGTAGTGGGTCTGAGTATCAGCTAGTTTAACTATATTTTTCACTATGCCTATTATTTTTAACAAATAAAACAGCTGTCTGTTGGCCTATTATTACAACAGTTTTTTTTAATAGCCTTGTTTGACCGCCAACTCGGCGATGATGCGTTCTACGATGGAGCACGCTTAGCTAGAAGAAACCGATTCACTCCCCGTTCCGTTCCCCGGCTTTGACTAGAAAGCTATCTCTTGTATTTTTATTTTGTCATCTAAGCTTGAGTTCTTAATTAGTTACACTTGTAGTAGCCTAAAGGGTACTGATTAAACATGGGTACTTATTTAACTTATTTTGTTTTATTGAAAGACCATAAAACTGGAAATATCTACATTATAAACTCTCAACGATCTTAAAATCAACAAACATCCTTAATATCTAACTAAATGTAATTCCTTCTAGATGTAGCATTGTAACCCCCAATCCCCAAGCCGCCTGCCAAGCGTGGGGATTATGGCAACACCCCTCTATGAGGGAGGCCTTGTCCAACAGTGTACGTAAATTGGCTGATGATGTGTGTATGTATGTGTGTGTGTGTAGCATTGTAATGCAGTGACTGCATTAATTAATTTAACTCAATGCTTCACATCTCAATGCTGACACTAGCTTCAAAACATGAAACAGAGCTTGGTATAAAACAAATCACCGGCCAAGTGAGAGTTGGCCTCACGCACGAGGGGTTCCGCACCATTATCTATAAAAACGGCCAAAAAAATCAGGTTTGTTGTATGGGAGCCCCCCTTAAATATTAATTTTAAATTGATTTAGTTATTTATTTTTAAAGTGAATAATATAACTTAATATTCTGTGAATATTTCAAGCGTCTACCTTTTGCTGTTATCTATATTGAGCAAAAACGAGCAAAAAAATCACGCTTGTTGTATGGGAGCCCCCTTAAATATTTATTTTATTCTGTTTTTTAGTTTTCTAGTATTTTTTGTTATAGCGGCAAGAGAAATACATCATCTGTGAAAATTTCAACTGATTAATTATCACGGTTCACGAGATACAGCCTGGTGACGGACGGACAGACGGACAGACAGACAGACAGACAGACAGACATACATACAGACAGACAGACAGACAGACAGACAGACAGACAGACAGACAGACAGACAGACAGACAGACAGACAGACCAACAGACGGACAGCGGAGCCTTAGTAATAAGGTCCCGTTTTTACCCTTTGGGTACCCTTTGGTTTTTACCCTAAAACAGCAATAATGCTGCATAGAAGTCTGCAAAACAACTGTTATTAGTTATTACCTTGAGGTTACATACATTTAAACAATTAATAATGCAGTGAGTGCTCTAAAATATCAATGATCAAAGAACTCTGGTTCAAATATCAAAATAGAGCAGCAAAAAATGTAACAAAAAATATGAAAGCAGATAAAATCCTCTACAGCGGTCGACTCATTAAAATTTGTTCAGACCGATGCGTTCACAAGTAAATTTACAACTGCGAAACAATGGTATTTTTTTTTGATATCATTAGTCGCAGACAAATGAGTTATGGTTTCTGTTTGACGTTTCGTTTTTTTTTCGGGAAGTAACTCTTGAGAAATAAAACTTTTTTTCTCTTCAAAAGCGTGTACTTTGACGATAATAAATTTTACAGATTCGGTATAACAACGTTGTTGCTGTCAAAAAGCCTAAAAATTTGTGAATAAAACAGCAGACCTTTTATGTTTGTCAATACTTTCTGTATTAAAAGTCTGTGGTCAATACCGATTTTGACAACATGAATGCTCAATCAATGCCGCGAGTAATAGTGTTACGTGATCAATGCTGTCAAAATTCTCGTTTTTTAAACTTTGTCGTCATGAAAAATCTGATAAATTTCCTCGCAAACGAATAACTTACGCCAACAAGAAAAAACATGTCACTTCATTGTTTTAAACTATCACGATTGTTCACTACAGTTATATGATTATTTACGGGATATTTACCGTGGTAAGATTGTGGAAGAGGCTACCGATATTTCAGCGCTGTTAGACATTTTCTTTAAATATTTCAAGGAAGTATATCTGGTACCTGGTGGTATCTGATGGTATGGTTGTTGAAGTGGTAATGGGCAGTACAAATTACTCGAAGAACCGACAACCGATGGGGAAGAAAGGTTCTTGAGTGAAGACCACGAACCGGAAGACGCAGCGTAGGTAGGCCTCCCAATAGTTGGTGTGAGAGTCGTGGGCATCCAGTGAATGTAGATGGCAGGATGTCGTTCAGTGTAGAGGTTAAAGGGGAGGCCTATGTTCAGCAGTGGACGTCCTCTGGCTTGCAAATTTGCTTGTGGAGCTTGCGAATTTTAATAGCTAGTCAGTGACTCTGGTTCTTTAGCGAATATCCACGTTTCGGATTTTATAGCGCAAAGAAACTCCGAGCATAGCTCTCCCCATTGCCCGTTGTGTGACTCTGAGTTTCTCCAAAAGGACAACGGTAGTAAGTAGTAAGTATAACGGTTAGTATGATGACGTACTTATATTAAGTCATGTAGAATCTCACACAATATATAGGTAGGTGTATTTTATCGGTGTTACAATGTATCTCATACGAGCGCTCCATTAACTCAAAGGCTGATATTACAGTATTAATTACTAAAATAATTAATAGGGCACGAAGTAAAGGGCTCAGTTGAGTTGAAAGCGGCCCTTTGACGATGATAGAGAAACCCAACGTACGTATATTATGAAATTATAGTTTAATAACCACTCCTGACAGGGCTGTAGCAGGTAGGGGCGAGTGAAGGCTTTCCACAGAGCCGATGTAAAAATAAGAATTATTTTCAACAGGTTTCAATAGATGGGCGCTATTAGCTAAGCTAGCGACATTTACGTAATCAAAAAGTTTTGGCTCTTCACGTTTTCATGAGAAGAAAAAAAAAAATTTTAATTCAAATTTAGAACATGTATTGAGCTCTAATTTTGAATTCTATTAATCTTCTGCAGCAGTGGTAAAGCATGATGTAAAAACAGAAAAAGCAATTAGTAAAAATTTTTTACATAAATATTCAAAAATTGATTTACAAACACATCTACACAGATTTTTAGAGGTTAACTTAACACGCCGTGTTACGTGCGTGTTTGTAGTTATGGAATCAGGGCCAAGGTCGTGTATAAAAAAAAGTGTTTGCTTATAAATTTAGGTAAATTATACAAATACGTACAAATAAATTTTAATCGTATGTTGTTATAACAACGTCTAATTGATCTAGCAACAAAATAAAGGTGCCGGCAAACTAGCTGGTTTCCTTGTTTCCTGAGAGATATAATCTGGGCCTTTTCAAGGCCAGAGTGAATAGGTATCTTGTAAGTCTGCGTGCTTCATCTTCAAGCACATCGTCACTTACCAACAGGCGAGTTGATGGTCAACAGCGGACTTATTAGCGTCAAAAAATATGGTCAGATATAAACTTAATTTTATCTGTGTCATTATAACCTAATAACCTGCCTTTACTTACTTTCTACTGACCTAAATCCTAATCCTAATCTTTCCTTATCTTCACTAACTATTGATAGTTACCTAGTTATCTACCTAGGTACTAGGTACTTTTGGTTTGGACATTATTGTACACCGATCATGCTTCATATTTTGTCATAAATATAGGTACTTTTTTTCTATTATGTTTAAAAAACACCTAATGAGTTTCTGTTTATTTAGTAATCATATGTTTTTTAAAGTTGTTACCTACTTGTCTTTTTTGCAATTTTGATAAAGCGTTATATTAATTTAAACTAAACAGCTGTAGTTTAGCCCTAGTTCCATCCAGGGGCGTATTTACCCAAGGGCCAAAAGGGCCATGGCCCAGAGCGGCAGGTTGTATGGTAGTTAAAGGGGGAGGCCTATGTTCAGCAGTGGACGTCTTCTGGCTGATGATGATAATATTAGTGTAGATAGGCCCCGGGCGCTGAATATTAAAATACGCCACTGGTTCCATCCCTGGTTCGACTAATTGAATTTCACGATTGACCAATCGTCAATATCAATATTATAGAATAGACACAAATACTACTGAATGATATCATTTTGCATATTATCAATAATATTCATTGTTTAAATTATATTTATTGAGCTCGTGAGCCTGGATTACAAAGTTGGTAATTATATGTGTATTATATGAAACTTCGCAAGGTTTTGTCAGCTTATCAAGTAATATAATTTCAACAATTAATCACAATAATATCAATGAAATTACCACTAACAGTGTCAGTATACATTGATACTGCACATTTTTCTATTGGACTGCCTGTGTAGGCACGAAAAATTGACACCTTTATGGTTGATATTCCGAAAACCCGTACGAAGTGCTTTGACCACTTTTATTGTGGAAACTGCTAGTCTGTGGAATGTGCTGCCAGAATGGCTGGTAGTTACAATCTAGATGTCTTCAAATCACGAGTGATTCAATTTCTTCTTTGCAAGCGTTCTCCATCGTAGACCGCATCATCGCTTAAAATCAGGCGAGTTCGCCGTCAAACGCAAGCCAATTCAAAAAAAAAAAGATGAACAATAAAATTTAAAGGTATAGATTAATGTAAAATAATAATATTACTAAAAAATATGCTCATTATATTCAAATCTTTTAAGAAAGTTATGAAGAAAATCTATCCGGGCATCTGATGGATGCAGATGGCAGGATGTCGTTCAGCAGTGGACGTCTTCTGGCTGATGATGACTAGAAGGTCAGAGATGGCCAAGGGATACTTTTTATTCTGGAAAACTGTCCGGTTCCCAAGGGATTATCCACGAAGTTGAAACTTCGAGACGCAGATGGTAAAACGACTAATTGTAAGTTCGAAGTTAAATTACTTGGAAAAATCTTTCATCTCGTCCTTTAATATCTAGCTCAGTGATTGGATACACAAGAATATGTTATAATTACTTGCCAACAAATGTTTGGCTAAAGATGAAACAATATTTTACTCAAAGCCTTTGATGCGTAATTGGCGAAGATAAAGACATTAAGTTTATAATGAAATGCTTCAGATGTGGTAGCTTTGCCTCTTTGCCTGAGAATCTTATTAAGTGGTAGAATGTTATTAAAGTTTAAATAGGTATGCTTATTTAGTAATATTCTCCGTGTACTAAGCTGGAGAATTTTTAATTAAATGGTTTCAAAAAGCACTCTTTTGCTTAGTTTTTTTTTTGTGTTCTTTCCTCATAACGGTGAAAAAACATATCGTGAGGAAACCCATGTGTCCAAGAACCTGAAAAGATCAAAGACGTATAAGACATTTATGTACCAACATGCACTGGGCCAGAATTGAATGCCCTAATCCGGATCCATCCTCTCTCTCTCTATCTCTCTGAGAGAAGGCCTGTATCCCAGCAGTGGGAACATTATAGGCTGATAATGGTGATGCTTTTAACAATCTCTGCAGCTATCACAATTAAAAAATCTTGGACCAAGTATAAATGATACATACCTACTGGATCGCAAAAATGTTTTTTAATTAGAACGGCTGTCAAGGCATTTTTGTAAGAAATTTGTTGTAGCGACTTGCACCCATATAAAAAACATATAAACCCGTAGTAACTGTGACGCGGAATTCGACGCGTTGACATAAATAAGAGTGTCCAATCAAATATCTGTCACAATACCTGGCGACAGAGTTTCCTTCTCATTTCCGTTCTATTTACTTCTCTTTTCTGCGTACTAGATCATCATCATCATTTCAGCCATAAGACGTCCACTGCCAGACACCACCACAACCAACTACCTACTTACTTACCACCCAACAATATACCCACCTATATACCAGACCAATGGCTACATAATTCACCATTCATCTATGCGCATCATCATCTCATCATCATCATCTATATATCGTAGATCGCATCATCAATTAACATCAAGCAAGATGGCTTTCAAACGTTTGCTTTTATTGTAAAATAAAAATTGCTTGTAAGCAAATACTTTATTCTATGAGACCAATTTGTCCAACCGAACCAAAAAGCCTATCACCATATTTCAACCCCACATTTTGAATTCCACGTAACTGACCGCGGAAACCGATATTTTTCAACGATACATCTCACATCAATAACCCCGGCTTTATATTCGATTAGTATGATGTACAGGATGTTACCAAAATATATTTTCTCATATGTCACTGTCAAAGCAAAGTCTCAAGAAATACGTTGAGGCATTGATATGAAAAATGCCGAACATTTATCATTGCGATGTATACTTATTGTATTTTAGAACACGCTGTATAGCTGTTAGTAACGGGTGATAAAATGTGTGATGTCTAACACATTATATGTTCTCTACTACTACTAGAGACGGGCTACTGAAACTACAACTGACGCATATGCCGTTCATCATCATCAGCCAGAAGAGGTCCACTGCTGAACATAGGCCTCCCCCTTTAACCTCCACACTGAACGACACCCTGCCATCTGCATCCACTTGATTCCCGCGACTCTCACGATGTCGTCGGTCCATCTAGTGGGAGGCCTACCTACGCTGCGTCTTCCGGTTCGCGGTCTCCACTCAAGAACCTTTCTTCCCCATCGGTTATCAGTTCTTCGAGCGATGTGGCCTGCCCATTCACCTTGCAGATTTACCAATACCATTCACCAATTACCATTATATTGATTTACCAATTTGTAGATAATTTATTGCGTAAGGCGTTACGCAAACATTATTACGCTCTCTTACGCCGTCATGTTTCACATCTGCAGAGTGTTCTGTGTTCCGTTACGGCCAACTTTTTATATTCTTTCAATATTATAATGTTACTCTTATAGCTTACGCGTTCAAAAGGCTAATAAAAGTGGCCTAATTTTCTGTTTTTGTTTAGCTTTTCACAATGTTATAGGGCATTCATGTAGCGGTCGCATTTCAGTGCGGTAAATATAGTGCATGAAATAGATTAAATAATTTCGGTTGAGGGTGGTAGCTACCCAGTTGAGTACTATAAGATTATAGAAAGTATCTACCACCATGCTATCACACTAATATTTTAAATGTGAAAGTTTGGATGGATGGATGGATGGATGTTTGTTACTCAATCACGCCAGAACGGCAGAACGGATCTAGATGAAATTTGGCACAGAGATAGATTATAGTCTGGAATAGCACATAGGCTACTTCAAAAACGGCTGGACCAAAAGGCTGCTGGAGGCCAAAAGCCTAGCTAACACCCGTGCGAAGCCAAGGCGGGTCGCTAGTATTATAAATGTGAAAGTTTGTGTGTGAGTGTGTATGTTTGTTACTCCATCATGCAAAAACGGCTGGACGGATTTGGATGAAATTTAGAATATACATTGCTTATGTCCTGTATTAACACATAAGCTATTTTTCATCATCATCATCATCGCCAGTTTTCATCGCCTCGCGGGTGAAACAGCGGGGCGCAGCTAGTGGTTTGCTAACGGGGCTTTTTCTTCACTGGCAGCTTAAGTTCTTTTTTGAAATTAGTAAGTAGAACACGCAAACCACTAAGCTATCATCACTATAGAACCAAACTCATATGCAATAGAACAGCTTTTATAAAAATAAACATACCTTATACTTACCCGTACACGCGAAAAACTTTTAAGCTTAACTCCATGCACTATTTCCGCTAAAAAGCGTGGATGAAAAACGAAACGTAGATTTTCATATAAAAACTAAAAAGGAACACTCATTAGTCTCTTCTCAAACAAAAAACACATTCGGACAAGAAAGAACTTTCGCGAAGCACATTATTTTTTACTCTGACTGGTAAAGGACAGTGACAGAAGTCATATAAAAATAATATGTATGTAGATAAGAATTAGACAGAAGCGACAATAGGGCAAAAAGAAAATTACATATTATGTATGTTCACCGATCTCCGCCAACTGTTGACCGATAAAAAAAAATGCTTTTGTTCTGTATGGTATACTTCCAATTCGGTCCCATTGTCACCAAATCAGGATCTGATGATGGGATCCCAGGAAAATCGAGGGCAATCTTCAAATTTTATATAGTTACAATTTGGGTGTTTTCAAGTCAAAAGTGAATCAGTTTCTTCTAGGCAAGCGTGATCCATCGTAGGCCACATCATCGCTTAACATCAGGCGAGTTGGCGGCCAAGCGCAAGCCTATTTGACACTAAAAAAATAAAAAGGCACTTATTGCGTTTTTAACTGACTTCTTTATATTTGAAGTCGGTTTTTAATGTGATCCACTTATTATCTACATCTATATAGATTACTAGCCGTCCGCCCCGGCTTCGCACGAGTGTAAGCTCGGCTTTCGGCCTCGCTACAAAATATAATATAGCCTATGTCACCCGGGGATAGTGTAGCTTCCCAACAGTGAAAGAATTTTTCAAATCGTTTCAGTAGTTTCGGAGCCTATTCATTACAAACATACAAACATACAAAAATAGGTACAAATCTTTCCTTTTTATAATATTAGTGTAGATTACAGATATTTGTTCTAAAATAACTTGAGCATCATTGTCACCCAGCCAATGATGAGCACCCAGTCTTTATGACTAGAAAATAAAATCTTGTAACCAAACAAGTGGTTTATTTTATTACAAAATTTAAATTCAAATATGAGCAAAATCGGTCGAAGAATTGCTAAAATATAGAAGCAGCTCGTGGCGAACTACTTAATTATGGGCTCAATAACGTACCCTCGTGTTTGCATAATTATACATACACACGCACTGAAGCGCACTTGAAATAGTCAAACAACCAACGCCCTATTTCTCTACCCCTCTGAACCATATTCTTTGACCCTCTTTCGTAACTTCATGCATTTTAATGAACACAGAACATCGGCCGTATGCTGTATATGCAAACATCGGGCTGAATGCATTGCCCTGGTCGACATTTTCATGTCTTTTTTATTTGTTTTGCTCTGGAAAAACTATTTTTCCATTTTTGTATTGACTATGAAAGGAAGGAGTGAAGAGAGCATATAAATATGAGTTCTGTGAGCTCTTTGAATGGGACGAGCTCTGAGGTTTGAGCTGACTTGAGATGGAAACATTTAAGAAGTAGAACTGCCTCTATCTAGCTTACTGCCATTCTATCATTTTTGAAGACAAAATATCTCATTAAAAATAAGCCGATTGGGCATTTCATATTTTAATTTTTATGCATCCTATAAAAAAATAAAATATGAAAATGGTTTTATACTGTATGCAATGTTATTCTTAAGATAAGTATCAAAAAAGATCGATAAAAATGCGCAAAAATATTTAATTTCTAGTCTAAAATATGATAATCATCATGAAGATGAAAAATATTTAGTAAAAGCTTCTCAAAAAACGATTTGAATTAAGGCTATAAGCTACTTAAATTGTTAATACAAAAAAAAAGTAGAGCAAAAATACATCACACTCAGACGGTCACCGATCCAAGGTACCGATCGCACCGGACGTTGCTTCACTTCGGTGATCGTACGAAAACCAGTGGTGAACAGAAATTTGTCACCAACTCGCATTTGGCCAGTATTTATTATTTGATGTTTTAATTTAGAATCTATCTATCTATACATATAATAAAAACGTAGAGATAAAAAAATCTGTAATTGCGAGATAACAAAAAAAAAATCACACAGGTCGTCTTAAAATAAGCAGCTGAACACGATAGGACAGTTTTTAGTATTTTTGTCTGTTTGTTTGTTTGTTTGTTTGTTTGTTTGTTTGTTTGTTTGTTTGTCCGCGCACATCTCCTAAACCACTGGACGGATTTAAATGCGGTTTTCACCAATATGCTTAGAAATTACCAGATTAAAACATAGGCTATCTTATATCATTTATTTTAATTCTTTATTTTTACATAAACGAAAATAAAAATCAATGATTTATTTCTTCGTTACCCGAAACGTAATATGAGGATCGTCACATAGCCTCAATCAAGGAGATCCAAAGTAAAGAGAATGTTATTGACATAGCCATTAAAATTTTGAAACTGTCAACTGTCATTCGGTTAATCAGTTTTAATTTAAAGAAGGTTCCTTAACCTTCTTAGATGAATGAACGTGTAGATCAAGCATGTTATAGGCCTTACAACCTCTTTGGTGATTCATTCCAGTGCATGGAGTAGGAGTGTGGCGTACTCGTACTCCTTGCGCCAACCTTCGTGAATTTTATTCCAATTTTCCACGACGTGTGGCGCTGGGGCGCGAAAAGAAAATAATAAAAGAACACCGAATTTCAAATGGAATTGTCATTCGCTTTTTCTAAGATTTGTCTAAGATTTTTCTTTGCATTAAATTTATAATTTCTTTTGGACTCAGCTATTTTCTTCCATTGTCGGTAGCTTAACCCTCTCCTTCTATATAAATAGTACAAATCCACTATAATTGGTGACCACTGAATGGACCGTACACCACCGACAAAGGTCAGAATGCCGCTAGATCGTACTGATAGCACTGAGGCTGACACGAAGAATAAAGATGATGACAATGTATTCCAAATTGGCGTGCGAATTCCACCGTTTTGGCCCGAGAAGCCGGCGATTTGGTTCGCCCAGATCGAAGGCCAATTCGCGATTTCCAACATCACTGCAGATAGCACCAAGTTCTACTATGTGATTGGACAACTTGACCCGCAATACGCAGCTGAAGTCGAAGACATCATCGTCAACCCGCCTGTGACCGAGAAGTACGAAAAACTCAAGCTGGAGCTAATTAAACGTTTGTCCGCATCAAGAGAAAAAAAGGTACAGCAACTTTTAACACACGAGGAGCTAGGTGATCGTAAGCCTTCTTAATTCTTACGTCATCTACGACACCTAGCAGGCCCCGGAGTTTCAGAAGACTTTTTACGCATGATTTGGACCAGCCGCCTACCGAACAGCACGCAGACCATCATTGCTTCGCAGCAGATGACGTCATCACTCGATGTGCTGGCAGACCTAGCCGACCGCATACATGACGTTGTCCCTATAGCCCAGGTCGCATCTACATCCAGTACCACACCGGGAAGCTCCAAGCTCCATATTACATTCTCATGGTTTTATTCTATGTTAGCATTTAAAACACAAAATATACCGCATCCTATTTTAATACAGTCCCGCGAATAGAAATATTCAAAAAAGGCCCTTTGTACATGAAAATAAACCTATACAACAAAATTCCGGACGCAATAAAGAAAGAAATAAATAATAACATTTTTCCAGAACCAACTTTGTAAGTTTCTAACCCAAAAATGTTATTACGAGATAAAAGATTTTTTCGACGATAAATTTTAGAAAATTATAATTAGAAAATAAATATCGATATATAAATAGTTAAGAAAGTAGCGTCATAAGTTTTGTATCATCTCATATATAATTAAGTAACCTATCACACTAAGTATGTTTTTTTTTGTTTTGTAAAATTGCTCCACCCTAGGTTAAGTTTGAATAGTATATATAATATTTATGTAATAGATTTAACTATACTTAAATTTATATGTTTATGTCTGTGGTCTGGTTTTGTGAACAGCCACTACATAATTCATTGCTGCACCCTTTATGCAGGGTATATAAACTTAGCTTTTAGAAGAATACAGTGTATATTTGCAATAAGAATAAGAATATAGAAATAATTTTATTTTAGTGTGATATTTTAACAGATAAATAGAGTAGTTACATTTCATGGCTTTTTAATCAAGGTATACATACAAATGCACGCGAAATAAGAAATAACTATCCAAGAGCGTGTTAAGACAAGCATTATGTTAGGGTTCCGTGGCCAGCGAAACTTTCGCCATTTCAAAACATGCTCTGCACTGTGGTCACATTATCTTTTTGATTTGAAAACTGTTGACGGTGTTATTTATTACTTTTGTGATTCTATCAATACTTCACACAGGGCGACTTAAAATAAGCAGCTGAACATGTTTAGGCAGTTTTTAGAATTTTTGTTTGTTTGTTCACGCACATCTCCTACACCCCTGGAAGAAAATGCGGACGGATTTAAATGCGGTTTTCACGAATATGCTTAGCTATGACCAGATTGAAGTATATGCTATGTTATTTTGCGCAAGGCCGGATTAAGGGAAGAAAAAAGAATTGAAGGTTTATATGAAAATCTACGCGTACGAAGTCGCGGGCAAAAAAGCTAGTGTTTAATATAATCATGCCAAGTTTGACGCTTGTACGCGCCTCGGACGGCGCGCCGTTGGGTTTCTGCGTTTGTTATTGGTCCGTGCCACGCATGCTTTGAGCATGGCGCGAATCAAACGTCTTTTAGTTGGTTTTCTGGTACTTGGGCCTTACTATTACAAAATACTGGGCCTTCATAATCATAATCATTCTCATCATCCTTCTCAGCCGGAAGTACCTTAGTTTCACTTAGCAAACTTAAGTTAACATACTAGTATCTACTCAAAAACTTTTATTGATGGTCGCCCGAAGTAGCATTTGCGCTTTTAAATCTGACGGCATCCAGATCCATTCTCGGTAGAGCCGAAGATGGACTTAGAACTATCGCTTAACATGAAGGCAGTTGGCTCTCAAACGCAGCCCAAAAAAAAACATTTAGCAGATTGGCATTTATAATAATTACTCGTGTGATATTATAGGATGGTAGCAGCATTTAAGGCTAATAAAAACAAGGTCAGTCGCGTAAAATGTCGAAATAAGACTTTTGCAATCGTAATAAACAAAAGTCAACCTAATAAACCGGCAATCGGCTTCTGGGAACTGAAACTCTGCTAACAAGCAAACTTATTAATCCGCATCGAAACACAACGGGACGCTCAGGCCTCGTTTACGGAGACGCGGGGCGTTCAGCAGCGCGTCTTGCGGTTAAGGCCAGGCCAAAGCTGCCTCATTTTTTTATAGCATTGCAAACGTATTTAAAGTAATTCGGAGCCCTTGAATCCGTAGACCCGCAGCTCGACTTATAGGCGATGAGAAGTCAGTGGCTAAGAAACTCCAAAGTCTAGAACGCACCGCCGTAAAGTAGCGAGTCTGTCAATTTTCTATAGGATTCTTTTTGGAGAATGTGCACCGGAGCTACACGACCTTAACCTACGATGGTAGGTCCTTTTCTACTACAGGACAAGTAAGAAAACCACCCATATACCTAATTGTGGACTTTTCTAGGATACGCACCAAACGTTTCGATTCTACGTTTCTAATCCGTACGGCCAAGGATTGGAACAAACTGCCAGCTTGTTTCCTGAGAGATATAATCTGGGCCTTTTCAAGGCAAGAGTGAATAGTATCTTCTTAGTCTGTACACACTCTGAAGTATATTTTTTTTTTAAATATAATGACCAAGTCCTAGTCAGTAACAAATGTCTGTTCATTAAAAGTTATATCGAGCGTCACTTGCAAAATATTAACTACTAGCTGTACCCGCAACTAAGTCCGCGATTTCTTCAGAAAAAAATAGCCTATGTCCGTCCTCATGATACATACTATTACCTGGCAAAATTTTATCGAGATCGGTTAAGCCGTTTAGCCGTGATTATGTAGCAAACAGACAGAGTTACTTTCGCATTTATAATATTAGTGTCATGGATGTGACGGCGGCGAAGCAATTGCTTGGCTATTTAGGATAATATGGATAGATAGACAGATAACTCTTTATTGTTTACACCAAAAATTACATACGTACATAGTAACATAAAAACAACTTTAAAACTAGTGAAACAAATGGCGGCCTTATCGCTATAAGCGATCTCTTCCAGGCAACCTTATATGGATATGGTAATTTTTTAGTAGGTACTGACTGACCCGATCTCAACATCTATTGTTTTGAATATCTTTGTTTGCATCGCACGTTTTTAGCCTATTTTATGAGTCTATGTTAGTAAATCCCGCGTGTCGAAAGGATATTCCAAAGAACATTCTAGACCTTATCTCCATAAGAAACATAACAGAATTCCGTTTGTTTACAGATACTCTACTTGTCTATGGCACGAGCTTCCCATCTGATGTTGACATACACTCCAGCATCTCCACGTCACCGTAAGTCCACCACCTTATTACCACTCAGCTAAAGCTCATTTTAAAATAACAAAAAATAATCGTATTCTTTTCTTATTTTACCATAATATCTGAGCCCCGTAATACACTATAGACCATACATCGTAAACGTAAGATTGAATTTGGTGTGATACGACGCAGTCATAACTCGTTCGATCTTTTGTATAGGCTTTGCTGGTTAATTTTAAAGCTTATTTGAGTGAGAAAAGGTTGGTTTTGGTCTGGGGAAAGTTTGTAGGGTAGTTTTAATATTATAATGAGGATGTGAAGCGAAATAAGGGATGGGATGCTGCTGCACGTGAAAGGTCTGTTTGAAATTCAAAATAGGTAGTTTTTCTGTCACGTCGATGAAAGTGGTGGACAATATTTTATTACATGGGTCAAGAAAAAAGGTAAACATTTTAATAAAAGCCTTTGTGATGGTGTGGTGTTTTTGCCCTGAAAGCATCGACATATCACATAGAGTCACAAAATCTCTAAGTGAAAACCACAGAAAAGAAAATATTTTTTGTTCAAATTAGAACGGCTGTCAAGGCATTTTTGTAAGAAATTTGTTGTAGCCACTTATAACCCCAAAGCAACTGTGTTGGCAACTGTAACGCGGAGTTCGACGCGTTGACATAAATAAGAATTTTCAATCACATATCTGTCACAATACCTGGCGACAGAGTTTTCTTCTCATTTCCGTTCTATTTACTTCTCTTTTCTGTAGTGAAAAACAATTAAAAAACGTCCGAGCGTGTTATACATACCTAGAAATCAATTATATAGTTAACAATGCCACATTTACTACAATTTAAACGTTATGTCGCTTGTATAGTGTTCATCGTCGCTTGTCCGCTATGGCATCGTAGCACTGGCATCGCGCGGCGTTGTAGTCGGATCGCGTTTGCTTACAACTAACCAAAAAGTCGGCAATGCGTATCGTGCGCCGAGTTTTGGTTTGGTCATTTTTTTTTGCACGATTGTGTCTCTATAGTTATTATATCTCGATGCCTGGATGCGGTTAAATTTATGAACTGATATTGCGAGTCTACTGCGTGTATAACTAAATTTGAATGTGATAAAGTTTTCAACAAAACAAAAACAGTTGGATTGCCCATAGACCTTTGAAAGTCTAGATACAATCCAAATGTTGTGCACTACAAATTGGCAGAGTACCCAGCATAATGGCTGCATTATCAGGGATTACCACGCTGAATGGCAATGCTTATACGTTGAGCCAAAAAACAGCAGCATTTTAATCACGCGAACACTAACACAGAATTATCTATACTTAGTTTGGATATTTTTGTGTTAGATGGCTTGTATTTTGATACATAATAAAAGCACATGGACGCTTGAAAACACGTAAAAGTTGTTTTGTTTTTAACGTAAAAAAAACACGTTATTTAGCAAATTATATTAACATATATTACTTTTTTTAGTTATGTCGGCTTCTTGATGACTTCTTAGGTATAGCTTATTCCGAAGCCAGCGAAATACTATCTTAGAATCTTACTGTCTGTTCCAAGTTTTTTTTTACATGACAGATTCCTGACGATGCTTGTGCTAATCTCCTTGTCAACCAGGGTCACCGATAACATGTCAAACTCGGACAAATTTGCTATCATTTGCAAAATTATGTACTTACTAGCTGTAGCCGCGACTTTGTTTGCAATTTCATCAGAAACCTATGTCCGTCCTTATGATACATACTATTACCTTCCAAAATTTCATCTAGATCGGTTAAGCCATTTAGCCGTGATTATGTAGCAAATAGACAGACAGACATAGTTACTTTCACATTTATAATATTAGTGTGGATTTTACCAGTAACTAAAGCGAAATAAAACTTTACGAGCAACGTTTTCTGTTTTTCAGAAAAATGTGTAAGATTCGTAACATATTTTTCTTTACTTTTGACTTTATGAACGACAGATGTTAAAAATGCTTTTGTTTCATTACGTTTAAGAATGTCTTTTGAGTTTGTCTTGAACATTTTATTTTATTTTTATAAGTAAGATCCATTAGATCAAAGAAAAAAGTAAGAGAGATGCCAGTTTCAATTAACGATCGCATGAATGGGCGAATCACAGCTTAATAGCAGATATTGCCATTTCACTCGAGAACTTCTCGCATGGAATGGAACATGAGCTGCTAGAGCTAGCTCTACTTCTCTGCGATTAGACAAAAAAAGTTACATATTTCGTAAGGTTATTTAAAAAAACCTTGACATTAACTTAATAAAAAAGGTTCATATATCTTCTATATTGACTACTAGCCGTCCGCCCCGGCTTCGCACGAGTGTAAGCTCGGCCTTCGGCTTCGCTACAAAATATAATATAGCCTATGTCACCCGGGGATAGTGTAGCTTCCCAACAGTGAAAGAATTTTTCAAATCGGTTCAGTAGTTTCGGAGCCTATTCATTACAAACATACAAAAATAGGTACAAATCTTTCCTCTTTATAATATTAGTGTAGATAGCGTAGACTAGCCGCCCGCCCCGGTTCGAACGGGTGTAAGCTCGGCCTTCGGCCTCGTTACAAAATATAATATAGCCTATGTCACGCGGGGATAGTATAGCTTCCCAACAGTGAAAGAATTTTTAAAATCGGTTCAGCAGTTTTTGAGGTATTTCGATACAAACATCGAAAAATCGAAAATACAAAAATACAAATCGTTATAATATTATCTATAGTAAAGATCTAGCTAGACACCCATTTTTTTGTGGGATTGAGTATTGTAACGTTACGCCTGTTTGCTAACTTAAACAGGCGTCCCGCGACAATTTCTAGGTGTTGAAAAATTAAGCCTGCCTATCAGTTCCTGCAGATCCTAATGGGTGGTAAGGAAAACAACAAGGTAACGGATAGATAAGTTCAATTGACCAGTACAGTACAGTACAGTAATATAAAGAAGAAAGCTAAGGGGCTAAGGGGCCTAAGCGCTCCGCAGTCTCCGCACGGCAGGTATCCGGCGAAGTAGTGGGCCGGAGATGTAGCCTTCGGAAGAGGTACGGAGGTCGTAGCTTCTCTTGCGTGTATCCGGAGGTCGTTTGAGCGAGGATTTAAGTAGGAGGACGGCAGCGGAGCAAATTCCAGGTCGAAGAATGGTAAAATACTAAGGGACTCACGGTTTGGCGTGCCGGTCCTCTTTTCTCCAGGTTTAGAGCAGCATCAATATTCGAAACATTTCCTCTAGGTTTAATGGGTCCTTTTCCTATGACAAGGCAGCGTAATCAACATATTCTAGTTGTTACGTGTTCTTTCTCTAAATACTGTCTTATTTTTCCTATTAAACGTGCTACAGCTACAAATATTATACAGCATCTGGAAAACTCGGTATTTCTGGTACATGGTGTACCACAAACCGTGATTATGGATAATGGATCACAGTTCCAGTCTAATGAATTCCGAGATTTCTTGATCGGTTACAAAATTCCTTTTATCTTTTATTCGCCTAGATATTGTCCCCAAGTCAATCCTACTGAACGTTATAATAGAACGATTGTCACTGCATTGGCACAGTTGGTAGGAGATGATCACCGATAAAAAGTTTACAAATTTTATATAAAAATGGATATGGATGAGGATGAATATGAAGAAGTACGCGGCTTCACATTATGCTACACCCCCACGCACATATACATTACTTACCTGATTGCCACTGCAATCTACATCCATTCTTCTCTTGTAAGTGTTAAGCCCTCGGGTCACTTTCAAGTTGGGGTTTGGAGTACTCTACGGCGTGCTGCAGGACAATATCCTGTAGTAAACGCTCATGCAAGTTTCCATCTACAAGAAGGTGTACTTCTAGATCTTCGAGGTCGACTAACAGGTGCACTGTAAGTTCACGGAAACTGAAGTCTAGACACGCATAAAACCTTATTACGCTTCATACATAATCTTCTTACACTTCTAATCAAACTATCACATTTTACCAACGATATAATAAATGGTAGATGCGGCATAATTTTACCATTGATTTAAAAAGGTAGACGTGGCATAAATTTACCATCGACTTATTAATGGTGGACACGGCATAGGATTTTTCCATCGACGTATATATACATGGACGAGACATCTCTTTAATTCGTTATTAATATTATAACGTTCGTTGTAGGTACTTTCTACGACAATCTTAAAAAAATAAAACGCTCAACATACATTTGCAGCGTCTTATTTATTTATTTTTTGTTAAGGGTGTTTTGAATATTATAGAATACTCCTATAATTCTATAATATTTTAACCCGAAACAAACGCTTATAAATAATTCTTTAATTCTTAACTCTAAACTTAACGTTTTAAAACTTAATCATGGCTAGATCTATCAAATATTCTTATTTGAATAAACACGAACTTGAATATGAAGTGTCTATTAGGGCGGAAAAACCAACAGATACTTTATCTAATCTTAAAGAACAGATGACGAAACTTTGTCACATTTTTCCAGAGAATATTAAGTCCTCTTCTTTACCTCTTAAGTTGGACCTCTCTCAAGCAGAGGTAACTCTTGAATACATTGAGACTAAAATCTCACACATCGAATCTTCTGGAGACAAAAGTGGTCTGAAGAAACTCGAGGCCTTTGTAAACCATCTTTATTACCGCCTGGACCGTCTTAAGGCGACTTCATCCTTGATTGAAAATTGTTCAAATTTAAGATCACGGTTTTTCACACTTCAAAAACGCTTCGATGTACTAACTCTTGATGATGATGGAAGGTTTTCTTCTGAAGAGGTGTTGGTGGAGGTACACAGCCCTCCTCCTCAGGCTCAATTTGACTCTCCCACGGTTTCTGTAACCCTCCCTACTATAACCCTCTCTGCTACCCTCCCTGCTATTCAGCCTACCTCTCAACTGATAGGCAGGCTTAATGGGTGGTAAGGAAAACAACAAGGTAACGGATAGATAAGTTTAATTGACCAGTACAGTACAGTACAGTAATATAAAGAAGAAAGCTAAGGGGCTAAGGGGCCTAAGCGCTCCGCAGTCTCCGCACGGCAGGTATCCGGCGAAGTAGTGGGCCGGAGATGTAGCCTTCGGAAGAGGTACGGAGGTCGTAGCTTCTCTTGCGTGTATCCGGAGGTCGTTTGAGCGAGGATTTAAGTAGGAGGACGGCAGCGGAGCAAATTCCAGGTCGAAGAATGGTAAAATACTAAGGGACTCACGGTTTGGCGTGCCGGTCCTCTTTTCTCCAGGTTTAGAGCAGCATCAATATTCGAAACATTTCCTCTAGGTTTAATGGGTCCTTTTCCTATGACAAGGCAGCGTAATCAACATATTCTAGTTGTTACGTGTTCTTTCTCTAAATACTGTCTTATTTTTCCTATTAAACGTGCTACAGCTACAAATATTATACAGCATCTGGAAAACTCGGTATTTCTGGTACATGGTGTACCACAAACCGTGATTATGGATAATGGATCACAGTTCCAGTCTAATGAATTCCGAGATTTCTTGATCGGTTACAAAATTCCTTTTATCTTTTATTCGCCTAGATATTGTCCCCAAGTCAATCCTACTGAACGTTATAATAGAACGATTGTCACTGCATTGGCACAGTTGGTAGGAGATGATCACCGATAAAAAGTTTACAAATTTTATATAAAAATGGATATGGATGAGGATGAATATGAAGAAGTACGCGGCTTCACATTATGCTACACCCCCACGCACATATACATTACTTACCTGATTGCCACTGCAATCTACATCCATTCTTCTCTTGTAAGTGTTAAGCCCTCGGGTCACTTTCAAGTTGGGGTTTGGAGTACTCTACGGCGTGCTGCAGGACAATATCCTGTAGTAAACGCTCATGCAAGTTTCCATCTACAAGAAGGTGTACTTCTAGATCTTCGAGGTCGACTAACAGGTGCACTGTAAGTTCACGGAAACTGAAGTCTAGACACGCATAAAACCTTATTACGCTTCATACATAATCTTCTTACACTTCTAATCAAACTATCACATTTTACCAACGATATAATAAATGGTAGATGCGGCATAATTTTACCATTGATTTAAAAAGGTAGACGTGGCATAAATTTACCATCGACTTATTAATGGTGGACACGGCATAGGATTTTTCCATCGACGTATATATACATGGACGAGACATCTCTTTAATTCGTTATTAATATTATAACGTTCGTTGTAGGTACTTTCTACGACAATCTTAAAAAAATAAAACGCTCAACATACATTTGCAGCGTCTTATTTATTTATTTTTTGTTAAGGGTGTTTTGAATATTATAGAATACTCCTATAATTCTATAATATTTTAACCCGAAACAAACGCTTATAAATAATTCTTTAATTCTTAACTCTAAACTTAACGTTTTAAAACTTAATCATGGCTAGATCTATCAAATATTCTTATTTGAATAAACACGAACTTGAATATGAAGTGTCTATTAGGGCGGAAAAACCAACAGATACTTTATCTAATCTTAAAGAACAGATGACGAAACTTTGTCACATTTTTCCAGAGAATATTAAGTCCTCTTCTTTACCTCTTAAGTTGGACCTCTCTCAAGCAGAGGTAACTCTTGAATACATTGAGACTAAAATCTCACACATCGAATCTTCTGGAGACAAAAGTGGTCTGAAGAAACTCGAGGCCTTTGTAAACCATCTTTATTACCGCCTGGACCGTCTTAAGGCGACTTCATCCTTGATTGAAAATTGTTCAAATTTAAGATCACGGTTTTTCACACTTCAAAAACGCTTCGATGTACTAACTCTTGATGATGATGGAAGGTTTTCTTCTGAAGAGGTGTTGGTGGAGGTACACAGCCCTCCTCCTCAGGCTCAATTTGACTCTCCCACGGTTTCTGTAACCCTCCCTACTATAACCCTCTCTGCTACCCTCCCTGCTATTCAGCCTACCTCTCAACTGATAGGCAGGCTTAATGGGTGGTAAGGAAAACAACAAGGTAACGGATAGATAAGTTTAATTGACCAGTACAGTACAGTACAGTAATATAAAGAAGAAAGCTAAGGGGCTAAGGGGCCTAAGCGCTCCGCAGTCTCCGCACGGCAGGTATCCGGCGAAGTAGTGGGCCGGAGATGTAGCCTTCGGAAGAGGTACGGAGGTCGTAGCTTCTCTTGCGTGTATCCGGAGGTCGTTTGAGCGAGGATTTAAGTAGGAGGACGGCAGCGGAGCAAATTCCAGGTCGAAGAATGGTAAAATACTAAGGGACTCACGGTTTGGCGTGCCGGTCCTCTTTTCTCCAGGTTTAGAGCAGCATCAATATTCGAAACATTTCCTCTAGGTTTAATGGGTCCTTTTCCTATGACAAGGCAGCGTAATCAACATATTCTAGTTGTTACGTGTTCTTTCTCTAAATACTGTCTTATTTTTCCTATTAAACGTGCTACAGCTACAAATATTATACAGCATCTGGAAAACTCGGTATTTCTGGTACATGGTGTACCACAAACCGTGATTATGGATAATGGATCACAGTTCCAGTCTAATGAATTCCGAGATTTCTTGATCGGTTACAAAATTCCTTTTATCTTTTATTCGCCTAGATATTGTCCCC
The DNA here is from genome assembly GCA_949125355.1 of Agriopis leucophaearia. NCBI lineage: Eukaryota > Metazoa > Arthropoda > Insecta > Lepidoptera > Geometridae > Agriopis > Agriopis leucophaearia. The sequence goes on along the minus strand of OX421285.1, from coordinate 9,295,768 downwards.
AAGTCAATCCTACTGAACGTTATAATAGAACGATTGTCACTGCATTGGCACAGTTGGTAGGAGATGATCACCGATAAAAAGTTTACAAATTTTATATAAAAATGGATATGGATGAGGATGAATATGAAGAAGTACGCGGCTTCACATTATGCTACACCCCCACGCACATATACATTACTTACCTGATTGCCACTGCAATCTACATCCATTCTTCTCTTGTAAGTGTTAAGCCCTCGGGTCACTTTCAAGTTGGGGTTTGGAGTACTCTACGGCGTGCTGCAGGACAATATCCTGTAGTAAACGCTCATGCAAGTTTCCATCTACAAGAAGGTGTACTTCTAGATCTTCGAGGTCGACTAACAGGTGCACTGTAAGTTCACGGAAACTGAAGTCTAGACACGCATAAAACCTTATTACGCTTCATACATAATCTTCTTACACTTCTAATCAAACTATCACATTTTACCAACGATATAATAAATGGTAGATGCGGCATAATTTTACCATTGATTTAAAAAGGTAGACGTGGCATAAATTTACCATCGACTTATTAATGGTGGACACGGCATAGGATTTTTCCATCGACGTATATATACATGGACGAGACATCTCTTTAATTCGTTATTAATATTATAACGTTCGTTGTAGGTACTTTCTACGACAATCTTAAAAAAATAAAACGCTCAACATACATTTGCAGCGTCTTATTTATTTATTTTTTGTTAAGGGTGTTTTGAATATTATAGAATACTCCTATAATTCTATAATATTTTAACCCGAAACAAACGCTTATAAATAATTCTTTAATTCTTAACTCTAAACTTAACGTTTTAAAACTTAATCATGGCTAGATCTATCAAATATTCTTATTTGAATAAACACGAACTTGAATATGAAGTGTCTATTAGGGCGGAAAAACCAACAGATACTTTATCTAATCTTAAAGAACAGATGACGAAACTTTGTCACATTTTTCCAGAGAATATTAAGTCCTCTTCTTTACCTCTTAAGTTGGACCTCTCTCAAGCAGAGGTAACTCTTGAATACATTGAGACTAAAATCTCACACATCGAATCTTCTGGAGACAAAAGTGGTCTGAAGAAACTCGAGGCCTTTGTAAACCATCTTTATTACCGCCTGGACCGTCTTAAGGCGACTTCATCCTTGATTGAAAATTGTTCAAATTTAAGATCACGGTTTTTCACACTTCAAAAACGCTTCGATGTACTAACTCTTGATGATGATGGAAGGTTTTCTTCTGAAGAGGTGTTGGTGGAGGTACACAGCCCTCCTCCTCAGGCTCAATTTGACTCTCCCACGGTTTCTGTAACCCTCCCTACTATAACCCTCTCTGCTACCCTCCCTGCTATTCAGCCTACCTCTCAACTGATAGGCAGGCTTAATGGGTGGTAAGGAAAACAACAAGGTAACGGATAGATAAGTTTAATTGACCAGTACAGTACAGTACAGTAATATAAAGAAGAAAGCTAAGGGGCTAAGGGGCCTAAGCGCTCCGCAGTCTCCGCACGGCAGGTATCCGGCGAAGTAGTGGGCCGGAGATGTAGCCTTCGGAAGAGGTACGGAGGTCGTAGCTTCTCTTGCGTGTATCCGGAGGTCGTTTGAGCGAGGATTTAAGTAGGAGGACGGCAGCGGAGCAAATTCCAGGTCGAAGAATGGTAAAATACTAAGGGACTCACGGTTTGGCGTGCCGGTCCTCTTTTCTCCAGGTTTAGAGCAGCATCAATATTCGAAACATTTCCTCTAGGTTTAATGGGTCCTTTTCCTATGACAAGGCAGCGTAATCAACATATTCTAGTTGTTACGTGTTCTTTCTCTAAATACTGTCTTATTTTTCCTATTAAACGTGCTACAGCTACAAATATTATACAGCATCTGGAAAACTCGGTATTTCTGGTACATGGTGTACCACAAACCGTGATTATGGATAATGGATCACAGTTCCAGTCTAATGAATTCCGAGATTTCTTGATCGGTTACAAAATTCCTTTTATCTTTTATTCGCCTAGATATTGTCCCCAAGTCAATCCTACTGAACGTTATAATAGAACGATTGTCACTGCATTGGCACAGTTGGTAGGAGATGATCACCGATAAAAAGTTTACAAATTTTATATAAAAATGGATATGGATGAGGATGAATATGAAGGAATACTACAGTATTTGATTGTTATTTGTTCCCGACGGATGAACCTATTTCGATTTAGTTTTGTTTTAAAGATTGACAATGCTCAAGAAGATCTGTTAAGCCGTTTGAAGATTATCAGCTCTTAGATAAAAAAAAAAAAAAATACAACTTAGACTGTTTTTATAATTATAGCCTATGTTATCTACTCAGGGATAATGTAGCATTCTAATGGTGAAAGTATTTTTTAAATCGGTCCAGTAGTTTTTGAGTATATTCATTACAAACATCCAAAATACAAATATTTCCTCTTTATAAATTTCAAATTTATTTATTTCACATTTAGATGCATCAATAAAGATTAATCAGCCCTAATATTTGTGTAGATTGAGTAGTTTAGGTTTTGATTAATTAGCTTGTATTGCATTAAGTTACTAAAGTCACATGATCTGATTCCCTCCTGCCCATTTTTCTATCGGACTGCCAGAGAGGGCACGAAAAATCGACACCGCTTTATGGTTGATATTCCGAGAACCCGTACGAAGCGCTTTGATTCCACTTTTATTATGCGAACTGCTAGTCTGTGGAATGCGCTACCTGAATGGGTGTTCCCCTGTAGTTACAATCTGGGTGTCTTCAAATCACGAGTGTATCGGTTCCTTCTAGGCAAGCGTGCTCCATCGTAGACCGTATCATCGCTTAACATCAGGTAAGTTTGCGGTCAAATGCAAGCCTATTTTTAAATAAAATAAAATAAAAAACTTGCTTCAAAGAGAAAATATTAACACTTCAATATTAGAAGCGGCAGTTAAAATATTTTACGGTTACGTCCAAACAGCAACTGTCTACCTACTACAGCTTATTCCCCGACTTTCCTGGAGTCCAGTAAGCCGATTGGAAAAAGTTGCGAACTCAACTGGTCCATAATAGGATTTGGCTGGCAGAAGATTCCCTTGTATTTGTTTAGTCAGGTCTTACGTTTAAGCTGGTCTCTCTTGTTAGAACTGAAAAGTAGCTTAGTAAAAGATTTCAGCAGAGGCTGACATGAGGGCGACTGTGGCTTAGCGGTTAGAACGCTCGGGACGTAAATCTGGATAGCGCAGGTTCGAATCCTGTTAATTGTAATTTTTTTAAATGACTATAAAGGAGGACGGTTCTATGTTTCACTGTATACACTGTATACATTTTTTTTATGCATGCTCACCGATAACTCCGCCAACTGTTGTCTGATTTAAAAAATCTTTTGTTCGGTAATAGTTCAAATTTATCATTAAGTCAGGATCTGATGATAGGATCCCAGGGAAATCGAGGGCAACCTTCAAATTTTATAGGCATTTATAACATTTTTCAACTATTTTTGAAGTCAGTTTTTAATGTGTGCACTTGTTTGAAGTGTTTTTACTAAATTAGTAAATAAAATAAAAGTTTTTCTTTATCTTTCTAAAATCCTAACAGGCGTCACACCTCTTGTGCATTTGCGATCCAGTCCCTCAATAAAACCTAAATTTGGTTGTCTAGACAAAAAGTTCAGTCAATATATCTATATATATAAAAGAAAGTCGTGTTAGTTACACTATTTATAACTCAAGAACGGCTGAACCGATTTGGCTGAAAATTGGTGGGGAGGTAGCTTAGAACCAGGATACGGACATAGAATACTCTAAAAACGGCTGGACCGATTTTGATGAAATTTTGTGTTCCTGGAGCGGGTCATAGTAGCGAGGCCGAAGGCCGAGCTTACACCCGTGCGAAGCCGGGGCGGTCGACTAGTACTATTATATAAACCAAACACTTTTAAAAGATACATTTAAGTCTAGTTTTTCTGTTATTATCAATGAAACTGTTGTTTTTTTGTTTCAGGACTCTAAACCCGAGAAATCCATTCAAAGGTAAGATTTTACGACAAAATTAGATTTTTTTAATACAGAAATTTATTGAAATTATTAGCACACACAAATCGGAGACGCATGCGATTGCAAAATGATATCTAGCTCTCCCTAGCCCATTTGTATTATTTTATGTTACGTCCTTCTCAATTTTCGCAATTAGAACTCGTTTAAGATCTTCTAACCCATTACGAGTATTTGGTTCACGTAGCGTCTTATCCATTCAAGTGGTAAAACGCTTCATCAATATTCATTACCAGATTCAAACCAGAATAAATCTTAATTAAACCTACGAAAAGTCGGACAATTTTCCGTTTGATCTCGCTTCGAGGGCGCATTTGCATTTTCCCCGTCTCTGAGCTTGGATTCCGGTGGAAACTGCATAAATCTGGTTTTATCCTGCGCTATGCGGATTCAGGCGGTTTTAGGTGGTAGGGGGCGGTAAGTACGGCTCTGGATTTAGCTTGATCAGTGCCGCTGTGATGCGGGTGACATATTACTACTGTTAGTAATGTACTTATCTCACAAAAAAATATGAAAAAATTGAAGCCACACAGTTTCCCACATTTAGCAGTCACACCCGCCGCCTAAGTTATTAACATTTTGAACTGTGTGCTGCTCAATATTGAAGTTTGCATTTGTATAGAACTAGTAAGAGTATGTTAGTGTGTGCAATACAGACAGACTTTTCGGTACTAGCTCGAGTTTAAGATAGATCTTAACTATATAGGTAATTATTATAAATAAATAATAAATAAATAAATATCTGGGACATTTTTGCACACACGGTCATCTGACCCCAAACTAAGCAAAGCTTGTAATATGGCTGCCAGAGACTGATATACGTACATATATATTTTTAAATACATACTTCAATAGATATTAACACCCAGACATAGAACAAACACAAATGTTCATCACACAAATGTTTGTCCTAGATGGGAATCGAACCCACGCCCCCAAGCACAGAAGTTAGGTTTACTACCAACTGAGCCACCGGGGCAGTCAATTATCAAAGGTAACACATAGTAAGTAGAGTCTTCCCGTGAACATGGTGCATGTAACTGCGCCGAAATATTGGGAGCTCCTTCCACAACCTTACCACGGTAAATATCCCGTAAATAATCATATAACTGTAGTAAGGTGGTAAAGGTGGAAATTTTGGTGTTGAATTGTTGCTCGGATTCTTTCTTTTGCTGCGAGTTCTTGGCGCTGTCCATTCCTGATGTTCCAATGATAACTTGTTTTTAGTGTTAGTGTTAGCATGTATTTTGTTTACTTAGTAAAGGCACTTGCCTTAAAAATAAATTACATATAAATGTTATATCTAAAAATGTTCTGTTCCTACTCAATAATAACATTTTGTAATGAGGGTAGATATCTGCCTACAAACTGCTACGCAGTTTGGTAGAGTTGTATATACATAGCATGTACGTTATTCACTGAGATAAAAAAAAAGTATTGTGCAGTTGATTTTGTTCATGGCTGAATAATATTTTAAAGAAAATAGATTATATTCGGTATCAAAATAAAGAACTTAGTCAGTATATTGATCATAGCTCCAGGATTTCATGTGTTGGGGATGCCATGGAACACACAAAGGCAAGGACAACCAACGCAAGAGTAAATATTTAAATTCATTAGGCATGAGATTTAAAAGCTAGCTAACCTTGCTTTTGTACTTCTTTCCACAATTTCTTCCTTTTAGTCTTTACCAATTCATTTAATTTTCCCGAAGTTTTCTCCTCTACAAAACAGCAGTTCCTATCCAATCATCCCTAGTGAAAGACGCCATTTTGTGCAATTAACAAACCGGACATCACGTGGCCTTGTTTCCCATTCTCGGTACAGATAATCCTTGTGTTACAATTATTTTCTGCCTATCCATTGCCATATTTTATTTGACTAGCAAATTTAGCAATTCTTTGCCCACAGTAATCACCAAAAACATATCACAAAGTTCGAATGTACAACGCATCACACATAATCAGCCAATTAACGTCCACTGTTGGACAAGGCCTTCCTCATGTGGTGTTGCCATAATCCCCACGCTTGGCAGGCAGCTTGGGGATCGCAGTACGTTCACCGTGTACTATTAGGATGTTGCTGCCCATCCTCCGGTGGTTCTGGTCGCCGTTTTAGGACATACCCGGGTCTATGTACAATGTACAACGCATAAAGCGCCCAATCTATGTAAAACTACATAAATCTGGCTTTATCCCACGCAAACCGGTTCGAACTGGGTCGTAGGTAAGCTCAGTTTGTGAGGATTATCTTGTTAATTATTCTTTTTATCGCACTTTTAAATGAAGGATTACAATTCGGGGTACAATGTTTATTCCTGAGTTTAGAAATTATGTCTTACAGGTTTTCGTTTTACTAGTCAATTATATTTATACTATGAATAATAATTAACTACATCTAAGCGGAGCTTTATGACCTAGTGCCAAGTAAGCATTTCGTTTAAGATAACTGTAAGAATATCTATCATGGAAGCAGAGATCATCGCCATTGTGGAGTCTTTGTATTTTATTGCTTCAATCAACTTCAACAATGATTAATCCTATTAGATTCAAAAAGCGTGCTACAACACGAGGCCCGATGTTTGATGAGAACACAAATTTGTGTTCAAGATTATATGCCCGCATTACGGTGCAGCTGAGTTATGTGGGGTTTTAGATTACCCACTAACCCTCTCGGTGGATTTCCAAAGGAATACTTCAGAGCTCTGAACGTTGTGCTACGGTTCCTCTTGAGACAACTGCGCATTCTCTCATCTTCTCCGCCTACGACAACGCCGGTCGCCGGTTCACGCATAATAATTTGCATATGTTCCAAATCAGGGGCGCTAACCTGACGGCAAACTTGCGCAGTAACAAAAGGAGGAAACAGCTCGTGACACCGTTCCATAAGCTCGTGAAGTCAGAGATGTCTATCTACATCGTAGGACCTGCGATATATAACCACCTGCCTGCCCACATACGTACGCGATGCACCTTCCACCGCGTCGTTTATAGTTAGGCTTAAAACTTGGCTCCTTGACCAACAATATTATAATTTTGATGAACTGTATGAAACTCTCCGAGATATTAATGGATTCATCCATGAATAATTCAGATAGCTGCTTTAGTAAATAACGATGGATGAATTGAATTTGGCATGCCTAATTATATGTATTGTTTTATTGTTTATATGTTTTGTGTTATTGTAATGACATTTTTGTTCGTATTTTTAATTGAATCAATTATTATTTAATTTGATGTACATACCTACATAATAATAATATTAAAATAAAAAATGTATACCCATACAATGTTGTAGAAGAGATAACTGGAGAATTTTGACTTGTAACTATGGAGTTAGGATTTTATTGTATTGGACACTCCGGGGCTTGCTTGGAAGGATGATTAAAACTCCACCTCCATACATACAGAGCCCAGAAGACTTTTTAATAGCCTTTTACTATAGACATGGCCTACCGGTGGCATATTCTATTGCCCCAGCAATAGGGGTAAAAATAGTGGCTCTATAGTAGATTGTTTACCTAGGGAGCAAACAACTATTTTAAAGAGGAGTGTTTCTTTGTATCCAGAGCGGAGCGAAGGATTTAAAGCTACTCGAGCTTTTTATCACCCTCTATGAGAATATAAGTGCAACTTATGAATAAGGATAGTACGTTTATTTATTTCATTCTCACTATTGGAAGACACACTTATTTTTTATAAAACTAAGAATGTGATGTGAGTGTGAAACAAACGAAGGCGGAAAGCATTTCCCGCGTTTTTTCTCAACTTTTTTCTTTTTATTTGGCTCGTGCGGTTTGCCTTCTTTCAGCCGAGTTTACATACAGCCTGTAACTTGTTCATACAATGTTTGTGATTGATCTCTTTGGTGATTGGAACTTTTACTAACAATATCTACATTCTAAATTCAAATCACTTTTAGTCCCTGAAGATTAAAGAGCTATTTCAGTCCCTGTTTACCAACGAAATCCAAATTACCTGCTGTTCACGAAGAATATACTAGCTCTCTTCTAATATATATGATAAAAAATTAATTCTACTTCCCACACACTTAAATTTTTAATCCTGACGCAAAATACGAATGTTGTAGGTTTAACGTGAGTGTCTGTCTGTGGCATCGTTGCTCGTAAATAGCTGAACCGAAATTGATTTAGTTTTTTTTAAAGTGACTTGATCGAGTTTGTTCTTAGCTATAATTCAAAAAAATCTGTTCAGTCGTTTGAATCAGATTATCAGCTCTTCCTCATCATCATCATCATCACCCAGAAGACGTCCAGTGCTGAACATAGGCCTCCCCCTTTAACCTCCACACTGAACGACATCCTGCTATCTGCATCCACTGGATGCCCGCGACTCTCACAATGTCGTCGGTCCATCTTGATGAGGCCTACCTACGCTGCCTCCTCCGGTTCGTTTTCTTCCCCATCGGTTGTCGGTTCTACGAGTGATGTGGCATGCAAATTGCCACTTCAACTTGCAAATTTTAATAGCTATGTCGGTGATTCTGGTTCTTTGGCGAATATCTACGTTCCGAATTTTATCGCCCAAAGAAACTCCGAGCATAGCTCTCTCCATTGCCTGTTTTGTGACTCTGAGTTTTTTCAAAAGGCCAACAATTATCAGCTCATATCGGGGTTTAAAAAAACTTGTATAATCAAAACATTATGATTTCATAGCTATCTGCTAAAATTAGAAATCCACAAACGTTTTCAGAAATGAAATAGCTCCCTCATAAACCTCGCGGTGGATGATATTCGTAAAATCTTTTTAGCAATCTCAGCGGGGAAACTCTTAATCATGTTAATGACCATTTTATTCGAAATTCAGATGGGCTGATATAAAGGTGGCTGTTTGCAAGATTTATAATCAAGATGGCAAAATGAGGTATAACGTCACAGAATAGATGGTAGTTTATTTTATTTATCAATAATTTTATTTCGGAAGATAACATCCATAATTACACGTTAAAAATAAAAGAGTATCAAAGTAATAATTACCTAAACATATAATTAAATCCTAGTTACAATTAAATAACAATATTCATATTATTAAAATTACAATAACAATAAATCCATATCTTCTCGCCCATTAAAACATCCATCCATTTAGTTTGGATGGGGCAGTCCATACGGGCAACAATCATTTGCAGGATGCCGTTGCGGCTTCCTCACACTCGCTGTCGTAAGGATGGGACTTTTTTGCTAATAATCGCATGAAAATTGTCTGTGCGCGCCTCAGCGAACAACTCAGATTCACTGCAGGAGCAAGGCAATCGCATCAGCGTCCTATAAATGTCATTGTATGTAATAGGTTATCGCTCTCTGTAACTGGACAAAACACAATTCGTCAATTTGTGGAGCCTTTAAAACACAATTAGAAAGAAAGAAAAAAAAATATTTATTCATGACAGAAACGAGAAATACATCATCATTGTAATGTATTCTAGCAAATAAATGATTTGATTTGATATATATTACGTTTAAAAACAGGAAAATAATAGTTTTTGTCACCAGCTGGTCCCAACTCAGCGTAGAGCCCTAGGGGCTCTATTTTTGAATCACTCGTAGGACTTTTTCTATTCGCACACGCAAATAATCACCAGTGATTTCAAATACGAGTGGTTTGGTATTTTTAAATCGCTCGAATTCTGGGTTGCCGTATTTCTGTCAGACTTTCTATCGATCACTCGTAGAGTTACGAGTGATATGACTTATTCAAAAATACGACTTTTAGGATTTCGTTCGCAAGTAAATCACATCGCATGAAAAAAGTCCTACGAGCGATTCGAAAATAGTGCCCCTGGTCTTCTATTGGAACCGACAGGTGACGTCACGCACGTTGTGAAACAGCAGGTGTGCAGTGCTAGTTAACACGCTAGTTAACACTCAAAATTCAAATTCAAATTCAAAATTCAAATTCCTTTATTTGCATGAATATAGGTAGGTACTAGGTACAGATCTTAAATTTAAATAATTGTAGCACTATATTCAGCCCTTATTGTGCATGCAAATTGTATAATATCACTAATTAGTCAGTCGATTACATTAATACTATCTAGCTAGCAACAAACTTCCTTTTTAATCGTATTAAATAAAATATTAAAACATCATGCAACACAATTATTTTACATCAGAAAATTAAAATAAATGTCAAAATTAAAAGTAAAATGTGCAGTGAATTATATACTTAATACCTACATCACATTATAATGTCAAGAATTATATTAGGTATTAGAATTTAAATCGATGTATCAGTAACATTAATATTATATAGTTTTGTCTTTTAAAAAATCCTGAATAGTGTAATATATTTTTTCTAGGAGAAACCCTTTTAATTTATTTTTAAATACAAAAAAAGAGCTTGTGTCCTTAATCATCTGTGGTAGTTTGTTATAAACTTGTACCCCCATACTAAATATACTATTACTGTGTAGTTGAGTTCTGCTATACACGTTGCGCAATTTATTCCTATGTCTAGTAGTTGTAAGATTCTAATACTCATTAAGTTCAGATCTAACTAACAGAGATGCCTCTAAAATGTAAAGTGAAGGCAGCGTCAGAATTTTTAATTTTTTAAAGTATGGTTTACACGAGTCCGTCTGTCGAAGTCTACACATAGATCTGATACACTTCTTTTGCGCCTTGAATGCAGTTTCTTTCTCTGTAGAGTTAGCCCAATACAAAACACCAACACTAACACTATACAATTGATTGACGCTTCGGCCCCACCAAAGATTTGGAATAGACCGGAGAATGTGTCTAAATAAAGCGTTATAATTGTACTAAAAGGTATATTTATCCCTTGTTTGACTGATCTAAGGTACCTGATAATGAATAGCAGATTTTTTTTTCGCTATTAACCCTAAACCCTAAAATAACCTAAAACCCTGAAATATCAGGGTTGGTCCAAAAGTAAAATTCGTTTAAAATGGAGTACAATGTACAATGAGTGTATGATATCAAAGTACTGCAGAGAAAATACTAGTGATTCTACTTAACATTATTATTAATTTGAATATGTGTTCGTGTGTTTTTGATGGGTTTTTTTATTAGACATGTAATAGTTTTTTTAAAAGTATAATTTATATTTTTTTTGTGTGATGTTTATTATTGTGAAAGTATGACTAAGTAACTAGCATGTGTGTTTTAGTCTGACTAAATAAATTTGAATTGAATTTATATCCTCGAATATGTACCTACGTCGTCTAGAGATATCATCATCACGTGACGCTGCTAGTCTACAGTAATCGAATACCTAGTGAAACAAAGCACCACATACTATGATCGTATAAATTACGATCAGTCTCCATATTAAAGTCAACACTCACAGCTGACATGTGAACTGTCTAATTTAGCTCCCATCAGCAATTGTGCGAGGCGTAAATTCAGCTGCCAACGCTGGCGGTATCAAGCTCACTATGTAGTTTTGTGACAGTCTTTGTATACAGAGCATCGAGATACAATACGTACAGAGTCACAATCGTGACAAAAAAATGTCCGAACCAAAACTCGGCGCACGCTACGAATTGCGCAGACATTTTGGTTAGTTGTATTTGCGATCCTACAACAAAGCCGCGCGATGCTAGTGCTGCAATGCCCTTTTTTTCGTTTTCAAGGCGGAAATCTTCCAAAGATACCCGGCTGCATTGGGGCCAACGTACCCTGGGCCACCATCCTTTCTGATCCTGATCCAGGGCCCATCCATCTCTCTCTGAGAGAAAGCCCAACAGTGGAAACATTTATTCAACATTTAAGAGCGTAGCTCTTGTCGGTGGAGTAACTTCCAGGCTTGACGTTCTTATGCCACCGTTTTCAGCTCCCTGTACGACATGACATTTGCCTTTTATTTTATTTGGTCTAAGAATACTCTTCTTGGTCTTCCCGATCCTCTCTTTCCTTCTACCTTTCCCTCTATTATAGTTGTCATAAATTTGTCATGTCGTACAAGGTGGCCAAACATCTTCCCTGTGTTTTGGGAACATGATAGACCGATAATTAAAGTATTGCTTAATTATGATTATGTCTTCCTATTGGCTAAGTACACCCCTAGCTTGTAACTCTGTAGCGTGTCAGATGATATAATGTCCGATGATGCGGTGCTGGTTGGATCGAGCGGATTGGTTCTGGGAATGCCTATGTTACCTAAATTGATTCCCGGGCGATGTAACATTTGTGGCAAAAAATATGACCGCATCTGTGAACCCAAACGGACTTATTTAGCCAGGAGAGCAGATGTATTTCGGGCACTAAATAAATCATAATCTTGTAGATGGGTAGAGATCTTCTGAATTCTAATACGGTACAAGCAAATTTACTTTGTCAACTTAAAACCTTGCACCTATCTTTCATACAATGTGATCAGTCAAAACATGAAATTATACCGTCAATTACTATATAGATATACTAGCGACCCGCCCCGGCTTCGCACGGGTATATTTTTTATTATATATGTATATATATATATATATATATATAAATCTTCCGTGAAAAATTATCTAACTGATAGTGAAAATTGCATCAAAATCCGTTGCGTAGTTTTAAAGACCTAAGCATACTATATAGGGACAGACAGAGGGAATCGACTTTGTTTTATACTATGTAGTGATTATGTATAATGTATATCTGATGCTACATGTAATGGGTCAGCTTCATAGTTTTCGAGATTTCGTAGAGTCAGCCAGTCAGTGAATGATTAGTAATTCGCTTTCATATATATTACTAGCTCGCCCCGTGGTTTTACCCACGTGGATTACTCCGTAGAACATCAGCTATCTGCCGTAAAAGTCCCGTCAAAATCAGTTCAGCCGCTCCGCAGTCCATAAGGGAACATAACATAGACACATATACATACACATATAGATTTTTTATATATATCAGGAATCAGAAAGACTAGCTGAACCCCGCAGTTTTGCCCGCGTGGACATTTCCTCAGGAATTTTACATTTTCCGGGATATAAGTCCTTTTCACACCACCTGCTCCACAATGTCCAATTACATATCATGCAACCTCAACGTAAACTAAAACATTATCTCTTACGGGATATAAAGTTGCACGAAAATCCCTAAGGAATAAAGTGATTTGAATTTGGAACGTCAAATTCGTGTGGAAACTCGAATAAAAATCAAAATAAAAAAATGCCTATATGGCAATGTAAAGAGGTTTGTTCGAAAATCGAACTGGCCACCATAAGAAGAACTTAAAAAAAGGTGCTTTACAAAGAATGAGAAACAAAAGAAGGTGTTTGGTGCTGTGATTTTCAGTAAAACCTGGCTTTTTATTGTCTGGTAGAAGGTGTGAGAAGTAGAGTATGCTCTTATGGAATAAATAAAACCTGTCTTCATCTTGGGCAGTTTGAACCCCTCGCTTCACTCAGTACTCTGTATAACTCGCTACGTTCGGGAGTTAACTCTACCGTCCCTCGTTACGCTCAGGGTTCAATATGCCGCCCGCGACGTAAGACACTTCTTTATTCCCTTAGTGCATAACCTACTGTTATTACTCTCCGGCCATCCAATTATATCTCTATGCAAAAAATTACTTCAATCCGTTGCTCTTTTGCCTGACTAACAAACAAACCAACAAACACACTTTCGCAATAATCATAATAGTGGGGGATTACTCCATGTTCGTACGTACACTATGCAATCCCAAAGGCATGGTAGAGTAATAGCCAAGTTCAGTTCAATTCCAAATTCTAAGTGCAATTAGAGTCTGACCCGCTTACGCTGCGTCCATTCCACGAACCAGACGGATTACCCAGATTTGTATTTTGTTCTGCCAGCTGTACAGCTGGGAAGGATTGTATTTGTGGAGTAAAAATATGGGTTGAGTAGTATCGCTACAATTTTTTTTTTTTCATAAACCATCTCTTTCTCTCTCTCTTACTGCAGCTAAAGTTTTAGAACACATCAATATCCAAACATCATCATCATCATCAGTTCAACACGGTCAAGTCCAAGTCATGGCATAGTAAAGTGTTGGAGACTTTACCAAAGACTTCTGAGCAGGTTTGGAAACAACATAAAAATACATGTTTCACCTCTTTAGATCATATACCTACACTCGAGCACGTTTACGAACCTAATCTACACTAATATTATAAAGCGTAAAGATTTGTATTTTTGGATGTTTGTAACGAATTAACACAAAAACTACTAAACCGATTTTAAAGATTATATCACCATTAGAATGCTACATTATCCCTGAGTAATATAAGCTATATTTATTTCTAGTATGCTTAATTAAAAAAACTCCACCTATGCGAAACCGGGACGAGAGGCTCGCTCTGTGAGAGACTGACAAAATTAGTCATTGCACGCTGTGTTCTTTACTAAAACAAAAATATTATAAATTGTTTTATCTTAGGCGGCTGTTGTCACTACAAAGTGTATGAGCGAGATGTGTAGATAGTTTTGTGTGAGAGAGTGATAGAAATCGCAGCATAATCGACGACCAAAGCCGAATTCAGCCGATCACGACGGCAGCGGCGAATCGGTTGCCATTTTTAGATAGTTTTTAAAGCAGTGTCGTTCGCTTAAACGTCTCTATTATATTACATCAGCTCACTGCTCTCAGTATTATTTAGAGGTGTTGACCCAGCACCTAAATCTCTATATGGTTTGCTTAAACACATTATGTGATAAATGCATATATGTAACATCCATTATGCGGCATCAGTACCAACATCTAGGCAAATTTATTACTTTAATCCGGCCGCAGTGAGCCTGGGAATTAGGCAAATGCAATCGGATCCCGGCCGGATGGTGAGCGCAGCTGCAGGTGGGATTAACCGGGAACTGTAGGATTGGGAGTTGTGTAACTAGAGCATAGCATACATTCAGCACTTGGGTCGGGAAATAGAACTATGACAACGGACCACAACGATTTTTTTTTCTTTCCTGAACGACGAATCTTTTTTTTTCTATTCGGATAATTTTAGCGTCACACGTCCTGTGCTTTTGTCAGTGTCAAATATCGAGTTTTTTTTTTGCAGCACGGACACTACAAAGTGATCGAAAAATACACACGATAATATCCGTTTAAAGTGTTTTATTTCAAAGATCTTTCTTATCCTTTTATGTTTTGTAATTCGAAAGTAGACTTGTGTTAAGGTGATACGTTTCACTTTGGCGGGAAATTCAAATTTCAAACAGTTTTTTTGTCCTTGTAGCTAGGCCAGGTAATTATTGTGAAATGACACAGTGTTTGCGCAAATTGTTGGTTGTTTTCTACATTATCATGCACAGATATTAATCAGTAACTCACCATATTACTTACATTTGTCAATAAACTGTTTGAAACAGTAAAAAATAGTTTATTCGCAAATGTATGCAATAATGTGCATTAAAGATAAATAGCCTTACGTGAGTTTGTAAAGAATAATAATCAATTTTCGCAAACATCATGATCGTTTACAATAATTACCCGGCCTAGCTACAAGAACAAAAAAACTGTTTGTAATTTGATTTTCCCGCCAAAGTGAAACGTTTCACCTGTACCATATTATCTACATGTCAAGAACCCGTAGACGAAATAGGCACTCTCTCTCTCTCTCTCTCTCTCTCTCTCTCTCTCTCTCTTGCACAGGCAATATTTATACATATATTAAACTAGCTTTTTAACTTATAACTATACACGGATACACAGATACACAAACACAGCCACACAGAAACAAACTTATAATACCTCTTTTTGTTATTTCGTAAATATTTATTTGCCAAAGAACCAGAGTCACCGACATAGCTATTAAAATTTGCAAGTTGAAGTGCATTGCCACTTGTTTTGGCCTCTTGATACGACATTGCATTCTTGTATAATATATATTTTAACCTTTTGGATTTTAGGAAGGTATTCGATATTCGCCGAAGAACCAAAGTTACCGACATAGATATTAAAAATTGCAAGTGGCACTGCATAGGCCATATTGCTCGAATAACCGATAACCGATGGGGAAGAAAGGTAGTGCAGACCACGAACCGGAAGATGCAGCGTAGGTAGACGGACCGACGACATTGTGAGTCGCGGGCATCCAGCGGATGCAGTTGGCAGGCTATCGTTCATTGTGAAGTCAAAGGGGAAGGCCTATGTTCAGCAGTGGACGTCTTCTAGCTGATGATGATGATCATAACACCTCTTTTGGCGTCGGGGGTCAAAAAGACAACGTAATGAAAGTGTGAAAATCTTAAAATTTCCTTTTTGGTCATGTAAATTCTTTAAAGCTCGCGTAAAAGCTTTTCCGTACTCTTTTAATATAATAATGCGATCCAAGTAAACTTGCATGTTGAGCAAATGCATAGAGTAATGTAAAAATATGGCGTTAGTTCTCTGGTAGAGTTATGATTTACGGTTTCTTAGTTGCTTCTGACATAGCAGGAGGTATGAACTAATATCACAAAATAAATAGGTACAGAAGGCTGCCTTCAGCTGCTTTGAATTTAATAACTAATGCGCAACTGGAGCGCTGGCAAAGAAACTATAATTTCCTGTGAAAAGTTTAGGTTAGAGACCTTCTACGTTTATTTATGGCCATTTCTATGCTTATTTATAGCTATTTCTGCGCTTATTTCTGGTAGGACCTACTAACTATTAATAACCAATGCAATACCAAACACAAATACATAAATTACTCACACTCACATGTTTTTTTTTCACTTACCTTAACATTGTTAGGTAATCTAAAAAACGTCAAGTCCGTTTTGTTTAATGTTGTATATAAACAACCAAATACAAAACAACTCTGGTAGGATTTACTCATTGTAAATTATGACAACTTTCACACGAAATTAATATTATGTGAACCTATGTATTGCCAGGGCGCGTACACTTGCGACTGGCGATCTATCGACTTAATCTGAGGTCGCTGTACGTACGTGTTATTGTGTGCGTGCGCCTGTTAATGCTCGTTGTATGCAGCCGGCTTTCTTTACCTATTTATTTTGTGCTTATAAATAATATAGTCCATTACCTGAAGGAGCCAAAAACAGAAGCATTTATGGATGAACGAGAAAATAGTGGACGAAGCGTAGCCGAGGCGTGTATACGTTTTTCGATAAAATGATCTGTTACTGCCAAAGCTTGTAAAGTACTTTTCTAAAACATTGCGTGGATGTTCACGTTAAAATATAAAACGATGCGTTGTTGCATTTTTTTACGTTGTTAAGTTAAGGATTTTTTTATCTTTATTTTAAGTGCTTTTTCGCAAAGCGAAAATGTCGCCCAAGGATAATGTTGTACGGAAATATAAACATTATCATTTTTTATTCAGTTTTTTTTTTTTGCAGTCAAACTACATAGCAATCAAACTTCGAACAAAAACATTCCCTGATGACCATGACTTATACTTTAAGCCAATCATAAGCCGTTAGGTAAGCCTCATTTGAATGTAAATTGTCCTTGTCTGTAAATTCTAACATGACCTCTTTGTTTTTGTAGAAAAACGTAATCAAACCTCTTTTCACGTTGAAGATTCGTTATAAAAAATAGTTAAAGCGCAGGTCACATAGAATCGCAAACACTAACATACACTCTAAAAACTTTACCCTTCTTTTTAGACAGTAATAAAAAAAAACATGATAAAATCATCCAAATAAATGCTAAAAACCACTTAATTTTGTTTAAATTAGAACGGCTGTCAAGGCACTTTTGTAAGAAATTTGTTGTAGCCTATATAAACGAAACGTCAGTCATTCGAAATCAGTTAGCAACTGTGACGCGTAGTTCGACGCGTTGATCTAAATAAGAATGTTCAATCAAGGTTCTGTCACAATACCTGGTTACAGATTTTCCTTCTCATTTACGTTCTATTTAGTTCTCTTTTCTGTGGTAAAAACTAACAAAATTACTGTTGGAAAAGTTACAAATAAGACCATCACAAACAGAAGCGCTGCAGTAAATAGACATCATTTAAGAAGGAACCTGCGAACTTTCAAAGAAGAGACCTAAATTCCGAGGCAAGTTTGTTTCCAACAGCCATTCAGCTAAGCTACGTGGTAATATTGCATTCATTAAACAGATTTAATGGCATTAACAGTGATCTTTACATATAATAACATCGTGGAGACCAAAATGCTGGCGTGTATCTGGCTCAACGTATAAGCATTGCCATTCAACGTGGTAATGTCGCCAGCATGCTCGGTACGCTGCCAACTGATAGAGGGCTTGAGAATTTTATTGTCTTTAGACCTTCAACGGTCTGTGGACAATCTATTTTTTTTTTGTGTGAGTGTCCTTGTATTTTGTTTATTTAACAAAGGCACTTGCCGAATTAAAAAAAAAAGTCGTAGAGATAAAAAAACCTGTAATTGCGAGATATAAAAAAACAATAACAATAATTAGCGATTAAAAGTTGGCAATCAAACGCAAGCATGCTTTTTTTAATAGGCTCGCGTTTGACCGCCAGCTCGGCTGTTGTTAAGCGATGATGTTTTACGATGGAGCACGCTTGCCTTGAAGAAACCAATTAACTCGAGATTTGAAGACACCCAGATTGTAACTACCGGGGAACACACATTCATCAGGTAGCGCATTCCACAGACTAGCAGTTCGCATAATAAAAGTGGAATCAAAGCGTTTCGTATGGGTTTTCAGAAAATCAACCATAAAGCGGTGTCGATGTGTTATTTGATAATTAATTTTTTAAAGTACCTATATTATACACGTACTCGTATATTATACACGTATATTATACACGTACGTATGTTAGGTACCTACCTTGTTTGTAGCGTCGGCCGGAAAAAAGAATACCTACCACCTACCTACCTACCTGTTTCCAGCTATCATGTATATTGTAGTGTTCAAATTCAATTTCAAATTTATTAATTTTACATTTAGATAAATCAATTAAGAACAATCGGCTCTAGCCACCAAACTGAGCGCTAGCCCGTATCTTGGTGGATAGTTCCTTCCGATTTGACTTAGGTCGAAATATTGTACATTTGTTATTTTGGTGTAGAGCAGATTCAATAAAATAATTAAATTGAAATATTATAGATTACAATAAACAAAGACTTTATATAACTAGACATTTAATGCAGGGCGAACATGTTCAAACACTTCATCAGTTGACCACTACTGATATAAAAAACACGCCCACTGATTCCACTGAACCCCACGTCATTTCCGACCAATACCGTAGGTACGCCATCACTATGCTTTGTTTACATTTTGAACTGACCAATGAGCCAATTAGCATTTAGTAACCCCTCACCCCGCCCCTCAGGTGTTTGACTGAATTGCTTCCATTGAAAATAATCGTAACTACAAGTCTGAGCTACGTAGTAGCTATACCTACTCTGTGACAATAAAAAACACGCTGAAAAACGCTGGATGCAGGCCGCTTCCAACCGGTCTTTTTGGAAATCGATGGGGTAGGCCTATGTCCAGCAGTACGTCCTATGGCTGAAATGATCATGATGATGAGATTACAGTAAAATTAATTGTCACATTGTGTGTTCACAATAACTCCTAAGCATATGAGCCAATTTATATATGTATAATGTCTGTGGTACTGCTATTTAGTTTATCCCAGACCACGCTATATTTTTAATATTTTTTACCATATTTTAATGGCAGAGTATTCGCATACATTCATTTTATATTAGATACACTTTCGTGTGAACACAGTCCGCGCACTTTCATACTTTTAAAGTAAGATCATAAATTTCACTCACAATGTAGCGCCAGAGACATTGTTTGTTTAGTATTTTAATGATGTTTATTTACAGATTGTAAATGCTGCATTTCGCAAATGCTGCATGTCGCAAAGGCTGCATGTCGCAAAGGCTGCATGTCGCAAATGCTGCATGTCGCAAATGCTGCATGTCGCAGATTTGGTTCCTTAATATATATAAAGTAAACGCAAGAAATATATGAATTCAATAAACGGGTTTCGTTCCCTAATTTCCTATTCTTAGGGCGTATACACGTAGTAACAGGTTACCAGGGGCCTTAACCCTAGCTCGAAAAGTTGACCCGCATAGGTGTTATTTGTCTAAACGCTACCATCAACTACGATAAGCGGTAGTTATTTGATAGCCGCCAAGCTTTGCTATTTTCACGCACACGATAGTAAAACGGATTTTCGTTCATTCAAGTTAGACGCTTTTAAACGATGCAGCTTAAATGAGTTGGTTAATTTTAGGTACCTATCAGGTACCTACTAAAAGTTGACTCGCAAAAGTGAAGCTAGGGGTAAGGCCCCAGCACCGATCTAACTGCGATTATCGGAACTGATCCGCGCAGGTCACGCGCAGGTAGTTGGCGCAGGCAGTCTCTATACTTTATTCTTCCAACGCTGATAGGAGCAGGTCGGTACTTGTCGGCGACGTTCGGCACTTATCGGTGCTGGTTCGGCATGGTGATATTATTTATAACGGAGAATGTTCTGAAGAACTGTTCGATCTGATGCCAGCATCGCGGTTTTATCATTGCACCAGCCGCCACCACCTGAAAGTTCATCCACACATCATACACGTAGATCGCTGGAAATCGCACACTGTGCGTTTTACGCGATCTTTTTTGCCTCACACCTGCAATTTGTGGAATGAGCTCCTGCGGCATTTCCGAGTAACTACAATATGGGGTTCTTCAAAAGGGCTGTTAACAGAGTCTTTAAGGGTCGGCAACGTATATGTCATGCCTTGGTGTTGCAGGTATCCATAGGCGACGGTGATAGCTTACCATCAGGTGGCTCGCCTGCTTGTTTGCCACCTATGGCATAAAAAAAACATCCGTAATAAAAAACCGTTACATAGTTAAGTTTAATATGGCATACTACTTTCATATTTTCTATGTAATGAGGATTTAAAAATAGTATTAGTTCGGGATACAGTTAATGACAGTAGATCATAGACAATTATTTCTTTTCTGTGCGAGATGATGTGAATGTCCACGTGGGAAAAATCACAGAAAAGAGAAGTAAATAGAACGGAAATGAAAAAGAAACTGTCGCCAGGTATTGTGACAGATAATTATATTATAGATAGATTATTATTTATGTCAACGCGTCGATCTCCGCGGCACAGTTGCTATGGGTTTATATGGGTGCAAGTGGCTACAACAATTTTTTTACAAAAATACCCTGACAGCCGTTCTAAATTAAGCACATTTTTTTCTTCTCTGTGGGAAAACCCACAGGAAGAACCTGTGAAAATGAAATGAAAACTATAAAATATGAATTTAAAATATCTCAGTCTCTGTTATATTTCTTTTAGCAAAAGCTCGTCCTCTAAAAGTCAAGAAGTCAAGATAAACCTCGTCTCGAGCTGAAATGTCTGAAATACTAGCGAATATTATGTAAGTATTCTCGCCGGAATATTCTGACACTACAGGGTAACATGAAAAGGTGGTACTTTGTCAAAAGAAGGTCATAACACTCATCATTATGAATAAAAATAAGATTTATTTATTGCTAAAAACAATGAACACAAGGTTAAAACAATGTTTGGCAATAGGGGTATGCTCAGCGCCGTGCTGCGAGGTCCCGAAGGGTCACGCAGGGCTGGTTTTCAGCATACCCCTTTGCTCAGAAAAATGATGGTAGGTGAGCATTAGGCGACGGCGGGTATTAAAATACCAACTAATTGTTTCTAGTAACTAATTCAATGCAGACATATTACATTACTATAGCTAGATCATCGAGGTGGTCATTCCATCCTTACGTGTAAACTTTGGTAAAGTCCGTACGCAGCGTTTTCAAAATTCCTTCTTAATTCGAACTGCACAGGAATGGAATGCGCTCCCTGACTCGGTGTTCCCTATAAATTACAACCTGGGACTCTTCAAGACAAGAGTGAATAGGCACCTCATGGACAAGCGTGCCCCATCTTAGACCGCATCGTCGCTTACTATTAGGTGAGTTGTGGTCAAACGCTAGCCCATTTCATCATAAAAATAGCTATTATCAGAGTACTTAGAAATAATAGATTAGTTTTATGAACAACTTTAACTTCCGGGCCAGCCGAAATTGCAAAAAAAACTGCTGTACTTTAGGAAAATATAATTCATTCTAAACGAAACTGTTTTTGTAACTTTACGTTATAAATAACAACAATAACTACTTTTTTGAAGTGAAAACTTCTTTAGGCGAGGTGAGCATTTTTTGGGTGAAAAATATCATCGTCACGCTGTCACAGAATACATAATAGAGATTCATGTGTATATTAAAACAGCGCCATCTCTTGTAGAATAGGTGAATTACTGTTTTTTTTTGCTGGAATATCCAAAAAGTCCAACCTGATATTTATTTATCTGGTATCTAACAAGGAAAATAAGAAATATACTTAAGGTGAAACCTTTCACTTTGGCGGGAATTTCAAATTTTCAAAATCGTTTTTTTGTTCTTGTAGCTAGGCCAAGTAATTATTGTAAACGATAATGATGTTTGCGAAAATTGATTATTATTCTTTACAAACTTGCGTAAAGTTATTTATCTCCAATGCACATTATTACATACATTTGTCAATAAACAAATTTATGCTGTTTCAAACGGTTTATTGACAAATGTAAGTAATATGGTGAGTAACTGATTAATAGCTGTACACGATAATGTAAAGAACAACCAATAATTTTCGCGAACACTATGCGATTTCACAATAATTACTCGGCCTAGCTACAAGGACAAAAAAACAGTTTGAAATTTGATTTTCCCGCCAAAGTGAAACGCTTCACCTTAAACCATAAATTTACCTAAACCTATCTACTTAAAAATATTGTCTTGTATGAAAATGTTTTGAACAAATATTTCTTTCCACGATATCAAGGTTGGTCACATGGTAAACGTTATTCCTAGTATTAGTTATTAAAAGTTGACTGCCTCGGTGGCTCAATTGGTAGTGAACCTACCTTCTGCGCTTGGGGGCGTGGGTTCGATTACCACCTAGAGCAAACATATATGTGATGAACATTTGTGATTTTCTATGTCTGGGTGTTAACATCTATTTAAGTATGTATTTAAAATTATATATCTATGTACGTATATCAGTCTCTGGCAGCCATTTTACAAGCTTAGCTTAGTTTGGGCTCAGATGACCGTGTGTGCAATAATGTCCCAGATATTTATTATTATTTATTCAAAACGATTAGTACAATGACATCCTTTTAACTTAGTACATCAATTCGTGTAACCCTGTATATATCGCATTTTACGTTCACTTCTATAAACTTGGGTTTGTGTGATATCTCACACAAAGTAAAGAAGGTTGGTTGTACACATTATATTATGATAGAAAACTAAGAACTAAATACAACTGCAATTACATCTGAAATTAATTATGCAAGGTCTATAGAAATTAACTCCTGTATACCTACGCAAAACATATATCAATAACTGGCTAGAAAATATTTAATTCACCACAATAATTAAAAAAATACTAACGTATCATTTACGAGTCGTAAGAGTTACCGAAAAAATGTACATTGTTTATAGAACCGGCCCTAAAAGTACAGTCGGGAACGAGTGGATGCGACTAGCGAGAGACTAGGCAGTGGCATAAACAAAAAGAGGCCTATACCTGTTTTTTATATTCATCGGGACTTATCGCGCAATATTAAATATAGGTAAAAATAGATACCTTTCGTTCGACGTTTCGACCATGTTACAATGGCCGTGGTAGGCCTATACCTACCAGTAGTAACTAGGGTGATGATGACGTAAAAACACTACAAGTGGCACTACCTAAACTGTGTGGTTAGTACGAGAACTTGCAAAAAAGTTATCGTTACGTAAACGATAGCAAATGTATGAAAGATTCCCTTTCACGTCCGATAGAGGCGCTGTTCAATTTTTCGTACATTTTGCTATCGTTTACGTGACGATACCTTTTTGGAAGTTTTTTTCTTTTAATGATACTGAGTGACGAGACGAGCAAAGTCGCTCGCCTGATGGCTCTTCACGCTTGCCCATAACAGCTCAACGCCACTCAGAATTTTGAATTTCAACAGTTCAAGACCTGGCAAATGGCAATGCACTGCGCTCGTCACCCCGAGATATAAGATGTCAAATCTCTGTGTAATTTCGCTGGAAACATTGCCCTTCAATCCGGAACACAGTAGTGTTTGCACACTAATGATTGGCGGTTGAATAACTGGCAAAGGTGTGGTACTGCCCTAGGCGGACCCCTGCAAAAGAGTCCTACCACTACAAAAAATGCTCGTACTAAGGCCACAGATTTGTGTCCTCCCCTTATAACAAGTAAGAAGCACTCAACAATATTGCGTAGCTCTTGGAGTATGCAGATACAACATACATACCCGGTGGTACACAGTGTATACCACTTCTGTACACACCATAGTGTACTCAGTACTGTGGTTCAGAGGTTTTTAAAAGCCAAATAGAATTGAATTTCTTGGAATTTTTCAACTGTATAAAGTTATCTTTTAGTGGGAATGGAAACGAATGGACTCTCTTTATATATTTTGGGTTTATGAATAACTGAATAAATTAGGCATATGTCTACTTAATATGGACAGCGGAATCTTAGTAATAGGGTCCCGTTTTACCCTTTGGGTACGGAACCCTAAAAATATAAGTCTAGTTACTACGTTGTGTTGTTTTAAGCTTTTCGTGTTTTTTTTTATATTATTTTTTTATTGTGATTAGGCTTGCCTCCAACTCGCCTGATGTTAAGCGATGATGCGGCCTACGATGGATCACGCTTGCCTAGAAGAAACCGATTCACTTTTAACTTGAAAACACCCAGAATTTTAACGGACTTTCTTCAAAAATGTAGGGGTATTAAATTCGGATGTATTTTTTTTATGTTGGTTACCTAGAACTTCGTCATTTATGAACCAATTTGGAAAATTCTTTTTTTATTTTATAAGATATACTTTCTCTACGACGCGCAGTACTCGCGGTTTACTGCGCATCTTCTGTAACGGGCTTAAATATCTAACAGTCGTTCATTTTGTTCATCAAATGATAAGTACCTCCTTATGGCTTATTACCGCCGTTCCGCATAACCTAGGCGCGAAGCAAGGTACCTGCCAGTTTAAAATAAGAATGTAAACTCAGAACATAATAAAACCGATTTGCCAAAAACTTAGATAATTTCTTATCATTAAATTATCAAGTTTCGATGACTGTGTTGATAATGCTCTACTGTCTCTTTCATTTATAATTACAATGAAAGGGATATAGCTATCTATTATGAAAAACAAAAGGAGATAAGGCATTAATCGTGCTCCCTTGGTCATTTAATTAGATCGCATTGTGCTGAAGTGGTAATTTTAATATACATAATATATTTAAATTATAGGATATTTATTATTGTGTGGCTCGCTTAAAGTGGTTCTTACCATGATTGTTGTGGCGTTCGAATTATCCACCAGTTTTGATTACAATTGATATCTTATCAAACCGTATTCAAAGTGCATTTTATTTTCAGCTAAATTTGGTGAGTAAAACAAGAATTTTTATTACACTAATCAATTATGACAACTTAAATCTCTAAAACTATAAAATGTGAGAACGAAACACGCTACGGCAACATGAATGAATGAAGAAAAATAAATTTTATTTAGCTTTCTTAATTGACGTGTAATTTATTAGTTCTTTAAAAAAAAATAGTAAATCAGTTTTGTTCAGGCATAATCAGATAATTATAATTTATTTATTAATAATTGATATTAATTAATTAATATTAAATTAATTGATTATAATCAGACATATCAGGTATGAGGTTATCGTTTGCGAAATTAGATGCATTTTTTTATAATGTAAATTTGTTGAGTGTTTCCTCTTGGAATTGCTCGAGATTTCAATATTAAGTTTTTATTGGTGCGTTTTCAAATTTAATACAAGCTAAGCTGTTAGCTGCTTGGACTACAAGCATTTTTGCACTGACGCTGCATAACATTGTAAAAAGCAGATTAAGCATAATGAAAACCATGAATTCTGATCACTTACTAGTCTTTTGAACAAAAGACTGTAGCAGGTACCCGATTCAGTAAAATATTAAAAGAAAATATATTTATTCAGATTTTTACTGTCAGAGCAAATAAATGCTTAGACCGAGTCTGAATAAATCTAAACTACTTAGCATATTATTATAAATAAAGGTTAGATTGACCATAATTATAATAGCGTTGAAGGTCTAAAGACAATCGAAATGCTCAAGCACATTACCAGTCACCACTCTGCAGCATGATAGCTGTATTATCACGTTGAATAGCAATGCCTATACGTTAAGCGAGAAAAATTACAAATTAAACAAATTTGTTATTGTAAAAAGTGCCAAATTTCATTATTAACAAAACAAAATACTAGCTAACACTAATAACAAAAACAGTTAGAATACCTGTAGACCGTGAAGGTCTAAAGACAATCCAAATGCTTAAGCCCATTATCATTCGGCAGCATACCCAGAATGCTGGCAGCATTACCACGCTAAATGCCAATGCTTATGCATTGAGCCAGAAACACGCCAGCATTTTGGTCGCACGCGTCAGAAGCACGCGTCGCATTAACCAGGCACCCAGATTTTGTTTGATGTCGAATCTGCGATTCTTATTCTATCTATAAGTAACATAATCTAATCTATCTATTATTGACTGAATATTTTGATATTGCAGATAAATATAAAATGCAGCAGCAATACCTGTTACGGCAACCTAAAGAACTGGAACAATTAGTAATAATTAAAATCGGAGACTGGATTGCATTACAAGCTAAAACACTAATGGCACCAATATCGGAACTCCACCAAGTTGATACAGCTAAAGCAGAAGCATCGCTCTCGCAACAAATAGATATAATCAGAAACCATTTAGAGAATAATGTACCAAAAATGTACCATGATAGGGTAGCTTTTGAAGCTATACGAGCGTTACAAGATTTATTTAGCTGGGAGAAATTTTGGAGATCCGTCTGTCAAACGAATGTCATCAAGCGGATGGTAGAAACTTTATTCACCAAAAACCTAACCTCTTTGTGCTTGCACTATGATTCAATTCCAATGTTGCAAACTACATTTTGTTCCAAGTCGTACTTGTTGACTGGTCTTGTTCATTTACAAATTGATGCACTTCATATGCACCCTAAGGAGATGGATATTATTCAAGTGCTAAAACAGTTACATAGTCTCAAATATTTGAATCTTTTTTACTGTACAGAAAGAATTTCAAGATGTATAAAAAGGAACTGTAAATTAATCGAGGAGATAGAACTATTCCTCTTTGGGTCCACACATGAAATTTTTAACAGCATGCGTATATTGGCTCAATTACGCAATTTAAAAAAAGTAAAACTGGACGGAATACAATCAGGTACTGATGGGTTCGAAACATTTCTACTTGCTTGTGAAAATATCGAACATATCGATTTGGGAATTCAAAACGCTATGACGTTCGTACAAGCATTTAATAAAATGGCGGGAGATTTCTCAAACGCTGAGAAACAGTTCAAGTTAAAATCTTACTACGGTAGCGATAATTCAATGGAAGATCTTCAGTTAGTCGTTAAAATGTGCCCCTTAATTCAAGAGTTAACTCTTTTCTTCCATAGAAGAAGTTTGCAAAATAGACTAATACCTCTGATTGGTTTACAACATTTACGTAAACTGAAACTTGTGGAGATCAGATTTCACGAAGAAGTGAAAGAACTGCTACAAGCAATTGGACTTAACTTGGTGCAGTTGCATCTCGAGCTTGTTAATGACGTAGATTTAAACGCTTTGATGGAAATAAGTCAAATGTGCCCGAATTTACAAAAGTTATCAATAGTTACCCTATCTCCTATAATACATACGCAACTTTATACAAGAAAATTAGAAATTCCGCCATTTAGAAATTTGAAGACATTAAATCTGCAATTGTCGTTGCAGCCGAAGCCGTCTCCTGACTTAAACAAACAATTATTGTTTCTGCTGTCCAATTGTTTAAATGTTGAATTCATTCAAATTTTGGGTACAGTTAACCTCACAGAAGATATTGTGTTAAATGTATTGGAAATAAACCCATTACTTTGCTTAAAACAATTGAAACTCAGGCATAACAATATTATATCAGCTAAGATGATCGTAGATCACATGATTCAAATAGGCGTGAGTTACCCAGAAGTGATAATATTTTCTCCGGGAAGGTAAACATTATCGTTAGAATCACTGGAATGGTTAAGATAAATATATATAAATTTTATCGTAAATAAGCTTGTGTATTACCGTCACCTCGCCTGATGTTAAACCATAATCCGCGGGGCTATTATGGATCTTTGATCGGGATCGCGACTTGTCAAAATTTTGTCCAAAAAAAAAGCGTTGTCTATTTCCAATTTCGTAGTATGAAGTTGGAAATAGACAACGCTTTTTTTTTTGCGTCATAACCCCTTTCAAGTGTCAAAATTCTGTCAATTCTGACACTGACTGATCCCGATCAATTCATAATAGCCCTGCCGGTCTACGATGAAGCATGTTTGCTTAGTAAACACTCGAATTGTATCACTCTCAATACGAGTAAAATAGTAAATTAAGCACCATAGTGCCGAACGAAGATAAAGTAAACGACGAAGTTGACGAATAATGTAGAAAAAAAAGTGCTAAAATAATATATCTCACATAATGTTTTGCCTCTTCAGTGTGCAAATCTATAGAAAGATTATTATTGTGATATTATGATTATACTATTGTATATTAGAGACTAGTGCTGTCGCCCGTGACTTCGTACGCGTAGACTTTCATATAAACTTTCCACCCTTAATCCGGCTCTTGCGCAAAATAACATTGCCACTTCAATTTGGTCTTAGTTTAGGAGATATCCAGTGGTTTAGGAGATGTGCGTGGACAAATAAAGAAACAGACAAAAATTCTAAAAACTTTAACTTTTTTTAAAAAGTATTATCCTGTTCAGCTGCTTATTTTAAGACGCCCTGTGTATTATTTTTTTCATAACTCGTAATTTCTGATTTTTATCTTTTTTTGTCTTATTTTTATCTCTACGTTTTTATTATATTTCTAGATAGATAGATTAGATTAGAAATTGTTCATACTGATCTGCTCTATTTATAGTCAGCTTTTTTGACAGTAAAAGTAATCAGCATTACATAGAAATACGCTTTGAATTAAGAACTTAATTTCGTCCAGTGAAACAATTTAATAAAGAAATTTCGTGTAGTAGAAATTGCTTGTTTTCGATACTTCGAAAAGATTATTTGAAAGAGCCGAATAAAGAGGGGGGAGAGGGGCAAATGTAACTTAAAGTTAAAATATGAAAGAAAACTTGTACCAAGTCCCGGGCAACAGCTAGTTATTATTAAAGATATTAATTAAAATAAATTTTGTGTAGTAGAAATTGCTTGTTTTCGATACTTCGCAGCGATTTTTTTTAAAGAGCCGAATAAAGAGAGGGAAGAGGGGCAAATGGAAATTGAAGTTGTAAGTTTAATTAAGAAAGAAAACTTGTACCTACCAAGTCGCGGGCAATAGCTCGTTATTATTAAAACAAGCTATCAGAAAATCATACCCATATCACTTTGGTCCACAAGTCTACCAAGCTTGTCTGTCTGTCATATCTCCCACTACAAGCCGACGCCGAGCTTACTGTCAGTCAGCTTGTCAACTTCGTTGTATTATATATACCATTGCCATTTGGAGGAATTACGATTTGTTTATGTTATGAGGTGATATTTTATAATAAAGGTAGCGAAGGATTTATTGTGACGGTATTTTCTGCCCTACTAATTCCACTTGCAGTAATCAACATTTTTGGGTCACGTTTTATGCAGAAATTGTATTCCAAGGGCATAATCTATGCACAAAAAATAACTTTGATTTTGTTCTTTAGATACACTTCAAAAGTTATAAAACATAGAAATGTTGTTTATATATACAAAAAATACGTTTTCCGCATTTTTCTCGAAACCGCCATTTGCAAGTACTGCATTTGTCATAAGGAGGGCAGTTTTATTATTTATATGTAAAGTGCAATAAGGGAAGGGATCGTTTTTCTTTTTTAATCGACTTCAAAAATGCGGAGGTTCTATGTTCCACTGTATATTTTATTTGTTTAAATAATATTCACCGATTTCGCCACCAACCGTTTTTTTTCTTTTGCTCGGTAGGTATACTTCCAATTTGGTCCCATTATCACCAAGTCAGGTTCAGTAGTTTGGTTCAAATCTAAATAGTTGTATTAGGCACCTTTAGTACTCATCATCGCTTACGGTCAGGTGAGTTGTGGTCAAACGCTAGCACATTTCATCATAAAAATTAATCTATATAATTATGTATAAAAATTAACCCCTATATTTTCTCCTCTCTCCATGCTTGAGTATGGCGCTACCGATTTTATTCATCTATTTTAAAATGTTTTCTAATACTTCGTAGAAGGTTCTTACATTTAAAAACGGCATGACCGATTTGGATGAAATCTTGTGATCCTGGAGCGGGTCATAGTAGCGAGGCCGAAGGCCGAGCTTACACCCGTGCGAAGCCGGGGCGGGTCACTAGTAAAAAATATATGTCATACAAGTAAACTAAATAGAGTAATTACAAATTTTGAAGTCGGTTTTTATATTGAAAATAATTTTCATGATTTTAGGGTTACACTTACGTCCTACTGTAAAAGTTATTCATAATGGCCTCTTTTCGGCGTATTTTCACCGTTCTGTGTAACCTTGTATAAAAATCAAGGGCAGTTCTAAAATACGAACTTAAGCGTATCATTTCTGCAAAAGTCCACATTATTTTAACAACTGTACCGCTGTAAATAGTATTTACTTTAACATCGTCTGTACGGCGCGGTCTGCTATAAGTCCTTGTGACAGCGGGTAAGACCCAATGAGGGTCGAACTCGATGTGGGTACAATACTACTGACACTTTGTGTCTAATGAGTGAATTATTGGACTAATGTTTATTTTATATATTTTGGACCTAATTCAGAGGAAAATATTTTTCATCTACAACGTGTAAGTTTTTTTTTTTTCAACTGAGACGTTTTTGCACATACGGTCATCTGACCCCAAACTAAGCGAAGCTTGTAATATGGCTGCCAGAAACTAATATACGTACATATATATTTTTAAATACATACTTAGATATATTATATTAACACCCAGACATAGAACAAACACAATGTTCATCACATGAACGTTTGCCCTAGGTGGGAATCGAACCCACGCCCCCAAACGCAGAAGGCAGGTTCACTACCAACTGAGCCACTGGGGCAGTCATTATCATTAATTAAATATCAATAGAAAAAATTGACTTCATAAAAATGTCAGAACTGAACTAAATTATGGAACCACGCGTACAGCATCAGCTTTCAAATAAAAAAAGAATCATCGAAATCGGTTCACCCAGTCAAAATCTGGGGTAACAAACATTAACAACAAAAAACTTGATTGGGTAACTAAAATGTCAATTGAAAGTCATTTTGAATGTTGTGGAATACTGCTGCCTGAATTAAATACAATTATAATATGCAATTACAGGACACCAAATAGCAACTTCAACCATTACATTCAAACTCTTGAAATGATGCTACACAAACTAACCGTCAGGGCTAGACATAATAAGAAAAAAGTTTTCATATTGGGGGACTTTAATATAAACTTACTAGAAAAAAGCAAAATCAGCGAAACATTTAGAAATACTTTGGCTTCATTCAAAATGCATCCTGCCATTGCAGAACCTACAAGGATTACACCTGATTCTCAAACGTGCATTGACAATATTCTGACGAACACTAAACAATATAAAACTGAAATTATACACTTGCAAAGAAAGCTGACAGATCACACATCACAAAAGATTCAAATACAAACAAACCTTAGCTTTAATGAAAAGTATTGGTTTGAAGAAAAAAGGAATATAGACTCAAATCTACATATATTTAAAAATTATGTATCAAAACTTAGTTTTTCGAATGTTTATGATCAAACTGATGTCAACAAAGCTTATGCTGAGTTTATAGGATTATTTACCCTTATATTTAATTTATGCATACTTTTACAAAAGATAAAAATATATCATAGGAGGAAGCCAAATTGGAAGAGGCAGACAGACGGGACAGGTAAAACTAAATAAAAGCTAGCAGTCCAATGTAAGTTGACCTTTGTCTTGTTAACGCCCTTCGATAGACAGCTACAAACTTTTTTTATGCCATAGGTGGCAAACAAGCAGACGGACCACCCGATGGTAAGCGATCACCGTCGTTTATGGATACCTGCAATATCAGGGGCATCACAGATACGATGCCGACCCTTAAAGACTCTATTAACAGCCCTTTTGAAGAACCCCGTATTATAGCTACTCGGAAATGTCGCAGGCATGCTGCTCATTCTACAAATTGCAGGTGTAAGGCAAAAAGGAACGCGTAAAACGTGCGATTTTCACCGATCTAATAGGTCGGAGAAAAAGTCTTTTCGTATTTTGTATGTATAAAGCTGTAGTAAAAATCTCATCGATTGTACTGTTTGTATCTGGCTGGTTTTGATACCATTAAAAATATGACATTTTAAAAAAGGAATACAAAAAGTTAAAAGCAATTTCCCGCCATTTTGCAATTGTATAAAATTTGTGACATTTATGGACCTAATGCAGTGTCATCAAGAGTAGCACAATGTTGGTTCAAGCATTTTCAGTCCAGGAATTTTGATGTCAAAGATGCAGCTCGCTCTGGTCGCCCTGTTACGGATAAAGTCGATGCCATTTCTGAAAAAGTGGACCAAGATCGGCATATTAGTAGTTACGACGTAGCTGAAGACCTGGGGATTGACCACAAAACAGTTTTGACCCATTTGAAAATAACTGGGTATACAAAAAAACTCGATATTTGGGTGCCACACCAGCTCACTGAAAGAAACTAAATGAATCGTGTACTCATTTGCGATTCTCTATTGAAACGTAAAGAAACCGAACCGTTTTTGAAAAGATTGATCACTGGTGATGCAAAATGGATCACCTACGACAAGAATGTGCGCAAACGATCATGGTCAAAGGGCAGTGAAGCACCACAGACTGTAGCGAAACCCAGATTAACACGTAATAAGGTGATGCTGTGTGTATGATGGGATTGGAAGGGCATCGTTCATTATGAGCATTTACCGCCGGGCAAAACCATCGATTCGGATCTCTACTGCCAACAGCAGATGAGACTCAAACAAGAAATTGAGAAAAAACGGCCGGAATTGATCAACATAAAGAGTGTGGTCTTTCATCATGATAACGCCAGACCGCACACATCTTTGGCCACTCAGCAAAAATTTAGAGAGCTTGGTTAGGAAGTGTTAATGCATCCACCACATAGCCCTGACCTTGCACCCTCAGATTTCCACCTGTTTCGATCTCTTCAGAATTCTTTGGGTAGTGTTAGATTAACATCAAGAGAGGACTGTCAAAACTACTTGTTGCATTTTATTGATCAGAATTCCCAAAATTTCTACAGCAACGGGGTCATGTCACTACCTAAAAGATGGCAACAAGTTATCGAACAAAATGGTACATATATATTATAATTAAATGTAATTAAACTTGAAAAAAATATGTCTTGAATTTGTTTATAAAATACGAAGAAACTTTTTCCCCGACCTTATATGATATGTGGATGAACTTTTAGGCGGTGGCGGCTGGTGATTGAAAAACGGCGATGCCGGCATCAGATTCACCGTTGTGAATGCGATAAAAGACAAAAAGACCCAACGTCTCTGTGCATGCTGAGCGATATACATTGAATTTGGATCATGTGACTAGCTTTCACACGCCAGTAGATAATAATATAATTACGAACTCTTAGTCGTATTAAAATTTTCTATCCCAGCACTTCTAGAGAATGAATAAATCATGCATTCACTCTGTGTTCAGTAACAATTACCGGCTACTAAAATTCATTAGCAAATTGGAGATCACACATAAATATTTAGGAACGGATCTAATACATTAGGCGGTAGACGGCAACGTGAATTATGTATCCGAGTGTGGTGCAAAGGAAAGGAAAGGAATACTAAACTTATAAACATGATTATGGCCAGAATAATATATAGATACAATACCGACAAATTCACAATCTCTAAGAGAAAACCGTCAAAAAACATCCGAGTGTCGTTGTACATACCTAGACATCAATTATATAGTTCGCAATGCCACATTTACTTCAATTTAGACGTTATGTCACTTGCATAGTGTTCAACGTCGCTTGTTCTTAGCACTGTCATTGCGAGGCGTTTTAGTCGCATCGCGGTTGCCTTACAACTAACCATAAATTCCGCGTAATGCGTAGCGTGCGCCGAGTTTTGGTTCGGATATTTTTTTGGCACGATTGTGACTCTATAGGTATCCACAATGCACAATGCTAGCCCAGTGCATCTTGGTGAATGTCATATATCTTTAAACTTTTTTGATACTTGGTCATGCCAGTTTCCTCATGATGTTTTATTATGCAGTTTCGATGCCATCGTTCAAAAACGGTGAAAACATTTGATTTTCATTCAAAAACTATTAATTATTTAATTTTTCTTCATATAAGAAGCAATTTTGCATTTAATTTCGACTTTTTTTATGATACTGAGTGACGAGACGAGCGAAGTCGCTCGCCTGATGGCTCTTCACGCTTGCCAATAACAGCACAACGCCACTCAGAATTTTGAACTTCAACAGTTCAAAACCCTGTATGGAAATGCACTGCGCTCGTCGTCCTTCGACTTAAAAGAAAGAGTTAATATACACCTTATTTGGTAGATTAATTCCTTCATTAATGTTGATTATTGGGTGAGGTCATCAAGATAAACGAATTCAAGCTGGCATCAGTTCAGGTTTTGTTAGTTGAAATATAATTAATTTCTCGGCCAAATCTCTTAAAACTCGTGTATTGTACCACTACGGCTACAACGAATGACTTTTACATACGATGAATAAAATATGGCGTTATTTGTCGGTAAATAAAACAAGCCAAGGTAATTTTGATTGAGCGGCGGCGAAGGAAATTCGGAAATTCTGAGTTTATTAGGTATTACTTTCATTGACTTTAGCTTTCAGTTGGGAAATTTTGGGTCTATTTAGATGACAATATATTCAAACAAGAATATAACTAACAAGATAAGAATGCCAGCCTAAAATATATCGCAGGGGTGCTTTGTGGCGAGCCGTCAATACTGCGTACGCGTAAAAAATCTGTAATATTTGAATAATAAAATTGTATCATCATCATCATTTAAGCTATAAGACGTCCATTGCTGGACATAGGCCTCCCCTATCGGTTTCCAAAAGGGCCGTTTGGAAGCGGCCTGGATCCAGCGTTTTCCTGTGGTATCTTTTAAGTCTTCTGCATGGCTAACATGCACACCGCGACATAATAATCGTCGCCCTGTCGAGTGAGAACGCGACAAGGTGCCTACGGTTTTATATACGCCTGTCTCGGTTTAGCACGACAAAAAGAGTCGACAAAACCCTGTCGCGGTGCGCTTGTTAGCCCGCGCATGTGCGCATGTTGGTCCGTGTTTTCTACTTGAGAACCTTTCGGCCCCATCGGCCATCTGTTCTGCGTGATATGTGCCCTGCCCACTGCCACTTCAACTTGCTAATCCGGTGGGCTATGTCAGTGACTTTCGTTCGTCTACGGATCTCCTCATTTCTGATTCGATCTCGTAGAGAAACTCCGAGGAGAACAACTGTAGAACTGGAGTATAGAACAACACTTCAAATATTAAAAATACCTACCTTTACCACAATATCTGCACGCGTCAAGTTACATTTCGTTTTGATAGTAGATATTTGTGTAAATTTGGACCCGGGTATGTCCTAAAACTGCGACCAGAACCACCAGAGGATGGGCAGCAGCGACCTAATAGTACACGGTGAACGTACTGCGATCCCCAAGCCGTCTGCCAAGCGTGGGGATTATGGCAACACCCCTCTCTATGAGGGAGGCCTTGTCCAACAGTGGACGTTAATTGGCTGATGATGTGATGATGTGTTTGTGTAAATTAAGTAGTTAAGTTTTTTTTCGAATTTAGCAAGCTTATGTATAGAAATTAAACAAGGAGCAAATAAGGCATGCTTGCTTCACGTCCGAGCGACACGAGATCCTGCATATTTATGAGGCACTGTCCAATGCTTTAATGAAGTAGATTCTGTTGCAAATTCTGCTGTGAGATTTAGCTGATTATAACAGTTTGAATTAAATTATGAATTCACAAAAAACATCCTAAGAAATAATTTGTTTCCCTAACAAAAAGTGAAAACTGCTTTAGGCTCTTTTTGGGTGAACAATAATCATGGAACTCGCGTTTTCGTCGCCGAACGCTGTACCGTGTATTTTAAAATAGCGCCATCTCTTGTAGATATTCTTATATGTATAGATAGAAGATTGGAAAAAAAACTTTAATTTAAGAGGAAAGATAAATATGTGAATAAAATATATTACAGAATTAAAATTCACAACTTTCTATCAGTCACAGCAAGTAAGTAAGCGTCCAAGAAATCTTCAATTTAACTTAGCGCTTCATTTTTGCATCTCCGCAGAAACTTTATATCTGACGTTACTTTACAGCTAGCTACTTCAGGGAATTTATTGAGAGGTAGTCTCAAAGTGAAATTAGAAATGTGCACGTACTTTGAATGATAGAGGTGCCGTAAGATTTATGGCTAAGAAACTGGGAAATCGAAGGTAACACCTCGGGATTCAGCTAGAGCCTTACTTAAAAACGTTACGTGCTTAAAATTGCTCTCTCAACTTTTCACTGATGGCAATGGTCGTACGCGAAAACGAGACAGCAATTATTAAGCATAGATTAACTTGAGTAACGTTTTTAACTACACTAATATTATAAAGAGGTAAGATTTGTATTTTTGGATGTTTGTAACGAATTAACTCAAAAACTAATGGACCGATTTTAAAAATTATTTCATCATTAGAATACTACATTATCCCTGAGTAACATAGGCTATATTTATTACAAGAATGTTTAAAAAAAACTCCACTCGTACAAAGCCGGGACGGGGCGGCTAGTTTTTAATACTTTGTTTTCCAAAATGACCAGAAATTAATGTTTTCATTCGGTTTTTTACATTATTCTGCTGTCAGATAAATTTTTGGTTAAGGTGATAGGTTTCATGTTTGGCGAGAAATTCAAATTTCAAACAGTTTTTTTGTCCTTGTAGCTAGGCGGGGTAATTATTGTGAAATGACACAGTGTTTGCGAAAACTGTTGGTTGTTCTTTAAATTATCATGTACAGTTATTAATCAGTAACTCACCATATTACTTACATTTGTCAATAAACTGATTGAAACAGTAATAAATGTATGTAATAATGTGCATTAGAGATAATAGATAGATTTACGTGAGTTTGTAAAGAATAATAATCAATTTTCGCAAACATCATGATCGTTTACAATTGTTACCCGGCCTAGCTACAAGAACAAAAAAAATGTTTGAAATTTGAATTTTCGCGCCATACGTGAAACGTTCCACCTTAATTATTATAGCATAATAGAATAAATAAATATTATTTATTAGTATTTTCATAACATTGTGTTACCTCACTTATTTATATATACTCTACTAGTTTTCACCCCCGTAAATTACTCCTCATAACATCAGCTATGTGCCACCGAAAGTCCCGTCAAGATCGGTCCAGCCAGATTCCATAGGAAACATACACATATACATACTCGGGGTTTTTTTTATCATATAGAAGATGACAAGTAATGTCTTATTGCTCGCTCTCACATAATCTCTGGTCTCATTTCTTCCGAACTGTAAATGCAAATGCTATGCATCCCCCGTCGATCCTGTTTCGTAAATTCTTTTCATCCAATGGCTGCCTGGAAGAAATCGCTTTTAGCGATAAGACCACCACTTGTGGCACTAGCTCGTGTTTTCTGTCTGTTTGTAATTTTTATTTCTGGTGTACACAATAAAGAGTTTCTATCTATCTAATGTATTGCCTGCATAGTTTAGTCTCTATAATAAGTTAAATTATATAGTAGGTAATACAAATCAACAGTATTTAATTGTACTTATCAAAATCACAAGAAAATATCATTATCGTCATCGTCATTTCAGCCATAGGACGTCCACTGCTGGACATAGGCCTCCCCCATCGATTTCCAAAAGAGCCGGTTGGCAGCGGCCTGCATCCAGCGTTTTCCTGTGGTCTCTTTCTCACCTTGTGGGTGGATTGATTGATCATCACGCTACACTTACCGGTCCGTGGTCTGCACTCGAGAACCTTTCGGCCCTATCGGCCATCTGTTCTGCATGCTATGTGCCCTGCCCACTGCCACTTCAACTTGCTAATCCGGTGGGCTATGTCGGTAACTTTCGTTCGTCTACGGATCTCCTCATTTCTGATTCGATCTAGTAGAGAAACCCCGAGCATAGCCCTCTCCATAGCTCGTTGAAAGCTCCAAGAAAACATGCTGAAATAATATTTCATTTATAACAAAACAGAGCACAACAAAGACCATGTCTACTAAACTGACTAAGTTCCAAAAGTTGTTAACAAAGTGCAAAACAACAGTTTTGATAACCAGAAGATTGTCTTTTGTTACAAAAGGCGAGTTTGGGGACTCACCTACTTTGGTGACAGTTGGGTGGGGGCTCAGAGCAGAAAATGATGAGAGATTATGCTAAAGTGGCATATCGGGTGTGAATGCATTAGACCTAAAACATCCTTGATGCCTTAAGTCGAACTCATCCTACAGACGACCTTGCCACCCTTCTTTTACCGACTTCAAATAATTATATCAATATAAAAACCGACTTCTTAAAAATGACAGAACTGGATCAAACACGGAATGGAACAACACGGTAAGCACCAGCTTTCAAATAAAAAAAGAATCATCAGAATCGGTTCACCCAGTAGAAATTTCTGAGGTAACAAACATAAAAAAAAAAGTTGAATTGATAACCTTCTCCTCTTTGGAAGTCGGTTGAAAAGGAGGTGATATGTTCCACTGTTTCTTTTTTGTATGTTCACCGATTTCTCCGCCAATTATGAATTGATTTTGATGATTGTTTGGTAGGCCATATTTCATTGGAGGTCTCATATATCTATCATGATAATCATAATCAAAATCGATTTAGTAGTTTGGTTTTAAATCAAAATAACTGAAAAAAAATGTCATCCAAGTAAACGAAATTACGTTTTTCTTAATTTTGAAGTCGGTTTTTTTAATTGATAACTATTACACGAATCCATTGGTTTCATTGCAAGTTTCTTGGTGTGCGTGAAAAATGAGTGAATGTGCCGTACATACAGTTAAAAGAGAAAAAAGAAACACGGAAACACTTGAACACGAACAATAATTGTACTAAAGCAGATCTCTCTTGTTGGTCTGATCTGTGGATGGAAGGGAAGGGGGAGTTTTAATGTTGAATTGGAAAAGGCGAATTGAAATTACAAAGTAACGTAGCACATCATGAGTAAATAGGCCGTCAATTTTACTCTTAATATCTTCTGGCAGGAGAACAAGACAAGCAAAGTTTAACTTCTTAATAATTCTCGCAGTTTAAAAAACTAAAAAACACGCTTTAAATTCGCTAATCCCGAAGATCCTGGTAAGGATAATGGGACAAACTATTGCATTGTCCTCGGTCCCTGATAAGTGTGCAAAGATTCAAATCAATCCGACGTTTTGAATGGGGTGAAAATCACGTTCAAAGATTCCGTTACATAGATACATTGATATATTGTATTAATTTTTGTTGTATATTATATTTTTTATTGTGTGACTCGTTACACGCCCTGGCGTAGCTGTAAGTGTAACGAGTATTTGTCTATAAATAAATATATACATACGAAGCTAATAAAAGCGTGTTAAGCGTGTTATGAGATAATCATCTTCAACTTTTAAACTTGGTTGTTAGTGTTGATTGGTTGTTGGGTTTTGAAGGGTCTGATTCACAACGTCCAATACCTTGAATATCCAGTCTTAAATTTGTGCGTGGACGCACTAAAAGTGATAAAACGCGGTGGACTTTGTATTTTCATAAGTTTTCCAAAACTCCATAGAAGCCTCTTGTGAATTCTCCACCACTTTACTTGGGCATGACTTTGACTTGACTGTAACTTACTTTGCTTCACCCTGACTGCGAAATTGGCTTGTTTTACGATATTTGATAATATTTTAATACTTGACACTGGCAAATGCACAATAAGTGCGACGCCAAAATACTAAACGAGAAAAAAATAAAAAAAAATGCCGACATGCCGCAAGGTATCCTAGATTTTGTTACTTATTTAGTGCGTTCTCTATGGAGTGTATTTAAAACCTTCAAAACTCAAAATTTGGCTTAGATTAGCTTAGATCCTTAGATCAGCATTGCTGTTTAAACAGAAACGAGTGATGAACAAACCACGATAGAGGTAAAACGTGATTAATCTTACACTCGGCACTGCAAAGCCTCAAAACACCCAGAACCAATACAACTAAGATCAGCCTGTCTTGTGCAATTCTCGCGTTATTTGTTTCCTCTCCAGAGTCAATTCGGTAGTTCAAACTTTGCTTATTTCCCTTAGGGTTGCTGGCAGACGGGAAACATTGATTCAACCAACGACTTTATACCCTGCATACATCGCAATTTACATTTAAAAAAATTGCATTATGGAATTAGGCGATCAGCTGTGGTGCGTGGAGGTTAAATATTGAACGCTGATTGGCTCAAGGTAACGACATCAATCAAACTGGCCTGTTAACGTTTCGTGTCGAATTCATCATCATCAGCCATAAGACGTCCACTGCAGTGCTGAACATAGGCTTCCCCCTTTAACCTCTACACTGAACGACAACCTGCCATCTGCATCCACTGGATGCCCGCGACTCTCACGATGTCGTCGGTCCATCTAGTGGGAGGCCTACCTACGCTGCGTCTTCCGGTTCGTAGTCTCCACTCAAGAACCTTTCTTTCCCATCGGTTATCGGTTCTTCGAGCGATGTGACTTGCTTACTAATCTGTGGCAATTTATTATAGCTTAGATAGTACGAATTCGGTACGATAAGATCCGTTCGATGCATACGATGCGAGCCAATTGTGCCAATGCGTTGTCTGAAAATGTTTGCCCAATGCCAGAAGTTTTTGGATTCGAGGCGTGCTTGTCGACGGATTATTGCGCGCTGATTGGTAATCCATTTTAGATTACTGTATCGATGTTTCTTGGAACTAAGAGTAAGTACCTACTGTTGGATATAACATAAAAACAATTATATAACTTAATTCACCACCGGAAAAACATCGTGAGGAAACTGATATGTCCAAGAACCTCAAAAATTTAAAGACATGACATTCACCATCATGCATATGGCCAGCATGGTCGAAAATGACCAATCCTCTCTGTCCCTCTGAGAGAAGGCTTGTGTCCCAGAAGTGGGAACATGATAGGCTGATAATGATAATGATGATAAAGCTTCGGAATTCGCCCAATCACACTAATATCATATGAAAGTTTGGATGGATGGATAGATAGATAATAATAATAATAATAAAAATTTATTGAGACAAAATAATACAATTCAGCAGTTTCAGATGGATGTTTGTTACTCAATAACGCAGAAACGGCTGAATGGATTTGGATGAAATTTGGAATATACATTGCTTATGTCCTGGATTAACACATAGGCTACTTTTCATCATCATCACAATCACCGATTTTCATCACCACGTGGGTGAAACCGCGGGTGCAGCTAGTAATTCCTAAATCTAATTCTTTAGTCCTTGTAATACAAACTATTCCATGCCATTGAAACTATCTATTCCTAGTCCCGCCCTTAAACTTAAAGGTTTCACAGCCTATCGTGAAATTTGACCCCTATCCCGATAATGGGGTAGAATCCACCCGAGATCAAAGGACAACCGTCCGGATTCCCTAAATACTTACCTAAGCATTCCCCTGGCTGAACAAATTGTTTGGAGATTTTGTGATAAATTATTTCGCGGGAACGATTAGGTCCTTTGAGAAAATGAAATGGTTATTTTACAGCTATGAATAAATTAAAGTAATTTTTGTAACTGATTCATGGGTGAATTAGTAAACCACTCGGTCTCAATGTTGAACGGTAATCATAATAACTATTATTTTACTACATAATAAAAAAACTTGCATTGACTTGGTGTGTCATTGTGTCCTATATGTGCTTATTTATGTCCAAAATCGTCCTGTAAACTTTTCAAATATATCATATTTGAATTTTGACTTAAGTGCTTATGGGTTTCTAGTCTAGATATATTTATGTTCGCAATCTGGATGCGAAAAGAGAACACTTCAAAAACAAACAGCCATCTAATATAATCCAGCTTACACCTATGTATGTCTGCATGTACGATTTGATCTGCATGATCTAATTCCCTCCTGCCCATTTTTCTATCGGACTGCCAGAGCGGGCACAAAAAATCGACACTGCTTTATGGTTGATATTCCGAAAACCCGTACGAAGCGCTTTGATTCCACTTTTATTATGCGAACTGCTAGTCTGTGGAATGCGCTACTTGAATGGGTGTTGCCCTGTAGTTACAATCTAGGTGTCTTCAAATCACGAGTGAATCGGTTTCTTCTAGGCATGCTCCATCGTTGCTTAACATCAGGCGAGCTGGCGGTCAAACGCAAGCATATAAAAAAAAAAATGACGTCCGAACTTTCACTGCTAAATCAGTTATATCAAACATCCAAAGACGCAGCAATTAACCATATATATTTAAAGTAGTCGCCGTAACCGAATACATCATCAGCCTGGAATACATCGTCATCGTGCCCAGTAGAGGACTAAGAGAGACTGATTACAATCTGCTTGTCTTCAAGTTCCGAGTGAATTGGTTTCTTCTAGGCAAGCGCACTATATCGTAGACCGTATTAACACTTAACATCATGCGAAGTGGCAAAGGCCGTCTACTGTCCGTTTACAGATATTTTACCTCTGACATTAACAACTGTAATGGCGAGATATTCAAAAAAATATACACGGGCTTCTTAAAATAAGCAGCTGAACACGATAAGATAGTTTTTAGAATTATTGTCTGTTTGTTTGTTTGTCCACGCACATCTTAAAACCACTGGACGGATTTAAATGCGGTTTTCACGAATATGCTTAGTTATGACCAGATTGAAGTAAAGGCTATGTTATAAACTATCACGGTTGTTCACTACAGTTAAATATCCCGTAAATAATCATATATCTGTAGGCTATGTTATTTCGCGCAAGGGCTGGATTAAGGGAGGAAAAAAGTGTTGAAAGTTTATATGAAAATCTACGCGTACGAAGTCGCGGGCTGTTGTACTAGCAAACAATATAACAAAAAAATACTGATGACCATGTAATGACACTAAAAACAAACTATCCTATAAGAATAAAACTGCCGAGCTCGACTAGAAATATCTGCGACGTATATTTTACCAAGGATGGATGTCTTTTGTCGATGATTTTACTAAACTTCTCCGGATAAGAAACAGTCGTTACCTCTCAAATGTAACAAAGTTTTTTTTTCTAATACACCTGTTTTGTCTCGAAAAGTTTGAAAACACTGACGTAGGCAAGTGCTAGGCGATTCAGTACATAAGCTTCCTGAAGACGATTAAAATGTGGAGTTGTGGGAGAAGGGAAAGGCGTACGTGAAACTTACACTAACGTGATTGCACAGACAACTAATCACGAAAACTCGCGTGAACGAAATCCACGCGAAAATCGACTAGTACGTAGTCAAGCTATTTTTAGGGTTCCGTACCTAAACGGCACCCTATTACTAATCCTACGCCGTCTGTCTATCTGTCCTACCTTGTAACGTCTGTCTTGATCTGATCTTTGGAATCGTAATAGATAGCTAGTTGAAATTTTCACAGGATATGTAATGTTGTGACGGATTAACTAGGAAAGTGATAACTTTTAACCAGAAACTTCTTAAGGCGCGTGAGCACTTTATGGGTGAACAAGAATCATGGAACTCGCGTCATCGTCACGCTGTCACAGAATACATAATACACAGTACCGTGTATTTTAAAACAGCGCCATCTCTTGTAGAATAGGTGAATTATTACTTAAGTTTTCACTTCTGACGTGCAGTCCTATGACTGATGTGTTTTTTAACGTATTTTTGTATTCGCAATAATTTAAAAACTGTAACAAATGATAAATAATGGCCAAGTACGAATCGGTGTTTTTTTTTGTTCACTACCAATTTTAGGAACGTTGGGCACGGTCGGTACTTGGATGACCGTCTGGTGTGATGTTGTCTTTTTGTACTAATTTTTGTATTTTGTGTTTTTTATAAATTATATTGGGTGATGAGACGAGCGATGTCGCTCTCCTGGTGGCTCTTCACGCTTGCCCATAACAGTTCAATGCCACTCAGAATTTTGAACTTCAACAGTTCAAAACCCTGAATGGCAATGCACTGCGCTCGTCACCCCGAGATATAAGATGTCAAATCTCTATCTGCCCTGTAATTTCGCTGGAAACATTGCCCTTCAATCCGGAACACAGTAGTGTTTGCACACTACTGCTTGGCGGTTGAATAACTAGCAAAGGTGTGGTACTTCCCCAGGCGGACCCCTGCAAAAGAGTCCTACCACTACAACAGTGGTGGTACGGAACCTTCAATGCGCTAGCTCGACTCGTACTTGGCCGGTTTATTTATCTGCCGGTAGCTGAACTTAGCTCCTGCAATACGCCACGTCAGAACTAAGTGCCACTTGTGTTGTTTGATTGAAGAAACTTTCCACACGGAGCCGTTTGTAAGCGATCAAACTTTGGATGTTATCTTAGTTTAACTTAGCTTCGCTCTTGCTGTTTTTTATTAGTTTAGTATAAAACTCTATCACAACGAGATTACAAACACATAATTACACTTTTCATTCTTTCAGAGCTTGGTTAGTGCGACGCATGACAAAAATTGGACCCGGGTATGTCCTAAAACTGCGACCAGAATCACCGGAGG
Source organism: Agriopis leucophaearia (assembly GCA_949125355.1). Classification (NCBI taxonomy): domain Eukaryota; kingdom Metazoa; phylum Arthropoda; class Insecta; order Lepidoptera; family Geometridae; genus Agriopis; species Agriopis leucophaearia. The sequence goes on along the minus strand of OX421285.1, from coordinate 9,250,862 downwards.
ATAGACAGCAGCATCCTATTAGTACACGGTGATCGTACTGCGATCCCCAAGCCACCTGCCATGCGTGGGGATATTGGCAACACCCCTCTGAGAGGCAGCAGCAGTGGACATTGATGGCTGATAATGTGATGATTATAATTGTGGCGTGTTTCTCGCTCAAAGTTAATAGTTACTGAAAAATGTAGTTACTGAATAACATTTTACAAAACCCTTTACCTTCTTAAATTCACATTGTTATCAGTGTGTAAAACCCCAAATATGTGTGCTTGGACTCTAAACTCCAAACACATATATTTGGGGTTTTAGATTAAGGCAAACTTTATACTTAAATCCTGTTAAATAAACCCTGAAGACCTGTTCAAACTTTGGTTTGAACCAACCTAAATAAGTTTCAATTCAGTTAGGGAAAATTAAAAAATTAGGGCACTTATTCAGAAAATATGTAATTGCTTTTGCCTATTTGCTATATTATCGAATATCCAGAAAGAGACCCAAGAAGTGGAAAGATATCCTGCTAAAAAACATGAGAGTGTAAGGATTCTGAAGCCAATATCGATAATTCTCAATATAAAAAACCAACTAAATCAAACCTGTACCAAATTAAAAAGTGGGATCACCAGCTTTCAAATAAAGAAAGAATCATCAAAATCGGTTCACCCAGTCAAAAGTTATGCGGTAACAAACATTAAAAGAAAACAAAAAAAAAAACGAATTGCTAACCACCTCCTTTTGGAAGTCTGTTAAAATAGAGCAAAGTGGAAGAGAAAAGTAACAAAGGCCGACCCCCCACCCCACCACATGTATGAGACTCGTTAATTAAGTTTAAACTCGAGAGGCCATTGAAGATATCCACTACCCGGCCATCATCAGTCCCTCGACACCAATTATAATGTATATGTGTTTCCGTGTGGGATTCATAGTTGTACAGCTGAGCAAAATTGTCCCAAAATATTAACTAAAATTTATATTTTAGTATAGTTTTATACCGTTGTGGTCTCACTATGAAACCACAACGTAAAGGCACGACTACCTATTTTACCTCACAGTTACACCATCCCCTTAGTAACGTAACTAGAGCTGTAATACTAGATTAGAAAGGTTTTGATGTAGGTACACAACTTTATATCCTTAGGCTTTACACTTTCCTAACACCCCTGTCAAGTAAACTTGATCACTTATCGCAGCCCATATAATCCAGATAAGTACACAACTGTTTGACCCTACGTGGGTACGAGACCGCGGCTTCAAAACTTTGCTAATTAAGGGCTTTATGTGTGTGTATACTATGTGTATACGCGTAGTGGTTTCGAGTTTGGAGATTGTTTAGCCTAATTTCTTGATGATTGGAATCGTTTCGATCAGACTCTGGATTTCGTCTTCGTGATTGATTAATTTCAGGGACTTCGAAGTAGGTCCAGTATGCTGCCGTATATTCATTTGTTGTTGTTAGTTTAAGTTTCTATTGTATTTTTCGGTGTGTTTGGGTGTAATTTTGTAGTGAACAGTGAATTTATAATGATATTTTTAATATACGATTAACTGGAAAAGAGCGTGTCTCAACACGCATAGTAGGGTTATTAACTAAAGCCATGTTCAATTAATAGTACAGAAATTGGAGATAGAAAAATTCGAAATAATTAAGTTCTGGCGACTTGGCGATATTTCAGGCATGTACAATCCGACAACATAATACACTTATTATGACTGTTAACTTTTTTAGATTTTTTGAAATTGTGAAAATAGTATCAGCTGCATGCTTCTTAAATTTTGTCAAATGCAAATGGCTATTTTTTATGGCACAGATGTTATTTTTTCGCAAATTCATAGTTGGTCATAACCTACCATCAGTCACCAGTCATAGCACATGGTTAAAAAGTTAATCAAAACAAAAATAAAATATAACGACCTCCTTTCAACACCGTTCTGTGACTTCCTAATAAAAACTAAAAACTTGAAACTTCCTAATAAAAACTAAAAAATTATTCCCTACAACCACAAGCTCTACATAAAGATACTTCTACCGATCATAAAATGGAAACGAGATTATCGTGTCCAAACATAAACAAAAAATATGACTCGCAAAATCCGTTCGAAGCTCGATAATCACACGTCACTGAAAAGTCCTGAATTTCAAAGGCTTTGTGCGAAAAACTGGGCTAAAAAGGGCTAAAAAAGGGCTTGAAAGGACCAAAGGACAGCACACACAATCTCATTAAACTCATTGCAGCACACAAGTTGAACAATCGTCAGTTCTAGATCATTAGTGGAGGTATTGTACGTTATAATGAGGTACAACGGATCAAACGAGGTTTAATACTTGATTGTCCTTGGTGTGTGATTATATCACACTAATCTCACTAATCATTCTAATCACACTAATATCATATATGTGAAAGTTTGGATGGATGGATGTATGGATGGATGTGACTCGACTTGTTACTCAATCACGCAGAAACGGCTGGATGGATTTGGATGAAATTTGGAACATACATTGCTTATGTCCTGTATTAACACATAGTCAACAATGAGACCACGAATGAGTTGGAAATTGTCTGCACAAAATGTTTAAATAAGAAATAATTAATAAAATGTTTAAATAATAATCAATAATGTTAATAATAATGATATAGTTTTTAATTCTTTTTTGCTTTTTATTTGTGTTTTAAGTTTAAATTTTGTAGTCATAAGTATGGACCATGTTGCCCGAAACAAAAACATTTGAATTTGAATAGGCTACTTTTCATCATCATCATCACCGATTTTTATCACCACGCGGGCGAAACCGCGGGGCGCAGCTAGTATTATTATAATATAATGTATATTGGCCGGTTGTAAACCTTACCATGATGGATAGATGGAAGCTCTTCATTGTACACACCATACCTAAATAAATAGTACATAGCGGCGGCCTGTTTTTTATTATGTAGAAAAAAACTCTTGAGGTAGTTCCGTAAAGATTTTATGAAATTTAGGTTAAGTTTTTAACCAGCTCATTGGAACTGGTGAATAAATTTTGTTCGGGCGCCTGTTGATTTGCAAATATCAATAATTTTGTTTAGCGCTTACTTATTTTTTACGCTACTCTACGTTCTTTAAAGCAGCTCCCTCCCTCCTGCGGCATTTCCGAGTAGCTTTAATATGGGGTTCTTCAAAAGATTCTTGGGGCTGTTAATAGAGTCTTGAAGGGTCGGCAATATATCTGTGATGTCCCTGGTGCTGCAGGAATCCGTAGGCGACGGTGACCGCTTACCATCAGGTGGCCCGTCTGATTGGTTGCCACCTATGGCATAAAAAATGATGAAATAAATCTTGTTTTTTGACTCTTTTTCTTTATAAATAAAAAAACGCGTTGACTTATGAACCTCCTTCTTTTATAGTTGGTTGAAAATCAGACTCAGATAAAATTGTGATCAATAAAATAAAATAAAAGGTAAATAAGATTAATTGTAGGTATTATGCATCAATGGAATAATAGTAGGTATTCAAGACCAGAGTGAATAGGTGTCTTCTAACTCTGCGTGCTTCATCTTCGACCACATCAACGGGCGAGTTGGTGGTCAAAGGCGGACATAATCGCGATAAAAAAAATAGTTTAAATAACTGGCCAAGTGCGAGTCGGACTCGCGCAGGAAGGGTTCCATACCATAATCTATAAAATGGCAAAAAACTCGTTTTTTGTATTGGAGCCCCCCTTAAATATTATTTTTATTTCATAATATATTTTTAAAGTGAATATAATAACTAAATATTCTGTGAATATTTCAAGCGTCTACCTGTTATCAATATCGAGTAAAAACGAGCAAAAAAATCACGTATGTAGTATTTGTTGTTATAGCGGCAACGGGAATACATCATCTGTGAAAATTTCAACTGTCTTACTGTCACGGTTCATGAGATTCAGCCTGGTGACAGACGGACGGACAATGGAGCCTTAGTAATAGGGTCCCGTTTTACCCTTTGGGTACGGAACCCTACAAAACGAATAAACACACTAAATTCTAAAGATGCTGGTAAGGACGGTTGCCTGGAAGAGATCGCTTTATGCGATAAGGCCGCCTGTTAAAAGCCTATATAATTACTTAAGTTTATAATGTTATCCTTGTTTTTGTGGTTTTTAATAAAGAGTTATTGTATTTTAAGGATAATTAGACAAACTTTTTAAATTATTGCATTGTCATCGGTCTTCGATAAGTGTGTAAAATTTCAATTCGTTTTGAAGCGGTTGAAAATCAAGTACAAAAATTTCGTTACATACATACACACATACCAAGCTAATAAGATAGTTAGTAGTTACAATCTGGATGTCTTCAAGTCTAGAGTGAATCAGTTTTTTCTGGGCAAGCGTGACCCATCGTAAGCAAGTTGGCGGCCAAGCGCAAGCCTTTTTATAATCATAATAAAAAAAGCGTGATAAAAAAGGTTTTTACCACCTAGCATAAACCTACAACTACATGCCATAGGTTTTTAAGTAGTATGGTCAGTGAATTGGTAGTTTATCCAACTTCGCTGAGAATGGTATAGCCATTTACGCGGGGGTAAACGAACAGATTTTCAACAAGGTTGGCATTTGTGTAATCCACCAGATTTTAAATCTGTAGTTGCCAGTGATTTTTAATGCGTATATCATGAGTTTCCTAGTGGGTATCGCAGTGTAAGAACCAGATGAACGTATCTAATCTACTAGAAACTCGAAAATATTTTTTTTATAAATGGGTCTTAAATGTGGTCCTGCACGATGTGCCAAAATGGCGTAACTGTACAGTCAATGAAAACGTATTAGTAAAAAAATATATTTTTTATCGACCTAGAAGAACGTAACTTGATACCGGATAAAAGTTTTAAATTGGTTGATAATATAGATAATGCATAAAGAACGTATAGGCAAAAGTCTTTATTGGAATCAAAAACTATTGCTTGGTTGTAAATTTTAAGCGAGCTATAACAACGTATAAGCTTTAAATAAAAATAAATAAATATCTGGGACATTATTGCACACATGGTCATCTGACCCCAAACTAAGCAAAGCTTGTAATATGGCTGCCAGAGACTGATATACATACATATATATATTTAAATACATACTTAAATAGATATTAACACCCAGACATAGAACAAACACAAATGTTCATCACACAAATGTTTGTCCTAGATGGGAATCGAACCCACGCCCCCAAGCACAGAAAGTAGGATCACTACCAACTGAGCCACCGAGGCAGTCTTTGTCTTCTTTGTTTGATTTGTACTAATTAAAATCTCAAATAACTTATCTTAATATGTATAGGTAAATCAGTTTAGAATATGTAAGAGCCAAGATAACGCATGTCAACCGATATTTGAAAAATTATAAATATTTTCTAGAATGAGTGTCTTTTTTTTATGTTTATGAATTCTCTAATAGTGTTAGAGAATTTCTGTATACTTTTCTAATTAATAATAAATAAAATAAAAATAAAAAGCCTTTTATTTCTTACAAACTATAAAAAAGTAAATAACAGTAATTTGACTACATCTAATGTTTATGATAACCTATGATTATATTGTGTAGTTTTTATTCTTTATTTGTTTTTATATAATATATATCTTATGTTATAACTTCTTATGTGTGTAATTATTATAAATGTTTATATATTATACAGTCTGTATTCCGAGTTATAAAGTAATATGAACTATTTTCTAACTACTTACTCTAACTACTACTCTAACTACTTTTCTAATTAGTGAAATATATATTATCCTCTACATAACACTGTAAAGTTCAAAGAAGTGAAATATGCACAGATTTTTAGCTCTCCTGTAAAATTCAAAAAAAGTAGATACGTTCATTTGATTCTTACACCGCGGTATGATAAAAACCATATAAAATGTTTTAATATCTACACAACGAGATATAAAATCCACTGAACAATACCCCTTAAAAGTAGCATTACACGTTCACATCAAACTTTCACGATAAAACTACAAACTCGCTGTGTATTTGCAGGAGTTTCAGTACAACACCTGTTTCAGACAAAACCGCTGAAACTTTAACACTATTGTGATGGAATCCCCTTATAAAATCAACGTTGAAACCGTGACAAAACGCTTTTGAAAACCTTTTTTGGAGGGTTTTAACCCCTGACACTAACGTAGAGGGGTGTTATAATATAAACTTTTTTTTTATGTTACTGTGTGACGAGACGAGCGAAGTCGCTCGCCTGATGGCTCTTCACGCTTGCCCATAACAGCTCAACGCCACTCAGAATTTTGAACTTCAACAGTTCATAACCCTGGATGGCAATGCACTGCGCTCGTCACCCCGAGTTATAAGATATCAAATTTCTGTGTGTCCTGTAATTTCGCTGGAAACATTGTGTAGCTTGTACACAGCTTTGTATAATATTAGGTAGATGAAAAATTCAATCATTATAATTATGATTGATTTCTCCTCTCATTATTTTCTAAAGATAAACAAGTATAAACTGAAAATGTTTAAAAACTCCCGATAAAATTATTAATATACAAAACTGGCTTCATAAAAATGCCAGAACTGGACCAAATTCATCAATAATAATCAAGGGACATCAGAGTGTAAGGATTCTGAAGCCAATATCGATAATTCTCAATATAAAAAACCAGCTTCATCAAACCTGTACCAAATTAAAATGGAACCATACGGGAAGCACCAGCTTTCAAATAAAACAATAATCATCAAAATCGGTTAACCCAGTCGAAAGTACTGAGGTAACATTCAATCTATATCTATACATATAATAAAAACGTAGAGATAAAAAAATCTGTAATTGCGAGATAACAAAAAAAAAATCACACAGGTCGTCTTAAAATAAGCAGCTGAACACGATAGGACAGTTTTTAGAATTTTTGTCTGTTTGTTTGTTTGTTTGTTTGTTTGTTTGTTTGTTTGTCCGCGCACATCTCCTAAACCACTGGACGGATTTAAATGCGGTTTTCACGAATATGCTTAGAAATTACCAGATTAAAACATAGGCTATCTTATATCATTTATTTTAATTCTTTATTTTTACATAAACGAAAATAAAAATCAATAATTTATTTCTTCGTTACCCGAAACGTAATATGAGGATCGTCACATAGCCTCAAGCAAGGAGATCCAAAGTAAAGAGAATGTTATTGACATAGCCATTAAAATTTTGAAACTGTCAACTGTCATTCGGTTAATCAGTTTAAATTTAAAGAAGGTTCCTTAACCTTCTTAGATGAATGAACGTGTAGATCAAGCATGTTATAGGCCTTACAACCTCTTTGGTGATTCATTCCAGTGCATGGAGTAGGAGTGTGGCGTACTCATACTCCTTGCGCCAACCTTCGTGAATTTCATTCCAATTTTCCACGACGTGTGGCGCTGGGGCGCGAAAAGAAAAAAAATAAAAGAACACCGATTTTCAAATGGAATTGTCATTCGCTTTTTCTACGATTTGTCCATCGAGCTATATTACTACGTATAGAGGAGACGGCGCACATCCCTACTATGTTCCGTCCAATTGCAGTCATATGGCAGCACATCACTTAGTTGCTTGCTAGCTCTTGAGCAATTAAGTCATGTTTGTTTTAAAACGAAAAAAGTTCAAAAGTATTAAATATGGTATCGTGTGTGTTAAGATATTGCACGAATAATTCAAAGAATACGTCGAAGTGCAAAGGAATAACTTTCCATCGGTGAGTAATTAGATAATCATTTACAAATTTTACAATTTAAGTCGAACAAAATATTCTCGGACGTAGCGTGGATGCCGTGTTGCGTCATTTGTCATAGACTAAAAATTAAGATGTGACATTGTGTTTGTAACAAGTGTAGGTAGAATTAGTTGAAGTTTTTTTTTTTATAGTGGAATATAATAATCTAACACATGTTTAGAAAAGTACTGCCTAGTGATTTAATAAAAAAAGATAAAAAATATGATGAAAAATAATTATTGTCTTTTGTAAAATATAATTTTAATTTTAAAGGTTTCCACGTCTGGGCCGTAAAGATAGAGAAAAATGGATTGCATTTGTCCAGAACAATCGAAACGAAGAAACGTGGTTACCATCTAATAATACTTACATATGTTCCTTGCATTTTCGCGAAGAGGATAAATATTACTTACTACTTAAACGAATGAATTAATTTAACTGAAATATTCATATTATAATATAATACTTTCTATTGTTCAATTAATTCAACTAATAATAAATTATGAAACAAAGTGCGAATTCAATTGAAGCTTGTTAGGTAATATAAAACTACGTCACTTCTGTAGTAAGTCAGCAGTTTAGTCTATAGCAACGACAGGTTGATGCAGAACGTTGAACGAAACGCGTAAGCGCTTTGAAAAATCGCGGCGCTTACGACTTTTTCGTCGCGAGAAAACTATACCTTATAAGCGTTCTAGCGCTGAATGTTTATATTGGCTGGTTAGACGACTAATTATTGTTTCGGCGGTGAAGCAAACTTTAGGTTATATTCTTAACAAAATTGAGCATGATCTTTGTTTATGGTAGCTTCTCTATACGTAGTAATAAAGCTCGATGGATTTGTCTAAGATTTTTCTTTGCATTAAATTTATAATTTCTTTCGGACTCAGCTATTTTCTTCCATTGTCGGTAGCTTAACCCTCTCTTTCTATATAAATAGTACAAATCCACTATAATTAGTGACCACTAAATGGACCGTACACCAACGACAAAGGTCAGAATGCCGCTAGATCGTACTGATAGCACTGCGGCTGACACGAAGAATAAAGATGATGACAATGTATTCCGAGTTGGCGTGCGAATTCCACCGTTTTGGCCCGAGAAGCCGGCGATTTGGTTCGCCCAGATCGAAGGCCAATTCGCGATTTCCAACATCACTGCAGATAGCACCAAGTTCTACTATGTCATTGGACAACTTGACCCGCAATACGCAGTTGAAGTCGAAGACATCATCCTCAATCCGCCTGTGACCGAGAAGTACGAAAAACTCAAGCTGGAGCTAATTAAACGTTTGTCCGCATCAAGAGAAAAAAAGGTACAGCAACTTTTAACACGCGAGGAGCTAGGTGATCGTAAGCCTTCTCAATTCTTACGTCATCTACGACACCTAGCAGGCCCCGGAGTTCCAGAAGACTTTTTACGCATGATTTGGACCAGCCGCCTACCGAACAGCACGCAGACCGTCATTGCTTCACAGCAGATGACGTCATCACTCGATGTGCTGGCAGACCTAGCCGACCGCATACATGACGTTGTCCCTATAGCCCAGGTCGCATCTACATCCAGTACCACACCGGGAAGCTCCAAGCTCCATATTACATTCTCATGGTTTTATTCTATGTTAGCATTTAAAACACAAAATATACCGCATCCTATTTTAATACAGTCCCGCGAATAGAAGTATTCAAAAAAGGCCCTTTGTACATGAAAATAAACCTATACAATAAAATTCCGGACGCAATAAAGAAAGAAATAAATAATAACATTTTTCCAGAACCAACTTCGTAAGTTTCTAACCCAAAAATGTTATTACGAGATAAAAGATTTTTTCGACGATACATTTTAGAAAATTATAATTAGAAAATAAATATCGATATATAAATAGTTAAGAAAGTAGCGTCATAAGTTTTGTATCATCTCATATATAATTAAGTAACCTATCACACTACATAAGTATGTTTTTTTTGTTTTGTAAAATTACTTCACCCTAGGTTAAGTTTGAATAGTATATATAATATTTATGTAATAGATTTAACTATACTTAAATTTATATGTTTATGTCTGTGGTCTGGTTTTGTGAACAGCCACTACATAATTCATTGCTGCACCCTTTGTGCAGGGTATATAAACTTAGCTTTTAGAAGAATACAGTGTATATTTGGAATAAGAATATAGAAATAATTTTATTTTACTGTGATATTTTAACAGATAAATAGAGTAGTTCCATTTCATGGCTTTTTAATCAAGGTATACATACAAATGCACGCGAAATAAGAAATAACTAGCCAAGAGCGTGTTAAGACAAGCATTATGTCAGGGTTCCGTGGCCAGCGAAACTGGCCGGAAATATAATAATAAATAATAATAATAAATAAATATGTGGGACATTATTGCACACACGGTCATCTGACCCCAAACTAAGCAAAGCTTGTAATATGGCTGCCAGAGACTGATATACATACATATATATTTTTAAATACATACTTAAATAGATATTAACACCCAGACATAGAACAAACACAAATGTTCATCACACAAATGTTTGTCCTACATGGGAATCGAACCCACGCCCCCAAGCGCAGAAAGTAGGTTCACTACCAACTGAGCCACCGGGGCAGTCACTAATGGTATACTACAGTCACTATACTTTTAATGGTTTAGACAAAAAGAAAATTTCAAAACATGCTCTGCACTGTGGTCACATTATCTTTTTGATTTGAAAACTGTTGACGGTGTTATTTATTACTTTTATGATTCTATCAATACTTCACACAGGGCGACTTAAAATAAGCAGCTGAACATGTAAAGAACAGTTTTTAGAATTTTTGTTTGTTTGTTCACGCACATCTCCTACACCCCTGGAAGAAAAATGCGGACGGATTTAAATGCGGTTTTCACGAATATGCTTAGCTATGACCAGATTGAAGTATATGCTATGTTATTTTGCGCAAGGCCGGATTAAGGGAAGAAAAAAGAATTGAAGGTTTATATGAAAATCTACGCGTACGAAGTCGCGGGCAAAAAAGCTAGTCATGAATAAAACTATTAATAACTTAAATGGTATATTAAATGAAGCAAACACAAAAAAGCCTTAAATAATAAACTTAAATCTAAAACAAGATATTGTCCGTGTGGTAGAGTACCGAGCACGCTGGCTGCATTCCCGCGTTGAATTGCCAAAGAAATTATCTGCGCTAAGAATGAGCTTGCTCTCATATCACCAGCGGCGTCGACTAATTGTGGCGAAATTAGTTTAAAATCTTTTTGGTACATGGACCCCATGGACCAAAAGTTTCAACGCCAAGTGGCACAAATATATATTCACCTGAAAGCGATCCATACTTGCGCCGCTTGGCGTCTTCTGCAGCCTCCGCCGCGGCTCCGGTCCTTTGAATTGTACCCCTGAGGCGAGAAGGGGCTAAAGTATCGACGCATGTAGCGTCCCAAACGAGAGCCCTTCCCCGCTCCCAGGGGATCAGAGTTAAGCCATCAGGGCGTTTGCCATCATCTCGAACTATCCCCACCGGCTCTTGAACAGCAGGGTTGTTGATGGTAGCAAGCGCCCGTTTGATGATATCATTTATGGAGCCGTGGCGGGAGAATCTACCGGCACTACGTTGGCAGTGGAGTCCATGAAGTCCATTTTTGTCGACGCCGCTTCCAAACGGACACAAATAGCGTTCGACAATATCTTAAATTAATATTAAAAAACATTTATTTAGAACACTACACTTCCACTCTCACACACTCGCTATCATTATCTAAATTTATAACTCTACCCACACACGCACACACACGCATGCACTCACGCACGTACACACATCCACACCCACATACACACATACAATCACATGCCCAAAAACATTAATAGTAATCATATTAGTACTAAGTTCTTGTTTTATTCATAATATTTTGTAATCAACCACAGTCTCCCGCGATACACGCTAGCCCTAGTGCGGGGACTACTAGAAAACTGTACAGTTATAATGCATTTTTAGGTAAATAAAGGTATTTGTATTTGTAACAAACATTTATAAAAAAAACTGTCGAATTGAGAACCTCCTCCTTTTTGGAAGTCGGTTAAAAAGAGCCGACTCTGATAATCAGCTGTCGGCTGATAATCTTTAAAAGAGAGATCCTATTTTCTTGAATCATAGCTAAGAACACGATCAAGTCACTTGTAAAATAATATTAACTGAATCAAAATTGGTTCAGCCGTTTGGGAGCTACGATGCCAATTACGTTTACCTAAAAGGTAAATAACAAAATACTGCCATTTTAAATAGTAATTCCATATCTCTATGAAATATTATCAAAATTAGATGCGATGTTTTTGTTAAAACACGAGTTGGTACAGTTATGAAAACGTTGAGAATCGTCAGTGAACTGAAGTACATTTTTAAGTCGAGTTTTAAATTTCAAAACTCCGCCAATATTACATGTTTTACAAAGCTACTTGTGTTATATTGTTAATAGTAAGTATTCCACTATACTACACCTGATCCACATATATTTTCCGTATAAAAAAGTCCATTTATCTATGAAATTACTTTCTATTGTTCTGCATGCATAGAGAAACACGGAAATGACTGGGAAATTGAAAACTCTCCTATAGAAAACAAGAAATGGACGCTCCGTTGATCTTGCCATTTCATGTAAGATATAAAATGAAATACGATTCTAGTTCAGGTTTCTCATAAAAATCTTGTATCCACGAGTATTTGCTTTATGTTATGTAACTGACTGGACTGCCCCAGTGACTGCTCCGGTGGCTCAGTTGGTAGTGAACCTACTTTCTGCGCTTGGGGGCGTGGGTTCGATTCCCATCTAGGACAAACATTTGTGTTTGTTCTATGTCTGGGTGTTAATATCTATTTAAGTATGTATTTAAAAATATATATGTATGTATATTAGTCTCTGGCTGCCATATTACAAGCTTTGCTTAGTTTGGGGTCAGATGACCGTGTGTGCAAAAAAAAAAATGTTAATATTGATTTAGCCTATTCATTGTTTCATTGTTTTTATTTTTCTTTCTCTGTATTATTTAAGTTTATAATTTATTTCTTTATGGTGTAAGCGCGTGCGATATTATATTTAATAAAAACTTTTTGGAACCTCAATATACAGGCTTAGCCTAGTTGGAGGCCCTCAGGAAATTGCTTTTTTGTATCATTATCTTATGTGAAATAAATAAATTTGTATTTGTAATTTTTTATTTGTAGTTATTACTGGTTGTGATGGTTTAACTTGATGTTTATCTTGAAACTAAACTTTGAAAAATGAGACAGGGGTGCGTTTTCACCGCCCTAGGTGAGGTTCAGAGAAGCCGCATGGGATGCGTAACGTTAATTGGCCATTGTTTCAATGTATTTTTTGGGCTTGAAAACTCTGTACTGTGGACGCAGATCTTAGACTCTGCTACAGCTTTGTAAAAAACTAAAAGTTTATTGTGGAGCCACATAACAGTAAGTTTTGACAGCCTTGTTTTGTTTTATGTAAATGTAATGTAAATTTAAAAAATCATAAAACACAAGAAATCGAGTTGTTTTTTTCTGTTTTGTGTCTGAATCTGTCTTGTAGTGATAAAACAAAAAAAAATTTAAATCAACTTATATTTTAGTTATTTTATTCTGTTTTGCGTATGTACACCTGTCTCAGTTATTTTAAGAACTGTGATGCGGAGACATACATTCGAGTCATACAGGGTTACTCTACATTTTTTATTTATCAAAAAATACTAAAACAATCTACAAATAAATCTAACTAGCTGCGCCCCGCGGTTTCATCCGCGTGGTAATGTAAATCGGTGATGATGATGATGAAAAGTAGCCTATGTGTTAATCCAGGACATAAGCAATGTATATTCCAAATTTCATCCAAACCCATCCAGTCTGCGTGATTGAGTAACAAACATCCAACCATCCATCCAAACTTTCACATATATGATATAAGTCTGATTATAATTATTATACTATACTTACTATAGCTCTACAAAGTTTAAGGAATATCGTAACAATTCTTACTTGTTATTAACCTTGACCTCGCTGAATTCTCAGACCGCAATTTCTTTTTGCCGTAAGCCAAGCCATTTTTCCTGACTGCTAGTGTAACGCCCTTATTTGCCACTTGTCTTGAATTGTCGTTTGACATTTCTCGTTGACACTGGTAAGCTATGATCGTATATACCTAGTTTGGATTTGCCTTAAACGAGAGCTAGTACCTACCGAAAAAAGTCCTGGAGGAGGCGAGGTAAAGACGTATTGCACACTGACATTCTTACTAATTCTACAAACGCACACTTCAATATTGAGCGGCACACAAGTGCAAACGAAATGATCAAAATGTCATCAAATGGACGACCAAGGGAGAGGGGGGTGTAGTGCTAAAGGGGAAACTGCAGGTATAATACTTCATATTTTTTTCTGAGATAGTAAGTGGGCAGTGACTTCAAAAGAAACACCGATGCACCTCTTCGTATAAATATCTATACGGGTGCAATATTACTTTGAGGCATAAAAGAGCTTCATCATCAGCCATAAGACGTCCACTGCTGAACATAGGCCTCCCCACTGAACGACAACCTGCCATCTGCATCCACTGGATGCCCGCGACTCTCACGATGTCGTCGGTCCATCTAGTGGGAGGCCTACCTACGCTGCGTCTTCCGTTTCGTGGTCTCCACTTAAGAACCTTTCTTCCCCATCGGTTATCGGTTCTTCGAGCGATGTGGTCTTCCCATTTACACTTCAACTTGCAAATATATTTTTTAAAGAACTTATGACTATGTTATTATTAACAGGATATTTACCGTGATATAGTTGTTGGTTGGTAAGGTTGTGGTGGTTGTGATTGTGGTGGTGTAGTTGACGTTGTGGTAGTGTGGTTAAGGTAATGATTGCGTGGTTGATCAATGACCATATAACTGTAGTGAACTACCGTCATAATATAAAACACTATTAAAAAAACAGTACCTATACCTACTGCTTGATTTATCAATGGGGCTGTCAAAACGAATACCCTTAATTTTTTGGCCTTATCTTTAATTACTTCAGTTGAATATGGTATAGACTTTAAATGCAATATAAATAAAAGGTAATATAAAAATAATATTAATTAATATTAATTATAAAAGTAATATTAACTACTAATTAACTAAAACTGCTAAAAAAGAAATGAACTCTGAACTAAACAAAAAATAATAATATTATAAGCCCCTGCGGAAAGCAAAAGTGGCCTAAATGCTGGCAGCATTACCACGTTGAATTGTAATGCCTCAAATAAGACAAATAAGGTAGTACTATTAATCGCCTTAGTAGAATTAGTCGTTCGTCTGCAAATGTCTCCACATTATTAAACAAAAAAACAATATATTGCTAAACTGCATAACGCAAAAACTTAAGTACATACATTACTCATTTTTCACGCACAATAAGAAGCTTGTAGCCTTACAAATGAACGAACTAATAACGGCGACTAAAGGCATGACGCCTGATTTAGGCCAGATACATTCGCACCCGCCACGCTGCCTTACAATATCTCCCTTATATGTCTGATCTGAGGGCAATGCTCATTTTTGGCCAAAGTAGGTGCCAGAATTACGGTCACCAGTCGCTACCACCAAACGTTTGGTTACTTTTGCAATAAAAAAAGCCAGAACACAACGAACCGGACAACAACAAGGATCAACAAGGAGCGATGGTAGTCACGCATGTAGCATGTGCGCTTTACAATATAACGGCAGCCGAAATCATATTTTTAATATAGTCAAGTATTATACCCTATTCCATATTCAAACCAAAATAAACAATCATACTAAAGGTATACAATTCATTATTTTGAAGAAACCGCCTTCAAAGTAAGGGATGTCGTTTCGCAGAGTAAATAGATACAAAAGTATCCTAAGAAAAACTTCGTAAGAATCTTTAGAAAGCGAACGCAATATTTTTCTTTCCGCGACTTACCTTTCTCGGGAAACACGGAAGTTCGGTAATTTTTTTCTGGATGACTGCATCTCCAGAATTGGAGTTGTAATGGCTTACCGAATTTATTGGGGTCCCGTCTTGAGGAAAAGGATCCTGATAATTTTGCCGTCAATATAGTTTGACATATATATATTTTTGTATATGGGAGAAAATGAGATGGAAAATGTGAACTGTTATTGCCTCATTTTTTTTTTTCATTTTTATTCAGTGGTCTTTCTAGTGCATACGAAAGCTTTAAAATATTAAGCTAAGTAAAAATTAAAACCATGCTTAAATATTTTGCCTGATAGTAAGCGCCATGCTTGCCATAACTTCCGTTTAAAAGCGTCCCATTGCCGTCCTTTATAGGCAGTCGTGTAAATGCTACGTCCCAAGCTGAGACCTTGTGACATCTAGGCATATCTTGATAACCCCTGGAGCAATTTTGCTCATAATTGAACTTGAAATTCAATTTTCATGAACTACTTGCATACAAATGAATACTTTTGTAAATCTTTTTCTTGAATATCGGTACGATACGCAATTAATCATCGAACAAATAAACAAACATGTAAATATACATACATATAAACGCCGACTTGGTCTGTTAGAATCTGAAACTTGCTATAAAATAATTATCAATATAAAAAACCGACTTCATAAAAACGGTAAGCACCAGCTTTCAAATAAAAAAGAATCATCAAAATCGGTTCACCCAGTCGAAAGTTCTGAGGTAACAACCATTAAAAAAACAATTGAGAACGTCCTTCTTTTTGCAAATCGGTTAAAAATAGCGTTCAGCTCAGCTTAATACCTTTGAGGCTGGGTCTGCAGAAAAACATCTGTGTCTAAAGAAAGAACATCCTTCCACTTTAAGGAGGCAACTTAATTTGATACTGCATGTCCCCAAGTGTAACTGTCTCGTTACGTGCAAGGGTCGAGCAAACAAGGGCCGTGTTTTTCTTCATTGGAGCCCAATTTAAGCCCCTTTGTTTCGCCCCCGGAACAGGCACTTGTGATGAGAGCCTTAGATAACACTATACGTTGGACATTATATAGTCCATAAGCAGTACGTAAGTTTCCAGTGAGCAAACAAACATGATTTCGATATATACGAATAGTTAAGTAGTACGCCCAAACTGTGACCTCGCAACCCTTAAATTTGACCGATTTGCTTATATATGAATTTGATAATGGTTTTGGAATGAAATACTTGCCAATGTAAAACCCAATTATTTTAAGTTAACCTAGGAAATTAATAAGATACAGGGGTGTCATTTAAATAAAACCCTCATCATCATCATCATTTCAGCCATAGGACGTCCACTACTGAAAATAGGCCTCCCCCATCGATTTCCAAAGGGACCGGTTGGAAGCGGCCTGCATCCAGCGTTTTTCTGCGGTCTCTTTTAGGTCGTCTGTCCGTCTTGTGGGTGGACGTCCTATGCTGCGCTTACCGGTCCGCGGTCTCCACTCGAGAACCTTTCGGCCCCATCGCCAACTGTTCTGCGTGCTATGTGCCCTGCCCACTGCCACTTCAACTTGCTAATCCGGTGGGCTATGTCGGTAACTTTAGATCGACTACGGATCTCCTCATTTCTGATTCGATCTCGTAGAGAAACCCAGAGCATAGCCCTCATAAACCCTGTAGATATAAAAAAAAAAGATCGAAGAAAGATACGCAAGTAATAGTCGAACAAATATAAAAACACTAGCTGTTGCACGCGACTTCGTACGTGTATATTTTCAAATTAACTTTCACCCCATTACCTTCGTAATTCATCCGTATCGCAATATAATTATACACCCCATAAGGAATCCTTCTGCCAAATTTCAGCTACGCAAGTCAAGTAGTTTTCGAGATTTCGTGATGAGACAGTGTGATGTCAGACAGTGTGGTATTTTCAATTTTATATAAATAGAAGAAACCAAGTCACATACATACTTACAAATGCCACCATACTGCATATGTAGCAAAAGTGGCTGCCAAACCCAAAGCCTAATAGCCTAATAGGCTTTGGGTTTGGTAGTTTTTATTTAGTAATATTAAATATTCAAAAAAAGTTACGGAATACTCGTACTTTGAAAATGTTGTAAATCAAATCGAGTAAGTGTAAAAAAATCGAGGATATTATAAATAAAGGGCCGTTCTCGCGAAGAACGTTTTTACGCTTACGCGTTACTAAAGTGTGAACGATTTGTTTCAGAGATAGTATCAGTCTATTTGCTAGAGCTTTGTAACTGAAGTTTACGTCATATTTCGACTCTCCGTTAGGTATTTGCCCGTCGATACAAAGCGGTAAGAGCTTTCTAACGAGTTCATAAGTAGTAAGATAGGAATCGCATCGGAAGGCCAATTATGTTATCTAGTTTACTGGAGAATAAACTGCGTGGGATCCAGTGAGATACCTATATATTTGGTCCTTTTATATTTTTACAGCTTTAAATTGTAATTGATAAATAAACGGCATATATATCTCCGAAATTTCGACCCTTAGAGGAATATTTTATTCAAATTTAAATAGGATTAAGTACCCTCAAGATATATCGTATTTTTATTTCTGGTGTACACAATAAAGAGTTTCTATCTATCAATCTTATTAAATACAATAAAAACTTTTCCGTCACAGGACACCCAGCAGGTATGAAACATGACGGCATAAGAGAGCGTCATATCGATTTCCGTCATGGCATACGAGTCGGTTTTAGTGCCAAGGCGTAAGAATAGGTGTTTTACATCAAAAAACACTAAAATCGATTCACAATTTTACTGGCGAACGACACAAAACGACATTCAGTCGAATTGAAAACCTCTTTTTTGAAGTAAGTTAAAAATAAATATAATATTAAAAAAAAAAAAAAAAATTGTATTCAAAAATAATAAAATAGTAAGTAAAAAATAAATATAATATAGTATACAGTTTAGCATTGTAGCTAAAAATATACTGTCGATAAAAGAATAAATCAAGCTTTCTGTCAAATAGTTCACCTAAAAACGTCAATACCAATTTTCTATGTTTTGAACATTTTATTGTAAAAAAAACCTAACCGAAAAAGCTACGTTCTGAGATTACCATCTGCTCGACGGACGAAATCGAAATTGTTAATTTCATCCTGTCAGAGAGCTACGCCGTATTTGATGAGGGTATTTTTATTTTATTGACATATATATGCCTTTTAAGTTACAATCATTGTATTTTACTCTAGAGTCTGGAATTTTGGCTGTAAATGTCCTTCTTTTTTAACATGCGCTGCCTGCATGAGTGTTCTCCCATAGTTATTTAAAAACACGCCATAACAGATAAACTAAGGCAATGCTTTAGGTTAACTATGGGCTACTTAAACAAATTAAGTCTTCTAATATAGATACCTAAAAATATACGAATATGTTTATCTATTTTTGCATCAACGATAGATAGTTATCATTGAAATATTTCAATTATTTTTACAATTTATGTCTTCAAATCGCAAGTGAATCGGTTTTTTCTAGGCAAGCGTGCTCCATCGTAGACCGCATCATTGCTTAACATAAGCGAGATGGTTGTTGAACGCATGCCACTAATACACCGTAAACATGTAATAACATAGTAACCATAGTCACAAATAACACGGTAACCATGGTTATAATAATTAAACGCGTCTTCTATTCTTTTGGATACTACATTTTCTTGACAAACGCACACGAAACGCGCAAACTCGCTCCACTTTATTTTGACTGTTTAAAACGAGCGCGTTACGCACCTCATTCCATTAGCAAACTACTGATAAGCTATACTGACGACTATACTGATTCCGCGCAGATAACGTAACGCGGCCGCGTTACAAGTTTAACGCTGGTAGCACATCTCCGCCGCGAAACCGTAGCAGCGAAACCGCTACTAGTTGAACAATGTTCCTTACATCATAGTATTAAATACGCGTGACAGAAACGTCAAACGTGACGAGTAGTTCCGTTCCAAGTCTGCTGTTTAAATTACTGCTGTATGTTACACGATATAAGGTTTAAATTGTTTAAATTAAAACTAGTATCGGTTTCGCTGCGACGGGATCACGGCGTAGGTGTCATACAGGCGTATGTGGTCAAAGAGGCTAAGGCACAGAGTCCATTTTTTTAAATATTTTTATGTTACCACGTGACAAGGAATCTCATGTGAGATATAGATTAAAACCACTTGTGCCTTTTACTGAGATAGACATGATAATGACGGGGACAGAAATTATGTCGATTGCTCTACAATCAGCCCACAGGACTTTCCAATAAATGTCACTCGAAAATCATTTCTAATTATCGGTCCGCTGTCAAACGTCAAGCGCGTCCGCCAGAAGTTTCCGGGAAAAATATTCCACTTTGAATTTGACGTAGAGATAAAGTTTTCCAAGATGTGGCATTCGCTAGACTTTATTAGATGCATTCGATCGGCCTAATATTAAAAATCTGATCCTGGTGACGGCTACCTCTTTCACACGATTCCAATTATTGTAAAGATATTATTAATATAATTATGACACTTTATTTCGTAAAATTCTCGGGCCTAGCCCGGACATTTGATAGGCATTGGTGGGCCCGAAGCCAACACCAAGAGGCCCTGTTGAGTATGAAATACTTTGGCGGAAGAGATAAAAATAACTCGAAACAAATTGTTTGGATTTCCTTCGTCAAAATAAAGGATATCAACATAAAAATTGCTTCAAAACACTTGCTACATTATTCTAAAGATAATGCCCAATCGGATTTTTCATGTCCACTATGTGTTTTTTTCTTCAAGAATGTTAAAAACATGCAAGAAATAAGGAAAGCATTTGTATGTGTTAGGTGTTTCATCGTAGCTCCCAAGCGGCTGAACCGATTTTCGATTCCAATATTTTTTTTTGTTCAAAAGATTACTTGATCGGTAGTGTTCTTATCTATGATATATGAAAATTGGTTCAGTTGTATGATGATTATCAGCTCTTTTATTGTTTTTTTTTTTCAATTTATAAATTTTCGTGAGTACGTTCATTCATTCTATATCTTTAGAAATGTTGGAATGCGCGAGAGATAGTGAACGTTGCTCAAGAGTGACAAGGAGGAGAAGTATCGTGATAGATCGTGACGTCATAACTATTGGTGGTATGATTACAGCCTTAGCAGTCAGCATAATTAGAAAGAGACAGAACCACTCTTGCGTAGTATCCATGAATTTTTAATCCTATTTCGAGGTAAAATAAATAAATCTTTGGATATCTCGGTCCAGTTGTACATCGTCATCATCAGAAGACGTCCACTGCTGAAAATAGGCCTCTCCCTTTAACTTCCTCACTGAACGACATCCTGCCATCTGCATCCACTGGATGCTCGCGACTCTCACCATGTCGTCGGTCCTACCTACGCAGCGTCTTCCGGTTCGTAGTCACTACTCCAGAACCTTTCTACCTCATCGGTTATCGGTTCTTCAAGCAATGTTGCCTGCTCATTGCCATTAAACTACAACTTGCTAATTTTAATAACTATGTTGGTGATTAATGGCCTTTGGCGAATATCCATGTTCAGGATTCTATGGAAACTCCGAGCAAAGCTACTCCGAGCAAAGCTCTCTCCTTTGCCCTCTGTGCGACTGAGCTTTTCCAAAAGGCCAGTGTTAAGGAACTTATTTATCATCACAAGTACTTATTATCACAGAATTTACTATTCCCATGGTTAAAATGATGAGAGATTTAATATTCAGGCTATAGATGAGACATATGGTCATCTGTGGCTGCCACTCTCATTTAGATGGAAATGGGTATGCATGGAACAGAAACAAAGTTAACATCTTTAATTACAGATTCAGCTATAGCCAAAGTTAATTAATATTTTAGTTTTTCAGTTTTTAGTTTTATATTTCTAACTGAGCGCTACCATGTCTCGGCAGCATATAATAGGCCTTCGAATAGCCTAAACAATTTCAATTTTTCTCGTATCCTTTCTAGTTAATAACTTTATAAAAATATCGGAACTCAAAACCAACTCCAAGTGAAAAGGGCTTTTAACCCTCTTGAATTTAATTTAATGAATAATTCATTTTTATACAAAAAGTCTATTATCATTTTTGTATAATTTTTAAACCCTTGTAACCTCTCAATTTTATTGATAACAAAAAATTGTTTTAGGCGTTTACAAAACCAATATTTTGTCCACAGATTTTATTACTACCCGGTAACTTTTTTTACCGGAATGAAAAAATTTAGGTGTCTAATTTTTTTTTATGATGTACTCGTACCTATGTGTACTAGTGCAAATGACACCAACTCATCGATATATTGTATGATTTCGCTAGTTGCGGTCGCGCAAGTGAGACAAAAAACCTCAAAATAGTAAAATGGGTAGTGAAAAAATAGTCTTACTAGTTTTAAAAACGCACACTTCAATATTGAGCGCACACAACCAACCGAGGAGGGTGTAAATGCTAAAGGGGAAATTGTAGGTATAATGCTATCATTCATTAATTTTTTCTGAGGCAGCATTCATATTTTTAATGAGCAATAAAAAACAAAACATATTGTAGAAGAATTAATAAACACTTGTTTCCAATAACACTTTGGAAGACTTCCAATAAATGCGCTGTAAAGGATTTTTAATTAAAAATTCGTTTTAATAACACATTCATGTTCGGAAGTGTAGTTTTTAATCTCCAGTGTGCGGGAAAATGATTTATTAATGTTTTGTACGTTCATGCATCGGATATAAGAATTTACATTGTGTTTCATGTATTTACATTGTACACTGACAAATAAATATGTTTATATTGATAATCGTATACACAATTCAAAAATGTTGACGACCGGATTCGAACCTGGACCATCCAAGTATACGTCTTGAGCACTCTAACCGCTAAACTACATTTAAATAGAAAATCTTTGTGTGGTACAACACTTCAAATTGTTTTTTATAAACTATACTGTCCCACTGTTAGGCAAAGGTCTCGCACTTCAAATTGTTAAAAATAAAAATACTTTCAAGTAAAAATTTGAATATTAATACAAAAAATTATCGCACAATGAGCTATGGAGAGGGCTATGCTCGGGGTTTCTCTACGAGATGAAATCAGAAATGAGATCCGTAGATGAACGAAAGTTATCAACATAGCTCACTGGATTAGAAAGTTGAAGTGGCAGTGGGCAGGGCACATAGCACGCAGAACAGATGGTCGATGGGTTCAAAAGATTCTCGAATGAAGACCACGGACCGGTAAGGCCAGCGGAGGACGTCCACCCACGAGACAGGCGGACCGACGACCTAAAAGAGACCGCAGGAAAACGCTTTACGCAAGCCGCTTCTAATCGGCCCTTTTGGAGATCGATGGGGGAGGCCTGAGCCCAACAGTGGACGTCCTACGGCTAAAATGA
Source organism: Agriopis leucophaearia (assembly GCA_949125355.1). Classification (NCBI taxonomy): domain Eukaryota; kingdom Metazoa; phylum Arthropoda; class Insecta; order Lepidoptera; family Geometridae; genus Agriopis; species Agriopis leucophaearia. The sequence goes on along the minus strand of OX421285.1, from coordinate 9,227,844 downwards.
TGATGATGAGAATGGAATATTTTCTTCAAATTTGAATAGGACCACTCTCCCTTCAGAGCCGATTCAATAAAAGAATAATCTTTAAAATCTGTTTCCAATCCAAACAAAAGATAATCCAGCGAGTTCCATAATAAACCGCATCATCGCTTAACATCAGGTGAATTGGCGACCGCCAATTTGCCGAGCTTGACCAAGCTCACTTGAAAACCAAAAGTCATTTGAAAAATCCTAGCCTACGGCGTAGCACGTAGCTACGATATGTAGCTTTGCTACGATCTAAAGCATTTAGTACTGTAGGATCCTACCTCAGAAGGACTAGCAATAGCAATTATTCTGTGGATTCTAGGTACTTTTTGTGCACTTGAGATTTTGTATGTGATTTTGAGATTTTGTTTCGTTTGTGTTGACATTACACAATCCCCACTACCTGCGCTACGATGTTACAGTAAACTTTACTATGCTACACTATCAACAATGCTACGGCGTAGACATTGCTACGCTGCATAAATCAATTAATAACATCACCCGCAGCAGGTAACGCCGTAATGGTAACGAATGTTTCGCGAAATGTCACACATTTATCACTCAAGAGCGTGTTGGTGTAACTGTAGGGTGACATTGATTTGTAGTCTAATGGAATTTTCTTGATAGTCAACTATGCAAAGTAGTTTGCCGTAAACGGCAAACTACGTTTACGTGTCTCTCACAAAAATTCTTTTAGAAGTTTATTTATTTAGCTAACACAAAATAGTAAGTTTTATTTCATATAGAAATATTATATAGAGTTAATTTTTGAAGTGGAAACGTCTTTAGGCGCGTTAGCACATTTTGGGTGAACAAAAATCATGGAACTCGCGGCACCGTCACGCTGTATCATGTATTTTAAAACAGCGCCATCTCTTGTAGAATAGGTGAATTACTACTTAAGTTTTCCCTTTTGACGTGTCGTGCAGTTTTCATCAAAATACCATCAGTCATAGGACTATGACTGATGGTATTTTCTGCAGGCATGCAGACATTGTCTATAAAATTTCAAAATAAATTCTAAAGTGTGAAACAATCCATCAACCGCAAATAAAAAAAAACTACTTGGCTACATATTTTTTTTTAAAGAACGGGAATAAACATACCCAACAAATCAACTTTATTACTTCCAATTAACAAAAAGTGTTTGAGAGTTGGTTTCGTAATTGGAAAGTTTGAGAGTGGATTTCGTTAAATTACTGACATAAGCATTTTTAATATTATGATTAACTTTTTTATTTTTGTATTGACTATCACGGCTTTTTTAGTATTATGCCCAAAAACCCAGATAAGTACTACAAAAATACTTAAATTGAACGATTGCATTTTGCAATATGTTTTCATGGCCACCCTACCACGCCGCCTTGCGGGAAAGCACTTTAGGTGATTGCAAGCTCGACCTTACTGTCTCTAAGGATATACACTGCCACTGGAAGGATCTCATACTAATATGCCTTGCAGCTTTTATGGTAACCAGTTGAATCCCGTGGCTTTACATTCTGGGCCTTACTTAAAAACGTTACTCAAGTTGACATACGCTTAAATATGCTCCGTCTTGTTTTCGCGTGTGACGATTGCCGTCAACCAGAAGTTGTGAGAGCATTTTAAAACATAAATCAACTTGAGTAACGTTTTGAAGTAAGGCCCTCTATTACCTAGTTTTACACCCTTTTTATAAGATTGCGTTTGAACGCTAACTCGCCTGATGTTAAGCTATGATGTGGTCTACGATGGAGCACGCTGGCTTAGAAGAAAGTGGTTCATTTGTAATTTGAAGACACTCAGATTGTAACTATCTGGGAACACCCATTCAGGCAGCGCATTCCACAGACTAGCAGTTTGCACAAGAAATCAAAGCGCTCGTACGGGTTTACGGAATATAATTCATAAAATTTAGAATTTACACGGGGTTATACGGCAAAGAGTACATTATGTTCATCATTAGCCGAGCCGACAGCCGCTGTTCTGTCCAAATCTCAATAAATTTGGTTGCGTTATGATCTAGAGTTCATACAAAAATCCCATCCATGTTTTTCCTAATTTTCCGAGCAACTTTTCCAATGTTTCTTTTCCTAAAACCTAATTCTGACTATCAGGAACATTTAATAATCATAATTAAAAAAAAAACTAATAACACGCTTCAATGGGACAAACTATTTAAATTATTGCATTGTCATCAGTCTTCGATAAGTGTGCAAAATTTCAATTTAATTCGACGTTTTGAAGTAGTTGAAAATCAAGTTCAAAGATTCCGTTACATACGTACCAAGCTAATAAAAGCGTGTTAAAAATTGCCAAATTGGTTTAGTTATTCTCAAGTGAAGCGCTTACCAACAAACAGCATTTAAAATTTATTTATATAGATAGTTAAGTTTGAGTAAATCTACCAAAACAAATAGGTATTGGTAGTTTTCTAACCAAAACACTTGCAACACAAAGTTGTAATTTATTTCACTGTGAATCCTTTTTTCCATGCTGATGACTGACTGCCTCGGTGGCTCAGTTGGTAGTGAACCTAACTTCTGTGCTTGGGGGCATGGGTTCGATTCCCATCTAGGACAAACATTTGTGTGATGAACATTTGTGTTTGTTCTATATCTGGGTGTTAATATCTATTTAAGTATGTATTTAAAAATATATATGTAGGTATATCAGTCTCTGGCAGCCATATTACAAGCTTTGCTTAGTTTGGGGTCAGATGACCATGTGTGCAATAATGTCTCAGATATTTATTTATTTAACTAGTATAACTGTACCTATTGCATATTTATGATATGTTAATAATTTACCTGTATTGTGTCTATTTGAAATAAAGATACTAAACTGAATTTTGGTTTCTTTCCAAGCGTCAACATACGCCATCCAGCAAAGCTTTCTCTTCCTAAGCCCCTGTCCTATTTACGACAGGTGTTCCTCCGCACATCTCTCTAAGTACGTGATGAAAAATTCACCGCCCTAAGTGGCTACTGAAAATTTCAACGCGAATTTAAAAGGAGACAATGGGAACTGACGCCTTTTCATCTTGGAGTGGCGAGATTAGCAATTTTGGAAACGGTTTCAGAGCCTTCACGTTTGTTCACATTTAATTAGTACTCGCATGATATTTACCGAAGGAAAAAAAACAATTATTTATTATCTTTTTTATCAAAATAAAATGATAGTATAGTTGGTCAAGAGCGTAGTTATTCTATTCATTTTTTTTTTCTTAAATATACATTAGTTTAGGTAATAAGTATTGAAAATCGACGTTTGTGTCGATACTTAATTTCAGTACACGCAGTGACATAAATTAACCTAATAGCCCCTACCATATGTGTCCGTAACCAAACCTAAATAACTAAATATAATATGTCATCATTTCATCAGCCAGAGGACATCCACTACAGAACATATGCCTCCCCCTTTAACCTCCACACTGAACGACATCCTGGAACGACATCCCGCCATCTGCATCCACGGGATGCCAGCGAATAAAATATGTGACCACATGAAATTGGTGGAAGGAAAAAAAACTCCATTCGCATCAGAGTGGAGGCGATAGGACAAATATTTAAATACACTCCTTTCCCTTCAAATCCAATATCATCTCAAATCAATAGACTAAACCTTTCCAATCAATACATACGTTATATGTAACTTGTACGTTCCCTATTCAACATTATCTTAATTTCCCAGTAGGACTGTATCTCGTGTTTGCCCAGCGCCCAATATCCGACATTTGACGGCAAATAGAACAATAATAATATCTCTATTATGTATCTGGGAATATACCGAATTATTATGTACATGGAGCTATTCATATGTAGGTTGTTTCGATACATGATGATAATAGATAGAATAAAGATTTGTGCTTTTTGTAAGTTCCTTTATTAACTAAATAAATACAAGGAAACACTAACACTACAAAAACAGTTAGACTGCCCATAGCCTGTTGAAGGTCTAAAGACAATCCAAATGCTCAAGGCCTCAGCATGCTGGCGGCATTACCCCGCTGAATGGCAATGCTTTAAGCGTATCCGCATTAACAAATTAAGTACAAAAAAAAGCCTGTAAGGTCAGACCAAACTCGTATTGAGTCACTTTGGCTATCTTATAGCAAGGTGACGCTGGCTCGCGCACAGGTATCTATCACGCACAGGCTATTGCTATCACGCATAAAACTTATCTTTTATATGTATTATATTATTTTGTCTGTCATCTGATCCGATCATATATAAACCTAGGTTTTTTACTGGGCAATTGCATTTATAAACTAAACAAATTTACTTTTTGTTTGACTGTGATGTGTAATATACATTGTTTTGGATAATGCTCGGGTGTTTATTTCGAATTTAAAAATAATTTATTAACAGGTTATAAATGATTACCTGGGCCTTTATGGGGACTTTGCCAGGTAGAGGAGTCAGGTGTTCAGAATAGAATAGAATATAATTATTTATTGGCCTTATAACTAAATTGTCACATTAGGCATTAGTCAGCTTGCTGGCTTTGTTTTAGCACAGAAATTGAGCATTGCCATTCAACGTGGCAATAAACAATTAAATAATTTAAAATTAAATTAAATTAATTAATTTATTTAAGTTATCTATACTAATATTATAAAGAGGAAAGATTTTTTCAATAAACTTATTATATTTAAAAAATATTAATTGATTTCAGTTCTTCAGAACACTTTCCGTTATAAATGCGAATATCAAACAGTTTTAGAGATTTCGTGGTAAGTCAGCGAATGAGTAAGTGAGCAAATAATAATATTAGTAAATAATAGTATTTTTCTTTTATTAAATATATTATGAAACATACCCTATGTTACTCACAGATAATGTAACATTCTAATGGTGGAAGAATTTTTTAAATTGGTCCATTCGTTTTTGAGTTATTTCGTTACAAACATCCAAAAATACAAAAATACAAATCTTCCATTTTGTAAAATTAGTGTAGATAATGTTTTATACTCTTTATGCCCAGTACTTTAGCTGAAAACATTATACCCTTCAATGCAAAACACCGTTTGCACACTACTGGGTGCGGGGCAAAACGACAAGTGGTCAAGCGGACAGTGGGCCGTCTGTTTGCCAACTGTCATGGCATACACAAAACCTTACACACACAATTTTTGTATAATATAATGTGACAGCTGCCTTTTCGTCGCTTTCTTTGTTAAATTTAAACCTACTCAATGGTAATACTATTTCCCGTCCTAAGAAAGCGTTCTCTCATTCCAGCTAGCACCTTACATTTGGCGAGCAAACAACGAAGCTGTCTCCTCACATTCGCCCGCAATATCTCTTCCACCCTTTATGCCAACGAAATCACAGTCATTCTGTGAAATACAGTAACATAGCTTACTACATAATTATTTTCTGTTTAGCCTTATCTCAGCCAGAGGTATCTCGTTCGAGCAATTTTTCTATAAATCACTGAGTGGGAATTTTTATAAAACGATTGGGCATTATTTTTTGAAAAACATTGCGAATGTTTTACACTCAGAACTTTATTTACATAGATGCCGCGAATCTCAGAGAAAATATCGAGCACGTCAAACTGTAAGAAATTTTCAGCGTGCCGAATTTTCGTACCTAGGAATACGTCACGAGAGTTGGGGTTTATGGTTTTAAATAAATTTTCCAGTTCTTTTTTTTTCAGACTAGGAGATTTTTTTAATGTAACAAACTACTTTTTCAATCAGCGCGAATGGAATAAATACATGAAAATTGTTTATATGTAAAATATTATTACAACTAAATATTATTGCCCTATCAGTTTTTTATAGTATACCAGCTGCGACCCGCGGTTTCACCTGCGTGGTGATTAAAATCGATGATGATAATGATGATGAAAAGTAGCCTATGTGTTAATCTAGGATAAGCAGCATAAGCAATATATATTCTAAATTTCATCGAAATCCATTCAGCCGTGTCTGCGTGATTGAGTAACAAAAATCCATCCATCCATCCAAACTTTCACATATATGATACTAGTTGCACCCCGCGGTTTCACCTGCGTAGTGATGAAAATCGGTGATTATGATGATGATAAAAAGTAGCCTAAGTGTTAATCCAGGACATAAGCAATATATATTCCAAATTTCTTCTAAATCCATCCAGCCGTTTCGGCGTGATTGAGTAACAAACATCCAAACTTTCACATAAGTATAAATTATATTAGTGTGATTTTAGTGATTTCTTTAATCTTTAAAAAAAATGTGTGAAAGAGACAACTCGCTGGAGATGAAGCTCTTAAATATGTGAATGGATTCCCTAAACACACGTGTGTTCCAATCAATAGTAAAAGAAACAGACAAACGGTAAACATATCACTTCATTACTGATAAGATAGAAAAGGCTTGATATCGCTTACTGTCTGTTCATTATACTGTGACAAAATCTTGAAGCACCATCTCTGTTTCTTTTAGGCAAATGTCCCACTACGACTACAAGGGAATGTCAATCTTAATTTTTAGTTCCTTAAAGTGATTTTGACTTGACGAAATACTGCAATGAAGGCATAATGACCCTTTGAACTATTTATACTCTGCATAATGTTCTACTTTTTGCGTATTTTGAAGACGAAGTAGTTTCTCAAATGGCATACGTTTAACTAAACGTCTTTTATGGCTTAGAAGTTTAAATATACATTTTATTTAAATTTTCTAGATTGCCTTTTTTTTGTTTTCGAGGGGGAAATCTTCCAAAGATACCCGGCTGCATTGGGGTGCAGTCAGGTTATGTGGGATTGTACCCACTAACCTAACCCCTGGTGACTAGGCTTAGTGCTTGACAAGAGGGCTCCGGGATCTCCAGAGGAACGCACCGGAGCCCTCAGCACTGTGTTTTGGCTCCTCCCGAGACAACTGCGTGTTGTCTCAGTCCCTTCACTCTCGACAACGTTGGTCACACAACGTACTCTCCCTGGGCACGCTTAAGTGGATGGACAGAGCCCCAACTTTGACCATCCCGAACCCATAGGCTTTTAGTAGGCTCTTACTACAGGCAGGGGGTACCGGTGCCGTATTCTATTGCCCCGGCACCAGGGCTAATTGCCCCAGTACCAGGGCTAATTGCCCCAGCACCAGAAAAGATAAGGCTGTCAAGAGAGAACAACTTTACAGTGCTTTGTTGTTAGGGTTCCGCATCGAATGAATTTCAATGGGACCTTATTACTAAGCCTACGCTAAGCCAGCCACATGAGCCATATGCTGGAAGAGCTCTAGCCCAAAATGACTACTAAGTGGAGCAAATAACCCTTATTACCCTAAAAATTGCTCTACCACAAAATTACACCATTAAAAACTTATCCCGAAAATTGTGTCTCATCAAAAAACATCAAGTAGGTGAAACAACACAATTTCATTCAGTATCCCAGAGGCCATAATAAAACCGAAAAGATTATTTGCAAACGAAACTCAGAAAGCTCCCAACAACAGGTGCGGTCATGGTTATAGCGATTTAGAGTTACGTAACCTTGCAACAAGTCACATTTCTAATATAAAATAATTATTAGAAAGTAATAAAATAATATTCACAAAAGTTATAAAAAAATACAAAAATAAAAACTATAAAATATTAATTATTTTTAATTTAATTTACGAGTACATTCAAGTTGGCATGATTAATCCTTGTAAGTGCAATTGACAGCTTCATTAAAATGCTTTATTGCTCAATGCAGGTAAAGTCCAGCCATTTTGCTAGCGATATTTTATATTAATCAATAAAAAAAAAAAAAACTATCAAGCTTTTATACATATAGCACATATAAAATATTTTATATGTGCTGTATTCCGTTGGGAAATTCGCTCGTTAGGAACCAACCCTGAATGCAGCAACCGTGTCATGGTAATACTTAAAACCGGCTATCATAATGAAATGCGTACACAAAATTTCGTGTCTGTATTTTTGTCTAAAGTTGTCTGACCGTTGAAGAGTTTCTTTATTTGGAGCTAATGCTGGATGTCGTATCAGGTCATCTATTGTCATCGGAACTGAACCAACATGTAAAAATTCAATTCCGTAGGATAAGAGGAAGTGGTTCTAATTCAGCTTGCAAGTAATAATACAATAATAATACAATACAGCTTGAAAGTACCACACCTTTGCCAGTTATTCAACCGCCAAGCGGTAGTGTGCAAACACTACTGTGTTCCGGATTGAAGGGTAATGTTTTCAGCAAAATTACAGGGCACACAGAGATTTGACATCTTATATCTCGGGGTGACAAGCGCAGTGCATTGCCATCCAAGGTTTTGAAGTGTTGAAGTTCAAAATTCTGAGTGGCGTTGTGCTGTTATAGACAAGCGTGAAGAGCCATCAGGCGAGCGACTTCGCTCGTCTCGTCATACAGTATCATAAAAAATGGCCTAAATCTAACATACAAACATCGCAAATAATATATAAAAGCTTGTAAAAAGATCTCGGAATATTTGGTTTTCTGTCAGACTTTTAATGATGATCAAAAGTTTACAAGCGCCATCTAGCGATTTTTATACAAACGCTTTGAACATATCGCTACCCTCTATCACTGCACCGGACCTTTTCCACGAACAATTTTCAGCTCCACTGAGCCGCGTAATGTTATTTATCTACTCAAATGACAGGACCCAATATAAATAAGTAAATCATTTCTTCTCATATTAAACTCAATGGCTTTTTCAATTAATTGCGGTCTGTATATAAACAGTAGCCAAGTGCCTAAGGTTTATTCACAGTATTTCTAAGTATCATCTTTATAATTATAGGCGTTTAGTGAATGAGTTTGCCTAAAAGTTCATTCTCATAATTAATGTTTGGAAATCGCACACTGTGCGTTTTACGCGTTCTTTTTTTACTTCACACCTGCAATTTGTGGAATGAGCACCATTTCTGAGTAACTATAAAATGGGGTTTTTCAAAAGGGCTGTTAATAGAGTCTTTAAGGAACGGCAACGTATCTGGTGTTACAGGTATCCATAGGTGACGGTGATCGCTTATCATCAGGCTTCCCGTCACCTTATTTGCCATCTATGGCATAAAAAAACTGCAGACGCTAAAAATGACATTACCCTCAAAGCCTTTTATTTTTCCGCGATCAAATATTGCTTGCATGTTAATCCAGGTTATAAATTACCAAACACATTCAGCTGCGTCTGTAATGTGAACGACGCGTAAAGATGAACCATCAAAATGTCAGTACAACCTAAACAGGAGCGTCAAATGTTACTTTTTCACCACAATAACGCATCATTACTATGAAAATAAGCAAATGCTTTATCATCTCTTGTTTCGCGATAACGACCGCGTTGATCGGCGATCTTGATTGAGTGATAGAAGCGCTGCTTGATTCTGATAAATCGATGTTTGTGTAATGAAATATGGAAAGCTGATATGAAAATATACGTGAGGTTGGTAAAAGAGGAAAAACTCCCGACATTGTACGACATATATTTAATTTTATTATACGGGAATCAAGCAAATCATTATTACAGAATAAACAAGTGGATAGAACGGAAATGAGAAGGAAACTCTGTCGCCGGGTATTGTGACAGATATAAGATTGAACATTCTTATTTATAACAACGCGTCAAATTCCGCGTCACAGTTGCTAACACAGTTGCAATGGGTTTATATGGGTGCAAGTGGCTACAACACATTTCCAATAAAAATGCCTTGACAGCCGTTCTAATTTACAAAATAAAAAACTTTTCTGTGATGAAAAACGTAACAAATGACTATAAATTTTGAGAGTTGCCCTCGATTTCACTGGGATCCCATCATCAGATACTGATTAGGTGACAATGGGACCAAATTACCCCACCGTTTTTTTATTTTATCGGTCAGCAGTTAGCGGAGAATTCGAAGAACATACATAAAAAAATACAGTGGAACATAGAATCTTCTTCTTTTTTGAAGTAGGTTAAAAATTAAACACTACGCCTCGGGATGCTAAGGGATTCGTTTAAACAAACCAAATGAGCCCAAACTTATAAATTTGCTGATAGCATAGAAGAGTTTCACTATTCACCCTGGGTCTTCTTACATCAGCTCAAGTTCAATTTATTTCGCCATAAGAACACTTAGCTAAGTCAAGTTACAAAAGTACATCAAATTTCATTTAAGTTAAAATGTGGCTGTATATGGGCCTTGTCACCTTAAAAATTATAATAAATTAATAATCAATTAATCACTACAACATGTGTGCGGCTGTACAGAGGCCTTGTCAAATTTATTGTGCAGAGCTACACTATAGTCTGTGCAGATTAATCTTCAACGTAATCTTTAATCATATAATAAACTTTACTTATTAAAATCAGATAGATGGCACAAAATTATTGTATTGTCATTTTTTATTACTTGCAAAGTTTCCAATCGATGCGACAATTAGAAGTAGGTTAAAACCGACTTCCAAGATTTGATTACATTGTTTAGTTAGAACAAGTGAATCTAATCTATCTATATATCTTCTAAATAAATAAAAATTAATCACCGGAAGACGCAGCGTAGGTAGGCCTGCCACTAGATGGACCGACGACATTGTGAGAGTCGCGGGCATCCAGTGGATGCAGGATGTCGTTCAGTGTGGAGGTTAAAGGGGGAGGCCTATGTTCAGCAGTGGACGTCTTCTGGCTGATTATGATGATGATGAATCACCGAAATACATTTCGGCAATCACGAAATGTATGTATACTCACTTAATTGCGAGTTGCGAATTACATACACAGGGACTCGCGGTTTAGTCGCAAACTTGACAGTTTCAGAATGACCGAACTGTCAAATATTGCGACTAAATCGCGAGTTGCAAGTTACACAATCAGGGGCCCGTTCGGATAATGTCACAGGCACCATGCTACACCGCAAAGATTGTATTCAGGTATTCATATCAAGGTTTGGCTGATGTCACAGGCACATCCTACTAGCCCTGGCGCCGGGGAAATAGAATAAGACACCGGTACTCCCTGTCTGTAGTAAGAGCCTACTTAAAGGGAACCTCCGGGCTAGGGATGGTTAAAGTTGGGCTCTGACCATCCAGTTAAGCGTGCCCGTGGAGAGAAAAATGTTGTGTGACCAACGTTGTCGCGAATAGAGGGGCTCAGACAACACGCAGTTGTCTCGGGAGGAGCCGTAGCGCAGTGCTGAGAGCTCCGTGCGTTCCTCTGGAGATCCCGGAGCCCTCTTGTCAATCACTAAGGCTGGTCAATGTGATACAATCCCACATACCTTGCTGCACCCCAATGCAGCAGGGTATCTTTGGTACATTGCCCCCTCAAAAAAAAAGGACCATCCTACACCGCGCAGACTATAACTAATCTATGAATACTGTATTTTCTCTTCAAAGTGGCTTTATATTCTTTGAGAAAATTATGAACCACTTTTTTTATGTCGATGTTGATTTTTATGTTGATACTTATATTTATTGTTACTGAAAAAAAACTTGTTTGATCTCATCCACCAAATTACACAAGCTCCGGCCAGGGAGCGTGCTTTTAAGTGGTACGGTGACGAATCATATTTCGAGCTTTTTAATGGAATTCCTAAAGCACACATTGGGAGCTTTCATTCGCACATTCAGTATTCCGTTTGCGCTGATGCCAGTCATAAAATATGTAATGTGCTCTCGGACACTCCTGGCACTGTATTTGCAGAATAGATTCGACAGATGGAACACTTTACCATTTTTTTTTTTATGCAACTCAGAGCCAAGAGAAAAACCTGTGGTATGATGGGTCCACAGATAAGACGACCAAGTTTTGAAGTGAAAACTTCTTTAAGCGTATTGAGCACTTTTGGTTGAATAAAAATCATTGAACTCGCGGTATCGTCACCGAACGCTGTACCGTGTACTTTAAAACAGCGCCATCTCTTGTAGAATAGGTGAATTACTACTTAAGTTTTCACTTCTGACGTACAGTCATATGACTGACTTTTTTTTTATTAGACATTATTTAATGATAGGCTTGATTTTGACCGACGACATTGTGAGAGTCGCGGGCATCCAGTGGATGCAGATGGAAGGATGTCGTTCAGTGTGGAGGTTAAAGGGGGAGGCCTATGTTCAGCAGTGGACGTCTTCTGGCTGATGATGATTATGATTGATTTTGACCGCCAACTCGCCTAATGTTAAGTGATAATGCGGTCTACGATGGAGCTCGCTTGTTTAGAAGATACAGATTTATTCTTCTTTAACAAAATAAAACGTATGACTTAGCTCTGCTGATGAATTGAACTATACTATACACGAGCCATGCTATTAGCGGATCTGACAGCTGTAGGATATTGTAAAAACCTTAAAACGTTGTATTTTACTATATCGCTGTAGCATTACAGCTCACGTTCAAAGAAAAGTGATGAGATATTACGGATTTCACTTTTTAATCTTGCTGATCTATCACTGTGTGTGTGTTCTGAGTATAAGGAAACCATTTATAGGGCTGACTTTTACCTATTCTAAATTATTACTAAATTAAGAAATTTGTGAACAAAATTGACACCAAAGTTGGCTTACAAAGTGCTATTAGCTATTGCTTAAAATCGTTCCAAACTTCGGAAATCTAAATATTTTCCGTCTTTAAATTAAAGGCCCCGGGCGACGAACTGTCCAATCTCAAGTTTGTTTCGAGACAATGCACTATAACAAGTTGAATACAGCTTACTTTATTCTGCATAGGGCTGTCCCATAAATCAATTATTGCCAAACTAATAGGACCAGATAAATGGAACATCAAAGCCAAAAAATTAAATGTTTGGCCACACTTAGAACAAGTTAGAACTTAGTATATACAAACTTCTACTACTACTTCTACTACTGTTAATATTGTGTGCAAAGCGAGACGCAGCCGCGCACGCGCATTCACCTTGATAAATACTTCCGATTGCAGTTGATACTATAGACGGATAATCATACGTGAGTAATTCTCATGTAATATAAACAAAATGTGAGGAAACCACGTCAGTTTCCATAATAATATCGATACAATATACATATATATAAATAAATATTTATGTTTTTTTTATTATTATTTATTTTACTGTTTGAAACTACCACGGTGGTTTACTACAGTTATATAATTATAACCTACTGCACTAAGAAAGAAGGTAGATCGTTTTATCCGCACCTAACTTTGAACTGTTCGATTAACCACCCACATTTTTCAGTCTTCGCGTGAACATGGTGCATGTAACTGCGCCGAAATATCGGGAGCTCCATTCACAACCTTACCACGGTTAATATTCCGTAAATAATAATATAATTATAATTTATTATTCACCTATTCTAATAAATGCCAACCCTACCGACCGTCCTTCCACTCATTCGTCGAACACCTTTCGCTGAGTTTTCGTAGCTTACGATGAATAGACTTTTAATAATGTAAAAAGTTTTCAAATTAAGACTTTTTGGTATGATTTATTGAATAGGGGTTTAGGTCAATGGGTTTCGGAGATTTCGAGTGCTGTTGTATTGGACGTAGACCTTTGAGGGTGGTTCAAAAACTTCTTTGAGCCTTTTCTGGATGTAGATATAATATTTCCATGAGGTATTTTCTTAAGTGTTTTATCTAGAACTAGCTGCGGGCCGCAATTTTGCCCAGCGTTAATTATCAGAGATAAAATGGAGCCTCTATTTTAACCAACGATTTATGCTATCTTCATACAAAATTTTAGCTCATACTGATCACTGAATCGCTGTAGTGTAACCTCAGACCATACAAATGAGAGAGATATGGTATGATATCGTGGTGGGTGCAGACGCATCTGCCTAAATTCGACCTCGCCGTCCATTTCTATTATATTATTATAGACTATTAGTTAATTCATTGATGTCGCTGTAATTTAAAATGCAATCTTTGCTATAGGATATTTGTACGAAATCAAGACTATAACATAAACAAATTTATAGAAATTTGGACAGGACGTTTATCAGGTCAGATTATTATTAAAAATAGTAGCGCAACTGTCGCGCTGCAGCCACGCAACATCAGCGCAGAACTAGCACTGCGAAACGGTGCCATGCATTCGTTAGTCCACCAACTAACATCACACTAATATTATAAATGCGAAAGTAAGTCTGTCTGTCTGTTTTCTACATAATCACGGCTAAAGGACTTAACCGATCTCAATAGTATGTATCATGAGGACGGACATTTTTTTCTGAAGAAATCGCGGACGTAGTCGCGTGTACAGCTAGTTTCTATATATAAACAAATGAAATAAAAGCGGTAAACTTCAATATTGCAAAAGAATCATGTCAATAGCCACAAGCCACAGTAAAATGTACTCGTATATAAATTCATAACTGAATCCAGCTACGAGTCAGAATTTACAGAATCCATATCTTCTTGGGACTGGTGCGAGCAAACGATAACAAGCAATTACCTTGAACCATTGGAGTATGATACGCTATTCGTACATTCTTGTATATCAAGAAGAAAATCTAGTGAGAATAAATGGTAAGGATGTGTTGTTGTGATGAGATTTGACAACTTCCATTTTCTTTTCATTCCACTTTTGTTGTGCAAACCGCTAGTCTATGGAATGCGCTGCCCGAATGGGTGTTCCTCAATAGTTACAATCTGGGTGTCTTCAAATCACGAGTGAATCGGCTTCTTCTAGACAAGCGTGCTCCATCATCGGTCGCATCATCTCTTAAGATCAGGTGAGGCAAGCGCAAGCCTACTAATTTATTTAAAAACAATGAGCTATAAGTATTGTTCTACTGAAGAAGAAAAACATAAGGTCTTTCCCCTGTTATCAGAAAGAAAAGTAATAGGTTGGTGTAGTCGAGGCTCACTGAGAATCTGATAATGAGGGTGGTCTAATGATAACTTTATTCATAATAATAATTACATGTCAACAGTTAAAAATAAATCATAAAATATTATAATATTCAAAAATAATAATATTCAAAAACAATAATATTCAAAATGACATTCTAATAATTTTATGGTATTAATGATACAAGCTATAAGCTAGGTAATAAGAAACTAATTCAACAAACAAGAGACTGCAAAGGGATAACGCTTCACAATCATAGCATCCCACTAAAATTCCACATCACCAAGGGGTCTTTGAATGCTATGTGATCCCCGACAAGGATAGGTTCCACACCCCGAGAAGATTTATGTTAACTGTCCGGAAGATTTAGTTTGGTAAAGGTAAAGTATAAGCCAATGCTGATGACAGTTATGATGAGAAAATTAAAGAGAATCAGAACGGCAAGAGAGAATAAAATGATGTGGGAGAGAGATACGAAATCAGATAATATTGGTAAATCTATCTTAAAATCACACAACAGGCCACTGGACCGATTATTTTTTATTGTCTTATTAAAAAAATGAGCCTAATTAAAACTGATATGGATACACTTTATAAAAAAGTGATATATCAAACCTTACCTTCATTTGTAGTTAGTTGCTGGTTAGTTTGTTTGGGGTCAGATGACCATGTGTGCAATAATGTCCCAGATATTTATTTATTTATTTATTATTTATTTTAAAAGACCTTTTCAACGATACCCCACACGAGGAGTCGCAGTGATAACAAAAAATATCTCCATTTCACATGTACCAGAGCCATCCCTAAAATGCATTTTTTATGCTTTTGAAATTAAGATTTTAACTGTCATTTTACAAACTGATGAATTTATTTTAACAGTTAGAAAGTTTTAAAACATTCGGACACACGGACAAACAGATGAACGAACAGAACTAACTAGGTTCTTTGTCGGGCTACGGAACCCTAAAAACACCTAGCGTAGAATTTCATGAAATTTGGCCATTATTCAACGATGGCAAAGTCTACTTCTTAGACACCACATTTCCTTTAAAAAAGTCTGGAAATCAACTCGGAAGGCTATTCCACGTTAGCTAGTATCGTTTTCTGTTTTGCAGCCTTCCGCATGGATGATTCCAGCTCTGCCTTCCTGTTCCTGGCTTCGATAGTCAGTGTAGTTCTCTCAGCCATGTTATGCAGTGTGGCATTCCCTAGCGTATATATCTAGCTACAGGATATTTATAACGCTAGATAAGACATAACTCAATCTATATGGAGTGCGTGCTATCACTTCTCACCACTACAACACATCCGCGGAGATCTTAGCAATAAAATGAAAGGGTGGACTCTAAAAATAATCTCAAATGATAATAATGATGATGATAAAATGATCTCCCTCTATCTCTCTCTCTCATTATCATAATCAGCCTATATTAGTTCACTACTGGACGTAGGTAGGCCTCTCCCAATGCGCGTCTTTCAGCCCATTTTTCGGTTTTTTGCTTCCAGCCACTGTCGTATATCGTCACTCCATCGAGTCTCAGGGCGTCCTACGCTACGGTTGCAAATGTATGGTCTCCATTCCAGAATTAGTCTACTCCGGTTATCGGTTCTGCGACAGATATGACCGGCCTACTGCCATTTCAGCTTGCTAAAACGCTGAACTACACTGAAAAAAATATCCTGACTTTCCTGCTGAGTCCTGGAAGAATTAATCGGTTTTGTAAGGCAAGATGACCTTCTTTTTCCTAAATTTAGGATTTGGTTCCTAAATTTAGGAAGAAAAAGGTCATCTTGCCTTCCAAAACCAATTCCTTCATGAGTCAGGATTTTTTTTAGTGTATGTTGATGACTTTGGTTCTCTGGCAAACCAATGGATACAATCTCTCAGAAAAACGCCGAGCTTAGCTTTTTCCATAGCTCTTTGCGACCTAGAAGTTGTGGACCGCTCCAACTGTAAAGTTATACTTAAATAATTTTAAGTTTTACTGGTTACTGCACGAGTAATATCATTTTCAATTCTATACATTTCATTACCATAACTTGAGGCTGGTATCTCGTAAAAATAAACAGAGCCGCAAGCTGAAGCCGTTGCGCTCCGCTGGTTCACACTTCACATCACGTTAGCATCTCCGTCGACGGCTCAAAACAAAGCCATAATTGCGAATTCGTCAATTTATTGGCATATAGAAAAAAAATTGGTTTGCAAAATTATAATAAACGCGAAATAAAGTCTCTCCGTCTGTTTACACGACTAAAAGGACACTTAAGTTTTTATTGTAGGCGCAAACACATTTTATATTCATAATGTATAATATACACTTCAACTTTAAAATTTTAATATAGATCTTTATTAAAATTTGCAAGTTGATATGACAATTGGCAGGCCACATCGCTATAAGAACTGATAACCGATGGGGAAGAGAGGTTCTTGAGCGGAGACCAAGAACCGGAAGACGCAGTGTAGGTAGGCCTGCCACTAGATGGGCCGATGACATTATGAGAGTCGCGGGCATCCAGTGGATGCAAATGGCAGGATGTCGTTTAGTGTGGAGGTTAAAGGGGGAGGCCTATGTTCAGCAGTAGACGTCTTCTGGCTGATGATGATGATAATATTATATCGACTTAGTCTAATTGTTTGTGAATGTAACTGCATTCATTGTAATTTGTAGATTCACAGTTGACATAATTTGTAAATTATAGATTCACATTTGACATAATTTGTAATTTGATCTGATTCGTTAAACTACACGTTATTAAAACAATATACATTCTAAGTAACTAAATTTAAATGTAAAATTTTGTCATAATTTTTGTTTAGATATGACATGTAAAATATTATTTCATGAATGTTATTAATGAAAAAAGAAAAAGTAGACAGATAGGTAGGCGTCTTCATAATGTGTAAATTTCTAAGAAGCGATTTGAGAATGTTTATGTAAAATATACATCGTAGACCGCATCATCGCTTAACACCAGGAGAGTTGGTGATCAAACGCAAACCTACATTTAACATTAATACATATAAAAAAAACATCCACAGCCTTTCTGATCTCACTGCTGGGTATATGTCTCTCTTGCTTGCTCGTCATCACCCGTGATGGTGACATTACCAAAGTAAAATACTATCTCAATATTGTAGGTTATCTATTACTTTACTAAAACAATACTTAACATATTCTTTGGACTACGGAGAGTTTGAATGTTTTGCTACAAACAGAAATGACTTTTGAATTTTAACTATATTCATACTTACGCCCGATAAATACGATTTTCGGATTTACGCCCTTCTCTTCCGTAATAGTCGACACGGCTCATCCGCCGTGGAAGCTAAAGACGAAAATTATGAATTATTCAGTTTTCTGGCTTGCACCGGATCTCATCACAACCTGTCAAGGAGGTTGTTATTATAATTTGTCTTTCGAACGCTATTTTCGCCTTATCCGATGAAAAAAAGTTTGTTTTTACTTGAGTTTGTCTATGGACGCCAAGGATGTTTTAAAAGATATTACGTTTTAAAATGTACTTGGTTGACGCTTTCTCCATAGACTACTTTGAGTCTTAGTTATGAAAAAGGTATCATGGTCTTAGTACTCTACGGATTAAGCGTTGACAGACAGACTCAAGTAAAAACAAACTTTCTTAACAATAAACTCGGTTCGCGTCGGTTGCAGCCATGGTGAAAAAATATGTTATAAGGGGTTATAGTCTCAAAAAAGGACTAAAGCATAGAAGTAGTGCTAATCTACACTAATATTATAAAGAGGAAAGATTTGAAGATTTGAAAAATTCTTTCACTGTTGGGAAGCTACACTATCCCCGAGTGACATAGGCTTTATTATATTTTGTAGCGAGGCCGAAGGCCGAGCTTACACTCGTGCGAAGCCGGGGCGGACGGCTAGTATTGTATATAGTGAGTATTCGACTATACTACACCTGATCCACATATATTTTCCGTATAAAAAAGTCCATTTATCTATGAAATTACTTTCTATTGTTCTGCATGCATAGAGAAAAACGGAAATGACTGGGAAATTAAAAACTATCCTATAGAAAACAAGAAATGGACGCTCCGTTGATCTTGCCATTTCATGTAAGATATAAAATGAAATACGATTTAGGTAGGACGAGATATAGGCTCCGAAACTACTGAACCGATTTGAAAAATTCTTTCACTGTTGGGAAGCTACACTATCCCCGGGTGACATAGGCTTTGTAGCGAGGCCGAAGGCCGAGCTTACACTCGTGCGAAGCCGGGGCGGACGGCTAGTTTATCATAAACGCATTAAACATGTTATATTCTTTACTCATGTGCCAAGATTGTTCTTACCAGAACGTAACAGATATATTTTTGAGAGAACTGCAAATTGTAAGGTTGTACATTATTTTAATGTAGGGACTGACACTAGGGACTTGTAAAAGACTCCAAAAGCTACATACTACTTGACAGACAGCCATGTACGCTTTGTAAATCACATGACGGATTCTATGCTATTATTATGCTGTGGTTATAGCATTGTTTTCCTAAACTTGTGTATTTTTGAGTGTTAATGTGCAATAATGATGGATTATTATTCATTATTATTTTACTGAATATGCTCGAATGTGGTAAAGTGATAAAAGATTTCCTAAAACTCCTTAGAAGCCTCTAGTAGTCTCCACCACTTTACTAGGGCATGAGTTAGGCTTGACCGTGACTTACTTTTCTTGAGTCTGACTCTGACTATGACTTGTTAGATGATATGGTCTTAACTGGCAAATTCACAAGACCTTCGACCACAAAATCTTCTCATCATCATCATCAGCCAGAAGACGTCCACTGCTGAACATAGGCCTCCCCATTTAACCTCCACACTGAACGACATCCTGCCATCTGCATCCACTGGATGCCCGCGACTCTCACAATGTCGTCGGTCCATCTAGTGGGAGGCCTACCTACGCTGCGTCTTGCGGTTCGTGGTCTCCGCTCAAGAACCTTTCTTCCCCATTGGTCATCAATTCTTCGAGCAATGTGGCCTGCCCATTGCCACTTCAACTTGCAAATTTTAATAAAATCTTCTCAAGAAGAATAAATAAGAAACTATAATATACAGGCCAACGAAATTCTATAAAACATAAAAAAATACTAGCAAGAACAAAAATAGAGACATTACTGTAAAGAAACCAGACGATATCACTAGTGTTGCATAAAATATTGCGTATATTCGACGCCTCGGAGATATTTCCACGAAAAAATCGACACAAGAAAAATATTAGACATGACAAATGTAACTTGACCTTTCGCTGTTGAACTTAGATTGAAATTCTTCGGATTTCTCCTGATACCGATAGCGTTTGAGGTTCTCGTATAACTGGCAACGTAGTTTCTTGTTTTGACTGTTCACTGACCTGAAAAATAATGAAATAATAAATATACAGAAGGTGATGTATTGTGTCATGTTTGGTGTTTATTTATAAGTTTTTTATTTGTCGAAATTTATATTCAGGCTGTATAACAAAATATACCTATTGCTATGTGTTGTAACAAAGATTTCCAGCGATTTTTTTAAGGAGTTTGGATCTGTTACAAACATTTACGAAAGTTGTCCTGAGTACTACTACTTTCTGCTTGTGTTTGTGTGTGTGGGTTATTGTGTCGATATTTTCTAAGTATTGACTAACTAATTTGAATTCTATGTAGTCCGTTCCGAGGGGGTTATTAGTAGGTGCAATTCTACTTAACTAAGCTGTACCCCAATACATCCCCATCTTTAGAAGATTTACTTCGTTACAACAACAAAAAAGTACTTTTTCGTGAATTTTGTACTAGACGTATCCATATGTTTGTAAATCTATGAAATACGCACTTAGGCGTAAATTTATTACAATTTCACAGAGCCGTCTATTATTTTATGCAGATCTCGAAGACCCTTCTCAAATCTTGACTTTTTCTCCGCCCCAGAGGTCCTTGTTTTAAGAAGATAATCATATTTTAGAAAAGTTTTGATATGACAACAACAACACCTGTCGGGCTAATCTAATCCAACTATAGGTGCAAGGCCTACCATAAAGTCCAGCAGCTAAAACTGCTCTCCGGTTTAACGTAGCTTCAAATGTCAACTCTCCCTTGTTAACCTTAGGTTCAAAATTCAACTATCCCTGGCTTACCGTAGGTTCAATAGTCAACTCTCCCCGATTTACCGTAGGTTAAAAAGTCAACTCTTCCCGGTTTATCGTAAGTTCAATATTCAAATCTCCTCGGTTTACCGTAGGTTCAAATGTCAACTCTCCCTTGTTAACCTTAGGTTCAAAATTCAACTATCCCTGGTTTACTGTAGGTTCAATAGCCAACTCTTCCCGATTTACCGTAGCTTCAAATGTCAACTCTCCCTTGTCAACCTTAGGTTCAAAATTCAACTATCCATGGTTTACCGTAGGTTCAATAGCCAACTCTCCCCGATTTACCGCAGGCTCAAAAGTCAACTCTTCCCGGTTTACCGTAGATTCAAAAGTCAACTACTCTCCCTGGTTCACAGCAGGTTCAAAATTTAACTCCCCTGATTTACGTAGGTTCAATAGTCAACTCTCCCCGGTTTACCGTAGGTTCAAAAGTCAACTCTTCCTGGTTTACCGTAGGTTCAAAAGTCAACTCTCCCCGGTTTACCGTAGGTTCAAAATCGTCGTCATTGCCTATCAGCCTTTCATGTTCCCAATGCTGGAACACATGCCTTTTCTCAGAGAGAGAGAGAGAGAGAGAATAAGCCCAAATGCACCATGCTAGCCCGTTGCATGTTGGTGACTGTCATATTGTCCTTGAACGTTTGAGATTCTTGTACATACCGGTTACCTCGATGTTTTTTTTTTTGTCTTTCACCATTTTTAAGCGATAGCATCAAAACTGCACACAATTTATTTAAAATACTATACAATCATTAGAGTAGGGCCGAGGTTTGAACCGGGAGCCGTCAAATTGTAAAGAGAAAGCGCTGCCGCTCGACCATCATCGCTCTGTAGAAATTGACATGTAAATTGGCTTTATGAATAAATTTACTATGACTATGAGTAAACAACTGAAGCGTAAAACGAAGCGAAGGTAGGCCTCCCGCTAGATGGACCGACGACATTGTGAGAGTCGTGGGCATCCAGTGGATGCAAATGGCAGGATGTCGTTCAGTGTGGAGGTTAAAGAGAGAGGCCTTAGTTCAGCAGTGGACGTCTTCTGGCTGATGATGAGTAAACAAATATGTGTACGTAAACCCCTGATGTTCTAACATGAATAATGGATACCTAAAATATCAAGATATAGCTTGAACATCCATTTTTACGTAATGTATACAGAAAATTACACATATACATCTAATTACTAAGAAATAGCCCCACT
Source organism: Agriopis leucophaearia (assembly GCA_949125355.1). NCBI lineage: Eukaryota > Metazoa > Arthropoda > Insecta > Lepidoptera > Geometridae > Agriopis > Agriopis leucophaearia. The sequence goes on along the minus strand of OX421285.1, from coordinate 9,205,722 downwards.
GAAGTGAGTTTTTTTTCGCTTTTCTGTGAAATAGCCTTATCTGTAGATAAACACAGGTGCAATCGGTTGTAAAGTTATGACATCTGACATCCCGTCTCTCCGCACACAGGGCCAGAAATAATAATACAGTATTGATATTGACAGTTATTAGGTTTTCCATGAATACCTTCATTCGATGTGACAGATTTTCTCGATCTTTATGTAATAAGGGATCTTCAAGGTACTATAGAAAAGAGAAAAAATATTATTTTCTGTATAGTAAGTACAAAGACATGATATTCACCAACGTACACAGGGCCACCATGGTGGATTAGGGCCCGTTTTCTCTCTCTCTCTCTCTGATAGAAGGCCTGTGTCCCAGAAACAATATAGGCTGATAATGATAAAGAGATCTTAAGGTGAAACGTTTCACTTTGGCGGGAAATTCAAATTTCAAATAGTTTTTTTTTGTTCTTGTAGCTAGGCCGAGTAATTATTGTAAACGATAATGATGTTCGCGAAAATTGATTATTATTCTTTACAAACTCGCGTAAAGTTATTTAACTCACATTTTTAACCTAAGTTTATCAGCTGGAATCTTCCCTGAATGTTGGAAATCCGCTGTTGTTATACTTATTCATAAGGACGGAGATAGGAAAGTGCCTAGTAACTACCGACCCATCTCGCTTTTATCTATATTTTCTAAGATTCTTGAGAAACTTGTAAACAAAAGATTAATTAAATTCCTTGATAAGCATCATATAATTCCGGACCAGCAATACGGTTTTCGGCATGGTAAATCAACAGAAGATGCAATGCTGCACCTGACTAACACTATATCATCTGCCTTGGATCAGGGTCGACGCTGTATAGGTGTATTCCTCGACTTGGCCAAGGCGTTTGATTCAGTGTCAATCCCAATCCTACTTCGAAAAATGCAAACTTTAGGAATTAGGGGCGTATCCTACAACTGGTTTCACAGTTACCTTACAGACAGACTGCAGTGCGTCAAGGTCTCTCAATCTCTCAGTGACACACTCCTAATAGACTTTGGTGTCCCTCAGGGTAGCGTGTTAGGGCCCTCTCTATTTTTATTATATTTAAGTGACCTAACAGACGCTCCCCTCAAAAATGCTGAGGTTATTTGCTACGCAGACGATACTGTAATCCTGTTCCAGGGCGAAAAATGGAAAGATGTTTTCAAAACTACTGAAAATGGCCTTAGACTGGTTGCAGATTGGCTTGACAGAAATCTTTTGACGCTTAACGTAAAAAAGACAAAATATATTTCCTTTTACAAAACGCAGGCCTCCGCACCCCGTAACCTTGCCCCTCTTAAACTTCACTCTCATAGCTGTTTACTAACGGCACCTTCTAATCATGCTACTGGCTCGAGCCGTCAATGCAATTGCCAAACAATTGAGCGAATCGATAAAGTTAAATATTTAGGTGTGCTATTTGACCAAACACTTGGGTTCGGACCACACATTTCGGCATTGTCGGGGCGTATAAGAAGAACCATTTGCATAATGAAATCTTTGAGACACTCAGCGGATAGAGAAACACTGTTCTTGGTATACAAAAGTCTTTGTCAGTCGCTACTTTTGTACTGCATCAAGATCTGGGGAGGCGCTGCAAAGACAAAAATTATCGCTCTCGAACGAGCTCAACGGGCCGTACTGAAGGTTATGCTAAAAAAGCCCTTTCGTTTCCCTACAAATAGCTTATACAGGGAATGTGGAGTCTTGCGTGTTCGCCAACTCTTTATACTAAGATCTATAACCGCAATGCACAAAACTGTACAGGTCTCTCCTGACTACAATCTCCTACTGAAAAAAAGAGTAGCAAAAATTAAGGTACCACAGGTTCGCACTTCTTTCGCAAAACGCTTTCCCCAATATTTACTGGCCTACCTCTACAATTCTGTCTGTAGAAACTTGCGACAATTGATAAGTAGCTCAATCAAAGAAGTTAAAATAAATGTAGAAAAATGGCTTCTCAGTCTTGACTACACACAAACAGAAAACATCTTACCAAATTCACTTACTTGTTAGCACAAGCACGCATGCAAATTCGTTCACGCACTCACGCACACACATCAACACACACACTCACACATACACACCCGCAAACACAAACCCGCATATACTCTCACTCACTTACACACACCCAACACTCTTTTCACAAAACAAGCGTTGTGACCTAGGTAACTTCCAATTACGTAATAAATGTATTTATTTTCTCTTCATAAGTCTACTTAGATTATAATCCTACTAAATTAGTATTGTATAAACTGCATTGATTTGATTTAGTATCTGTTAATAGACAATGGTTGTCAGCCCATGAAACCTAAATTGTTAACTTGTTGTTGGTTCCTGCGATACAAGCTCTCGCTTAGTGCAGGGGCCGCTGCTACTTAATATGTATTTTGCATTATAGTAAATAAAGATTATTATTATGACACTTTATTCGATGAAATTCTCGGGTCTAGCCCGGACATTTGGTAGGCATTGGTGGAGCCGAAGCCAACACCAAGAGGCCCTGTTGAATATAAAAAATACAATTATGGAATATGTATAAAAAGTAATATGAAACTATTGTACAGTATAGGATTAAAAAAGTCTGGGCTATTGAGGTGAACAACTTGTGGATGGAATAACAGATCTATAGAATGAGAAACGGCACCTGCCTTATCCTGTCTCATCTCAAAATATATTTAGGCAGGTGATGACTTGCCACCCACTGAATGGGCCCCCCATAAAGGCTGCCGTATCTTGGCACCGGAGGGGCAACATCGGCGTGGGTGGCTTAGGGTGTAGAGAGGTGTGCTGCACTTTCACTAAGAGCTACTCGCGGCGTTATGCCCTTTAACACTTCCACCCTGGAGCTTAGATTCTTAGCTCTTGCGGTTTCCACCCCTGGACGGCCGATTAAGGCAAGCCAGGGGTCAGGGGTCTCATTTAGCCCCATGGAATCGGGGTACGCGGTGTCGCTACTCACCGACGGCTCGCCATAAAGCCGCCCCTGCGTTTTTATTATTATTATTATTATGACACTTTATTTAATTACATTCTCGGGTCTAGCCCGGACATTTGGTAGGCATTGGTGGAGCCGAAGCCAACACCAAGAGGCCCTCTTGAATATAAAAAATACAATTATGGAATATGTTTAAAAAGGAATATGAAACTATTGTACAGTATAGGATTAAAAAAGTCTGGGCTATTGAGGTGAACAACTTGTGGATGGAATAACAGATATATAGAATGAGAAACGGCACCTGCCTTATCCTGTCTCATCTCAAAATATATTTAGGCAGGTGATGACTAGCCACCCACTGAATGGGCCCCCCATAAAGGCTGCCGTATCTTGGCACCGGAGGGGCAACATCGGCGTGGGTGGCTTAGGGTGTAGAGAGGTGTGCTGCACTTTCACTAAGAGCTACTCGTGGCGTTATGCCCTTTAACACTTCCACCCTGGAGCTTAGGTTCTTAGCTCTTGCGGTTTCCACCCCTGGACGGCCGGTTAAGGCAAGCCAGGGGTCAGGGGTCTCATTTAGCCCCATGGAATCGAGGTACGCGGTGTCGCCACTCACCGACGGCTCGCCATAAAGCCGCCCCTGCGTTTTTATTATTATTATTTATTATTTATTATTATTATTATTTATTATTATCTCCAATGCACATTATTACATACATTTGTCAATAAACAAATTTATGCTGTTTCAAACGGTTTATTGACAAATGTAAGTAATATGGTGAGTAACTGATTAATAGCCGTACATGGTAATGTAAAGAACGACCAACAATTTTCGCGAACACTATGCCATTTCACAATAATTACCCGGCCTAGCTACTAGGATAAAAAAACTGTTTGAAATTTGATTTTCCCGTCAAAGTGAAACGTTTCACCATATAAATACATTTTGGTGTTGCTGCCAGCATCGTGGGTACCCTGCCAACCTGCCTAGTAGTTGGCTTGTGAATTTGGATTATCTCTAAACCTTCAACGGTCTTTCTACTTATAATTAAAACATGTATTTTTTCGGGCATGTATGATACACTACGTATCGTAAACAGTTAGACTGTCCATAGACCGTTGAATGTCTAAAGACAATCCAAATTCTCAAGCCCACTATCATTTGGCAGCATACCCGGCATGCTGGTGGCATTACCATGTTAAATGGCAATGCTTATGCGTTGAGCCAGATACACGCCAGCATTTTGGTCACGCGTCGCGTTAACCAGGCACTCTGAAAGATTTTTGAAAACGAGGTGAGCTCCCGATCCCCAAGGGCCAAATGTCTTGACCCCAAACGCCTCAAATATGTAGCCACTGCTGAGTTTAGCATATTTGCGCCGCTTGTGCTGCTCTGCCGAATTGGCAGCTGCACCAGCCCTACCCTGTGTCTCAGGAACATGTGACAGCACCAATGTATCGACACAAGTCGCGTCCCATACAAGGGGCCACCCCAACTCCCAGGGAACAAGTGTCATACCATCAGGCCTCCTTCCATCGTCACGTGCAAGACCGCTTGGTTCGAGCACATTGTAGTGGTAGGACTCTTTTGCAGGGGTCCGCCTGGGGAAGTACCACACCTTTGCCAGTTATTCAACCGCCAAGCAGTAGTGTGCAAACACTACTGTATTCCGGATTGAAGGGCAATGTTTCCAGCAAAATTACAGGGCACAGAGAGATTTGACATCTTATATCTCGGGGTGACGATCGGGGTGACGAGCGCAGTTCATTGCCATCTAGGGTTTTGAACTGTTGAAGTTCAAAATCCTGAGTGGCGTTGAGCTGTTATGGGCAAGCGTGAAGAGCCATAAGGCGAGCGACTTCGCTCGTATCGTCACTCAGTATCATAAAAAAAAAAACATCTGCGACATTGACGGTGGAAAAAGCCCAGCGTATGATGTCGTTCAGGCGACTGATTACAACTATAAAGTCACGTCAAAGGCCTTCAAGTGGCTGGCCCATACGCTCTTACCATTTTTAGTATGTCAATGTAACCATCTTAGCATTAAAGACTCAGTACTGTTGGTAAAAGCAATGTAACATAAGTAATAGGAAAGCAATGGAAAGTCCCGTTTCTTGGAACATTGATTCAGAGAGGTGAAGATATTTTGCACAATAATATGAGATGAGGGAAGGAGGGCGGAATTTCGTTGGAAAGGTTCTCAATAGCTATTCGGCGGAAAATAAATCCTTGATACCTACCGAGTTTTTACTTATAGCAAATTTTAGACATTGATTTACAAACACATTTACAAATGTTAGGTCCAGTACAAAATAAACGAAAATAGTGATTTCCTGATTTTAGACTAGCAGTTCCCCGTAGTTACTACCACGTACCTACCTCTATACTATATTTCACCCGAATCCGTTCAGCCGTTGCAAGGTTGAGTGTTGACAAACACTTACACCCAAACTCTCTCATTTATAATATACTTGCGACCGGCTCCGGCTTCGCACGGGTGAAAGTTTTATTATATATAGATTTATTGTTGTAGCACGTCATGTGGCCTATATTTCATCATGTCCCATGAATCATTAGCAGAGGCGTACTGAAAACAAAACAACCGTAATCCGCGCTTCCAACAACAAAGGGCATTCCAATAAAACACGGCTCTTTATCACACCGACATGTTACCCGCGTTCACAAACATCCGTATTTAAATGGTATAGAGTATAGACAACAAACTGTCGGACTGTTTTTTAAAAATTCTATATAATATCTTCCAAAAAAGGTGACCATAATACCATAGAGCCAAACACCAAAAAAAATATTTAAATGTTATTTTAAACTATCACGGTTGTTCACTATAGTTATAATTAATATTTACGGTATATTTACCGTCGTAAGGTTGTGCACTATGGGAAGAGAACTGTTAGTCTTCCCGTGAACATGGTGCATGTAAGTGCGCCAAAATATCGGGAGCTCCTTCCACAACCTTACCACGGTAAATGTCCCGTAAATAATCATATAACTGTATATTTAAATGTGTTCAAAATTAAGGAAGATGGATACAATTTAATGTCTTACTGGACAGAGACTATGGACCCCTTTCGGCTTCGTAAACCCTTTTCCAGTAACCCTGTAACCGAGTTAATGAACAATCAAACGCGTGGGTATGCGCCGTCTCATCTTCCTGGTACCACATAATACATATAAGTACAAGCACATAAGATTCAATCCGCAAAATCATTTAAATAAGTAGCGACTCTTGCTACTACACAATAAAGTGTAATTCAGGACGTGCGAGCCCTAACTACCTACAGCTATATTAACCTAGAAGTTACCTCTTTGTCTATCGCGTAACTCTTGTCGCGTTATCTCTGTCTATCGTGCGGCAGCGGGCACGGCAAGTCCGAGAAGACGACTACTTTTAGCTTCGTACCTAAAGTGCGGAGTGCGCCAGGCCTGCTAGTACGCAAAACAAGATGGTTGCGGCGGCTGAATCTGCTAACGGCTTCAAAAGGCGCAAATATAGTAGTCTAGACTCTAGACAGTGGGTACATATTTTAAGGCTTTTGGGGTCGAAACTTTCAGTCCGTGGGGGTCGGGGGCCAAAAATATTTTTGATGAATTTTCTAAACGTCTAGTCAAAGCATCTCGTGCCCAAAATGCTGGTATCTTGCGCAACGTGTAGCATTTTGGGAACGATGCTTAGGGGCAGCGGTTTATTAGATTAGTGTAGTTTAATATGTTTATTTTAATCGAGTTAAGTTTATGATTCCAAATACGTATCAGAAATCAGAAAAGTTTATTTTGTGACAATGAAAAAGCAATAAAACAAGAAATATTAATATAGAAGTAGGTAAACAGGTACATTGTCACAAAAACCGACCCCAACTCAGCATGTTGCTGGTTGTATACAACCAGCGCTGGTATTCTGTATACTCTTCATGCCAAAAAAAATTCATTCACTACTAATAAAAACAATCCAACTTGATACGGAAATGTAAAATAAGATTAAGTTGGAAGACATCGGATCTAGCTTAATTAAACTTAAGTAGTGCTTGGCTGGACACTTGGCAAGGTTCAGTGTACATATACAGTTGTATAATACTCGGTACTATGTAACAGGCGGCTGCAATCTCCGACATAAGGGGCACTCCACACGGCCCGTGTCACGCGCAGATTATTTATCGGCGTTATTTATCTGCCTCTGGATCGCCCCGTGCCTGTAGTAGACCTTTAGTAAAACCGCACTTGGGCAGAAAGACGTGATACAATGCGACTATGAATAAATAAATATCTGCGTCAATTTTTGCACACACAGTCATCTGACTTCAAACTAAGCAAACCTCCTGATACTGATATACGGTCGTAAATGTTATATATATATATATTGAAATACATATCTACTTAAATATATATTAACACCCAGACATAAAAAAACACAAAAATGTTTATACACGTTCATCTGACCCCAAACTAAGCAAAGCTTGTAATATGGCTGCCAGAGAATGATATACGTACTTATATATTTTTAAATACATACTTAAATACATAGGTATGTATAAACACCCAGACATAGACCAAACACAAAAATGTTCATCACATAAATGTTTGCCCTAGTTGGGAATTGAACCCACGCCCCCAAGCGCAAAAATTAGGTTCACTACCAAATGAGCCACCGGGGCTGTCGCCGCCGGGAATGTGTTTATAAAATTTGTTATTGGTGTCCTAATACAAGTTTTTTAAATGAAATATAAAAACCAACTTCAAAATGAGTAAGCGCTCAAACAAAATTATTGATAGGTATTGCGAAATCAAGAAGCGCTATTGTTTATAACATAAATTATTCGTATTCACTGGGGAAAAAAACTTGCCTTCCAACTAAGGAGAAAATGGAAGGAAAGGTAATATTTTGGAAGGCAAGACTCAGCAGGAAACTTAGGACCTTCAGTGTTATTGAAGCGGTTTTTTTTTTGTTTGCATAAAATAATTTCAAATATTTTTAACCAATTTTCATGACGATCTTTTCTGTTTTTAATATCTATCGGGACTAATCGCACAATATTTTATTTAAGTAAAATAGGTACCTCTCGTTTGACGTTTCGACCATGTTATCCATGACCATCTGCCTTATTATGGATCTTTGATCGGGATCGCGAGTGTCAAAATTTTGACACTTGAAAGGGGTTAAGACGCAAAAAAAAGCGTTGTCTATTTCCAATTTCGTAGGTGAGGTAATAAGAAATTGGAAATAGACAACGCTTTTTTTTGCGTCATAACCCCTTTCAAGTGTCAAAATTTTGACACTCGCGATCCCGATCAAAGATCCATAATAAGGCAGCATGTTACATTTAAACTTGTGTTCAAATTGCGAGAGTTTAAAAGTTGAAGAGAAAAAATTACTGTAAATAAAATAAATAAATAAATATCTGAGACTGCACACATGGTCATCGTTGTATTGTTTATTATTTATTTTTATTGTTGTATCGAGTCATTTCCCTTCTCTTTAAATAAATATCAAAATATCTATTGAAAATATCGTCATGGCGGAGGAAAATGGCTCGAAAACATCACCAAATTTTTTTTTATAAATGTGAAAACTTTTGTGAAAACTTTGAAGGCTTGTTTGTTCATTATTTCTTTTTTAGGGTTCCGTAGCCCGATAAGGAACCCTTATAAATTCGTTCTGTCCGTCCGTCTGTCTGTCTGTCTGTCCGTCAACCCGTTTTTTTTTTAAATGTTTTGCGTTGTTAGAGCTGTTTGTTTACCGAAAATTAATAATAAAAATAAATAATCTTTAAAAATGTGCGAACGATTGCTTGTGACGAGAAGCAGACTGTTAAAGGAAGATAAACGTTGTAACAGCGTCCCATTAGCGCCTGCACCCACATTCATCGGTAGCCCTTATTTTCGTCGTGTTACGACACACGAAGCACCCGTTTCTTATAGTGTGGTCCTACCTTTACTAGTAGTTTGTGAATGAGAGGTTTTTAAGGCTTTTTATGATCCTTTCAGTGTGTTGTGTTATTTGTGTGAGTGTTTATTTACAAAGTGTTTGAACAGGTTTTGCTGTGGTGAGGCGTATTAATGAAAGTGATTTTAGGGTGATTTCATATTGAAAATTCAAATATTTGACGGGATTCAAACCTGCACAATCCAGGTAAACGCCCCACTGATCTAGCTACGAAGCTACGGTCGCTTTCATGTTAGCCTCCAAATTCTGTCTGCTGGCCGGTCGTTAAAACTTTTGTATTGTAATTGAAATGTTATATCTCATGTTCTTGCCAGGTGCGGCGTACAAATGTGAGATTTTGTGTAGGAATTCGTACAGGTGTACTACACACACGGACACACACTCACACAGTGTATAGACTATTCAAATAGCAATTTCATCTAGGGATTTAGTTGCAGCCTCGCGCAACTGCAATTTGCCGGTCATAGAAGGATTCATGGACGATACAGTCAATAGAGATCGCAATATTAACTCTTTTCACTACCGTCACTTTGTTCTCGCAAAAACGCAAAGTTTATCTCTTTATTACACGACTGCTCAAAAAAGAGTGTGTTTTTAACCGATTTCCAAACAAGAGGAGGTTATCAATTCGACTGTATTTTTTTAATTTATTTTTTGTTTGTTATCTCAGAGCTTTCGACTGGGTGAACTGATTTTGATGTTTTTTTATTTTTATTTGAAAGCTGGTGCTTCCCGTGTGGTCCCATTTGGTCCAGTTCTGTAATTTTTATGGAGTCGGTTTTTTATATTGTTTTTTTTTTACTAGGATTTATGTATACAATTTTTTTTTTGTAGATTCTAAAAATATCTAAGTAACAATACCTACCAGGAGCTCACTTCAATTTCAATAATCTTTCAGAGCGCCTGGTTAACGCGACGCGTGACCATAATGCTGGAGTGTATCTGGCTTCACGCATAAGCATTGCCATTCAGACTGGTAATGTCGCCAGCATGCTGGGTACGCTGCCAACTGATAGTGGGCTTAAGCATATGGATTGTCTTTAGACCTTCAACGGTCTATGGACAGTCTAACTGTTTATATAGTGCTAGGTTGTATTTTGTTTAAATAATAAAGACACTTGCCCGAGAAAAAAAGTAACAATTTTTTTATTTCTTTTAACGCGTATAATTTCGCGTTTGACCACCAACTCGCCTGTTGGTAAGCGACGATGTGGTCGAAGATGAAGCACGCAGACAATACTATAAATATAAAATATACAATAAATAATACACTATAATGTATAGTTTTAGAAACTAGAAATAGATATTAGAATGAGGATAGAAAATTAGTGAGTTAATATTATTTAGCATTCGTGCATTCGTGTTTTTATTTTCAACTGAACAGCTTGTAGTAGGTATTAGTGTAGACGTCAATGTCTCATCTATTGATCAACATCCATGACACAACATCTACCTATCAGAGCGGGCATTTATGTAGATGCAACGCAATTTTAATTATAGTGTTTGATTGCGGACGTCTGCATTTCTGATCACGGGATACATAGATGGAAAAGCTTACTGGACAGCGAAACCATCACTGCAAATATTCCACCCAGTCACTTTTTGGAAGTTTAATCAAATGTATTTCTTAGTGAATAGCTCGTAGTATTTTCACAAACTGCGAATTTTGAATTATTTCTTTTATTTTTATTTATTTAACTAACACGGTTCAACCAACATTAGATAAATTATTAAAATATTACAAAATTATATAACTCGTCATTACAATAACCAAAAATTCAATGCAAATATATTAACAAACAATACAAAATTAAAAACAATAATAAAATTAGTGACATGTCATGGATGATAAATTACAGATAAAATCAAAATGCATATAAAATGTCAAAAATTCAATAATAAAGCGTCAAATTCATTATAAAGCCCAACCTAGGTGATGAATTAATCATAATCATCAGTATTAGCCTATATATCATGTTTCCACAATTCATCATCATCATTATTATTATGCCTATATATTCCCACTGCTGGGACGCAGGCCTTCTCTCAGAGAGAGAAAGGATGGGCCCTAATCCATATTGTTTTACCCGGTTTTTACATTAACCAGCGTATCTTGGTCAATGTTATATTATTTGTAAGAACTTTTGATGTTCTTGGACATACCGGTTTCCTCACGATGTTATCATTCACCGTTGTTGATGGAATGGCATCGAAACTGCACATACCTAATTTTTTGTAATACTAAATAAGTCATTGGTACAAGGTCGGGGTCGAACTGCGTGCCGTTAGACTGTAAAGCGTACATGCTACCGCTCGGACACCATCGCTCACAAGTGTTGAAGTGCTTGCCAATTATTAATTACGTAAACAGGGCAACACAGAATGTTGGTACACTAATGGAGCTCTTTATCAAATACTTTTACTTTATTACTTAGTAGCTGCGCCCCGCGGTTTCACCCGCGTGGTGATGAAAATAGGTGATGATGATGATGATGAAAATTAGCCTATGTGTTAATCCAGGACATAAGCAATCTATATTCCAAATTTCATCCAAATTTATTTAGCCGTTTCTGCGTTATTGAGTAACAAACATCCATCCATCCATTCATCCAAACTTTCACAAGTATTATATTTTAACCGACTTTAAAAAATGAGGACGGTTTTATGTTCCACTGTATATACATAACATACATAAAACAAATATAATATTTATATTTGTTTTATGTATGTTCTTATTTTTATTACAAAATAGGCTTGCGCTTGGCCGCCAACTCGCCTGATGTTAAGCGACGATGCGGCCTACGGTGGATCACGCTTGCCTAGAAGAAACCGATTCACTCTTGACTTCACCGATTATTCGCCAACTGTTGACCAATTTAAAAAAAAAAAACTTTGATTCGGTAGGATAAACTACCAATTTGGTCTCTTTGTCATCAAGACAGGATCTGATGATGGGATCCCGGGAAAATCGAGGGCAACCTTAAAATTTTATAGGCGTTTTTTACGTTTTTCATATATTTTTGAAGTCGGTTTATAATGTGGTCCACGTTCGTATATATAGAGAGAGATGGAGATCGCATTGGAGAGATGAGATGCGAATTTGTGATTAACCCAAGCGATTAGTTCTCAAGTTGGCCACCGCGGGCAAAGGTATCCAATTTAACTCAATTCCAAGGCAATCTAGGGGTAAATCGAAACGGCCATCAGTTAGCATAACATTACCCCCTCGTTACAGTTTCCGGAATATCTGGTAGATAAGGTAAGGGGGAGTATATTATACGTGAGGCTTTTACACTACCATACCTTTAGATCAGACAAACAGGGCAGATACGCCTTAGTATAATAATTGTACAACCTAAGGTTATCACATCACATCATAAGACAATTAACGTCCACCGTTGGACAAGGCCTCCCTCATAGAGAGGGGTGTTGCCATAATCCCCACACGTTCACCGTGTACTATTAGGACGCTGCTGCCCATCCTCCGGTGGTTTTGGTCGCAGTTTTAGGATATACCCGGGTCCACCCTGGTCTCGGGTACCTTAAGGTTGTACTACCTTGTTATATCATTTGTGTTAAAATGACTCAGTGTTTCACTCACTTTTTAGGGTTCCATGCCCAAAGGTGTAAACGGGGCCCTATTACTAAACCTACGCTGTCTGTCTGTCTGCCGTCTGTCTGTCTGTTCTACATATTAACGGCTGTATCTTGCGAACCGCAATATATAGCTAGTTAAAGTTTTCACAGAATATGTAATGTTACGATATTTTAACTAAGAAATAATAAAGCCAAAAAGTAAAAACTAAAGGCGGGTTCCCCATAAAAAAGAAATTTATATGGAAAAACGGTAAGGTACAAGCGTCAAACTAGGCATGATAGTACACACTCTGCAGTAAACAACAAATAATAAATAATGGCCAAGTGCGAGTCGGTGACAAGTTTTTGTTCACCGCCAAGTTAAGCAACGTAGGGCGCGGTCAGTAGGTACTTGGATGGGTGACCGCTTGAGCATGTTGTCTTTTGCACTACTTTTTGTACTTTGTGGTGGTACGGAACCTTCAATGCTCGAGCCTGACTTGCACTTGGCTGGTTTATTACACTATTATATAAGACTAAATGCTTAACGCAAAAAAGTACAGCACACTTCAATTTTTTTACGTACACTAAGAAATTTGCAGGTACACCAATACACATGCAAAAAGGGTCATCTGCAGAGTGAATTCGACTAAACGCTTCAAGTCTGATGTAGGCCAGATTCGTTCGCATCTTACCATATCTCCCCCGTTTGTCTGATCTGTGGGGATACATTTGCTATCGTTTAAGTAACGATAACTTTTTCACAAGTGCTAGTACTAAGGTCACTGAGATAACACCACACTATGTCATGGATCTACAGTCACGTCCACAGAAGAAAAAAAATAGTTAAAATTAGAACGGCTGTCAAGGCATTTTTGTAAAGATATTGTTGTAGCCAGTTGCTCCCATATAAAACGAAACGTCAGTCATTCGAAATCACTTAGCAACTGTGCCGCGGAGTTTGACGCGTTGATCTAAATAAGAATGTTCAATCAAGGTTCTGTCACAATACCGGGCGATAGATTTTCCTTTTTATTTCCATTCTATTTACTTCTCTTATATGTGGTCACGTCATATTTCATACCAATATCTGACTATTAATAACTACTAACAACAAGGTTTGTTAAAAAAGGTTTTATTCTTTACAGGTTTGGATAGACGGAAAAGAATGTCGGACAGCCGAGTGATGATCACACAGCACTTCACTGAACGGACGGTCACACCTGGGGGTGATGTTAGTACAATTTAATAATCTTTTAAATATAGGTATTTTAATTGACAGTCTTACCTCTTTCCCTCTCCTATTTATTGAATACACCTCACTACAATAGTTATTTGTTGTACAAGAGTGCAAAGTTGCTTTTTAACCGCGTGCTCAATTTTGATGACCGACCAAAACGAATATGGTGATCCGCAGGATTGCACGGTGCTCGACGGAGGTTAAAATAACATTGTTTAGAGCTTACTGTACCACATTTTATACCTGCAGCCTGTGGGCTGACTATTCGCAAAAATCATACAGCGCCCTTCGCGTCCAGTTCAACAACGCCTTCAGGATGATGTTGGGTCTCCCCCGGTACTGCAGTGCGTCGACAATGTTTGCTGAAGCCCGCGTAGACTGCTTTTATGCGACGATGCGAAAGAGAGGCACTTCGCTACTGCGGCGGGTGAGGGGGAGCTCCAACAGCATGCTGGCTGCGCTAGCGGACAGACTGGACTGTCCCTATATAAACCAATGTTGTCGATTGCATGTTCCACACCTATGTGGCTGACATGCAACCGACAATACTGTGTTAGGGACTATTTAATTTAATTTTAATATGAATGAATGTTAGAATATGTTAGGTCTATTTTAATATTATAATTTAAATTTAATGTGACTTTTTCAATAATTTTTAATTTTTATGTATAATAATAATAATATGAGTCGTGCTACTTGAAATAAATAAATGAATTAAAATTAAATTTAAACAAAAAACTAATTAAAAAATTAGAATCCTGAGCGTTAGCGAGGGAATCAAAAGAACACTAGGTGAAAAATCTATGCATTTGAGTGCAACACGTAACTTTTCATCCCACCTCGGCGAGAAAATAGAATCAATCACTCTTTTCATCATCATCATCACCTATTTTCATCACCACGTGGATGAAACCACGTTGCGCAGCTAGTATCATTATATGTGAAAGTTTGGATGGATGGATGGATGTTTGTTACTCAATCACGCAGAAACGGCTGGATGGATTTGGATTCAATTTGAGATATACATTGTTTATGTCCTGTATTAACAGATAGGCTACTTTTCATCATCATCATCACCGATTTTCATCACCACGCGAGTGAAACCGCGGGACGCAGCTGCTGTGTTATAATTGCGGAAACCAAATAAATCATTACAGTGATGATTGTTTCAGATTAGCATGCAATGTTCAGCCACTGGCGATAGACCACCGCAATTCATGTGGGAAAGAGACGGAATCATCGTGTCTAGCAACACTGATGCAAGGTAATCACTATTTTAAGAGCTCGTGCTTCTTTCGTCTTATATTATATTGCTTGCGCATATAAATAGACTGAATATACTTAGTCAAAATCTTAGTTATACGATTAATGAAATTGAAATTACAAATTTTCAGTATAATATAAATAATATTATTATACATCATTTTGAAAGATAAAAAACAGAATTTAAAATTTGTAGTTGTTTTATTTTTTCTTAAATAGGTTAGATCAATTTTGGCTATCAACTCGCCTGATGTAAAGCGACGGTGTGGCCGAGGATTAAGTGTTTGTATGTGTATTGTTGTTTTTGTACTACGTACCCTACTCGTATAAATATAGGTGACAAATAACAAAGTTATAGTCAACTCCTGTCTCAGGTATGCATTGGGCCAAGTGATGACATCAGATAACTCAGTTGTGGCCCAGTTGAACATCACGCGAGTGAGGGTCGAAGATGGTGGACTTTACTCGTGCACGGCGAAAGAAGGAGAGCATACAGCCAGTCATGAAAACAGGCTTGACGTTTACGGTAATTTTAAACTTATATTTTTACCGACATACAAACAGGAGGTTCTCAATTCGACTGTTTTTTTAATATATTTATTACCTCAGAACTTTTGACTGGATGAACCGATTTTGACGTTTCTTTTTTTATTTGAAAGCTGGTGTTTCCCGTGTGGTTCTAATTCAATTTGGTCAAGTTCTGACATTTTTATTAAGTCAGGTTTTTAATTTGGAAAATTGGACTTTTATTGTCAGAGACGTAGATAGTAACGTATGTTGTCATACGTACAATATGAAATTTAAGTTTCTCGATCACTTGGCAGGGACGACGACCGTAGCTCTGTTGGGGGAGCAATGAGGGGAGTTTACCCGCACTTTTCAGGATCTTACCGTGTCGATCGCCGAGTTTTTTACTCTCCATCATAACATCTAAGTAAAGCCTTAAAACCCAATTATCAACTTTTAAAAAAAAGTACTTACTTGTCTATAATATGGATACTTTTTTAATACTATTTACTTATCAGATCTGTTGATGTATAATTATATAGATATATACATATGAAGCTTATATAGATATATACATACTTATTCGTAGACTCCTTCTAAGACGGTCTAAGCTGACTATCTCATCACGAAATTTTGAAAACTACATGACCTACAAAATTGATATTTGGCAGGTCATGTGAGTAATTCCTTTTTAACTTACTTCCAAAAAAGAGGAGGTTATCAATAAGACTGTTTTTTATGTTTGTTACCGCAGAACTTTTGACTGGGTGAACCGATTTTGATGATTATTTTTTTATTTGAAAGCTGGTGCTTCCCAGTTTAATTTGGTCTAGTTCTGAGGAAGTCGGCTTTTTATATTGAGAATTATTCTCCTTCCTAGCGAAGTCGCGGGCAAGAGCTACTTCTTAGGTATATAAAAAAACAGGTATATTCTCTAACTTTGTTGGAAAAAAGTATAATTTGGTAATGGTAATGAATTATTGATGAGACAAGCATTACGTAGAGTAACCTTTGATAATAAATAGTTTTAATCTGCCTTTAAACTCGAGCTAGTACCGATAAAAGTCTGCTAAAAACTGAAGGGGGCGAGGTAAACACGTATTTCACACACTGACATATTTTTACTAGTTCTACAAACGCACACTTAAATATTGAGCGCACACACAACTGCAAATGATGCGATCAAAATGTATACGAATGGACGACCGAGGGGGGTATAAGTGCTAAAGGGCAAAAAGTAGTTATAACGCTTCCATTTATTTATTTTTTCTGAGAAAGTAACAGATGGTGATCTTTTCAGGCCCACCGTACATTAGAGCTTTGCCACCAATAAAGGTGCAGAGTGGTGAAGCTGTCAACTTAAGATGTCCATTTTATGGTTATCCTATCAGGTATAGTATGCATACTATGCATGTTATTTGCTTGATTTTCTGGTAGGTTCTTGAAATGGTCTGAGTTTTATGGCTTGATTTCTTTCTGTGCTGACGTCGCTCAGTGACGTTGGTGACGCGTATAGTGCGTTTCACCAAAGAGTTCCCTCTCCGTAATGTTGGCTCCCCTGCATTTGCCTGTGAGGAAGCAGGGAAGTGCAGGGGAGCCAACATTACGGCAAGGGACCCCTTTGGTGAAACGGACTATAGCAATAAATGCATGCTTCTTCACTCCCCCTTGAAGTTGCTTCAAAAACGTAATAAATATTTTTTAATTCGCGTGATTGACATCAACAATCGATGTTATCGTAGGAGGAAATGAAGCATCATCATAACGTTTGTTGAATTTAATTTAATTATTCTACAATATTAACCGACTTCAAAAAAAGGCGAAGGTTCTATATTTGTATATTTTGTATATTCACCGATTTCTCCGCCAATAAAGAACTGATTTTGATCATTCCTTTTTTTGTAGGCCATACTTCAGAGGTCGTACCATATAAATTTCATCAAAATCAGTTTAGTAGTTTGGTTTTAAATAAAAATAATAGGAAAAATATATGTCATCCAAGTATACGAAATTGCGTTTTTACTAATTTTGAAAGTCTAATTTTTGTTTTTTAAACTGATAACTATGCAGTAAAAGTTTTGGTTTGTGCTAAGGTTTTTTTTGTTTCAGTAAAATAGACTGGGAATATCAAGGTAAAACGCTTAACACTAACAGTCTTTTCTCCGCTCGATACAAGAGAAGCTTTCATACAAATCGTAAGATAAGACGAGACGCGCCAAGCATCAACATAAATGGAGTTTTATCCGTCACAGAAGTCACCAAAGAACTTAACGGGGCTATTTATACTTGCATTGTTACAAGCCCAAGTGGGGAAATGGCTAGAAGAGCTTTTGAGGTTCAGGTCATAGAGGCGCCAGTTTTAGACGATCTACTACTTGGAACAAATCTTCAAGAAGGACAAGTAGCTAACATTTATTGCAATGTGAGGACAGGTGATTTGCCGATACATTTTGAATGGTTGAAAGATGGGAAAAGAATTCCTACTATTTTGAAGGTTAGTAAAGTAAAAGACAGGAAGGCAGCGGTTAAAAATCAATCTAATATAATCAAATCAAATATCAATTTTATACAGGTATTATGGAAAATGTGCATCGGAGCTACACGTCTATAGTTTTTTTTTTCTAGAATAATGCAAATAGAAAGTCAGCTCATAACCACTAATAAGTGTAGATTTTACATCGATACGTACTAAACGCAATGATTCTAATTTTCTAATCCGTACAGCCAAGGAATTTAATAACCTGCCAGCTTTTTGATTTCCTGGCAGATTATTTCTCTTAGTCTTTTCAACGTCAGAGTGCATAGATATAATAATTCTTCTAAGACTGATTGCTTCATCTTCGACTACATCTTCGCTTAGCAACGGGCGAGTTGGTGGATTGGGGCAGATATTAAACATGACTGCATTCTTATGTTACGTCAAATGACATGATGGTACTCTTGTACCATCATGTCATTTGACGTCACGGCATACGAGTCTGCTAAGGCGCTAATAAGGGCGACTGTACATAGTCGTGGCTATTTCGCTTGTATTAAAAATAAATACATTCCGATTAAATCTTGATTGTTATAATCTTGTTCTTTTATTTTTTCAACAAGTCAAATAGGTCAAAAACTGAAGAAACAATATGCACTTTTTCCAGACAAGCAGTGTGATGCTTCGTCCATATTTACCCAATAGCCATACGTTGATTTGCCACAGAAACTCGATGTTAGACTTTAAAATACTGAAGCAGGATCGCCTGTTAATCCAGTCTGATGTCTTTTAAACATGAACGAGCTGTGCCAAATACTACGTCTATCTGGTACCACTGGGCACCCAAGACACAGGCTTTGTTACCTAGTTAAAATTTTATGCATTTTCTTAACCTTAATCCACAAGAAAATTAACCACATTAATTGTAACTTAGATCTAAGATAACTTACTTTTTAAGGCTTAAATGGAAATAAAGTATATTATTATTATTTATTATTTAATATCAAGAAAAACTGTCTGATAACAACCTTGAGGTCAATACGGCTAATGTGCAGACGTATAAGACTAAAACGACTCGTAACTTTGCAGGTCGTTGAACGGAATTCTGAGCTATTCAGTGCTCTAGTAATCAAGAAAGTTTCTCTGGAACACTGCGGAACCTACACTTGTGTGGCTTCCAACCACGTCGCAAAGGTTAATCGCTCCACGGAACTTTACATCAAAGGTATGGAAGCCCAGTAATGGCTTTAGCATAAATCAAACAATGCTGTTTTCAATCGAATTCAAATAAATTAACACATGATCATCTGACTCCAAACTAAGCAAAGCTATGGCTGCCAGATACTGATATAAATACATATATATTTTGAAATACATACTTAAATAGATATTAACACCCAGACATAGAACAACCACAAATCTTCATCATACAAATGTTTGTCCTAGGTAGGAATCGAACCCACGCCCCCAAGCGCAGAAGGCAGGTACACTACCAACTGAGCTAACGGGGCTGTCAATTATATATGATTACTAATGGGATATTATTATGCTATGGTTGTGGATGGAGCTACTGATATTTCAACGCAGTTACTTACATAGGTACACCATGTCTACGGGATGACTGAACAATGCTGGTAGTTGGCAAATACAACGTTTACTTATTTTAGTATTTGCTGTAATGTAAAAACGGTAATACGTACAAGCGTCAAACTTGACGTGATTATAGTAGACAATCTAAAGTAAAACAACAAACAATAAATTACTACTACTAATTCAATAACTGCTTGTTCATATTCTTGACGAGGTTTTGAAGAAATACAATTTTATACAGAAAACACTGAGTCAAGTTTTTTCGATGGAGTGATTATGACTTTGAACCTAAACAATAGTAACCCTGTTTTTAACTGTTTTCCTAAACGTTAGGTCATAATAATAGTAATAAGACTGCATAAATGTTAGTAAACACATCATATTTTTTCTAATATTTAGTGGCACCAAAATGGCTGGAAGAGCCTTCCAACTCATCTTTGCTCCTTGGAAGGAAAGGAGCAGTCACATGTAGTGCCAATGGATATCCACAGCCACAGGTGCATTGGATGAAGAAAGATGGTTAGTAAATACATCATAGAACATCAGAAATCAACAATGTTATATACGAGAACGTCTAGGTACATTTATAATTTCATACATGAGAACATCTTAAATGAACAATCGCATACACGATACTTAATACCGTAAACAATTCATTTCATACACAAAAACATTACAAATGTACAATCGCATACATGATAACATCGTAAATGAACAATTTTATACACAAAACCATTATAAAATGAACTATGTCATACACAAGAATATCATATATGAACAGTGACGCTTACCAACAGGCAAGTTGGTGGTCAAACGTGGACTTATACGCGTTTACAAAAAAATATGCACGAGAATATTGTAAATGAACAATGAACATATATTATGTTATACATAATAACATCATACTTACATTATTTTATCATTTCCAGAATTAACTATAACTTCATCATCAGCCAGAAGACATCCACTGCTGAACATAGGCCTCTCCCTTTAACCTCTACACTGAACGACATCCTGCCATTTGCATCCACTGAATGCCCGGGACTCTCACAATGTTGTCGGTCCATCTAGTGGGAGGCCTACCTACGCTGCCTCTTCGGGTTCGTGGTCTCCACCCAAGAACCTTTCTTCCCCATCGGTTGTCGGTTCTTCGAGCAATGTGGCCTGCTCATTGTCACTTCAACTTGCAAAATTTAATAGCTATGTCTGTGACTCTGGTTCTTTGGTGAATATCCACGTTCCGTAGTCTATCGAATTAAATATTCAATTTAAATGGCAGATTTCTACTTTATGTGCCTGTAAATTGTAAGCTCTGTTGTTATATTCTACTCGTTAATAAGTTTGGAAAATTATTATACGGAATAATACGATCTAAATTATATTACTTTGTTGGCGAGTCCAATAAATTATTTCTGTGACCGTCCAGATTTTCCTAGATTCAGGCACTAACTTTGCTCTCCATCATATTTTCTGACAAAACTGACAGCCATCCGTAGGAGTTTTTAGATTTATCATGGCTAAATGATATAAATGGCTCAGCATATGTCAGTAGGTCTGTAATTTTGTGTCTGTACTTATTCTAATAGCTCCAACCAGTGGAGAATTGAAATTACTTGAAAATTCTACTGGACCCACTTGTGGAACCAAGCAATGGAATGAACAGTCCGTAACCTACTCAACTGTGTGCACTGGGCTAACATGGTAAATTAGACCTCATCCTCTCTCTCTGATAGAAGGCCTATGTCCCAGGCCTATGATATTGATAAAATTACTCAACTGTGAAATTACTATGTTTTTCAGCACTTCTCGGGACATGGCAGCCAGTTCTAGAGCTAGCAGGTGGTGGCATCCTGAGCCTGCCTAACGGGACGCTGGTCATTGAGGAGGTGTCCCTCGCAGATGAGGGTCTATACTCCTGCAATGTGGAGAACGGCGTCGGACAACCGCTAAGCAAGACTGTGTGGATGAGCGTTAACAGTAAATACATTTTGTAACTGCGACTTCCTTTGACATTTTTTAACTAGAGAGACAGTAACCGAGATAATCTATAGTGCGCAAGATTAGGATCCCAGGATGGTTTTATATTAACCCATTATGGGCTAGCGGTGCCGTACGGCATCGCATTTACGCAGTTTTAACTATTGCGCTCATTTTGAAATTGGAACAATGTAGGTAGCCAACCAATCGCTATGCCGAAGCTCTATAGACATATTATTTGGATTCATGTGAAATTAGCAACGTGTCATCAAGTAATTATTAGTTTAAACGATTCAAAAATGAGCGTGGAAAAATTCACGGCAAAATTGATGTGCGCTTTAAGTTAGTAAATCGTATTTATTTATTTTATTGTGTTACTTGCTAGTTATTTATGTAAGAATTATCTCGAAAGATACGATAATGGTCTGGTAATTCAAAACGCGAAAAAAAAAAACTGTTTCTGTGTAATTCAGGGTAAAACTATTAGTGCCAAATGGCATCGCTAGCCCGATATCGTGTCTTTTCGAAATGTATGCAATCGCTCCTTATTATGTTTATAATTATTTTTAATTATATTATTTAGTGGTATTTTTTCGATTCAGAGGTTGTATGCTTCATGAAGCATTGGCAATTCTCGAAGATGATGAACGTTTAGAACCATTGTCAGTGTATATTGAACCTCCGGAACCGACAATTCTTACTGACGATGACTCCGCAGATGAAGTCAGGGAGGTCCTCGTCAACAACCTCAGTGGTCGACAGTTCAATGCTGAGTGTGAAGTGGTAATGGCTCCAAGTACATCACAGAAAGGCTGCTCATCAGCACCATCAGACGCCGAGCATCCAGCAATGTCATTAGTTTGAACAAGAAGTACGATCAAGATTAGCTATGTCACGCTAATCTTGATCGTATTTCTATCCGGGTAAGAAGTGGTGGTGGCCTATCTTCACATACTTGATTGACTCAGCTGTCTGCAATGGCTACGTATACTATCCAAACGCTGTGGCAATTCGAGAAGCCAGTTAGATTTTCGAAGGCAAATAGTGCAGGCGTACCTTATGAAATACCAAAAGTGTCCTCGAGGTGGACGTCCTGGAGCTTCCAGATCGTCTATTACTCAACACAGATCTCATATGACATCAGGTTTGGTGGCTTGAGTTACCTGTTGGTAACTACACAAGATGGAAAACGCTGAAGTTGAGCCTTGGAGTCTTGCAAGAGTCAGACCAGAACGAAGTGCCGTAAGTGTGGTGTTGGTGTATGTATCACTTGTTATCAATTTCATATGTGTTCGTAAGGTATACACATAGTAAAATAATTGTTAATTACGTATATTGAGTATTATTGTTATAACAATCCAAAATTATCAATTTATAACAGTTTAGATTGAGAGACTTGATTATGTTAAGCAATATGAAAAATACTACATAAGTGGCTAGCGGTGCCATACGGCATCACCCATTTTTCCAAAAACTGTAAGGTTTTTTTAAATTTTTTCGACTTTTTTATGACTAGGGGGTCTACAACTACTACATAATTATGTAAAACTCACTAAAAAGTAAGACCATAAATTAATTCAGCCCATAATGGGTTAATAGGCTTATGTCCGCCACCTCGTCTGATGTTAAGCGGTGATGTGAGTATGGGATGAGTGAGTTTCCGATACCATAAGGCAAACAAGCAGACGGGCTGCTTGATGGTAAGCAGTCGCCGTCGCCTATGGGTACTTATAACACCAGAGGCATTACAAATACGTTGCCGACCCTTTAAGAACCTATTAACTCGCCTTTTGAAGAACCCCATGTTGTAGCTTCTCGAAAACATGGCGGAAACTAGCTCATCCCACATTTTGCAGGTGTGAGGGGCAAGAAAGATCGCTTGAGTCGCACAGTGTGCGATTTCCACTGATCTATGATATGTGGATGAACTTTCAGGTAGTGGCGGCTAGTGATTATAAAACCGTGACGCTGGCATCAGATGAACAATTCTTCAGAACTCCCCTTTATAAATGCGATAAAAGATACAGAACGTCTCCAAATTTAACTAGTTACGTTTGACTCGACCTCCAGACCAGCTTTATATATTTTGTTTATCCGATCTGAGTGCGTTACTTAAGCATTGATCGTAAACAAAGTTCTAGGGAATACTAAAAGTTAATTCTCATCCAACAAAAGTACCTAATTTAAACATTTAATTTTGTCGTAAAACTTGAAACACTCGAGTTTGAATTTAGGTAGCAGCTTATACAAAGTTTCTGGCCGGCAAAGCCGTAACAAGCAACTGAGACAAACTAAGTTGTCCCAGATTTATCCTTTGAAGGTACTTACAAGTTTACCTGCGAAATTTGAGAGTTGGTGACAATCGGTGAGGTAGTAAGATGTTGATCGTTTTTGTTACTTTGCATCTATTAATACAAACTTTCGTTCATCTACGGATCTTCTAATTTCTGATTCGATCTCGTAGAAAAACCCCGAGCATAGCCCTCTCCATAGCTTGTTGAGTGGCTTTAAGCTTTCTTATGAGCTTATGGGTCGTATTTCATCACTGATAACACACACTGGTCAAAGACTTTCGTCTTAAGGCTCTGAGGTATCTTTCGACGAGAAAACCGCAGGGAAACGCTGGATCGCGTTTAGCTGGAACGCGGGCCGCTTCCACCCGGCGCAGCCCTCTTGAAACCTTTTACCATCATTGTATGGGTATCAAATGAATGGGTTTGCTGAGAAGAACACGTAAAACTTGTTTATGAATATATATTTTTTATTTATAATTTTATTTTTATTTCAGAGCCGGTCCATTTCGAGACGTCGTCATCTAACGTGACGTCACGACTCGGGCACCCACTCACACTGGAGTGCAGACCCCTAGGTGACGAGCCAATCAGAGTAACGTGGATGCATGATGAAGCTCCCCTGGATGCGCATAGTCAAAGGTACGTGAAGAGATATTGCTACTAGCATAGGATTAGGTACCTCTAAGTCGGTTCTATACAAGGTTACGCGGTAAGGGTAAGATAATAAGCCAAAAGGGATCCGTTATACTCATCAATATAAACAATATTTACTATGTGACCAACTCAGAAATTACGAAAAAAATATTAGATGTTTCATACTTTTTGTCGTGTGTAATTACCATTTTCTATGTAACAGCTGTTTTTTTTTTCGAGAGTTCAGAGTTGTTCCCATAGTAAAATCTTTTCATAATGATGGGTACTATGGACCACTTTCGGAATATTATACCCTTTCTGCGTAATGTAGTATGTCTAGGTAGTTATTTAAATTCAATTAAAGCCTTGCGTTTGACCGCGCGATGATGCAGTCTTCGATGGGGCACGCTTACCTAGAAGCCGGAACCGGAACCAGAAACCGAGTCAATTGCGATTTGAAGACACCCAGAATTTTATTATCGGGAACATCCTTAACTTATCTTGTTATGTTCTATCAAGAAAATATTATTCATTTTTTTTTAAATGAAACAAGTAACGTATCTCATTTCAGGGTAAAACTCTCGGAAACCAAGACGGCTCTAGGGCTGTTAAGTGCCATCAGTTTCCAGTACTCGGAGACCAGAGACGCTGGGGTGTACCAATGCCGAGCTAGCAACCCTTACGGCGCAGCCTATTTTAATGTGCATCTCACCATTTTAGGTAACTACAAGATTCTACAGAGCAACTTCATCCAGCATTTTCAATCTTATATTAATTTTTCATGTGTTATGTTACATACGGAAAAAAACCACATTGAAACTTTTTTGGTGGGGATAAAGAACGACTGCTCTATCCCTCTCCCGCAAAGCATGTGTTAGTATAGTAATTTCCTTTATTAACTAAACAAAATACTAGCTAAAACTAATACTAAATAAACAGTAAGTCTGTCCATAGACCGTTGAAGGTCTAAAGACAATCCAAATGCTCAAGCCCACTATCAGTTGGCAGCGAACCCAGCATGCTGGCGGCATTACCACGTTGAATGGCAATGCTTATACGTTGAGCCAGATTCACGCCAGCATTTTGGTCACGCGTCGCGTTGTAGTAATTTGTATTGCGCATGCATGGATTAACGTGATGTCGTGCTATAGTGCGCTCTCTGTTAGCATGCAATTTTTTTTTTTTGTTGAGCACTATTTACTAGCTTTTTATGGGATAGTAAAAAAAATTGGACACAAGCCTATTATCTGATACTGATCCATATGGCTAAAGATGCTCCATCAATTCTGCTCCTTGCGGCACGTTGGCCAAATTTGCATATAATACTTGCCAGGGGTACACTAGTTGTCAAAAACGATAAACATCTCAAGTGAAAGACGCCACGCTTAGCAATCAACGAGCCCTACATCATGTGACGGTTTCTTATCCACTACGAGTAACAGAGATTCCCTGGTTATGGTCGAATATTTTTTTACATATCGTCCTGGGAAGAAAACCTCGCAAAGCATGTCCTTATTTCACTAATTCATGGAATAATATGAAAACTCATTCAATTTGTATGTAATTTAATACAGAACTTAAAAATATGTTGTACAAACATTTTATGGGAGGTAGTGTTTTCTTCTTCCTAAAAAGTTCTCTTTTTCACTTACTAGTTTTTCACTCTAAGACGACGATATTCTATTATTCCAGAGCCCCCAACTCCACCGTCAGATCTCCGCGTGGATTTGGTCCGGTCCCGGACGGCCAGCGTCTCCTGGCGAGATATTCTCCGAGCGCACGCGAGACACTACTCTCTCCAGTACTCTCACACTCACTACACTGACTCTTGGGAGCACGGCACTATGGTCAACGTTACTAGGTGAGAACCTTTGATCATTTATATTATAACTAGCTGCGCCCCGCGGTTTCACCCGCGTGGTGATGAAAAATTGTGATGATGACGAAAAATATCCTACGATCTTTTCTCTGACCTACCAAAAACTTCACATTCGGTGAAGCCGTTTCGGAGGAGTTCGATAACAAACACTGTGACACGAGATTTTTATATACTAGCTGCTCCCCGCGGTTTTACCCGCGTGGGATGAAAATCGGTGATGATTATGAAAAGTAGCGTATGTGTTAATTCAGGACATAAACAATGTACTCGTATATTCCAAATTTCATCCAAATCCATCGAGCCGTTTCTGCGGGATTGAGTAACAAACATCCATCCATCCATACTTTCACATGTAATTATGATACTAGATGCGCCCCGCGGTTTCACCCGCGTGGTGATGAGAATCGGTGATGATGATGATTATGAAAACTAGCCTATGTGTTAATCCAGGATATAAGCAATGTATATTCCAAATTTCATCTAAATCCATCCAGCCGTTTCTGCGTGATTGAGTAACAAACATCCTCAGAATACAGTTCTGTATTCTGAGCAAACATCCATCCATCCATCCGAATTATATGATACTAGCAGTCCGCCCCGGCTTCGCTCGAGTGTAAGCTCGGCCTTCGGCCTCGCTACAAAATATAATATAGCCTATGTCACCCGGGGATAGTGTAGCTTCCCAACAGTGAAAGAATTTTTCAAATCGGTTCAGTAGTTTCGGAGCCTATTCATTACAAACATACAAAAATAGGTACAAATCTTTCCTCTTTATAATATTAGTGTAGATTAGTGTGATTTGGATTTGCCTTAAACTCGGGCTAGTACCGAAAAAAGTCTACCAAAAACTGAAGGGGTGATATAAACATACTGCACACACAGACATGTTGTTACTATTTCTACAAACGCACACTTTAATATTGAGCGAAATTATACCTAACTATCTGAAGCCACAGAGATGTACACCGATGTTCTAACTTTTTGGATACTTAAAAGAAAGTATAACCGTATTCTTTCCAGAAAGGATAACGACGTCCGTCAGTCCATAGAGCTTCAGAACTTGCGTCCGGCCTCGTCCTATGCCGTCCGTGTGGCGACTGGTAACCAGGTTGGAGTCAGCATTTACACGCCGCCTGTGCATTTTACTACTCATGAAGAAGGTATGTATCAGCAGTTCCGTAAATAGGGCTGTGCCAGCGGTGCCCAGGCACAGGACGCAGACTCTGGAGGGGCGCAGAAATGACTACACCAGGACCAAGTTTTGTTTTCAAGGGCGCAGTTATAGAACCTCGCACAGGGCGCATAAAAGGCTAGTTACGGCACTGTGTATCAGACTTATTTCGCATTTGTAAGTGTGATCATCAAAATGGCTTCAGGCGCTATTATTTCTGAAGATTCCCATTAGACATTATTTCCGTTTTGATAAGAAATCTTCATAATTTCTTATTATTGAAAAATAGGTGTCGAAAATGTGAAACGGTATTGCCTTTCAGAGGTATTGTCTGAGGTCACATTTAAGATTAGATACTTTGATGCCTACTACAAAAAAGCTATGGTAATTAATTTATTTTAAAATTAGTTTCTGATTTCTATTATTGATTGAACTTTATTTTTCTTCTCAACCGACGAAAAAATAATATGTTTCTCAATACAACTGCACTGAGTTTATATGAGGTTATAATTCCAAGGATGATTTTAACTAGATCTTTTCCGATTGTGAATCAATTTGAGATGATTATCTTATTATTGAATAAGGTTTATCTCGAGGTTTCATTTTGACCGTTATCCCGCCTTCTGTGCTTGGGGGCGTGGGTTCGATTCCCACCTATGATAAACAATTGTGTGATGAACATTTGTGTTTGTTCTATGTCTGGGTGTTAATATCTATTTAAGTATGTATTTAAAAATATATATGTATGTATATCAGTCTCTGGCAGCCATATTACAAGCTCTGCTTAGTTTAGGGTCAGATGACCATATCTGCAATAATGACCCAGATATTTATTAATTTATTTCGATATTTATTTATATTTGAAAAAAATTATTTCATTTCTAAGGGTTGACATGAGGAAAAGAATCTCGTTTATTAAATTTTCTGTGAAGTGGGTTGTTAACGAGTAATGTTCCTTAAATTCCAGCTCCATCATCAGCTCCAGTCAACGTGCAAGTGGAGCAGACGGACAACCCTGGCGAGCTTTTTGTGTCATGGCTGCCGCCGCTCAAGGAGACACACAACGGCGTAGTCTTGGGATACCACGTGAGGGCTGTACCTCAGAATATTGGGACAGGTAATGATTCAATAGTAACTGAAATATAATAGGCTATATAAGGTGGAAATATATCAATGAGGTCATTTTCCAACAAAAATATTAGTAGGAAAAAAAACTGACATAAATTAGTAGTCCGAATTTGATAAAAATTTATATATTGACAATATGTATGAATGCTTCTAGTAATTAATTTTTTTTTACCTAAGAAAATTCGTATAATTTTCTGCTGTTTCTCTTCTAAATAGTAATCACCTAGATTAAGAAGGCAATTTGCACCCGTGACCAATTTGATTAAAAAATCATACCTAATTTTATCAAAATCGGATGATAAATACCGTTTTGTTTTTATGGAATGAAAATGATTCGATGTCTGTTGAATTATTATTATTTTACCAATGACCAATGCTCTTACATAAAACTGTTGAAGTGGGTGAAAGCAAGGAAAATCTGAAAATTTTATTGGGTAGCGTGTCATGGGAGAGGCTTTTGTCCAGCAATGGAATAATATGCTGACTATGATTATAAAGACAATGAAAAAGAATAGAATAGAAAATAATATTAGATTAGAATATTATTAGAATGCAGCGAATACCAAGGCCGAAACCGCATTGGCATTTTATGGAGTGCCGACAGACGGTTTGGACGAACTGCCTGTTTAGTGCCTACAGCCTATAGCGATTTGTCTGGTTAAACATACTGACAAAAAACAGTATGATCTAGAACATTAGGCAACGGATGCATTTGGCGCCTCCTATCGCCTTTGATAATAAAATCCCTCCGTTACCTCTACCGTTCCCGAGATCCCTAAGGTTTCTTTTCTGCCTGTCTTCGGGGTTCTTGTTCAATATGAGGGACAAAAAAAATCATACTTA
Source organism: Agriopis leucophaearia (assembly GCA_949125355.1). Lineage (NCBI taxonomy): Eukaryota > Metazoa > Arthropoda > Insecta > Lepidoptera > Geometridae > Agriopis > Agriopis leucophaearia. The sequence goes on along the minus strand of OX421285.1, from coordinate 9,176,230 downwards.
ATTAAAGAGTCTAGAATTAAGATAGAAAAGAAAGCCTAGAAACCCTAGAAAAGCTTTATTAAGTACAAGGCTCAATTAGTTACCAAAAGGCTCGATGTCTTCTCGAAGCTCAAAGATGTCACGGTATTTCAAGTCGGAATTGTTGCTTTCATTGTTCCAAGTACAAGTTCATTCGTGTAAGGAGTACTGCTGCTAGCACCTCTGGGATGGATCAGCGATGTGCCAGCTTAGGGCGTTGGAATCCATTGAGAATAGAAACTCATCAGCAACGGATGAACAAGTTCAGACTAATCTTTTTATATAGCATCGAACATGGCGCAAAATTGCTAGTCTATCGGTTTTTTACGGATTCATTTTGCAGTGTCCAATATGCATGATTTAATTCCCTTCCCTAATTTAATTCTATCGGACGACCAGGGTGGGAAGGAAAAAGCGACACTTTCATGGTTGATATTTCGTACGAAACGCCATGATTCTTCTTTTATTGTGCGAACTGCTAGAGAGAGAATTGCGCTGCCTAAGTTCCCTACCAGTTACAATATGCGTCACATATTGTATGTCACATAAATCGGTTTCTTCTAGGCAAGCGTGCTCCATAGTAGATCGCATCATCGCTTAACATGAACTGAGGTGGCCAAGCGCAAGACTTATTACTTAAGTTGAAAAATTGCTAATGTAATTTCAGCCAATAATATTTTTCACCAAAGATCATTTGCATTTCAGATGATGCTGACTCAAGAACTGTTAAAGTTTCTCAGCTATCTGGAAAGCAGGAGACTTTATTGAGTGGCCTTCTGAAGAATACCAGGTTAGTCAAAATCAGAAAATCCCAGGTCCAGACTTTATAAAAAAAAAAGAAATTGTGATCAACGAGAAGTTAACAGCGTAGCAGCACTTCATTTATACAAAGACGATTCTCTCTACAATATCAGCAAGTTTAAGTGGCAATGGGCAGGCCACATCGCTCGAAGAACTGATAACCGATGGGGAAGAAAGGTTCTTGAGTGGAGACCGCGAACCGGAAAACGCAGCGTAGGTAGGCCTCCCACTAGATGGACCGACGACATTGTGAGAGTCGCGGGCATCCAGTGGATGCAGATGGCAGGATGTCGTTCAGTGTGGAGGTTAAAGGGGGAGGCCTATGTTCAGCAGTGGACGTCTTCTGCATCAGCCAGAAGACGTTGATTGCCAGAAGATGATGATTATCTCTACTACTATTTTGGCGTGCGCAAGCAGTTACCAACATAAGGTCCATATTGGACCTTGAAGTTGACCGCTGTCTAGTTTACGCACTAAACTGGTAAAGGAGTCATCTTGGGTAAATTAGATCTCATGTCAGTTAACATGCCACACAAAACGTGACCTTGTTTCCTATCTATTACCATAGAGAACCTTTCTTCATCTAGTAAAGCATACTTTTTAGTCGAATGTTTTAACATGGTAGGTATGTAGACGACTATGAATGGCTGTACCTACAACCTATATATACGTAATGGCGTCAGTAATGTCCGAATAATCTTTGACCACTCGCTACCCGAGAGTACCAAAATCCAACCCAAAATAGCGATATATAAACTTAAGAAATGCCCCATGACCAGTGCCGTAACTAGCCTTTTAAGCGCCCTGTTCGAGCTTATATGACTGCGCCCTTGAAAACAAAACTTTGTCCTGGTGTGGTCATTTCTGCGCCCCTCCACAGTCTGCGCCCTGTGCCTGGGCACCGCTGGCACCCTATTTACGGCACTGCCCATGACAACTATCAAAATCATACAAATACAATGCGCTCAATTTTATTAGCCCATAATCTTCCTACTTATCGCAGTCTCGATGAAGTAACGATGTTATTATGTGAAAGACAGTTGGCAAAAACTGGGACACAAAATCGAAGAATTGGCTTGTGGCCAGTTGTGGCGTACTTTAGGATAGGCCTATGTCCAGCTGTGGGCTGACTCGAACTGATAAAGTTTGATCTGAATTTAATAGACTGAATTATATTTTAGGTATGCTGTATCGGTGTCTGCTTATACTAATGCTGGATCAGGACCGTTTTCGTTACCTGTATTTCAAGACACAAGAGAAGGAGGTAATCATTTGAAAATGTCGCAAAGATCTGTTCATTTATAATATTTTATGGGAACAATAGCAAATCATGGATTTAGTATTAAATAATTCTGGCAGTTTAACAAACTAAAAAACACGCTATAATAACGCTAATCCTGAAGATCCTGGTAAGGATAATGGGACAAACTATGGAAATTATTGCATGGTCATCGGTCATTGATAAGCGTGCAATTGAAACTTTGCATCAATTCGTCGTTTTGAAAGGGGTGAAAATCAAGTTTAAAGATTTGTTACATTGATACATACCAAGCTAATAAAAGCGTGTTAAATAACTGGCCAAATGCGAGTCGGACTCGCGCACGAAGGGTTACGTACCATTTTCTATAAAAAAAATCTATAAAAACGACAAAAAAATCACGTTTTTTGTATGGGAACCCCCCTTAAATATTAATTTTATTTTAATAATTTATTTTAAAAGTGAATATACAACTAAATATTCTGTGAATATTTCAAGCGTCTATCTCTTGCCGTTATCAATATCGAGCGAAAACGAGCAAAAAAATCACGTTTGTCGTATAGGAGCCCCCCTTAAATATTAATTTAATTTAGGTCAATATATAATTCAATATTCTGTGAATATTCCAAGCGTCTACCTGTTGCCGTTATCAATATCGAGCAAAAACGAGCAAAAAAATCACGTTTATTCCAAGGTAGCCCCCTTAAATATTAATTTTATTCTGTTTTTTAGTATTTGTTGTTATAGGGGTAACGGAAATACATCATCTGTAAAAATTTCAACTGTCTAACTATCACGGTTCATGAGATACAGCCTGGTGACAGACGGAAGGACAGACGGACAGACGGACGGACAGCGGAGCCTTAGTAATAGGGTCCCGTTTTACCCTTTGGGTACGGAACCCTAAAAACGCGAGGTCTGTGTAACAATAATATATTTCAGAAGTTGTCATTTGTTAGCAGCTTCTAGTAAATTTTTCACCACTTTACTCCAGCGTGACTTGGAATTAACCGTAACCAACTGTGCTAGCCTTTGACTGATGCTATGATTTTTTCTACGCAAGCAATTTCCATCATTGACCTATCATCATTACTACAACAATGCTACATTCATACCATAAATATTATAAATAAAATACATATATACGTACCTGTTAACATAAACTTAGATAATGTGTATAGACTTGATTCTTAAAACTAGACAGATATATAATTTAGCCTGCCTGATAGATGCAGACAGAGCATTTCACAGTAGGACAGCTTGAAGATAGTGCTCAGCTATGATTCAAATTAAATCTGTCCAGCTGTTTAAAGATTATCAGCTCTTTTACCGAGGATATAAAAAAAAAACAATTGACATTTGTTATAATCTTCCAGCTCCGGAACAAGCCCCGTCATCAGTAGAATGTATGGCCGTGTCGTCAACTTCGTTGAGAGTTGGATGGCAGCCGATAGTGTTGCCAGGGCAAGGCAGTTCTTTGGTGGGATACACCATCCTGTATACTACTGAAGGTAATTAAAGCACTGATAACGTTTTGCTTAACTGATAATGCAGTTTTAAATATAACCGTTTTATTTAATTTTATTTATTCAATTATTTCAGACCAACAACAAAAAATATACACTATCCATAATTACTTATTTGAAAGTACAGCCATTAATAGGTCTATAATATTATTAGTAACAGTATCGTTGAAAATCACTCTTTATATAAACAAAATATGTAGCAAACTAAGCGCCGCTAAAAAAGCTAAGTTAGATTAAATTTAGAAAAGTATAGTTAAGTTATAAACAAAATTAAGCAGATTTATATAGCATGCATATATTATAATAAATACAGGTTGACTTTGTCTAGATATTATTTTTCCAATGCCATCGCTCAAAAGCAGCGTAGGAAAACATCGCAAGGAAACCGGTATGCTCAAGAACGCTAAAAAGTTCAAAGACTTAATGACCTTCACCAACATGCGCTGGGCCAGCATGGAGGAATGAGGTTTATCCTCTCTCTCTGAGAGAAGGTCTATGTCCCAGCAATGGGAACATGATAGGCTGATAATGATAATGAAGTTAATTAAGTTTAGAATTTACAACCATTTTTTCCCCAGTTTTTGATTGCTTTAAACTGTTATGTACTAATGTTTTCTGAATAAATTTATTCTTATTTTATTTTACATTCAACTTTTGTTTGATGTTTACAGTTTTACATTTGTTTGCATTTAGTTTTGTTTAACTGATACAGTTTTACAGCTTTCTCGATAAAAATACCCTATGTCACTTTTCGGCCCTCCAACTGTCCTAAAGTAATAAATAATGTCGATCCATTTTTCTGTTGCTTCCTTAAAGCAACAAGCAAGTGTGCTTGTTGGTACAAGCAAACAAACACATATTCGCACTTTTAATAGTATCAAATAAAATAGAAACAAGGTTTTAATTAAAAAAACATTGCTTATAATTTTATTGATCAGATGGTGCTTGGCAGAACCACACGTCTCTCCACACGGAGTTATATCTGCAAGGATTGCTGAAGTATTCCAACTACACCGTCAAGGTGGCTGGCTTCTCCAACTTTGGGGTTGGACCTTACTCCTACCCCATTGTATGTGCTACCTTACAAGATGGTAAGTCGGACATTGTCAAGATAAAGAATAGTTAAAATTCTCGTTTTATTAACGTTATTAAAGTACTTACTTTTAGACTAAATCGTTACATACATTTTCATTTCTTGTTTTTAGTGCCCGGACCTCCAGCCAATATAAAAGTCCTGGTGTTAACATCAACTTCTCTTCTCGTCAGCTGGAAGAAGCCCGACCATCCCAATGGAGAAATTTTACACTACTCCGTTTATGTAAAACCAACTTCGAGGTATGGTCTTCTAACAAGATGTTTAAAGAAAAAATATATTATATATCATTGACTACCCGTTACAAAGTGACTGCACGTGGTCACAAAATAGATAAAATACAAGTACAGAAGGTTCACTCCGCAAAAGCATTTAAATAAGTAGCGACTCACAATAAAGTCCAATTCAGGACGTGCGAGCGCTAACTACCTACTGTTATATTAACGTAGAAGTTGTCTGTCTCTCTGTCTTTCGCGTTATCTATGTCTATCGCGAGGCAGCGGGCACGGCAAGTCCGGCAAGACGACTACTTGTAGCTTCATACCTAAAGTGCGAAGTGCGCCAGGCCTGACGTGGTCGACCGCAATGTATTTACTCTTTCCCTCTCTTTACCACAAGCTATCTGTCTTTTATTGTCTCTATGCGACATGCAGACATTGCACACTGGATACGGTGCGTCCAAGATCTAAAAACAGAATGAAAGAGAGATGGATTGCTTTTTAAACAAAACTGACAGTCATACCGGTGGACTGCCCCGGTGGCTCAGTTGGTAGTGAACCTACTTTCTGCGCTTGGGGGCGTGGGTTCGATTCCCATCTAGGACAAACATTTGTGTGATGAACATTTGTGTTTGTTCTATGTCTGGGTGTTAATATCTATTTAAGTATGTATTTAAAAATATATATGTAAGTATATATATCAGTCTCTGGCAGCCATATTACAAGCTTTGCTTAGTTTGGGGTCAGATGACCATGTGTGCAATAATGTCCCACATATTTATTTATTTATTATACCATTCTATTATTTACTGATCTGATAAAATACAAACTTCAATTCAATTACAAAGCATAATTTTTTTAATTATTCTAGCATAAAAAAATCCAAATCCTGAAATTACTGAAACTAAAACAAACTGCTACAGGGCATACACGACCAATGTGTAGATGCTGTGTAAGGGTCTGTTATTGTTTAAATACACCCTTAGGTTAATTACTTATCAAATTTGTCATTCACAGCGCAGGGCTGGCACAGTCGCACCGCGCCGGCGCCACTCGCACCTCGACTGAACTGGCTGGACTCATCAGTGGCGTCACGTACGAAACGTGGGTGACAGCAAGCACTGCCGCGGGCGAAGGTTCTGCCAGCAGACGCGTCACGCACACTCCCAGCTCTAAAGGTCAGTGCCCTATCCAGCTGTTTAGGTCAACAACCTATTCCTAAAGTTCAGCCGGTGCCACTCCTACCTCTACTGAGCTGAGCGTATTCACCAGAGACGTCACATACCATACGCAACGTGGGTAACAGCAAGCACGGGCGCAGGCGAGGGCGTTGCCAGCAGACACATCTCGTGTCGTGCACTCCCAGCTCTAGAAGTCAGTGCCCTACCCAGCTATTAAGATTAAGGACTTAAGATTTATCCTTTAGAAGTTTCATACTTATTCCTAGCTCTAGCCTTCTATAAACCAATGACATACTTCAAATTCTGAAAGTCTGTGACGTATTCCGGGTCGGTGGGTTACCATAATCTCATTTTTTTACTAATAAAAAAAAAAACTTACATTGAATATTGTCTCATTCTCTTGGCTAATGAGAGAACAAGACAAAAGTCTATGTAAGATATAAGAAAGTTTTTTAGATTATGCGGTAACTCACCGGAATATTAGTGACCTAAGTAAAGCCAATTTTGTTGATCAGACTCGTACTCGTATTACTTCCAGTGGTGGCAGGTGTTGCCTCTCTCGGAGGCACAGTGTCGGTGGGCGTGGGCAGCTCCCTCCTGCTGGTGTGCCAGTGCGTGGGAGTACCACCGCCTCGCACGGTGTGGTATCACAAGCACAACATCATCACACACCATCCTCGGTTCACCAGGAACCATGACGACAGCCTGCTCATTAACAGTAAGTACCTTCAACATTCCATGATCCAGCCAGCCGGTACACTTTAGAATACTTTGATCAACTAGGCTAGGTCCTATAGTTATTTTTAACTGACTTCAAAAAGTTTTGTTCTCAATTCTATCCTTTTTTTAGGGTTAGTACTAAAAGTAACCTTTATAATTTCGTTCTGTACGTCCACCCTATCATATACTTCATTCATGCACTTATCAAAATAACTATAGAAGTTACAAGGGTCTAAAGAATTAGAACCGACAGACGGACGGACATAACAAACTTATAAGGGTTTCTTGTAGTATTTAAAACCCTAAAAACGATAATCTATATCCTAAGAACTGCTTTACCTTTTAATATGTATCGCCTTCTTCTACAGATATAGACCAATCTCTTAGTGGTAACTACACCTGCTTAGCCAAGAACTTGTACGGTTCTGACTCGGTAGAGTACACGGTGACCGTGCTACCGCTGCCGGAGGCGCCGGTGCTCCGCACGACGCCTTACAAAGACTCCATATTAGTCGAGTGGGAGCAGCCTTACTACTCTGTCAGCAATAGGAGTTCCAGTCAGAAGATAAGTGAGTATCCTAGACCCCGTGAGTTCATCTACTTTGCATCTCTATAGCCTTTCTTAAGTTGGATTAATGCTCCAACTAGCATGCCTCATAATTCAGTTTGACCTCTGTCGTGTTAGCAGAAGCACAGATGAAACCAATACAAAAGTGTCAAATTACGCCATAGAAAACTGTAAAAAATATGAATCATCACTTTTCTCTACTATCCAGCATACAGCCTCACGTGGAAAGAGTCGAGCGGTCCGTGGCAGGAGGCTTGGCCAGCGAACAAGTTGCCGAGCTTGTCCGGCGTGCAGAAGCACGTGCTCACCGGGTTAAAGTGCGGCACTAAATACTCGCTGCGAATCACAGCGACCAACCGAGTGGGGACTTCACAGCCTGCGTATATGGATATTAGCACTTTGGGAGGAGGTAAAGACGCTTGTCATAAATAAATAAAAAATAGTTTGTATAAGCTGTCATGACTTACCGTGCTGGACACTTTATAACGTTGGTGTTTGACACACAGTTGGAGCGGTTCACAAGTTCATGGTCGCGCTGCGAGCTATGGAAAAGGATATGCTCAGTTTCTCTGAGGGACCATATTCGGAACGGAGTTATTTGCCAGAGAAGCAAAGTCACCGAGATCATCATCATCAGCCAGAAGACGTTCACTGCTGATCATAGGCCTCCCCTTTTAACCTCCACACTGAACGACATCCTTCCATCTGCATCCACTGGATGCCCGCGACTCTCACAATGTCGTCGGTTCATCTAGTGAGAGGCCTACCTACGCTGCGTCTTCCGGCGAAATTTTTGGACTATTTAAAATACGTTTGATGTTTTATTTTTCAGTTCCCATAGCACCGTCAACAAACGAGTGGTTCTGGAGTAATAACAGCCACGTGTTAGTGCAGCTAGCGGGGTGGGACGACGGCGGGTGCGGGCTGCGGGGATGGGGGGTGGAGTACCGACCTCTTGGTGCACGACCCTGGGTCAGGGCACGGGATACGGGGGTGAGATACTCCTTATCATACTAATATCATATATTTGAAAGTTTGGGTGGATGTTTGTTACTCAATCACGCAGAAACGGTTGGATGGATTTGGATGAAATTTAGAATATACATTGCTTATGTCCTGGATTAAAACATATGCTACTTTTCAGCATCATGATCACAGATTTTCATCACCACGCATACCCGGACATGACAAGAATCCTAATAAAAGCGTGTAAATTTTTCCAGCATTCTTACACAGAGCACCCGTCGTGGCAGTTGCCCTACCAGGCAAAGAGTTACCGCACCGGATCCTTCTCGATATCAGGCCTGTCTCCTGCCACCTGGTACCAAGTCAAGGTCACAGCGACGAACGAGGCTGGCAGTGTAACTACTGTCTACAGTTTTGCCACGAAAAACGAAGATGGCAGTACGTTAACACTTTATTGAGATCCCTTGCTTCGTGCGTTCTCTATCTCACTCGCGCATATTAACATTTTCAAAGATATAATATAACTGAATGTAGTTATGTAAAATCTAAGCTTTACGATTAAAGAAAATAACATCAAAAATAAAATTATATGATTATTTACGGGATATTTACCGTGGTAAGGTACGTTCCACAATGAAGAAGCTCCCGATATTTCGGCGCAGTTACATGCACCATGTTCACGGGAAGAACATTGGGTTTTGTCTTCCCGTGAACATGGTGCATGTAACTGCGCCGCAATATCGTGAGCTCCTTCCATAACCTAACCACGGTAAATATCCCGTAAATAATCATATTATAACTTTAGTGAACAACCGTGATAGTTTAAAACAGAGTTTAACATCAAAAAAATTTCATTAAAATTAAATTTTTAATTCAAACAAGTTAATATAGTTGATAAGTATAAATTAAATTGTTTTAAAACCCCTGATAAAGAGCTCAATAATATTTAAACGACTGAAAAGATTTTTTATCATAGCTAAGAACACTCTCCATCAAGTCACCTTTCAAACAAAAGACCAAAATCAAAATCGGTTTAGCCGTTTGAAAATTATCAGCCAGCCAGGAATCGAACCCGGGACCTTCTTTTTATGAGGCAGACATGCTACTACTCAGCTAAATCAGTCGTCAAAACATAGTCATATTTAGTCTTGAAAAAAAAATTTTGAAATGCGAGAAGAAAATGTCTCTTTGTGTCTTTTATCGCATTTACAACGGGGAATGTTCTGAAAAACTGTTCGATCTAATGCCGGCATCGCGGTTTGTTCAACGCACCAGCCGCCACCGCCTGAAAGTTCATCCATATATCATAGATTGGTGAAAATCACACACTATGCGTTTTACGCGTTCCTTTTTGCCTTACACCTGCAATTTGTGGAATGGGGAGCTCATTCCTGCGGCATTTCCGAGTAGCTTTAATATGAGGTTCTTCAACGTTGTTGTTAATAAAGTCTTTAAGGGTCGGCAACGTATCTGTGATGCCCCTGGTGTTGCAGGTATCCATAGGCGACGAAGATCACTTACCATCAGGCGGCATGTCTGCTTGTTTGCCACCAATGGCATAAAAAAAGTACATGAAGCGTTTATCATTTTATAAAGTTCTCACTGCTAGGACACAGGGTCTTTATTCTGCACGGGCAAAACGCACTCTATCGTAGCGCGTTAATTAAACCTCCAAAAGTTGAACTTTATTTATCCTAAGCAATACAAGCCAATTTTTTGGGGTAAACTTAACGTGGCCACGATAGCGCGCGTTTGCCCGTGCGGAAAAGGGCCCAGGCCTTTTTCGGAGTGACGTTTCAATGCCATATAGGCAGGGAATATTGATGCCATACTTTATGGGCCCGGCACCAGGGAACCGACATTTCCATTTATAATTATCAATATAAAAAACTGATTTCATCATAACTGGACCAAATTGAAATGGCATCAAACAAAATGCACCAGCTTTCAAATAAAAAAAGAATCATCAAAATCGGTTCACCCAGTCAAAAGTTCCGAGGTATGAAACATAAAAAAATATATTTAAAAAACTGTCGAATTGATAACCTCTTTTTTTTTAAAGTCAGTTAAAAACTCAGGATATATTGTAGCCAGTTGATCATGAATTTTGTGTGTTACAGGCGATGTTGGACCTCCGTCAGACTTGTTCGACATCAACATGGTCGTCATCATCTGCAGCTCCATTCTGCTGGCAATATGTTTGATGAGCTGCATCTATATACTTGTCAAACGACAGAGGTGAATTAATACCAAGCTATACAACGCGCCGTCAGCCCCGGATCTACGATTTTTCTGAGAAGGGCCAAAACTTGACATTGGCGCCTCTCATATCTAGCATTAGAGGTTAATTAAAAAAGATGAATGTTTTAAAAAGTGGAATTTGGCGCCTCCTTTAGCTGCCGCCCGGGGCACGTGTCCCTGTTTGCCATGGTTTATGGTTTAAAATCCTTGTATCGTTTGGTTTTCAGAAGCGGCAACCTAACAGAGTACCGCGACTCGATCACGGTGGACAACAAGTCAGAGAGCGGCAACTTGACCGCGAACACCTCGCACACCAACCTGGCGAACGTGAAGGAAAACGCGCTGAACGCACAGAACAGGATCTACAGCGCGCCTATACATATGAGGAATAATAGCAAACATGGTAATACAGATAGACTAGTGGTTGGCGCGTTTGAATTCCTATCCGCAGGGTTGTGCATTCAATCCCCAACAATATATTAATCAATATAAAAAACCAACTTCATAAATATGACAGAACTTTACTAAATTGAAATGGGACCACACGGGAAACATCAGCTTTCAATAAAAAAAAAAAAAACAAAATCGGTTCACCCAGTCGAAAGTTCTGAGGTAACAAACATAAAAAAAATACAGTCAAATAGAGAACCTTCTCATTTTTGGGACTCAGTTAAAATAAAGTTAGAACTGCCGATGAAGGAAAACATCGTGATAAAACTGTAGCATTATGGTAGGGTGCTTTCTAATTTCCGGTTGGCAAGCTTTACTTAAAAATCTGTTACCAAGCACATAACGTATGTTTTGGCAGCATCACTCGATAGCTAGTTCTCATTCCACTGTCCTTGACCATCGTTTACCACTGATCTCCTTTCCGCTGATCTCCGCTTTATAGATTTACTCTTCTCTGTTTCAATAAAAATACCATCCTCTTATTTTAATGGCTCCGCTCTTCTCATCTTCGCTTCATATACAAGAAATTGTTGCAACTTGGGGTTTGTGTGAGCCTTAGCCTTCGGACCACTTGAAATTCTACTTTATATGACTATTGATGTCTTACGTTTTTTTAGAACTGTACGAGATAAGTCCATACGCTCAGTTTGCTGTCGGCTTCCGAACGTTTGGCCACGTGGAGAACCAAGACCTGCCGCCTCGACATCACAAGCAAAGATACGATACAGGTACAAAGCCTCGTGCACCACCGTAAAGTAGCTTGTCTGTCTATTTTCTACCGGATACATTTCAGTGAGTGTGCGCAATAGCTTCATGACCTTATTCCACCCTCCCCCTTTTACTACAGGACAAGTAGAAGTACTGCACACTATCACCCCTTTCTCGTGGAAATTCCAAAGATTCGTACACAACGATTTAATTGGGTCGTCATTTATGATAGGTACGTACTGCCCAAGAATGGAACTCCCTGCCATCTTCCTTGTTTCCTGAGAACTACAATCTAGGCATCTTCAAGGCTAGAATGAATACATTCCTTCTAGATCAACGTGTTCCATCCTCGGCCACACCGTCGCTTACCATCAGGCAAGTTGGTGGACAAACGTAGATCTTCAAAATATATAAGGTTATTAATATGTGCCATTTATGAGTTGGCATCGGGTCTGGCTGTTAGTTGTCCGTGTCTTTTTATGTGTTCTTTTTATGTGGTATCTCAGACACAGAAAATCCTAGCTATGAATGAAGATATTTATTTTATTTATTTATTTTCAGAAACAAGTTTTCAAGTGTGTTCTGAATCAGAAGACAGTGACAGCATATCAAAGTCTACACTCAAAAGTGTTCCGAGAAGTAAGTTTATGAGGTCTCTGTAGAATCAAATCAAACCAAACATTTTTTTAACAATACAATTTTAATTTAATCTTGCACCAAATTCAAATTATTTATTGAGAATAAAAACGGACAAATTCCACTAACATTTATCTCACATACTGTTAAACTAAAATAGATTTCCTAGTAAAAATAGGAATAATATTATAAAATTACTAATATAATAAATACAACAAATTGCTGTAAAAATATGTCAACATAAAATTAGTATGTCATAAAAATTGGCATTATAGTCAACGGCTTTTTTGCCCCTGTCCCATTGATCAGTTAAATTTTCACAATAAGTCAAAAAAACTTTCGTTACATTTTTCCAACTGTCACAAATAATATCACAATCAGTGTTGGTAGCAAGGAGTGCATTGAAGTGGCGGCGGGCGCGAATCAGCGGAGACATGGAGCGCGCCACGGTGCGGCTGTGAGCCACGTGGAAAAACTTGGGCAATTTTCCACGCCTATTAGCCGGAACCCCGGGTTTATCTGGCACAAACAAAGTGCACAATAAATTGTGCAGATGCAAGGAGTCAACCGATCCTCTGAGCACCTTGCAGCAAGTAGCAAGCTGATCCAACATCCTTCTCACTTCTAGTGAGTTGTAGCCGAACTGGCCGAGCAAGAATTTAGTTGGGTACATGAACGGGTAATAACCGTGAATCTTCTTATACAGCTATCTTAAGAAAGCTTTTTGAACCTTTTTAAGCATCCGCACATAGGTGACGTGGTGCGGGTTCCAGACACATGCGCTCGACTCCAGCTTGCTTCTGACTAACGAATTGTACAATAAAGTTAAATGATTATTTACGGGATATTTACCGTGGTAAATACCGTGGTTGTGGAAGGAGCTCCCGATATTTCGGCGCAGTTACATGCACCATGTTCACGGGAAGACGGGACTTGTACAATGTTCTAATAACTAACGGATTTCTTAAATCTTTGGCATTTTGTAATACCTCTAGTTAAAATCATCCTTGGTAATACGAAGCCCAGACGACGATAGGCCTCTTTGGCGAGATCAGAGATGTGATCATGGAAATTCAGGGTACGATCAAATGTCACTCCCAGATCCTTAATGCTATTTACCCGATTTATACATAGATTGTCAAGATGATAATTATAATTGATGGGATTTCTTTTGCGGTCTAACGTACACACATAACACGTAACACTTGGTCACATTAAATGTCATTTTGTTTTTCAAGCCCCATGCACAGATTCTATCAATATCCTCCTGTAAGGTAAGGCAGTCACGGGGAGATTTTATTTCGAAAAAAGCTTAAGGTCGTCGGCATACAAGAGACATTTGGCAGAAGTCAGCACTTTAGGTAGGTCGTGCACCATCATTTTAAATAATAACGGACCAGTGATGGAACCCTGGCTTACACCAGATCTTGTGTGATATGGTCCCGAAACGTGGTTACCATGCTTAACATACTGCCGCCGGTCTCTCATAAAGTCCGCAAAGAAATTTAGGAGGCTGGGAGAAAAGCCGAGTTCACATATCTTTTTTAACAATATATCGTTATCAATTTTATCAAAAGCTTTTTGAAAATCAAAATATATGACGTCAAGCTGAGAACCACGATCCATGGCATCGGATATATAATCAACTAAGCCTAACAAGTTCGTATTTACGGAGCGACCCGGTCTGAAACCGTGCTGCTCTTCACCTATTTGTTGTTTTACCTGTCTATATATTTCCTTATGTAGGATGTACTCGAAAACTTTAGCGGGCGCGCTTAGAATCGCTGTTGGACGGTATTCTTCAACCGTAGTTCTATTACGACTCTTAGGAATTGGGGTCACCCTGGATAACTTCCACTGGTCAGGGTAATTCCAATTTTTAAGAGATATATTTAAAATATGGTAAAGTGGAGAAATAAGATGTTTTTTACCCGTCTTTAGAATAAAGTTAGGCAAGTTATCGGGGCCTGGTGAGCTACCTATCTTTCATTTGTTAAGACCGCGTTCTATGTCTTCGGGAAATATAGCTGGTACACTAACGCAACCACTGCCGCCGGAACAGTCTAGTCCCATACACGAGTTGACATTCAGTGCTGGCAATTCATCTAGAAAAACACTAGCGAAATAGTCCGCGAAGGCCTCGGCAGCTTCCACCCAGTACACAAGTCACCTTTATAAGAAACACAAGGCTCAAAACCAAGATCTAAGGCTATGTACATGACTCCAAAATTTTTGTGGACACTGTAACAAGTTTTCTTCGATATGAGTCATGTGCGATTTGTACGCTTGGGAAATACGAATTTTCAAACTGGACCGTAACTCCGAAAATGTCCTTTATGTAGCGTTACATTTTGTGCTCAACCAAGCTCTGTGCAGCCTAGTTTTCAAAAAACCACAGTTGGTTTGAGATGGTGATGGTGAGTTATGCGACAATATTCTCTCACAATTTAGTGGAATACCTATACAATGTGTGTCACAAAATATATTTCACCTTATTTAATGTACAAATCTTTTGTTGTCGGTGATGGTCTATCTACATAATATTTAATTATATTTGCCGGTTGAAGTAAGTAGTAAATTAAGACAATGTTAAATCGTAAATAATGTGCGTTACAATAATACACATCTGAGCTTACAATATGATATAATTTTTTATGTTTATCGGGATTTATCGCGCAATATTCTATGTAGGTAAAATAGATACCTTTTGCTAGACGTTTCGAGCATATTACAATGGCCGTGGTCAAGGACTGACTGAAATTTGCGGGTGAGTCCGGCGAGAAGAACGGGTGTTTTATTCTTCTACCCTCACTTGAACGTGAAAAGTCGCAGGGTTGTCACTAGGACACACAACACTGACTGTATCGATAAATGAAAAATGATATGAACATGATGACAGCCCCGTTAGCTTAGTTGGTAACGAACCTGCCTTCTGCGCTTGGGGGCCTGGGTTCGATTCCCACCTAGGACAAACATTTGTGTGATGAACATTTGTGTTTGTTCTATGTCTGGGTATTAATATCTATTTAAGTATGTATTTAAAAATATAAATGTACTTACGTATATCAGTTTTTGGCAGCCATATTACAAGCTTTGCTTAGTTTGGGGTCAGATGACCATGTGTGCAATAATCTCCCAGATATTTATTTATTTAATGTAAAGAATTTTTGCAGAAACCGTGATCATTTACAATATTTACCCAGCCTAGCTACAAGGACAAACCATCCATCCATTCAATCACATTCCATGGGAGAAACGTACCATAATTATGTTATTTTTTTCTGTTTTCAGAAGTGTGCCGGACGCCGCACCATAGGTAACCATGAGAGCGTCTACATCTTTAGTATTTTACAAAATGATTTGAGAGGACCACTAGGTATCCCGTTTCCGATGAAACATCGAAAGCACAGAAGAATCTGTGATAATGTGCGCCCAAGAAAGTGCACCAGAATTGAATTATTTTGTTTGTCGGTTTTGCCATAATTAAGGGTGGCAAAATCAGCCTTTATCCTTACCTCTTTCGTTACCCTATTACATAATTTAAAATATAAGTTTGGTCACGATAGATTTCAAGTCGAAGACTGTACAAAAAGTTCTGGAGGTGTCAGAAGAATACGAGCATGTAAAAGATAAGTAATAATTTCTAGTCAAACAATTTTTGACGGAACAATGTAAATAAGGTAGTTAAGATTTACTTAGGGCGCGTTCCGAATCATGCCAAAAGCACCAACGCTAACAGCGCTAAAGCGAATCAATATGGGACACAAAAAATCTTCATTCGTGCTTTATTGGTACTCATTAGCGCTGTTGGCGTCGTTGGCCTTTTCGAACTCACCTGATGGAAAGCGATGTTGCGGTCGATGATGGAGCAAGTAGACCGAGAACTTAAGTACCTTTAATACACTTTAGCCTTGAAGATACTCAGATTATACCCAAAGATACCTGTTTGCGTGATTCGGAACTTGCCTTCTTATATAATAACGTATCAATTATATATTTTGGAAGTTAATATGTACCTAATGACAAACGCACAGCATCAAACCATTGTAGTATTTAGAATATTTCCCATACTTGTTCGACTTAATCATTTTTATTACCTATTCTATAATTAGCCTCAGTGTTAAATATTCGCAGACTCGCCGTCATCACTAGAGTTACAATGAAGTCACTAGAGTTCTAGCTGCTACATTACATTAAATACTGCATTAGTCATAGCCAGAGGACTAGCAAAAACCCCGTCCTGAGGGAAATTCCTGAAAGTTTAGTAAATTACGAATTTCTGTCATAAGTAAAGGTACTAATTCACTTATATTCCAATGCCACATTAGTTTTCGGGGCATCCTATCGAAGACGTTTTCCAGGTCGATGAAGAGAAAATACGTAACCTACGTAAACTACGGTCTACGTAGGTTTTAAGAGGCTTTGGATGTTTTAACACTAACAAGTAGGTAGTATGTGCTGGTAATAGCTTCCCCTGGGATGACCTTATTTAAACATTACTTAACGTTTCAATCCTACATATCTAATCCGTACGGCCAAGGATTGGAACAACCTGCTTGGCTTCCTTGTTTCCTGAGATATATAATTTCGGCGTTTTCAAGGCGAGAGTGAATAGGTATCTTCTAAGTCTGCGTGCTTCATCTTCGACCACGTCGTCGCTTACCAACAGGCGAGCTGGTGGTCAAACGCGGACTTATTCGCGTTAAAAAAAAATATATATCAACTATTTACTTGGATATACAAGGCTTTTTTTGTGTTTGCTTCATTTAATATACCTTTGTACGAGTACATTCGAGATGGGGGTGATAAGTCCTGCACTGACGTATTCCTGAAATAAATATAATTTTACTCTTGAATATAATATATCATACAAATATTATATTATAGTATTTGTGTTTTAACACAAAACTAACAACAAACCGCAACCGCAAACATGTTGGAAATCGTAACCATGTTTCAGTGCCTACTAAGGATTTTAATCCTCAGTAGGTAGGTACTGAAACATACGATTTCCAAAGCTGTTAATCAACGAATAATTATGAAGGAAAATGTCTCTAGAGAACCTTGGACTAGTCGAAGCGTATATATTTTATTTTTACCGATTTCCAAAAAGGAGGAGCTTTTTTTCCTATTATTTTTTTATGTTTGTTGCCGCAGATCTTTTGACTGGGTGAACCGATTTTGATGATTCTTTTTTATTTGAAAGCTGGTGCTTCCCATTTACTAAGAAGGATCTAAATTTTTTACAAATTAAAAAAGGTTGTATGATAAATTCGGCACCATGGAGGTAGAAGTAAATAGGTTTAATAATGTTTTGAATTCACAAACTTAGTGCACACAATGTTCTAAATTCAATTTACTTTAGCCTCTAGTAGATAAAAACAGCTTTTGCACTGAGATATCGAAGAGCTAAAATACTCTTTCCGAGATGGGGAGATGAAAAATAAATATAAATAGGTTCCATTTGATAAATAATGAATAATAGTTAAATGGGTTCCATTTAATTAATAATAATAATAAATATTATAAATATCTGGGACATTTTTGCATACACGGTCATCTGACCCGAAACCAAGGATGATTTATGATCGTTCTTGCCCGAAACTAAGCAAAGCTTGTAATATGGCTGCCAGAGACTGATATACGTACATATATATTTTAAATACTTACTTAAATAGATATTAACACCGAGACATAGAACAAACACAAATGTTCATCACACAAATGTTTGTCCTAGATGGGAATCGAACCCACGCCCCTAAGCACAGAAGTTAGGTTCACTACCAACTGAGCCACCGGGGCAGTCATCAGATTAAATCATTACAGTAAATTAAACGTGGGTTTTTCATAGAATCCCAGCGAATTGGATAACAGAATCCATAATAATATGACGTGAGCATTAAAATATTTTAATTATGGTTAGTTTGATGAGTACCTTCATAGAGAAAAAAATTAACTGAATATTGGAAGCATTGTTTCGGTTTGTACCTACACTGTGTTTATGTTGGTATAAGTTATATCATCTTGGTTTTACCATGATTTTATTACAACATCACACACAGTTGGTACTAACTAAGCCGAAAGGTCACTGGACTGATCATTATTAACTGCCCCTGTGGCTCAGTTGGTAGTGAACCTGCCTCCTGCGCTTGAGGGTGTGGTTTCGTTTCCCACCAAGGGCAAACATTTATGTGATGAACATTTGTGTTTGTTCTATGTCTGGGTGTTAATATCTATTTAAGTATGAACTTAAAAAAAATATGTAAGTATATTAACAAGCGGGTCGCCTGATGGTAAGCAGTCACCACCACCTGTGAATACTTGTAACACCAGAGGCATCACAAATACGTTGCCGACCCTTTAAGACTATTAACTTGCCTTTTGAAGAACCCCATGTTGTAGCGTCTCGGAAACACCGCGGAAGGTAGCTCATTCCACATTTTGCAAGTGTGAGGCAAGAAAGATCGTGTGAATCGCACGGTATGCGATTATTAGTCTCTGGCAGCCATATTACAAGCTTTGTTCAGCTTGGGGTCAGATGACCATGTGTGCAAAAATGACCCAGATATTTATGCATATTTTATATATATTATGATATGAGTGATGTTGGCCGAGTGATAGAATGTACGCTTCACACTCTGATGGCACCTGGTTCAATCATCGGCCCAAAATCCAAAGCAATCAAGCACAGATTAAAGTATGTACTTAAAAATACACATTTTTAAAAATCTCACATGTGATTAGGGGGGAAGGGGTCAAGCCAAATCTCACAATATCTCACCAAGGAGGTGGAAAAATCACTAAAATCGCCTTACGTAATTAATTAATTACTCATTATCATCAGCCAGAAGACGTCCACTGCTGAACATAGGCCTCCCCCTTTAACCTCCACACTGAACGACATCCTGCCATCTGCATACACATGCCCGCGACTCTCACGATGTCGTCGGTCCATCTAGTGGTGGCCAACCTACGCTGCGTCTTCTGGTTCGTGGTCTACACTCAAGAACCTTTCTCTCTTTTCATTCTTGAATAGTTCGGCCGCTTCCTGTTTGACATGACCGAACTATTCAAGAATCAAGCGACCGCGAACCTTAACACACCGAGAAACGGTTTGCGGTCGCGTGATTTTGCAAATTGCATCTATTCGGGCCCGCGTTTAGAGTTGAGCGTAAGGCCCCTTGTTTGTATGGCAGAGTGTTATTCCTTTAGCCCTTAGTAAGTAGATAATTATTTCAGTGTTATTATTATTATAGTCAAACCAGTATATTTTATCATGCGGCCACAATTTTACTAACCGATTTCAAAAAAAGGAGTATAGTACCGGAACATAGGTTCCACTGTATATACAGAACAGCACAAGCGGCGCAAATATGCTAACCTCGGCAGTGGTTACATATTTGAGGCATTTAGGGTCGAGACGTTGAGCCCTTGGGGACAGGGGGCTCACCTCATTTTCAAAAATCTTACAGAGCGTCTGGTTAGCGCGACGCGTGACCAAAATGCTGGCGTGTATCTGGCTCAACGTATAAGCATTGCCATTCAACGTGGTAATGCCGCCAGCATGCTGGGTACGCTGCCAACTGATAGTGGGCTTGAGCATTTGGATTGTCTTAAGACCTTCAACGGTCTATGAACAGTCTAAAAGTTTATTTAGTGTTAGTTTTAGCTATAATTTTGTTTAGATAATAAAGGCACTTAAAAAAAACTGTATATATTTTATGTATGGTCACCGATTTCTTCGCTAAGTGTTGACCGATTTAAAAAAAAAAATTGTTCCGTAGGGTATACTTCCAATTTGGTCCAATTGGCACCAAGTCAGGATCTGATGATGGGATCCCAGAGAAATCGAGGGCAACCCTGAAATTTTATATGCACTTTATTACGATTTTCATATATTTTAAGTCGGTTTTCATGATCCACTTGTGTTGTCTACACTCAATTAATTAATGTTGTCAACTTCAGAATCAGTACAACTTATTGTCAAACTGTGTAAGAAATACTAGCTGTACCCCCGACTTTGTCCGCGATATCTTCAGAAAAAAAATATCCTATAATACTTACCATTGCCTCGCAAAATTGTATCGAGATCAATTAAGCCGTATAGCCGTGACTATGTGTAGCAAACAGGCAGACAGAATTACTTTCGCATTTATAATATTAGTGTGATGTGATGATCATTCTTAAAACACGTTCAGTCTCAACATCTTTGATCTTTACAGACATACAATAATTTTGTAATTAATATACCTAATATTATTATTATTTCAAATGTTATACAACAACAAACTTCAACTTTAGAATTTTCCCGTCGTTTTCTTGTGACAAAATAGGCTGGTTGACTATAAAATGTACTCATGTAAATATTCAGATAAGATTTTCGTAAGCTCGTAGCGGACTTATGCTAATTATTATATCTAAAAAAAGACTGATTATTCATCTTAAATAATTATAGTTCAGTTTCTATACAATTTTGATGTAGATACAAATAAATACATGTTAGACAAAATGTCTGGTTGTTTTATTTATAGAATTTTAGAAGAATAATGTGTTTATTCTAAATGTAGTTGAAAAGTAAGGCAAAACCGACTCAACGCTGACTGAGAGTAGAGGCCGAGCGGCGTCGTACAAGCGAGAATGTAAACTCAACTTCAGTTTAAATTACGTTCAAAATATTTATTTCATTATCATCAGCCAGAAGACGTCCACTGCTGAACATAGGGCTCCCCCTTTAACCTGCACACTGAACGACATCCTGCCATCTGCATCGCCCGCGACTCACACAATGTCACCACACCAGTACCACACCTTTGCCAGTTATTCAACCGCCAAGCAGTAGTGTGCAAACACTAATGTGTTCCGGATTGAAGGGCAATGTTTCCAGCGAAATTACAGGGCACACAGAGATCTGACATCTTATATCTCGGGGTGACGAGCGCAGTGCATTGCCATGCAGGGTTTTGAACTGTTGAAGTTCAAAATTCTGAGGGTGTTGAGCTGTTATGGGCAAGCGTGAAGAGCCATCAGGCGAGCGACTTCGCTCGTCTCGTCACTCAGTATCATAAAAAAAAAAAGTCGGTCCATCTAGTTGGAGGCCGCAGGATGGGCGCTCATTCCACAAATTGCAGGTGTAAGGCAAAAAAGATCTCGTAAAACGCACAGTGTGTGCATCTTTTCTAAATCAGGGTTTAGACACCGCCAGGAGTCACGCAGGATTGAAGAGTCACTAAGTGCAGTGCTGGGTCGGCTGCAAGACCAGGCCCCTATGGCCCTATGGCCCTACGCCTAACTCTAAACGCGGACCCGAATAGGTGCAGTTTGCAAAATCACGCAACCGCAAACCACAGACCTAAAAAAAAAATGTTTGCTACCGCAAACCGTATTTCGGCGCGTTAAAAGCCGTGACAGACGTATCGAACCACAAACCGCCGTCTGACCCACTGAAGTGAGATTTTTTTCGTTTAGATGTCTGACCAACAGAACTGAGAGAAAGAGTGAGAACATTATTTCCCTCTTTTTCTCTCGTTGGTTGAGGTGGTTGCCGTTAGCCATGCTGGCCCGTCTGTTACGGCTATAAGGTTCGCGTGATTTTTTCAAACTGCACCTATTCGGGCCCGCGTTTAGAGTTGGGTGTCAGACCCCTGACCCGTCACTCGTGAATTACGAAAGTACCATTGTGTACCTAAGTAGATACAAAACTGCAATTACTGTTTGAAATTAAACCAATTCTTAGTGAGCACTTCCTTCCTTCTACAAGGATATGTTACAAAAAATGGACTGCTGACAGCACCACTGCGTCACAGTACTTCCCAGTAGCCCATTTCAATGCCGAGTATTTTACGTCATTGTACCTACATGACAAGGTAATAATTAGATTTATGAATAAAACTAAAAAAGTGCATTAGTAGGTACCCACCTACTTGAATAGATTTTGTAATGGTAGGACTCTTTTGCAGAGTCCGCCTGGGGAAGTAGGTACCACACCTTTGCCAGGTTATTCAACCGCCAAGCAGTAGTGTACAAACACTACTGTTTTCAAGATTGAAGGGCAATGCTTCCAGCGAAATTACAGGGCACACAGAGATCTGACATCTTATATCTCGGGGTAACGAGCGAAGTACATTGCCATCCAGGGTTTTGAACTGTTGAAGTTCAAAATTCTGAGTGGCGTTGAGCTGTTATGGGCAAGCGTGAAGAGCCATCAGGCGAGCGGCTTCACTCGTCTCGTCACTCTGCATCATGAAAAAAAAAGATACTTATCTTAATCTATAGCTATAATATGCCAGCAAAAACAAGTATCTTGGCTTATAGATCAGACGTTCTACAGTTTCAAGGAGTTCCTTGAATTCAAAACATGTACATAGTGTACCTATGTGTAGTGTAGTAGTGTGTGTAGTTGTTATAGGTACCTACTATATACTTAACCAATTTTTTTATTACTATATTTTCTAATGATACAATTGATATGTAAATAATACTTACGAAATATATAATGAATATGAATATTTATATTCAGTCCAGAATAAGTTATTAGTAAAAATATTTTTTAAACAAGTTTTCAATAAAATGTAAGCGCCATCTTGGAGCGGCGGCCATATTGAATTTAGCGTAATGTCACTATTTACTACTTCAGGCGGTAGCGGCTAGTGCGATGATAAAACCGCGACGCCGGCAATAGATTGAACAGTTCTTCAGAACATTCCCCATTGTAAATGCGATAGAAGATAGAGAACCAACCTCTCTGCACATGTTGAGCGACTCTAGGTGTTCAGTGAGCGTGAGATCATCGACAATTCTTACAGCTCTACGCTGCAATGCATCAAGTCAAGTTGTTACTTGAGAGCTTCATTCAGTTTAGTATTTTAGACTTGTATGTTTTATGAATACGGATGGTTGTTTGCTAAATGATAAGCCCTATTAGTCACTAGGATACAAAATTGTCCAAAAAGTCTTACCCAACTTCAAATGCAAAGGAAAATTTCTGTCTTATCTCGTATGTATGTCACTAGATTCCTAGATTTTTGTCCCCTTGCATTCAGAGTACCCTTAGTACAAGTTTCGGTAGTTTAAGAAAACTTTTTTCGTATTTATAGTGTTCCATACATTGCTGGGCTGAAATCTATTCGAAATCTCTTTTCGTATTTGAGTGAAGCAACCTATACTGCCGATTACTATCGATTTTAGTTCCTCAAAGTTTCCGCTGGAGGCGCTTTACTAATTGATGGAACAATTACAAGAACGAAAACAAAAATACGAAAGCTATCAAAACTTGTACTAAGGGTAGGTATAGTGCACATTCAATACGCAGTGTACTTGTATTCACACTGCATAGGTAAATCTGTGTCGCTCGAAGAACTGATGACCCATGGGGAAGAAAGGTTCTTGAGTGGAGATCACGAACTGGAAGACGCAGCGTAGACGTAGCGTAGGCCTCCCACTAGATGGACCGACGACATTGTGAGCGTTGCGGGCATCCAGTGGATGCAGATGGCAGGATGTCTTTCAGTGTGGAGGTTAAAGGGGGATGCCTATGTTCAGCAGTGGACGTCTTCTGGCTGATGATGATGAGGTAAATATGTTTGTGCCTACAGGATAAAGTCGGTACGAAAAGAAAAAATGTTTTAAATCCCAAACTTTTTTATTTGTGGCTCTTTTGACCCACCTTTTTGTCTTTTAGATTATTGCAGCAGCATTTTTTTACAAAATTTGAAATACAAATTGGTACCTACATAATACTTAACTGGTGGTCGTTTTGCCTACAAAACAACCATTCTGTCAGTCTTATAAATTCGTCTTCTCCTTGCCTCTTTCTTTCTTTCTTTCTTTCCCTTATGTTATAAGTTTAAAGACAAACCATTTTCGAATATTTTGAATTTAATCAAATATATTTGAACCATGGATATCAGATGAGATCTTATGAATGCCCGAACAAAAGTAGTCTAAACTAATAATTAATGTAGCAAAATGTTTCAAGACATTGTGATCACGACATAGAACTTAAATTAATTTGTCGGTAGGTACTCGTATATCTAAATGTTTCTAAATTGACATAAGCAAAAACTCGGACATTAACATCATTTTTAACCGACTTCAAAAAGGAAGGTACTCAATTGGGTTGCATTTTTTTATGTTTCAGAACTCCGTCCGTAAACGTATTTAGAAATGTATTTTTTTATTTGAAAGGATTATACTTTCATCTGCATAATCTGTATAAAGTATAATCTTATAGAAAGTATGGTCTCATAGATAATTTATCTGTTTGGTTTATTATAAACCAAAATAACTGAAAAAAATATGTCATCTAAGTAAACGAAATGGCGTATTATTAAGTAATTTTGAAGTAGTTTTTCTTTTAAATTGATAATTATTTTGTGGTTGACCCAAATCCATTTGTTTGTATACTAAATGTTTTTAATAGATACAAAACAGTTAAGTATAAGTAGGTATTGTTTAAGACTTTTTTAAATGCATTTTCATGATCCATATAACATAGCTGAAGTCATCACATCTACACTTATAGTAACATTGTTTTGATACCTGCCAGGAACCGGCCCTTAGAGGACTAAGTAAATACATTATATATTATAAATTAAATATATCTATCATTATCGGACCTATATGTCGCATCTCAACATCCGATCCCATACAAATGTTTTTTAACAAGAGCTGTTATAGGAAACCGACACAAACTCAAAGTAAAAGTTTTTTTTACATATTGCAATATTTTTGTTTGAATTTATTTATTTAATATGCCCATAATATTGTACTTATATGTCGCATCACAATATCTGATTACGTACAATATGTTTAACTAAAGCTGATATAGCAAACATAAATCCGACACAATTAACTCAAAATAAAGCATTTTTTTTTTTGTTTTAATTTTGACTAATTGATTTCTTATGTCATTTTTGAAGTCCTTGCACACATTTTGTTAATTTTTTGTTTGAATTTTGATTGATTGATTTCCTAAGTCGTTATTGATGTCCTTGCGTTTTTCACGTCCATATTGCACGTCTTTACTGATCACTGTATTCAACCAATCTAAATAGTTAGCCACATTGGTGTAGATCCCGGGGATTCCCACTGTTCCACAGTGGATGCTACCAGAGCTGATCACACCCCAAAGCTCCGCGCGTTCTTTCATCCACACCAGAGGCCCACCAGAGTCACCGCTGCAAGTATCAACACCTTCCTTGCCACCGGCACAAATCGCAGTTTTAGGCACAGCTTTTTTACCGAACGCTTCCTGACATCTCTCAGTCTTAAAATATGGCACATTAATCGATTTCTTCACGTGACTGAACTCGCCAGTTCGTGGGATGACTCCCCAACCAGATGCGGTGAAAGTGGCATCTTCTTTGAGATCTCCGGTCGGTAAGCAGGCGGGTCGGATGAAATCTATGAATGAAAACAAAATTTCTTGGTTACATATGGTTTATTATATATTCAGGGATACGCGGAAAGGGTGTACTAGCCTTTTTCCAAACATTTTGTCTTGTTAATGACCGTTTTAAATGGGACAGATGATTTGTTTTTCGCTTTTTCAGAGTTGCTGTATTAGTAAAAGGTTCATAATGATGGGTACTATCTATGGAACCCTTTCGGTTAAGTACACCATTTCCGCATAACCCAGTAAGTATATACGTAAATAAGATAAGATGGTTTGGTATTGGCTGATTTTTTACGCCATAGGTAGTCATAGGCATCGCCATAGGCAAACAAGCTAACGAGCCGCCTGATGGCAAGCGATCACCCTCGCCTATGGATACCTGTATCACCAGGGGCATCACATATACGGGCATCGCTGTTGATAAACCTAGTTACTCAGAAATGCCACAAAATAGCTCATTCCACATTTATTATTCACATAATATTTGCAAATATGTAATATTGTTTTTTGTTTGAATATGTAGATCACTCTTAGAGAATACAATCCAAGTACAGTTTGACAACAGTTAGTGCCTGATCTTTGTCCTTTTTGCAAGATAAGATAGTCTTCAGTGCCTTGTGACGATGTCCAGACAGTGGAAAAGTAACACAAATACCAATAAATTTGGGAGAACGTAGTGACGTAGTGATAGCATCACTTCAAAACCGAGCTTGTGACTAAGTATTTGATCAAATAGCTTTCGAAGAAATGTTGGGAACCCCCATTTAAGCTTTGCATCAACATTATGATGACTCCTTTCGACACGTGAATAAGTAACCACCGTCCTGCTTTTGACTAGGGTTTACTTCAAAACAGCAGCCTTTTCAGTTTGGGGTATTCCCAAAGAATCTTAACTGTGCTAGCACCATATAAGGAAAGAACAATTATATCTAGAACCTAGATATGCAGTGACAAAACACTTGACTTTACAGTGACTTTCAGGCAAATAACGGAGATATGCTTAGGTGGCGTGTATTGCGAACGCATCTGACCTAAATCAGGCTTAATGCCTTTCAGCATCATCAGCCAGAAGACGGCCATCTGCATCCACTGGCCCCGCGACTCTCACGATGTCGTCGGTCCATATAGTGGGAGGCCTACCTAGTACCTATGCTGCGTCTTCCGGTTCGTGGTCTCTAATCAAGAACCTTTCCCCCCCATCGGTTATCAGTTAATGGCTTTAGTCGAATTCACCTAGCAGGCGATATTGTAGACCATTTTTTGCATGTGGATTATTATTTAGTTAATAATTAGTGTCGCTACTAGTTTTTAATGTGCGTGTATTCTAAAAATGAGTAAGTAAGCGTGACAGATGTTGCGTTCAGCTGATAGCTGATACCATCAGTGTAAAAATAATACATTTATTAGATCAAGGGCAGATGCTCGATGCCAAAAGCAATTGAGGAAAGTGAGATTTTGTACTAACGTAATGGATTTTAGTTGTCCTGAAATAAATACTTAGAATTTGAATTTGTTACTCTGAAATAGACTGGCTTTCTACAAGTGCAAGAAGTTTTTAAATCGTATCAGATAGATCCGCACTTCCGCAGACAAACTTCACCATTTTGCAATCAAAAGAATATAGACTGGTGTAGAAGTGGATATGTTAATGAATCCACATGAATGAACTTCTTACCAGTATAGGGGGCATCTTCTTTGAGAGTTAACACGGCGATATCGTTCTCCTTTCTGTTGTAATCAGGGTGGACGGTGATGGATTCCACTTCAATGCTTAGTATGGGTTCCGTGCAGATGCCGTCGACACAGTCGCGTCCATTCTCGATGTCATACTCTCCCAGGCGGACTCTTAGGCTAGAGATGAACAATATTGCTTTAGATTTTGATGACACTAACCTTGATTATTAAAGCTAGTTTTAGTCTACCTTTTGGTAGGCTTCTTATCTTGAATATATAAACGTTGAAAAAGAGAGGGTGTGACCGTGGGCACTGTTAATTAAAAATTAAGTTAAAAACTTACCCATCAAACCAGGGATGCCTCATGCAATGCGCAGCAGTAATAACATGACGGCTGTCGATGAGAGTCCCTCCGCACCTGACTCGAGAGAGCCGGTCTTTCAGGAGGAACTCCAAATACACTGTCCACGGGTTCTGGTGTACCGGATTCGAGCTTGCTTGTATACCGCAGCGACCTACGATCAAACAAGGCAAAATTAATTTGTGATGCAGACATTCACTATTATCTTTGCAGAAGTCCTTAGTGCTACCTTCTACCAAGTAATCCAGAAGAACCGCAAAGTGTTACCCTTTAAGAAATACCATCCATTCACACCAGGCCTCTTGCCTCCTCTTTCTAAATTAGAACGGTAAAGCAATGAAGCGCCTTGCCTCTATCTGCATTTCTGCAGCATTACAATCTTGGAGTGATTAAATCTAGGGTTAATTGGTTATTACTAGGCAAACGTGCCCCATCTTGGAACGCATCATCATTTTCCATCAGGCGAGATCGCGGTCAAACGTTATCAATATTAAAGTTTTTTTAAAGTAAGTAAAAAGCGATTCTGAAATATACTCGCTTCTAGATACCATGATGGCAGGCTTAACGGTGAGCTCTTTGTCGAGTTCGTAGCACTCATGACACTTTTTGTATGGGATGACGGTTAAATAGGAATTATGTGCATTGCGATTCTGAAATATACTCGCTTCTACTAACAACGCGGATTCCGCGCTGTCGGTGAAATTCTATACGCCTTCGTTTCGACCGATATAAATCACGTAGGTACAGATACTGTGATTATAACGCCCATTTTGACACCCTATTTAATTACTGAAAATAGAATGCTTTTTCTGGGTTTGCACTGTTGAAAGATTTACAAAAAAATGTGATGAAAACTCCGTTTTAAGTTCTGTTTGTAAAAATTATATATTTGTATATCTTATTGTTTGTCAAATAGTTATCTGTTATATTGTGTTTTTACTAAATATTTTATTGAATTCTGTGACATTCGAGGTTGACAATATAAGACTAATAAGTATCTTATTATGCAATAAAAACTGTTAGACTGCCACAGACTATAAAGGTAAAGTTCGAAAACCACACCATAATAAGCATACATAATGTCTACATATAGGTTGATGGTCCAGCTTAAAGATGTGCTATAGGAAATATAATGTATATATTCTAAATATGAATAGTAGTACCTATAATAGGTTAAAAATATAATAGTGAATCATGTTATATTATTGTATTTCAGTTTATTTTACTTATATTGTTTTAGGTATCTACAGATTAAATACCTAACAATTCAGTACCTACTCATGCTCACACATTTTGACCCGGTGAATAAAACTTGAAATGTCATTCATTTCAGTCAACTTGAATCATTTACTTACAAATTGCAGTCAAGCTACGGAAATTGTGTGAGGAATATCTGGGAAATTATTGCACACATGGTCATCTGACCCCAAAATAAGCAAAGCCTGTATTATGGCTGCCAGAGACTTATACATACATAATATATATTTTTAAATACATACTTAGAACAAACACACCCAGACATAGAACAAACATAAATGTACATGACAAATAATTATGTATGTTTTTTACATACCTACCTCAAAAGTGACGTAATCAAATGGGATTTCATTCATGAAGCAGGCACGCGTAGACAGAGAAAACAATAGACGCAATCACATTTCCTACTCTTTTACTCCGCAGCGAAACAGCCATATGAAAAAATAGCATGCGTGAAAAAGAAGGATCTATGCTTTTTGCCTCTTTGTCGTTGTAACCGGTTGACTCCAAGCTCTAATTGACAGTGTGGTGACAAACATTGAGAGATTTTTGTGTTTTTTCGGAAATAAATCATCTAAATTCAATTCGTTATCCTTAAATTATTATCCTCGTGTGGTCAAGAGTATTGGATTTCGTCACAATGGTGCAGTGTTGTGTTTTGGGTTGTCGGAACAGAACAGAACAAGGTTTATCTGATGTTACATTTCACAGGTTTGTAATGGCCGTTTTTATTTACAATATATCGTCTAAAATCAATAAAAATAATAAATATGATGTATTGATGCAGGGGCAACATATTTAGATGTGAAGTTTTACTGCAAAATTACAAATTATACAAAAGCAAAGAAGAACGTAACCTCAAAGATATTGAGTTAGGGCTGCCATAATGTAGCTTTCAATTTTTCCCTAGTTTTCTAAATGTTTACCGACGATGTATTGAATTTGACAGATTTATTTTATGCGCTCAAATAAGATGCCATTACTGTATTATCGGTTTTGTATAGCAGCGTTTTTTTTTAACGAAAAATGATTTTTTGTTTGTACTAAACTAATAGTAGAGTCGGAATCTATGTTATCTGTAATCACAGAATTTACCATATACTTAAATTTCCTAATATTTATTTACAGATTTCCATCGAATGCAGGACCGGTAGAGATTTGGATACAAGCATGTGGTAGATATGATTGGAGACCAACACGAAATTCCAGAATTTGTTCCAAACATTTTAAGAATGATTTATTTATAAAGCGTGGAGAAAAAAACTATCTGAAACCAGGTGCTCTGCCAACTAATGATATTTATGTGAGTAACCAGAACCACTAACTATGACCAGTAAAAAAAACAACTCATAAGTTTTCCACCAACGAGAATTATAACTTTAGTGAACAACATATAACTTCAGTGAACAACCGTGATAGTTTAAAACAAAAAACGTTTGTTGTAGACCTTTTTTCCGATTTTATTATTATTTGTTATTGAATCCGCCGTAATTCTTACTCCTTACAAAAGCGAATGTAACTCTGTCTCTCTGTTTGGATGTTTGTTCGCTTTTCACGACTAAACCGATCTTAACGAAATTTGGCAGGAAGGTAGTATGCATCATGAAGACGGACATAGGGTACTTTCCCTCAAAATTTGTTGTCAAAAACTGCTTGGTTATAATTTTTATGGTTTCGTAATATTGAAAATAGCTGATTTGAGGGTGTATATGTGTAATGAGTAATTCCCGTGTCATATTACTAAAATAAGGTGCATTCATTTTGCCGTGCCCTAATTTGCTAATTTTATTTTACAGACTTCTGATCTTACTTCGAAACCAGGGGGTTCAGATTCAACTGGTCAATCGAAATTTTCAGGAAAACGACCTGAAACGCTAGATTTAGAAATGACAAGAAAACATGATATTGAAATCCCTCAGACACCACGAAGGAAAAAACTGGACGAGAAAAGACGAAAAAAGTTACGAGCGGTGCGTATATTAAATTTTTGTACCTTTTTACTCGACTATAAAAAGTATTATATAACCCTATGATTTTCAAAATCATTTCAATCATCTTTGGGTAATGGTTTGGTAATCTTTGTATGCATATATAGATTTAAATATATTACGTTCATTTGTATTTGTACCGTATCTCCTAATCTAATCTACCCCTTATATTAAAAATAATTGTTGTGAAAAATTAAGTCTATCAAAGCGTCTTAAATTTTTTTTTTATTATTACAATAATAGGCTTTTGTTTGACCGCCAACTCGCCTGATGTTAAGCGATGATGCGATCTCCGATGGAGCACGCTTGTCTAGAAGAAACTGATTCACTCGTGGTTTTATGATACCCAGATTGTAACTATCGGGGAACACCCATTCAGGCAGCGTATTCCACAGACTAGCAGTTCGCACAATAAAAGTGGAATCAAAGAGTTTCTTACGGTTTTTAGGAATATTACATATAAAGCTGTGACGATTCTTTTTACCCACTCTGGCATTCCGATTCCCGATAGGAAATGGGCAGGAGGGGCAGATCCGATGCACACTCCGAAATGTATCCGATAAAAACCTTAAGACTAGCAACTTTGCGTCGACGTTTAGGACTAAGCAGCTTAGTCTGAACTAAGGATTCGTTGCTGATGAGCCTCTTGGCACGTTTCTCAATAGACTCCAATCTGGGTGCAATACAAAACAACAAAAGCACATTTTACCGTCACAAGAGTCACAAACCCACACACTCATTTGTACAACAAAACTCGTTTGCAATGACCTATAATTATTTATTTCTATTTGCAGGCTTCCGATCTTTCTTCAATATCTGGGGGCTCGGAGTCAAGTGAAACTCAATCGGATATATATGAAAAAACGAATGCGCTGTCTTTAAAAGGAAGGTCAAGAAAACGCAAAGTTGAAGAAGTAGAATCACCACGAAAGAAAAAACTTCGTAAAATTGCTGCGACCAGACTAAAAAAGTTACGAGCGGTACGACAAGCCAAACGACGGCTTTTAAAAAGGAATGCTGAATTAACTAATATTATATCGGAACTGAGAACGAAATCTCTGTTGTCTTACGAAGACGCAGAGTTTTTGAATTCAATCGACACAGTTAATCGCGTCTTTCTGAGACGGTTCCTTGGTGTTGAACATAAAAACACTCGTTATTCGCCGTCACTACGAAAATTTGCTTTATGCTTACATTTTTTAAGTCCACGGGCTTATTCCTACGTACGCGAACAATTTAACACTTGTTTGCCTCATCCACAAACCTTAACTAATTGGTACCGTTCAGTTGACGGAAGTCCAGGATTCACAAAAGAATCTTTGGCGGCGATCAAATTAAAATCTAAAGGAACAGATAAGAAAATCTATGTTTCCGTCAGTTTCGATGAAATGGCAATTAGAAAAAGTGTGACGTTTTCAGAAGGTGATTTTTTTGGTACAGTTAACTTTGGATCAAGTTCAGGTAGTGACGATGTTCGATTGGCCAAACAATCTTTAGTGTTCATGGCCACTGCCATTAACGATTCGTGGAAAATTCCTGTCGGATATTTTTTAATTGACAATCTGTCTGGTGAACAAAAAGCAGAATTAATAAAAAGCTGTGTTCAATTACTGACGCAGTCTGGCGTTGAGGTTGTATCAGTCACTTGCGATGGATGCCCGTCTAACTTTGCAATGGCTAGAATTTTAGGGTGTGAAATTGACTCTAATAATCTAGAAGATATAAAAACTGATTTCAAAGTCGATGTAGATGGAAATCAAAAATCTATTGTTTTCTATCCTGATCCTCCGCATATGCTAAAACTTATTCGCAATATTTTGGGGGACAAAGGTGTGATTTTGAATGACGAGGGAGAAATTAAATGGGAATATATAAAAAATTTGCATAATCTACAAGATACAGAAGGATTGCACTTAGGTAATAAACTGCGTAAAGCACACATTGATTTTTCGAAACAAATAATGAAGGTCAAGCTTGCGGCGCAAACCTTCAGTAGCTCTGTAGCTGATGCAATTGATTTTTGTAGATGTGAGCTTAAATTACCGGAATTTGAGAATTCTGCTTGTACAACAGATTTTGTTCGAAAAATTAATAACTTGTTCGACATTTTGAACAGCAGAAATATTAATGCATATGGCTTGAAAAAGCCATTAAACAAGAAAAATTTTGATGAAATAAGTTCGGTTTTAAATTATATGCTAAATTATTTAAATAATTTGAAATTCATCGGCGGTCAAAAAATCAACAAATCAAATAGAAAGACTTCGATAATAGGTTTCAGCTGCAATATTCGCAGTATTTTATGTCTATATAAACGATTAGTTGAAACAGGTAATTTAATATTTTTGCCTTCATACAAATTGTGTCAAGATCATCTTGAATCTTTCTTTAGCGCCATTCGAGCAAAAGGAGGGTTCAATAACAACCCTTCTCCCGTGCAGTTTAAAGCAGCATATAAAAGACTGGTAGTTCATGGTGAGCTTAAGCATGTTGCTACTGGAAACTGCACTATATTAGAAAATATAGATATTTTAACATACACACACTCAAGATATGAAAAAAAAAACAACTCGAGTCTTTCCGTGCTAAGAGATCCTTTTGCAATGGAAGAATGTGAGAGCCATGAATTAAATAATGTATCTTATGATCATGATTACCTTCCAGATCCTGGCAATCTCACAGAATACTCTGAAGACGTAATTGCTTACATAGCAGGGTTTGTAGTCACAAAAATTTCGAAAATTATAAAATGTGGCAATTGCCTGCAGAGCGCGATTGACGCCTCTAAATCAATAGGGCGATTAATCAGTAAAAAAAATAAGGGGGGTCTTTGCTTTCCTAGTAAAGATGTTGTCGATATATGCTTGTTAACTGAAAAGGTTCTTAAGAGAAATATGACTAATTTAATCACACGTAAGAATGCGAGACAATATTTACTTCACGAAAGTTTTAAAATATGTAGCTGTAAACACTTCTTTAAAGGTCATGGTGATATATTTGATTGTTCACCTTTAGATAATCACGAGCTTCTGCTCACAAAAGCGATCATATGGGAGTACTTAAAAGTGAGACTACACTATGTAGCTAAGCGAGTATCAGAACCTAATGAAAAAATAAGAAATATATATAGTAAACTGATTTTATTTAAACATCAATAAAACATTAAAATTTGAAGACTCAATTCGAGTTGCCTCTTCATAGAATAAGGGAGGCTGCAGACCTCTCCTTTCTTCACAATATTGTGTCTAATAGACTTGATTGCTCATCCCTGCTGGCTGAAGTCAAGCTTGTCTCGCCATCAATCTCATCTCGCAAAAGCCACCTTCGTCTATGTATCCCCCGCCATAGTACAAATTATCGTGGAAACTCTTTCTTTTTGCGTACGTTTACTAATTTTAACTCTAACTTTTCTCAGCATGTTGACTTATTTTCAACGAGGTACAATATTTTCAAAATTTTGATTAATAAACAATTATTCTCAACAGGCTCTTAATATAAAGGGCAAGTAACTGCTTATTCGTTTGGCTTTGTCATCTTTTTCGATTCAATCATATTTAACGTAATCATAAAATAGCAAAATAAACCTATAAATACATTAATCAGTAACTTTATAAGAGGCTTTATAATCGTAACTTGGCTATTATGTATTGATTTTGTTCTTATTTCTGTTAATTTAACTTAATATATCTTCATGTAAATACTAATTATCAACTATCTTACCTACTGTCTAAATTCTACCTATCTATGCAGGCCTATGTTGGTGTTGCAACGAGGCATTTACACAATTTTAGTTTATATTAGTGAAAACTTTTTTCTGGCTTTTGTGTAACTATTCATTGTATATCTACCGTGTTTGTTAGCAGCTGTTTGTTTTCCTTGTAAAATAAAATAAAATAAAATATAACCTGAAGTTTTACTGTTTTTTATTTTATTACAATAGTAATAAAACCCACCCTAACTTCCCTATCTTCTATGGAGCCATAATAAAGTGGCAACACTCTTAGAAAATATCGCTATCTCTTATCCGGTTACAGCGTACTTGTGTCCATTGGTTCCTCCGTCTACGCAGGCACGCGACCAGCTTGTGCTTGTTTGATAACTACTTAGGCACTACGTCTAGTTCGTAGTATTAGCTTTACATTTTCCCCAATCACTGTGATTTGCGCACGCGCTCATGTTATGGGAAACCCCTATTGTTTTTCTGTTTCTGCTAATTAATAGTAGGTAATATAAAGTTTATTTGGATAAGAAAAAGAGGTGATTAAAACAAGAAAAGTGTACATTTTGGAATCACATAAAACTTACCTAAATAAAAATATATATTTACTGCATTAATCTAATAAATAGATTTATATAGTATATAAATAGATGTGTGTATTTGGGTAGATAAGTATGTGTGTATGTTCCATAAGGACTCCAAAATGGCCGGACCGATTTTAACGGGACTTTCACTGGCAGATAGTTGATGTTATAAGGAGTAACTTAGGCTAATTTTATCCCGAATATAACGCGGGTGAAACCACGGGGTGCAGCTAGTATTATATAATGTATATCTATTATTATTAACGAAGATTGAGCGGAGTATAGAGCTTTGGGAGTGGCCTATTTCCAGCGGAGAACTAGTGTGGGGGACCTTACGCCTTACTCTAACCGTGGCGTTGGCTCGAATTAGCGCAGTTTGCAAAATCACGCAAACGCGAACCTTAAAGCCGTAACAGACACGCCAATTTGGCTGACGAACCGCCGTCTGACCAACGGGAGAGAAAGAGAAAATTGTCTGTTAGCGCCGAGATACGGTTTGCAACTTTTCGCAATGACATAAACTGAATCGCTTATAACAGGTAGGCGTAAGGCCCCAGGCTGCAATTACTTATGATCATTCATCATCATCAGCCAGAAAACGTCCACTGCTGAACATAGGCCTCCCCCTTTAACCTCCACACTGAACGACATCCTGCCGTACGTTTTGGTTGTCTATCATTGGGAGGAGGGGGGGTTTGCCATAATCCCCACGCTTGGCAGGCGGCTTGGGGATCGCAGAGCGTTCGCCATGAAATTTGGAGAATGCTGCTGCCCATCCTCTGGTGGTTCTGGTCGCAGTTTTAGGACATACCCGGGTACTTATGATCATTAATGACATTATATATGGTCTGATCGAGAAATAATCGATGGGTTCCACAAGAGTGCAAAAGCCTTATTTGCAAAAGGTAATATGATTTGATTGCAAAAGTTAGATAATGTTTTTGTAACTATCTCAAGTGAATCTACTTAAATCTCTTAAATTAATTGACTGGCAGACAACGCACAGCTTATACAGCTAGTGCCAGACGCATGCAGGCGCGGATCCATGATATGCACTATATCGATCATGAACGTGCAAGGTTCATACGCTGACTCGCACTTGCCCAATTTTTGGGTGGCTGTGACCACAACCTTTTTTGAGGGCTGGATCCGCGCCTGGACGCATGAAATTGTGCATAAGGTGTTCCTGATATAACTTAGGTAGATGAGCAATAAGGAAGGCTTACTGAAAATTATATCTATTGAATATGCTGAAATTACCGGTATTTTCCAGAGGCAAACTGTCCACGGCAAACACCACTGCGACCACAAACACTGGCACTTTAAACATTTTTGAAACTAATAAATTCGAAACCGCTTTCGAATTCTGATCCTTTGTTGGGATTTAAGGATGGTGCAACAATCAGGTTGAACCCGACTTCGTGTTGACCGATCCCTTGATGGACCAAGAGTGAACTGAGCAATGACGAACTTATAATACAAATTATTGTCCTGGTATGTACTCTACAATATTTCAAGTTAGATTGACGGTTATCCTCTTACGTCATTGTGTTATATAGTTTTGTGTCCAAAGCACCCTCGTTGCGTAGATACTAGGTACAATCTGTAAGGATACCCTTATGATACTGCAATATTAAACTCGTTTATATAAATCAGGTATATAATTATTAAGGTTCACTTTTACAGAAATTATGTTCACAGTTATTAAAATCGACTTATTGCTTCAAATGTAGAATCCAAAGTAAAAACGGCAGCCGGCCTAGCACCATCCCTCAACCAACCATCCCCTCCATGCCATCTTTTAGGTCTTGAGTTCGGTTACAGATTGGTCGATGGTGCTACGCCAGCGCCCTCTACATTAAACTTAATTTAAATAACGTGCTTAAGTCAAATCAATACAAATTATATATAAGGTCGGGGAAAAAGTTTCTTCGTATTTTTTAAACAAATTCAAGACATATTTTTTTCAAGTTTAATTACATTTAATTATAATATATATGTGCCATTTTGTTCGATAACTTGTTGCCATCTTGTAGGTAGTGACATGATCCCGTTGCTGTAGAATTTTTGGGACTTCTGATCAAAAAAATGCAACAAGTAGTTTTGACAGTCCTCTCTTGATGTTAATCTAACACTACCCAAAGAATTCTGAAGAGATCGAAACAGGTGGAAATCTGAGGGTGCAAGGTCTGGGCTATATGGTGGATGCATTAACACTTCCCAACCAAGCTCTCTAAATTTTTGCTGAGTGGCCAAAGATGTGTGCGGTCTGGCGTTATCATGATGAAAGACCACACTCTTTCTGTTGATCAATTCCGGCCGTTTTTTCTCAATTTCTTGTTTGAGTCTCATCTGCTGTTGGCAGTAGAGATCCGAATCGATGGTTTTGCCCGGCGGTAAAAGCTCATAATGAACGATGCCCTGCCAATCCCACCATACACACAGCATCACCTTATTACGTGTTAATCCGGGTTTCGCTACAGTCTGTGGTGCTTCACTGCCCTTTGACCATGATCTTTTGCGCACATTCTTGTCGTAGGTGATCCATTTTTCATCACCAGTGATCAATCTTTTCAAAAACGGTTCGGTTTCGTTACGTTTCAATAGAGAATCGCAAATGAGTACACGATTCATTTGGTTTCTTTCAGTGAGCTCGTGTGGCACCCAAATATCGAGTTTTTTGTATACCCAGTTTTTTTCAAATGGGTCAAAACTGTTTTGTGGTCAATCCCCAGTTCTTCAGCTACGTCGTAACTACTAATATGCCGATCTTGGTCCACTTTTTCAGAAATGGCATCGACTTTATCCGTAACAGGGCGACCAGAGCGAGCTGCATCTTTGACATCAAAATTCCCGGACTGAAAACGCTTGAACCAACATTGTGCTACTCTTGATGACACTGCATTAGGTCCATAGACGTCACAAATTTTATTCGCGGCGTGTGTCGCATTTTTCCCTTTTTTGTTATAAAATTTCACAATATATCGAATTTGTTCGTTAGATTCACTCATTTTATCGAACAAAAAAACAATTGAAAAATGGCGGGAAATTGCTTTTTACGTTTTGTATTCCTTTTTTAAAATGTCATATTTTTAATGGTATCAAAACCAGCCAGATACAAACAGTACAACGGATAAGATTTTTACTACAACTTTATACATACAAAATACGAAAAGACTTTTTCTCCGACCTGTAATCAACAATGATGTTATAGGTGGCGCTATATACTTCCGACTTAAATATTTATAGATAAAGCGAAGGCGACAACAAATCTGAAAATCATTCTAATACTAAGCTTACATAGAGCTTTATCTTGCTCCTTCTCTGATGTAGAGAAAAAAAACAACGTCAGTACCATCATCATCAGCCATAAGACGTCCACTGCTGAACATAGGCCTTTAATTAACCTCCACACTGAACGACATTCTGCCATCTGCATCTACTGGATGCCCGCAACTCTCAGGATGTCGTCGGTCCATCTAGTGGGAGGCCTACCTACGCTGCGTCTTCCGGTTCGTGGTCTCCTCTCAAGAACCTTTCTACCCCATCGGTTATCGGTTCTTCGAGCGATGTGGCCTGCCCATTGCCACTTCAACTTGCAAATTTTAATAACTATGTCGATGACTCTGGTTCTTTGTCGAACGTCAGTATACGATTTAAATAATAATGTTTTTGAGATTGTGGTAGGCCCAAAGCCAAAAGTCAAGTGTATGCCAAAATAAGAAAACTGAAAATGTTGACGGTACTCTGTCCGGTTTGCTTGGTCACCCGCTCAACTACTCAAATTACTTGGTTACGCCGAATTAGTACCATTTTTAACCGACTTCCATAAAGGAGGAGGTTATCAATTCAACTGCTTTTTTTTGTTACCTCAGAACTTTTGACTGGGTGAACCGATTTTGATGATTCTTTTTTTATTTGAAAGCTGGTGCTTCCCATTTGGTCCCATTTCTATTTGGTCCAGTTCTAATGAAGTTGGTTTTTTATATTGATAATTTTATTATCCACTAACTTTTTCATATTATTTTGGTTTTTAAGTAACCCACAATTACTCGGTAGATGGCGCAAGCAGCGATAAGCTTTGTTTGTCGATATTTCAATTTTCAAATTATATAACTCGGTGTAGAATATAATACAAAGTAATTACGAGAAAGTTACAAAAATAAAATATAATATTAGGATAAGAAATGAAACGTTATATTAATATTTTGTTTATTTCGGATCTACAGGGTTACGCATATAGATTGCACTAAGCCAAATGGAGGGCATTTGTACTAATCATTATAAACAACTTTTATTATGGGACCAACCCAAAAAAACAGCTGTTTTGTCGAGTCTCAATGACCGCTTTCTATGGATCAGCTGTTCCATAGAAACCACAATTTTTTTTACTATGCAAGTCTTTCTATAATATTTTTTTGTAAAAAATCAATTAATACCATATTTTTTTTGCGAAATTTCCTTGTATACGTGATTTAATTTTGCTCGTTTTTGCTCGACATGCATACAGTCTGGTGACAGAAGGACGGATAATAAAGGTCGAAAGATACAGCCTATAAAAGGTAGGACAAAAATACAGATAGACAGCGGACAGCGGAACCTTAGCAATAGGGTCCCGTTTTACCCTTTGGATAAGGAACCCTAAAAATACTGTCATAAAATGAGACAACTCACTCGCCTAATGGTAAGCGCCACGTTCGCTCTTAACAGTTCAGTGCCACCCAGAATTCCGCCCTTCAACAGTTTAAAGAGCTGAGGCCTTACGCCTACCTGTTATAAGCGATTCTGTTTAGGTGATTGCGAAAAGTTGCGCGACCACAAATCGTATCTCGGCGCGCGTTTGCGTTATTTTTCGCACTGCGCGGTTTCAGTGTTGTTTCGAGCCTGCGTAAAGCCTATAGCCGTAGACCCCTGTAATATTTGTACTATACTTTTTGGCGGTTAAATAACTGGAAGCTAATTAGGAAAATAGTGACGTACGATTGAAACCTACCTAGAAGCACATTACCTAAGCATAGTTGGTAATTGACACAGCCTAGGTATAGCTCCTACGTAGCCCAGACTTGTAGTTACGTTTATTTTCAATGGAAACAATTCAGTCAAATACAGTGAGGGGTTACTAAATGCTAATTGGCCCATTCAACGTCAGTACAAAATGTAAACAAAGCATAGTGATGGCGTACCTACGGTATTGGTCGGAAATGACGTGAGGTTCAGTGGAATCAGTGGGCGTGTTTTTTATATCAGTAGTGGTCAACTGATGAAGTGTCTGAACATGTTCACCCTGCATTAAATGTCTAGTTATAGAAAGTCTTTGGTAATTGAATTGGTATTTATGTGTACAAAAATAAACTATGTTACCTACTTAATGTAGCAGCCTGCTGAGGAAGGTATTTACTGCGGTAAGATAAAACGTAATACGTTGCTAGGGTAAGTAGTATTTTGTATTCTTATCATTATATATAAAAACGAAAACGTTATATACGTTAAAACTAGTAAACAATATGAAGAGGGTAGGTACCTGCTACATCTGACGGCTTCGTGTACATTCTGCCCCGTTCGTGTACAGACTACCCCGGTGGCTCAGTTGGTAGTGAACCTACTTTCAGGGACATTATTGCACACATGGTCATCTGACCCCAAACTAAGCAAAGCTTGTAATAGGGTAGCCAGAGACTGATATCCATACTTTTTTTTTAATACATACTTAAATAGATATTAACACCCAGACATTTAACTTAAAAAAGACAAAAACCCCTACGATTTTTTAATACTACACTATACCTAAAGTACACCCTTAGGGACCGTTCAAGTGTATTACGTAAGCACCATAATAAGGGGGCAGGGGGTCTATGCTTTGCTTATTTTTGATGAAATGGGGGGGGGTCTAGATGGTGATTACGTCAGCAGTAATTATTTACTTTTTTACACATGGCACTGCTGTTCATGAATCAATAAAAAAGATGCATATATATATACGTACCAATGTTTACGTAAGCATGGGAGGGGCGAGTAAGAGCTTTGCTTATTTTTGCTTTTGCTGACAAGGGGGGGGGGGGGTGTAAATAATTGTAATAAATCTGCTTACGTAATACTTGAACAGCCCCCTACGCGTAGCACATCATGACGTATCATTTTATTGTACCTACCCACATTAAAATATTCCAATTAAAACTATTCTATGACACCACAAATTGCCAATATGCAATGCATCTCTGAATGTATTAATGTACCTACCTAACATAGATTGCACACGTATTGGATTGCAATTAAATATTCCTACACAAATTATTGTATGACATCATCTTTACAGCCACAGGACGTCCACTGCTGCACTGCTGCCCTATCGATCTCCAAAAGAGACGGTTGGAAGTGGCCTGCACACAGCGTTTCCCTGCGGTCTCTTCAAGGTCGTCTGTCCATCTTGTGGGTGGACGTCCTACGCTGCGGTTACCGGTCCGTGGTCTCCATTCGAGAACCTTTCGGCCCCACAAATCATAAATAGCTAATCTGCAAAGCTTTCTAAATGTACCTCACAGATCACAGATTTCCCCATGTTTTAGGTTTCAATTATATATTCCTATCTAAACTATTATATGACATCACAAATTTCACATCTACTTCTCTGAATGCACCTATTGACATAGACATCATTCATTTGTGGCAAAAAAAACAATATACAATGGAAAATAAAAACATTAAAATTAAAATAAACTTTAGCTAGAGCTTTTTTTTTTTTTTGACACAAACCGTTTATTGTGACACAGATTTCACAGATACTTAGATATGTACCACCCACTATAAAATCTTCCAATCAAAGTTTGTATGACATGACTAATTTCCAATCTGCTTCTCTGAATATACTTAGAAATATTGTATCCCCGTTTCTCACTGTTTCCAAGAAAGTTTTCCTATCGAAACTATTGTATGACATCATAATTTTCGAATCTTCCTACTCAGGATGTATGATAGCACAGTCCCATGACTGAACCGGTAAATACACGGTCATAATATGTATTTCAAAACCATTATACTGTTATCTGGGAAGCGTGGACAACAGGATATTGTAATAATTATATCATTTATGCTTTATTCAGCAGTTGTTGGCCCTAAGACCTTGGATCCACTTTATCTACGCAGAACAATTTAAGGGCTTTTATTCCGCAAAGGCAAACGCGCGCTAACGTGGCCACGTTAAGTCAAACATAAAAAGTTGACCTCTATTCCTTAGGAAATAAAGGCCAACTTTTTGAGGTTAACTTCACGCGCCGCGTTACGAGTGTGTATGCCCATGCGGAATAAGTGTTAAATATTGTATTACTACGATGTGCATGGACTGACAGGATAATGTCAGTTAGGATTGATTGTGGTTGTCTATATAATAATAATCTATGACAAATTCTATGCTCTGAGGAATTGTCTATTTTTGCTCTCTCTTTCCTGTCCGCCATCTTCGATGTGACACGGTTTGTAATCGTGCTAAATTCCTAATTAACGAATTCTCATTTATAATAACTATTAAACAGATTTAAACATAACAATATATAATTTAGTTATTCAGACTTTGTTTATTGAATAAATATTTGTCCGAATACGCATACCTACGTTTTCTTTATTTCTGCGAGCCACGCAACTCTAAATAACAGGTTATGGGCCCAGATTTGGCGATAAGCAGATTAAGACTTGAAAGGTATTGCGATTCGGCAAAGTTTATACAAAAATATAATAGGATTGCACGAATCATCGTTTATGCTCGTCAAATGGCGCCGCCTACCACGCCGCCGCAGACTGCAAGCGATGTTGTCTCTGCCACCGGCGGTTCTTCGATACAAACCGGAACCATTGGAAATTTTATCATCGATAAGCTAGACGGATTGAGCAATTATTCTACATGGAAGTTTTCAGCCAGAATGGCACTTACACTTGAAGGGCTTTGGAGCTGCGTACAGGGAGCTGAAACTGACCAATACAGAGATCAGCGTGCTTTGGCGCGCATCTGTCTTTCGATTAAGCCGCACTGTTTTCAATATGTTCAGAACTCTAACACGAGTAAAGAAGCATGGAACAATTTATCCAAAATATTTGAAGATAAGGGGTTATACAGGCGTGTTCTGTTGCTAAGGCAACTTCACAGAATTGAACTCAACTCGTTCCCGTCTGTTACCCAGTATATAGAAGCTGTAATGAACATGGTGCAACAGTTAGCCGATATAGGCAAAATTATTGAAGACGGAGAAGTGGCCGAGCTGTTACTCAGCGGCCTGCCCAGTGAATATAACACAATTGTAACAAGTTTAGAAACTATCTGCTTAACAGGGGCATTATCTACTGAGTTAGTCCGTACAAGGCTTTTACAAGAAGACTATCGCAATAAGGAAAATTCTACCACAACTGCATCGACAGCCTATGTAACAAAACAGAAACAGTATAAGAAGTGTTCATACTGTAATCGAGTCGGTCACCTTCGGAACAAGTGTTTCAAACTGAAGCGAGATAACAATAGAGACAAGGATTCTAAAGTTGAAAAATCTTTTCTTGCATCAGCGTTCTTTACAAAACAAGAAGAATAGGTCATCGATTCGGGTTGTTCCAACCACATGTCTAATAACAAGAATTGGATGGACAATTTTACAGACAATAAAAGTGATATTAAAATCGCTAATAATGAATCAATAGAATGTTTTGGTTCTGGTGATGTGGTGTTAGAAACTAATAATTTGGTAAGAAATATTCTTAATGTACAGTATGTGCCTAAATTGTCTGTCAATTTACTTAGTGTTAGCAGATTATGTGAAAAAGGTTACACAGTTACCTTCAATAATAAGGGCTGTTATATTTATGAAAAGTGTGGAATTTCTGGCATCCCAATCTGTAAAGGTGAAAATGTTAATGGCATTTATAGACTCTTAGGTAAGACCAATGTTCCGAGTCAGCCGTCTATGTGTGGTGTGGTGCATTCTTCAGCTCTCCTGCCTGAGCAGGAAGCACAGAGTGCTAACGTGACCGAGGTGCCATATGATGTTTGGCACAGGAGGTTGGGCCACTTAGGACATCAAGGAATGCTAGCTTTAAGAAACGGTAAGGCTAATGGTGTATTGTTTCAGGATGAAAAGCCTTTGAAATGTATACCTTGTTTGGAGGGAAAGATGGCATCCAAGCCATTTCCTACCAGCG
Source organism: Agriopis leucophaearia (assembly GCA_949125355.1). Taxonomy (NCBI): domain Eukaryota; kingdom Metazoa; phylum Arthropoda; class Insecta; order Lepidoptera; family Geometridae; genus Agriopis; species Agriopis leucophaearia. Next base: position 9,131,697 of record OX421285.1, on the reverse strand, counting down.
GTGCCAGCCGAGCGAGCAAGCCACTTGAGGTCATTCACTCCGATGTTGCTGTGTTCCCTATAGTAAGCTGGGGTGGCGCTAGATATCTGGTGACCTACACTGACGACTATACTAGGAAGACATTTGGATACCTGCTTCGAGAGAAGAGTGAGGTAATGTCAACTTTTATTAATTTCAAAACATTGGTAGAAAAACAATTGGGCACTTCCATTTTAATCTTACGTTCCGATAATGGAGGGGAGTACTGTGGTAGTAAGTTTGCTGATTACCTTAAAAAGGAAGGCATTATACACCAGACCACTGTCCCATTTTGTCCGCAGGAAAATGGTGTTTCTGAGCGCCTGAACAGGACGCTCGTAGAAAAAGCGAGATGCATGCTCCAAGGGGCGGGTCTAGATAAGCGATATTGGGGCGAAGCAGTGACGACTGCAATTTACTTGAAAAACAGGTCCCCTACTTCAGCTTTATCCGGCCTTACTCCATATGAGAAATGGTCCGGGTCAAAACCTGATCTTAGACATCTTCATGTATTTGGGTGCATTGCTTATTCGCTTATACCAGAGGATAAAAGGAAGAAGTTGGATGCTAAAAGCAAAAAGTACATATTTGTGGGCTATAGTGAAACCTCAAAGGGCTATAGACTTGCAGACCCATCTAATCCTAAAAGGGTTATCATATCTAGGAATGTAGCTTTTATAGAAAATATGTTTTATGGTACTGACATTTGTAATTCTAATAATTCTTCTGATTCTAGTAAAAATTATGTATTTTATGAATTTAATGAGAATGAATTGAATTATAAGTCTAGTCATAATAAAGAACAAACTTCTAACATTTTAGATTCTAGTTTTAACAATGGACTGAATTCTAGCTTAAATAATCAGCCGAATTCTAGTCATAGTTTGGAACCGAGTCAAAATGTTGTGTCAGCTGATACTGAAATCGATAGGTCGATGATTTCAGATGCTGATGATGAGTACTACTGCACCGGTAGCGAGACTGAAGCTGACTCTTCGTGTTCGCCGATGCGAGACGCATTACCTGAGCGTGTGACGTCACCGCATCTAGTGGCACCTATAGGGGAAGTAACTGCTACTCCTGAGTCTTTGCTTCGGGGCTCATCTAGTCGTCCTGTGCGTACTACTCGTAGTAAGCCACCTATCAGGTATGAGGATTATGAAACAGATTTTTCTCTAGTGGCGCAACATGCACTGCCTGGAGATCCTCAAACCTACGAGGAAGCCATGTCCTGTGCTGACTGTCATCAATGGCAAGATGCCATGCAGAGTGAATACGATTCGCTCATAGCCAACAATGTGTGGAAACTTGTCAACCGACCACCTAACAAAAATGTTGTTAAGTGTAAGTGGGTCTTTAAAAGAAAACACGATGCTTCGGGGAAGTTCAATAGATTTAAAGCTCGTTTGGTTGCCAGAGGTTTCACACAGATTAAAGGCATTGATTATAACGAAACCTTCTCGCCTGTAGTGAGGCATTGTACAATGAGGATATTGTTTAGTTTAGCAAATGAGCTAAATTTAGAAATTGATCATGTAGATGTCACTACTGCGTTCCTCAATGGAGAGCTATCAGAAACTATTTACATGGAACAGCCTCCAGGTTTCTCTAATAATAATAAAGATAATGTTTGCCTTCTCCTAAAAGGCATTTATGGCCTAAAACAGGCAAGCAAGATCTGGAATGTTAAAGTGCATACATTATTATCTGAAAAGATGACAGCTGATGTACTTACTAAAGCTTTAAGTACTTGTAAGCATAAGTCTTTCATACATGAAATGAATGTAGTTCCTAAGTAGGCGTGGGTATTATTATTTGTGTTCATGTATAAGCATTGTGACAGTCCTGTTCTTTTGGAACAATACATGCCAAGCACAGAGATATGTTTGTATAAAATTTTATGTAACTAACCTGTAGACTCTGTGTGTTAATTTATTTGGTAAGCATATATGTAGAATGTATGTTTTGGGCATGATGTTTTGTTTGAGCATGTCGTAGTCCTAAGGGGAAGTGTTAAATATTGTATTACTACGATGTGCATGGACTGACAGGATAATGTCAGTTAGGATTGATTGTGGTTGTCTATATAATAATAATCTATGACAAATTCTATGCTCTGAGGAATTGTCTATTTTTGCTCTCTCTTTCCTGTCCGCCATCTTCGATGTGACACGGTTTGTAATCGTGCTAAATTCCTAATTAACGAATTCTCATTTATAATAACTATTAAACAGATTTAAACATAACAATATATAATTTAGTTATTCAGACTTTGTTTATTGAATAAATATTTGTCCGAATACGCATACCTACGTTTTCTTTATTTCTGCGAGCCACGCAACTCTAAATAACAATAAGGGCCAAGGTCTAATAGTCTAAGAGCCCACGACACTAAACCTAGTTAGATAAGAATACCAGATGATAGGTATATATATATATTTATTTAGTCACGTCATTAATCGGGGAACACGAAATGGCAATGCTGCAATGCAAAAAACCTGGCAGCGCTATGTAAAAATAAATGTAATAAAAAAATCCGATTTCTAGTATGATAAAACTCCCAAATTTTGTTTGTTCCTCGAAACAGGGGAGGGGTAGAAGTATACGATAATGCAGTGCCCCCCTGGCTGACCTTATCAGTGGCAGCAGCATGATAAGCGACGCCTCGTACCTAGGTATCTAGTCTGATCGATCTCCCAAAAAACGCTCATCCGAAAGATCATCAATTGACATGATTATACAGGACAGCATACAACACAGGACACAATAATAACGACAGGATACAATAATAAATAACGGCCAAATATGAATCGTTGACAAATTTCTGTTCATTACCAAGTTATAACTGGTAATTTCGTTTCTTGAACCACACTCGAACAAGCTTGTCATTTCTTTCACGGAATCGAAATTGCATATTTAACTAATTTGGAAGTCGGTTTTTATAACTGATAATTATTGTATTTTATGGTGGTACGGAACCCTCAGTGCGTGAGACCGACTCGGATTTGGGCGGTTTTATTATTCAGGTCTACATACATGGAACGGCGGTACGTACTCAGCGGAAGTAATGGAGGTATAGGTAGGTACCTACTTCTTATTACTGGGTCAACCCTGAAACCGCAAAAAAACAGTTGAAAAACATTTAGTTGAGGTACAACAAATAGATCATCATCTTCATCAGCCAGAAGATGTCCACTGCTGAACATAGCCCGTTCGGTGTAGGGGTTAAAGGGGGGGGGGGGGGCTTTAACCTCTACACCGAACGACATCTGCATCCTTTGGATGCCCGCGACTCTCACAATGTCTTCAGTCCATCTAGTGGGAGGCCAAGCAGCAGCGGGAGGCAGCGTAGGTACGCTGCGTCTTACGGTTTAAGGCCTCCACTCAAGAACCTTTCTTCCCCATCAGTCATCAGTTCTTCGAGCGATGTGATCTGCCCATTGCCATTTCAAATTAAAGGAAACCCATATTATACGTGCTTATAATACTTATATAAAAGTTCAAAGTAAGAGTCAATAAAGGAAACCCATAGTGGACGTAGAATAGAAAAGTTCAAAGTAATAAGAGTCAATAAAGGAAAACCATAGTGTACTTAGAATAGAAAATTTCAAAGTAAGAGTCAATAAAGGAAAACCATAGTGTACGTAGAATAGAAAAGTACAAAGTAAGAGTCAATAAAGGAAAACCATAGTGTACGTAGAATAGAAAAGTTCAAAGTAAGAGTCAATAAAGGAAAACAATAGTGTCCTTAGAATAGAAAAGTTCAAAGTAAGAGTCAATAAAGGAAAACCACAAACAAATAGCTAGACGACACGGAATATTAATAAAATTGTGACTAAGCGTGGGTTATTGTAGTCATTATTATGAGCAACTTATATTACAAGACAAGCACAGAAATCGAAAATAAAACAGCTGTTCCACACGACAATGTCATATACACCACAAAATAAATAGGTACAGAAAGCCGGCTTCGACAGACCTTGGTTTTAATAACCTACAAGCAACCGTAGCGCTAGGGCTGACAAAGCAACTATAATGTTCTGTGAAAAGTTTAGATTTGGAAAATTCAATTAAAAACTAAGTATTAGGTAGATCTAGATACCTACTTACCTATAATGTGACTAAACACATTTATTTCTTCAGCTCCCTTCGTTAAAAAATGCCCTTTAAAAAATGCTTTCTTAGCAGTTTCTAAATTGTTTATGGTAATATCTGCTATTTATTAATAACCTATGCAATACCAAGCACAAATAAATAAATTATCTACTCGTAAATCACAGTATAAAATCGTTTTCACTCACCTTTCTACATTGATAGGTATCTATTACCTATTTGTTTCATAGTGCCTAAAAACAAGGGCCAGTGTGTTGCCAATGATGACATATGGTACTGAGACGTGGTCCTTAACTGTTGGCCTTTTGGAGAACCTCAGAGTCATACAACGGGCAATAGAGAGATATGCTTGGAGTTTCTTCTTGGAATTTTGCGCGATAAAATCCGGAACGTAGATTCATATTCAAATTATTTATTGAGAATAAAAACGGACAAATTCCACTAACATTTATCTCACATATTGTTAAACTAAAATAGATTTCCTAGTAAAAATAGGAATAATATTATAAAATTACTAATATAATAAATACAATAAATTGCTGTAAAAATATGTCAACATAAAATTAGTATGTCATACAAATTGTCATTATAGTCAACGGCTTTTTTGCCCCTGTCCCATTGATCAGTAAAATTTTCACAATAAGTCAAAAAAACTTTCGTTACATTTTTCCAACTGTCACAAATAATATCACAATCAGTGTTGGTAGCAAGGAGTGCATTGAAGATATAGATAGATAGATATTTGCCAAAGAACCAGAGTCACCGACATTGGTTTTAAAATTTGCAACTTGAAGTGGCAATTGCCAGGCCACATCGCTCGAAGAACTGATAACCAATGGGGAAGAAAGGTTCTTGAGTGGAGGCCACGAACCGGAAGACGCAGCGTAGGTAGGCCTCCAATCAAATCATTTATTTATATTCAGATTACACTGATCCATTTAGAATTAATTACAAATAATAATCTACACTAATATTATAAAGAGGAAAGATTTGTACCTATTTTTGTATGTTTGTAATGAATAGGCTCCGAAACTACTGAACCGATTTGAAAAATTCTTTCACTGTTGGGAAGCTACACTATCCCCGGGTGATATAGGCTATACTATATTTTGTAGCGAGGCCGAAGGCCGAGCTTACACTCGTGCGAAGCCGGGGCGGACGGCTAGTCTGTTATATATTAACCCGTGGTCAACGATGCTGGTATCACAACATTTTTTTTTTCTTACTCTCTAGTTTTATATTTTGTTGTATACTGTTTGTTGATCCTTAAATAAATTGAAAAAAAAAAAAATGCTATACTTAATCGGTCCAGCCGTTCTCAAGTGATGCGTTTAGTAACTTTGTCCTAGATGGGAATCGAACCCACGCCCCCAAGCACAGAAAGTAGGTTCACTACCAACTGAGCCACCGGGGCAGTCGATCGCGCATGACTCCGTCTAGACGGACCGACGCCATCGACAAGTCGCAGGCATTAATGAAACTAAAATAAACTAGGTACCTAAAACTAGCCTGGCGCCGGGGCAATAGAATACGGCACCGGTACCCCCTGCCTGTAGTAAGAGCCTACTAAAAGGGGACCTATGGGTTGGGGATGGTCAAAGTTGGGGCTCTGACTATCCACTTAAGCGTGCCCAGGGAGAGTATGTTGTGTGACCAACGTTGTCGCAAGTGGAGGGGCTGAGACAACACGTAGTTGTCTCGGGAGGAGCCGTAGCGCAGTGCTGAGGGCTCTGGTGCGTTCCTCTTGAGATCCCGGAGCCCTCTTGTCGGGTTTTAGTGGGTACAATCCCACATAACCTGGCTGCACCCCAATGCAGCCGGGTATCTTCGGAAGATTACCCCTCGAAAAAAAAAGTACCTAAAACTATAAACAAAAAAATAAAACAAACATTAAAGGGACATAATATCGATTTATTTGACAAAATCAATTAGAATACACATATCTTCTTAGCTAATACAATTTTAGTAACGCAAATCGGAAGTACGGCCTTTTGCGGGATTTGATACAATATTATTATACTAAAATGTGCTTACAAACAAAAAAAAATGTTGCCAGAAAATAGAACTAGGTAAATTATTTTTCACGACATATTTTATTTCTTTCACATGCCTACCAAGCGAATAAAACCGTGTTAAAAAACCTTTTGTCCGCATGACATCACCATTTCCTTACCAAATCTCATTTAGACCAAAACGTTTCAACTAACGTTATGTAAGAACTAACTTTAATATAAAGATTTATTTGATAACTTGTGACCCGCCCCGGCTTCGCACGGTTTAAGTTAATTATATTATTCTATAATGATACAACATATCTGGTCATAGCTAAACATATTTTTGGAAATCACGTTTAAATCAGTTCAGTGGTTTAGGAGATGTGCACAAACAGAAAAAAAATCTAAAAACCGTCTTAACGTGTTCAGCTGCTTATTTTAGGACGGCCTGTGTAATATCTATAGGCGGAAACTTGTAATTGGCCCAGTCACCAAATCTATTTTTAAGTTTATACTATTAGGCTGTAAGTTTATCTAAAAATGCAAAAAAAAAAAACTTTATACCTCGCAATTACAGATTTTTTTATCTCTACGATTTAATTATATATAAAGATAAATAATATAGATAAGACAGATGCTGACGATGTGGAAACTACGAGTAACTGCATTTTAGAAAAAGAATACAACTAGGGCAGTGTTTTTCAAACTGTGGGTCGGGGGTCGCCATGGCTCTATAACAGGGTCGCGGGGGTCGCGAAAAAAAAAATGTTAATAAAAAAAAATATATATCGGTTTCTTCTGGGCTTCTCCATCGTAGACTGCATCGCGCTTAACATCAGGCGAGTTGGCGGTCAAACGCAAGCCTATTTCTAAATAAATAAAAAAAAACTATTTAAATTATTGCATTATCATCGTTCCTTGATAAGTGTGCAAAGTTTCGAATCAATCCGCCGTTTTGAAAGGGGTGAAAATTACGTTCAAATATTCCGTTACATAGATACATACCAAGCTAATAAAAGCGTGTTAAAAAAGTAAGCACATTCTAATAATTATAATAAAATCAATCCCACAAAATGCGATTTATTTTTATTACGTTTACATGAAATAGTGGACGTCATGCGCTATAATTATGTATTTTTAATTATAATTCAGATATGTAGACAACATCTATCCTACTTCTCTAATAATTATAAACACTCTTAGATCTAAAATAATGATATTCTAACTTGAAAATATCAGTACAGACAGACTTAAAAAACGATATTAAATAATCAACAAAAATGTTTAAAAAATATAATTAGTTGACAAAGGAACAAATGTGTCTAAAATATATTTATCTAAATATATACTATGATTTAATAAAATATATAAAAATGATAGCATTAGTACGCGCCTACCTAAAAAAATCTATGCTTACAAAACTTTATATATATTAGTGTATAAATATACGACAGTCGATATATATTTCAGTTACGAAGCTTATACTTATCAAATACTATTACTACATAATCAGATTTACAAGAATATATTTTTAATACTCAAATTGGTATATTTTAAAATATATCAAGTGTGAGTGTTAAATATAGAAAATTGCTCAGAACACCGCTTCCATAGATATGTGGCATTGAAGTTTCACCAAAAGGTATATATTTAGAAGGCTAGCTCTCTTATCGTGCGAGTTCGCGTATAATATACAATACACACGGAGTGATAATTCAAAAATATATATTTAGAATTAGGCAGTCGTGCTAATACACGCGAATTAGCACGACTGCCTAATTCTACACAACATCGCAACATCGAAAACATGATATACAGATATAAATTTCAAATATTCAGGAAATTATTATCATAATCTGAAATGTATGTTATAATATGCAACATTTTGGATATAATATTTTTTTCTTATACACTATGAGATTAATTTGGAAATATCAACTATTGTCGTTATCCATTTTGTTGACAAGCCCTAGTATACCTATTTATTGCCTTGTTATTTAATACTTATGGGAACTCGAGTGAGTGTAATTATTTTATAAATATTAATATTCAAGAAATATGATTCAATATCTAAAATGACTCACATTCCAGGAATATTGCTCAAAATATGAATGAAAGTAAACGGAAAAGCCAGTTACGCATAGAACCGTTAGAGGTAGCCTAAACTAAAAATATACTCTCCTGCCATCGATATACAATACCTACAGAGCCACAATAATGTCCAAAAAAAAATCCAAACGAAAAGTCGGCGCAATGCGTTACAACGCCGCGCGATGCCAGTGCTACGATGCCCTAGCGGACAAGCAACGTTGAACACTATACAAGCGACATAAAGTCTTAATTGAAGTAAATGTGGCATTGGCAACTATATAATTGATGTATGTATGAACACGACGCTCGGACGTTTTTTGACCGTTTTCACTTGAGATTGTGACTCTAAATTAATTGTATTTCGATGAACCCTACACCATATTTACGGTCTATTTCCAATTAAATAACTAAATGAAGGAGCACGCAATTTATTTCAGATGATTTCTACGCACCCGTCAAGCTAAAATGGATTGATTAGGACGCCTAAATTGGTTTTTTAACATGAAACTTGAAAGCATGTTTGCAGTAGGCAATTATTGCACGTACTGCAAAGTACGTACATGTTTATATTTCAAAACAAATTAAGTTACATACACGTTACGCGAGACGTTTGTTAGACAATGACGTCCCTTGTGTGACGTCTTTAAGTCGGCGTCCATCGTCTGAAGGGCGCTGTTAACGTACAATTTAAATGGACGATCAGGGTCTTTATTCTGCACGGGTCAAACGCGCTATCGTGGCGCGTTAAGTTAACCTCCAAAGTTGAACTTTATTTCCTAAGCAATAGAGGCCAACTTTTTGAGGTAATGGCCACGATAGCGCGCACGGACAAACCGTGCAGAATAAGGGCCCAGTACGTATTTGTTACGAATTTGTCACCTGATTCGTCGTGACGTTCAATTCAATTCGTCATGAAGTTTTCTGTATTTTTGATTTACCAAAAATGTCAAATTAGTTGGTGATACGTCGAAGACGTCACCCACGCGTCAAGCAAACATACAAGTAACAATGATACAACACAATTGAGTTACATTGAGTTTATACTATAAGAGAATAAATAGATTTAAAAATTGTCCAAAACTGTTTTAAACTATCACTGTTGTTCACTACAATTATATGCTTATACAGCGAAGTGAAAGTCCTTTGATTCCACTTTTTTTGTGCAAACTGCTAGTCTATAGAATGCGCTGCCTGAATGGGTGTTCCCCGGTAGTTACTGGGTTTCTTCAAATCAAGAGTGAATCGGTTTCTACTAGGCAAGCGTGCTCCATCGTAGACCGCATCATCGCTTAACATCAGGCGAGTTGGCGGTCAAACGCAAGGCCAATCATAAAAAAATAACACAACGTTATCACAGTAAATACCATCGTTAATAATCATTTTCCTGTAATTCGTATGTACGTTAACAGGGCCCTAGACCATATAAGGTACTTTGACGTTTTTGTTAACTTATAATTTTAATTTATCGCTCGGTAAACTAACCAACCTAAAGGTAGAATCAAAATGAATGGATCAAATTCACATTTCGTCTATTTCTGTCTTTCAATTAAAAAAATACAATATGAGAAAAGTGAACACGAAATGGACCCGGGTATGTCCTAAAACTGCGACCAGAACCACCGAAGGATGGGCAGCAGCGTCCTAATAGTACACGGTGAACGTACTGCGATCCCCAAGCCGCCTGCCAAGCGTGGGGATTATGGCAACACCCCTCTATGAGGGAGGCCTTTGTCCAACAGTGGACGGTAATTGGCTGATGATGTGATGTGAAACTAACCAACCTAAAGGTAGAATCAAAATGAATGGATCAAATTCACATTTCGTCTATTTCTGTCTTTCAATTAAAAAAACACAAAATGAGAAAAATGAACACGAAATAAATATGCACAATATTCTAATTGAAATTTGGATACACACCGTTAGGATATCAGACAGCTAGTTTAAAATCACTGGATTTCGATACATTTCTAAAGCTTCAACGCTTCGTACACTTATGATTTGAAAAACTCGTCCAAAGCGTATAAACTAGAACATTCACTTGATTATAGTCCGATTCTTTTTGAACATTCTACTCTCGAAATCGTCAACTCTCACGGAGATCTTAGCGGTAACGGGAGGATGAACTTTTGACTTACGTCACTTTTTTTTGATAAAACAACAGACAACCAGACGATAATCAGTCAGTTTTTTTTTTCTTCTTTAGTGGGACGATGAATTGAGGAAATGACGCCAAATAGAAGCAGGTTTGCAAGTTGAAGTGGCAATGGGCAGGCCACATCGCTCGAAGAACAAACCAAATTGTAAGTATACCTGCCTACCACACAATTTTTTATTTTTTTTTAATCTGTCAACAGTAGGCGGAGAAATCGGTGAACATGCATTAATATTATACAGTGGAACAAAGGACCGGCCTCCTTTTATGAAGTCGGTTAAAAAAGAGGTTACACTTTAACGTTATTTAGTAAGAAATGCGTGATTCATAACAAGTACATAATACAAATGAATGCTCTAATTTATCGATACAACAGTAGGCATTATGACTATCAAAACACCAACACATCTACAGTGGAGTGGTCGAGTATTTTCAAACAGACCTAACATCCTCTCGTTGCAATTCTTAAGTTCTATCATTTGGACATTCTGTTGATAAGTGTGTCGATACAGGGTGAGTTTAATTCGTACCCCTATGTCTAGCGTATCTTAGGCGCGGATCGATCGTTGCACTGTTTGTTGCGTCGCAGCGTCGCGCCGCGTTTGATCTGCTCCATCAGCGATGTGTGACACACTCGAGGGTCCGGCTGCAAATTTAAAAAAAACACATCGGTCATTATGATAGGACTGCACGTCAGAAGTGAAAACTTAAGTTTTAATTCGCCTATTCTACAAGAGATGACGCTGTTTTAAAATACACGGGACTATGTATTATGTATTCTGTGACAGCGTGACGATGACGCGAGTTCCATAATTTTTGTTCACCCAAAAAATGCTTAAGGCGCTTAAAGATGTTTTCACTTAAAAAAAAAAAACATTTAAATAACTGGCCAAGTGCGTGTCTGCGCATATGGTAGGGTTCCGTTTTCCGTAGCCAAAGTAATAATTGTGGTTACAATGATAGTTCAGAAATTTGTGGCCACAGAAAAATTCGAAAGGTCGAAGCACTGGGTCGTTATTCTGCACGAGCAAACGCGCACTAACGTTAAGTAAACTTCAAAAAGTTGGTCTTTATTTCCTAAGGAATAGAGGCCAACTTTTTGAGGTAAGCTTAACGTGGCCACGTTAGCGCGCGTTTCCCCGTGTGTAATAAGGGCCATGTAGACTTAGGCAAATTTCAGACATGCATCATACAAGCATAATATATACTTTTGTGGTTTAGTCAAAAAGAAAAGAGAAACATTCTTTGTTAAACAATTTTACGAAATAGTCAATGACCTTTGAGCTAGAACGTCTTGAATTTATTACAGTTTATCCCAATAACTCAAAAAAAAGTCTAATCAGAAAATGTTTGAAATAATTTTAAATGAAGGTTTTTTATGACCTATCAGCATGGTAAGTTACAAGTTTCTATGTCTCATGGTTAAGAAATGGAGGGGGGGATCAACTTTTTGCTACTTTGGTGGGCCATATTTCGCAAAGTATAGACTTTATAAAAAGTGATGTATGAAACCTTACCTTCATTTTAAAATACCTTTTCAACGATACACGAGCAGGTGGAGTGAAATAATATTTTCATCCCCATTTCACATGTACCAGAGCTACCCCTAAAATGCACTATTACATCATTTTTATACTTATAAAATTTAGATCTATATTATAACTGTCATTATGCAAAGTTTCACGCGCTTATCTTAATAATTATAGAAGTTAGAAGTCCCCGCATTCTTCAGTCTTCCCGTGAACATGATGCATGTAACTGCGCCGAAATATCGGGAGCTCCTTCCACAACCTTACCACGGTAAATATCCCGTAAATAATCTTGTAACTTTAGAAGTTAGAAGGTTCTAAACAATTCGGACGGATGAACAGACAGACGGACAGAAAGAATTTATAAGGGTTCCTTGTCGGGCTACGGAACCCTAAAAATGACCTAGGAAATGTAGGCATTGTGTAAAATGCCTACATTTCCTTGTAACTTTTAAGGAATGTATAAAATACGAGTCATGGGCGAATGTAACTAACTGACCTACGTCATGAAAACTGGTGAACTCACGCGCTGATTGTTCACGGTACATCGATAATAGGAAATCCCACTACCAGTTACTATGCAAAATTGCAATATTTACAACTGAACTCGCTTACTTCAGCTATCGTCCAGTCAGAAAAATAAATATTTACTATTTGTCTGAATGTGTGTGTTGTATTTGTTTTTGATGCTTCAGGCCCTGGCAGCGCCACCGTCGTGGTGGCGAATGTTCCTTTCGCAAAATGTACACTGGTTGCAAAACGTTGTTTTCTCAAAATATCCCTTTCTCTTCTACCGTGGCGACTTGACGTCTTTCGGAGACGCGCACGATTTTTTCACTTTGTTTGTCGTTGAAGGTGCCCGCGAACCGAAAACCGTATACGCTCGGCTAGGGTTGTGGATAGATAGACGCTGCGCCCCGCGGTTTCACCCGCGTGGTGCTGAAAATCGGTGACGATGATGATGATGAAAAATAGCCTCATAGAAAAGTAGCTTCATCCAAATCCATCCAGCCGTTTTTACGTGATTGAGTAACAAAAATCCATCAGTGCATCCATCCATCCAAACTTTCACATATATGATACTCGTATTAGTGTGATAGTGTGATTAGTGTGATTGATACTCGAATATACACAATTTTATGAAAATAATATAATGAGGCGATATATTTTTCACGTTGACGCCAAAATCCATTTTGAGAATACAGATAATAGTTTTACATAGGGATTCCCTCAACGAAAGACGTCACAAACTTACGTCACAACCATCATCATCAGCCAGAAGACGTCCACTGCTGAACATAGGCATTCCCCTTTAACCTCCACACTGGACGACATCCTGCCATCTGCATCCACTGGATGCCCGCGACTCTCACAATGGCTTTGGTCCATCTAGTGGCGGCCAACCTACGCTGCGTCTTCCGGTTCGTGGTCTCCACTCAGGAACCTTTCTTCCCAATCAGTTGTCGGTTCTTCGAGCGATGACGCATGCTCATTGCCACTTCAACTTGCAAATTTTAATAGCTATGTCTGTGACTCTGGTATTTTGACGTCACAACCAACAGTGTTAATATTCACTAATTAAGTTACCACCGCATGGCAACATTGACAAATAACTCGATTAAATAATTAATTGGATTATGGTGTCTACAGAATGAAATTCTCGGAAGTAGCGTTGACCGAATGGTTTAAGAGTTTCCTGGAGTAATATTAAAGTTTCCTGTAATAAACTGAATACGATATCAAATAATTTATTCAAGTTGCGGTAGGTACAAATAGTTAGATGCTTATTAAAATTATCGCACTGATTATTTTTTATTCATTGAAACCGAATAAACGTTATTATGGTCAATATAATATTGTAAAGTAGACTCTATGCTACTAATAATAAAGAGCAAAAGCTTTTGAATATTTAGGTATAGTATTTTTATACGTTCTCACGGCCGAGCTTACACCCGTGCGAAGCCGGGGCGGGTCGCTAGTAATAAATATCAAGGACATTTTTGTACACACGTTTACCTAACCCCAAACTAAGCAAAGCTTGTAATATGACTGCCAGAGTACATATATATTTTTAAATACATACTTAAATAGATATCCACCCAGACATAGAACAAACAGAAATGTTCATCACATGAATGTTTTCCCTAGGTGGGAATCGAACCCACGCCTCAATTGCAGAAGGTAGATTCACTAAACTAAGCAGCGGGGCAGTCAAAGCTGGCAGGCTACTAACAGCGGTCCCAGGAATCGTTACGATTATGTCCAACGATTGCTGTTCTTGTACATATTGACGCCGAAGGTTGCCTCGGACCTGACGTGGTCAATGTAACAAAAAAATAACGGAGACTCATATCTATTTTAGTTTTATTTCCTGAGCAAGTATCTTATCTTTGCCGGTCGTTCTTCTGCCAAGCAATAGTGTGCAAACATTGCTTTGTTCTACATTGTATGGCATTTCCAGTGACATAGGGCGTAGAGAGATTTAACATCTAACGACTTAGCGATTTGACCTGCTGAAGTTCAAAATTCTAGGTGGCACTGAACTGTGACGCCTGAGCGTGGTGCGTGGGCGCGTGTTATGGATAAGTCGCCAGGCGAGTAGAATGCTGTTCTTGTCAATCAGTTGCATAGAAAAATCAAAAGGAAGGAGCGAGTGGATCCCATTGAGGCATGCCCTAACCAAATTTAGTATCTAGTCCACTTAACACAGACAGTATCTATGTAGAAAGTTACGTAATTATTTCTTGTAATTGGAGTATACAAATGTGATTTCATGAAATTGAGTAAGTAGGTAGGTAGGTGAGTAATGTTTTATTGATGGTCACAGTATTTACAAGTATTTTCTTTGAAGACCTTTAGCCTAAAGTTAGTTCTAAGAAATGCGGCCATAACCAGTTCTAAATATGATTTGCGGTCATCCATCTAAGGCCTTACTTGACTGGATGTTGCCTAACTTTGAAAAACATTGCGTTGTTGTAAGCTAAGATGTTTATTGTTGTTGTCTATTTAAGCTACGGCATAGGTAGGATGATGAAATATCTTCTATACCGGTCTTTATGCCATGTAAGTTTTAGACATACGTACTCAAAATTTTAAAACAGTCAGTACTAAGTGTTATTTCTCATAAATTTTGCGTCACGTAAAATATTACCTCACTATATATAAGGTCGGGGAAAAAGTTTCTTCGTATTTTATAAACAAATTCAAGACATATTTTTTTCAAGTTTAATTACATTTAATTATAATATATATGTACCATTTTGTTCGATAACTTGTTGCCATCTTTTAGGTAGTGACATGACCCCGTTGCTGTAGAAATTTTGGGAATTCTGATCAATAAAATGCAACAAGTAGTTTTGACAGTCCTCTCTTGATGTTAATCTAACACTACCCAAAGAATTCTGAAGAGATCGAAACAGGTGGAAATCTGAGGGTGCAAGGTCAGGGCTATGTGGTGGATGCATTAACACTTCCTAACCAAGCTCTCTAAATTTTTGCTGAGTGGCCAAAGATGTGTGCGGTCTGGCGTTATCATGATGAAAGACCACACTCTTTATGTTGATCAATTCCGGCCGTTTTTTCTCAATTTCTTGTTTGAGTCTCATCTGCTGTTGGCAGTAGAGATCCGAATCGATGGTTTTGCCCGGCGGTAAATGCTCATAATGAACGATGCCCTTCCAATCCCATCATACACACAGCATCACCTTATTACGTGTTAATCTGGGTTTCGCTACAGTCTGTGGTGCTTCACTGCCCTTTGACCATGATCGTTTGCGCACATTCTTGTCGTAGGTGATCCATTTTGCATCACCAGTGATCAATCTTTTCAAAAACGGTTCGGTTTCTTTACGTTTCAATAGAGAATCGCAAATGAGTACACGATTCATTTGGTTTCTTTCAGTGAGCTGGTGTGGCACCCAAATATCGAGTTTTTTTGTATACCCAGTTATTTTCAAATGGGTCAAAACTGTTTTGTGGTCAATCCCCAGGTCTTCAGCTACGTCGTAACTACTAATATGCCGATCTTGGTCCACTTTTTCAGAAATGGCATCGACTTTATCCGTAACAGGGCGACCAGAGCGAGCTGCATCTTTGACATCAAAATTCCTGGACTGAAAATGCTTGAACCAACATTGTGCTACTCTTGATGACACTGCATTAGGTCCATAAACGTCACAAATTTTATTCGCGGCTTGTGTCGCATTTTTCAGTTTTTTTGTAATATAATTTCACAATATATCGAATTTCTTCGTTAGATTCACTCATTTTATCGAACAAAAAAACAATTGAAAAATGGCGGGAAATTTCTTTTTACTTTTTATATTCCTTTTTTAAAAGTCATATTTTTAATGTTATCAAAACCAGCCAGATACAAACAGTACAACCGATGAGATTTTTACTACAACTTTATACATACAAAATACGAAAAGACTTTTTCCCCGACCTATTATAATACTAGCTGCGCCCCGCGGTTTCACCCGTGTGGATTACTCCCTATATCATAAGTTATCTGCCAGTAAAACTCCCGTCAAAATCGATCCCGCCGATTTATGGCTCTCAATGGCTGCCGGTCTAAATCAGCTCAGAACACCCCCAGGGACACCTGAGCCAAGCGGCAGGCAAATGCCGCAAAAAATTTGCTAAAAATGCAAGGTGAATCGCCTTAACATCCCTACTATTCTCTCAGAGAGAGAGATAATGGGTCTTAGTCCATGTTGGTGAATGTCACATGCCTTTGAACTTTTAAGTTTTATTGATATACCGGGTTCCTCACGATGTTTTCTTCACCGTTGTTGAGAGATGGCATCGAAACTGCACATAATTTATTTAGGTACTGCAGGCTTCGATCATATATTTCTGTAGATGCGCTGTTGCCGCCTAAAAATTTGATAACGAATTTGTGTTTTATTGTAATTTATTAGCATATTTTAATTCATTTGGGCAGGGCACATAGGACGCAGAACAGATGGCCGATCGGGCCGAAAGGTTCTCGAATGGAGACCACGAACCGGTAACCACAGCGTAGGACGTCGACCCACAAGATGGACAGACGACTGAATGCAGGCCGCTTCCAACCGGTCCTTTTGGAAATCGATGGGGAGGCCTATGCCCGCAGTGGACGTCCTATGGCTGAAATGATGATGATGATGTACATCTACAGAAATATATGATCGAAGACTGCAGGGCCGAGAATCTTTTTTATTTTATTTTTTATTTATAAGGCTTTGTCGCTAAGCGACCACATCGCCCTGTTATTCATTATCGATTGTAAAAAGCACATGATACCGCTCGGTCACCATTGCTCATTTGAACTTTCACCCACGAATAATTAATGACTTCTGTACCGCTGAGAGCTAGTGACGTACTGCACACAGTCATGTGCATACCAATAGATTACATCACCACTTTGGGATTACCTTGTAGTTATGCGAGCGTTCAATCACTTTCCTGTATTTAATACAATTTATAATACTTTAATAATATAAATAATTCCATCAATATATGAGACCCCGACCCCTGGCTTGCCTTAATCGTCCGCCCGGGGGTGGAAACCGCAAGTACTAAGAACCTAAGCTCCAGGGTGGAAGTGTTAAAGGGCATAACGCCGCGAGTAGCTCTTAGTGAAAGTGCAGCACATCTCTCTACACCCTAAGCCACCCACGCCAATGTTGTCCCTCCGGTGCCAAGATACCGCTTTATGGGGGGCCCATTTAATGGGTGGCAAGTCATCACCTGCCTAAACATATTTTGAGATGAGAAAGCAGGTGCCGTTTCTCATCCTATAGATCTGGTTCACAATAAAATACAACAACAAAATACTGTAACACTACTACAGTAACAGTACTGTAATACTGATATACAATAAAATTATGGATTCTTGCGGTGACAACTTGTGGATTCTTATCCACAAGTTGTTCACGTCAATAGCCCAGACTTTTCACCGTTCAATTGTTTTATATTCAATTTTATACACATTTCATATTTTTTTTATTCAAAAGGGCCTCTTAGTGTTGGCTTCAGCTCCACCAATGCTCACCAAATGTCCGGGGACATTTGGTGGGCATTGGAGTAGACCCGAGAATGTATTTAAATACAGATAATTCAAAAAATATAACCTGCGCAATGACTTGTATATTTATTAATCTATCAATATTACAAAGAGGAAAGATTTGATTGTTTGTTTGCATTTAATAGTCTCCGAAACTACTGAACCGATTTGAAAAATTCTTTCACTGTTAGAATGCTACATTATCTTTGAGTAACATAGGCTACGTTTTATAATGATACATAATATATGTTTTCTATACTAAAATAACCGTATTAGTAAAACATTTCGGACATCTATATCGGCGTACGCTGACCTAAAAGTTGTAGATAAGTAAATACAATGTTTAGGAAAAATGTAAGTAGTTCTTGAATAGTTCTACAAAAAAGTCCACGGTAGCATATATATAACTTTTATAAGAAAGCCAGGAAAAGGAAATAAACAGTTATTGTGTTTGAAATTAAAATTATAAGTTAAGGTTTAGAAGCATATTGCAGATAGAGTTTGCCGTTTACAGTATATAGTTTTGTCGCACAGTTTATGAGATGATGTAAAATTAAAATTACGCGACCATAATAATTCGCGCAGCGCCATCATACTGCACAAAATAAGTAGGCAATACAATAAAATAACCCTTTATTAACACCATAAAATATATTTCACGTGGAACGGTGTCACAGTTATTTTTATCATCTAATGTTTCCCTGCAATTTTTCAAGATGAAGTGAGGGTAGGAGAACAAAATACCCGCACTTCTCGCCGGACTCACCCGCAGTTTTCAGTCAGCTCGTGACCACGACCATTGTAACATGGTCGAAACGTCGAGCGAAAGGTATCTATTTTTACCTATATTTAATATTGCGCGATAAGTCCCGGTAAATATAAAAACATCTATTTCAGTTTGACTAATATATACATATGTTTCATGAAACATCTAGCAATTTGCAATTACACATTAACATACAAATATTACACATTGACATAAAGAATGAATCAATTGATGCACTCTTAAGACAAGTAGTTAAGGTTCAAAGTCAAAAGAAAAATTAACCTTATTTTAGTTGTAACAGAAATATAGATGAGTGCAAAACATGATTAGTGTTGTACTTTGTCAAAATGAGATTAATTTGAAGTTATAGTATATTTGGATTAATATTTTATTATGAAAGAGTTCTTAAGAGTTCAATTATTATAATAAGCATTCTCAATTAAAATATTAATTATTTGAATTTCAATGCGGTGGTTTTCCTACTTTGTAGCAATGCTTATTACTACAGATGACCTTTACAGGCTTAGTATTATTGTATTGAAGTCGCATTTAACGGAGCAAAATCATGGCGCTTACGCACAGTCTATATGTGAGGATTTTCTCATATTTTTCGAAAAGTATAGCTATAATGTAAAATGTATCTTTGCGGTTGCGGTATGTATGTAATTTTGACATGACTTAAGTATGAAAGAACTATACTGCCGTCATAAGCCCAAGAGCGGTATCTCAGCCTAGGTGTATGTCGAGATAATCGAGTTTTTGGGAAAGTTGATTTTTCGTAACGACATATAATATAATTTATTTTCACTTATGTGTCTATGTTAGGACCAATATATATTCTTAAATATGTTTAAAAACCCAATATTATTGTTTTTTATGACAAACCATCATTTCGTTTAGAATTAATAGTTTTTAAACATGAGTTTTAAAAGGAAAAAAAACTTTTTTAGTGTTTTATTTCAATGTTCCAATGTAGATACAGTTATTTTGCTTACTTCATCTGGTGCGAAATTTTGTAAGCTATCAGATTCGCGAAAAAACAGTTTTTTTTTTTTTTTTGAGTTACCGCTCTTGGGCTTATGAGGGCAGAATATGTCATTTTAAAGCAGAGGCTTTGGGGACAAATATAAAAATAAATGCAAAAAGCTTTTGTACCAAAGTTTTGTAATAAAAAGTTGGTGAAAAAACAAACATGTTGCAGTCGATTGAATTTTTTTTTTTTTTTTTCAATTTATTTAAGGATCAACAAACAGTATACAATAAAATATAAAACTATGGAAGTAAGGAAAAAAATAACTAGTTGTGATACCAGCATCGTTGACCACGGATTAGTTAGAAAATTGTGCCAAATTATGAGCAACATTTCGATTTATTTGAAACTAGTGCTGTTGGCCGCGACTTCGTGCGCGTAGATTTTCATATAAAATTACAACCCTTTTTTCCTCCCTTAATCCGGCCATTGCGCAAAATAACAGCCTTTACTTTAATCTGGTCATAGCTAAGTATATTCGTGAAAACCGCATTGAAATCCGTCCAGTGGTTTAAGAGATGTGCGTGGACAAACAAACAAAAATCATTCTAAGAACTGTCTGAACGTGTTCAGCTGCTTATTGTAAGACGCCCTGTTTTTTTTTAATATCTCACAATTACAGATTTTTTTATCACTACGATTTTATTATATGTATTTATAGAGTATAGATATTCAATGATAAATACTTAATACTTTAAAACTTAATACTTTGAAATTTAGAAATTTGAAATTTTTTGAATTTTTTTTTCGGTTCAAAATAGATTGATGTCTAAAACACAAACTCGTAAACATTACTCACATTTAGAAATAACCTAATTCATGTTCATTCAGATATGGAACAAAAACAAAAACATGTAGTTACGTATTCAGAAAAACCCCGTGATATTTTAATGTGTACCTTGATTTTTTCCTGCTCAATGAAGAGAAAACTATGACTTGGTTTATAATCAACAAGTCAACAATCAACAAGAAAATGCTGCCAGCATTCTGGGTACAGCCAGGCCTTGCGCACTCCGCACTTTATGTATGAAGCTACAAGTAGTCGCACGGCAAGTCCGACAAGACGACTACTTGAGTCGTCTTGTCGGACTTGCCGTGCCCGCTGCCGCGCGATAGACAGAGATAACGCGACAAGAGTTACGCGATAGACAAAGAGGTAACTTCTAGGTTAATATAGGTGTAGGTAGTTAGCGCTCGCACGTCCTGAATTGCACTTTATTGTGTAGTGGCAAGAGTCGCTACTTATTTAAATGATTTTGCGGAGTGAATCTTTGGTATTTATGTGTATTCTGTGGTATAGTACGCGCAAATCTTTAGTCTCGGAAGTTAGGCGCGAGTCACGCGCGGTGCGTGGTACAGTCAAATGCACACATATTCGAAATATATTTCTTTACTTTACTAATTATTATATATGCGAAAGTTTATGGGTAAGTATGTTTGTTACTCAATCGCGCAAAAACACCTAACAACAAGCCCAAAAATTAATATCAACAATATATAACGAGAAACTATAACAGACAGCAAGAACCAAATAAAAACAAGTTTTCCACTCGACTGTTCGTTGGGACCAATGCGCTTGTGTGTCGTGTACAACTGCAGCACTCCCACTAGCATGTGGTGGCCCCTCTCGGTCACTCGCTCTTACTTCTGAGCCCTCAATAATTATCAATACGTAAAACCGAAAGACGACCTAAAAGAGACCGCAGGAAAACACTGGATGCAGGCCGCTTCCAACCGGTCCCTTTGGAAATCGATGGGGGAGGCCTATATCCAGCAGTGGACCTCCTATGGCTGAAATGATGATGATGATGAAAACCGACTTCATAAAAATTTAAAACTGGACCAAATTGAAGCACCAGCTTTTAAATAAAAAAGAATCATCAAAATCGGTTCACTCAGTTTTTTTCACATTTAAAAAAACAGTCGAATTGAGAACCTCCTCTTTTTTGGAAGTCGGTTAAAAAGATTTGCGCGTACTCTATGCTTCCAACTGGTAGGCCTGAACAATTGCCTTTTCCCTCTATTCTCCTGAACTACTCAGTATATTTTGACCAATGAGGTGTCTATCATATCATCAGCCAGTAAACTTCCACTGCTGAACAAATGCCTCCCTCTTAGAGTAGGGTGTTGCCATAATCCCCACGCTTGGCAGGCGGCTTCGGGATCGCAGTACGTTCACGGTGTATTAATAAGACGCCACTGCCCATCCTCCAGTGGTTCTGGTCACAGTTTTAGAACATACCCGGATCCATCAACGAGGTGTCTATCAACGAGTCTTAATGCTCGTGTCATAGGCTACGAGTACATTGTCACGCTAAAATCAATATGGCAATTTTTAGGACCTAATTTCTCACACCGAAAAAAACTTTTTTTGGGTTATTGGCATCAAAAGAAAGGGTTTAATGATTATATTTCAAATATCTACTGCCCCGATGGCCTAGTTGGTTGTGACCCTGCCTTCTGCGTTTGGGGGCGTGGGTTCGATTCTCTCCCACCTATGGCAAACAATCATGTGATGAACATTTTGTGTTTTTTTTTAATGTATCAATAGGCTTGCGTTTGACCGTCAACTCGCTTGATGTCAAGCGATGATGTGGTCTACGTTGGAGCACGCTTGCCTAGAAGAAACCGATACACTCTTGACTTGAAGACACCCAGATTATAACTATCAGGGAACACTCATTCAGGCATCGCATTCGACAGACTAGCAGTTCGCACAATAAAAGTGGAATAAAAGCGTGTCGTACGCTTTAGTGTTTGTTCTGTAGGGTGTTAATATCTATATAAAAAATAATATTATGTATGTATATCAGTCTCTGGCATCCATAGTACATGCTCAGTTTAGGTTCATATGACCGTGTGTGCGAAAATGTCCTGAATTCCTGAATCTTGAATATAAAATTTGTCTAGGCTATTTATTACTTATGAACTCTTACGATTTGTATTTCGTAGTCGGGTTTTAGTTTTTAACCTTTATTCTTATCTTACGTTCCTCTATCACCCACTCTTTCCACGTAAGTATTTCTATCTCTTTTCCTCGGTGTAGACACCAGCTAGGTATGTTTTATAATATCACCTGTGCCTGTCGGTTGATGACGTCTAGTACTTGTCCCGCGCGCGGCGTCATCTGGCGGCGCCGCGCCTGCAGCGTCGCAGACAGCTTGTCCAGGAAAGCGGGCTGCACCGCCGCAGGCACGGACACTGATAACGAAAACAATACAAATTCAAATGACGCGCTAATTGCGGCAATACTCAATTTGGCTGGACTCAATACGCAGCCAGTTTGAATACACAGTCACGCGATAGTTGCCAAGCCGTAACACACCGTAAGAGCCGTAACAGACACGTCAACATGGCTGACGAACTACCGTCTGACCAACGGGAGAGAAAGAGAAAATTGTCTCTTTCTCTCGGGAGAGAAGTTCCCACTTGCAATTCAAACATAATCACCGTCTCGCTTGCTCAACGACGGTTCACAAGTTTTGACGATGTTATGCAAATCGAACAGACATTAGAGAACTGAGCCGTAAACTTGTAAATATACGGTTGGTTTTGGTAAAATAGTTTTGTTTCGATATAAATTGTATACAGCTATGTTTATATATGAAACTGCGGACGTTTATTGACTATAATTTTCTACGCGTTGTGACTTCTATGTATAATTTTTCGAAGTACAAATACAAATATTTATGCATTGACCACCATCGAAGGCACCTTCTTGTGGCGTGTGTCGGGTCGCTCTCTTCCCTGAGATATGGTTGAGGAGGACGATAAACAAATCTTGGTTCTCGGAATATGTCAAAAAAGTTGTCATTACAGTTTTCCAGTTGCCACAAAATATGACAAAATCAGAGTTAGAGTCAGAGTCAGGGGGTATGTTGTTGGTAGTCATCATCATCATCAGCCAGAAGACGTCCACTGCTGAACATAGGCCTCCCCTTTTAACCTCCACACTGAATGACATCCTGTCATTTGGGGGCTGGGTTGCCATAATCCCTATGCTTGGCAGGCTTGGGGATCGCAGACTGTTCCACCATGCAAGTAGGAGGATGTTGCTGCCCATCCTCTGATGGTTCTGGTCGCAGTTTTAGGCACAGAAATGAGAAGTAAATAGAACGGAAATGAGAAAAAAACTCTGTCGCCAGGTATTGTGACAGATATGTGATTAAACATTCTTGTTTATGTCAACGCGTCGAACTCCGCGTCACAGTTGCTATGGGTATATATGGGTGC
The DNA here is from genome assembly GCA_949125355.1 of Agriopis leucophaearia. Classification (NCBI taxonomy): domain Eukaryota; kingdom Metazoa; phylum Arthropoda; class Insecta; order Lepidoptera; family Geometridae; genus Agriopis; species Agriopis leucophaearia. Next base: position 9,107,722 of record OX421285.1, on the reverse strand, counting down.
AAGTGGCTACAACAAATTTCTTACAAAAATGCCTTGACAGCCGTTCTAATTAAAAAAATATTTTTTCTTTTTCTTGGTTTTAGGACATGCCCGGGTCTATGTTGTTGGTAGTAGCTTCTTATATTACCTTTTCCTTTGGGCGGTGGGTCGGCGGGAGTGATAGAGGAGACTACGCGGCGGCCGGTGCGCGGGGACAGCTGCGGCGCCAGTTTAGCGCTCAGACTCGCTATCAGACCGCTTTCTGATGATAACCAGATATATTCACTTATTACAAGAGGATCACATTAAAAACCGACTTTAAATAAGGAAGACGATTCCATGTTTTTTTTATTTTTTATAATACATTTACACTGTTTTTTAAATACTACACCATGGACAAAATCGTCCAGGACTAAAAAAAATCTCTCTTAGACGTTATATTAACAACATTTGACTTAAATTAATCTGAAATACTAGCGAGTCCATCCTTCTTCTGTATTTTTTGTTATAATTATAAATAGAACATGTTTTTTTTTTCCTCTCATTTAACGCACTGCGATTTCGGGTTAGTACAGTCTATTACAGGGCCTTACTTAAAAATGTTACTCGAGTTGACATACGCTTAAATGTGCTCCGTCTCGTTTCTGCGTGTGACGATTGTCGTCAGCGAGAAGTTGAGAGAGCATTTTAAAACATAGATCAACTTGAGTAACGTTTTTAAGTAAGACCCTATATGTGTAACCCTATATAATATAGAGTCCCAATCTCCTTATGAGCGGCTCAATGCCTTCAGCTAGTGTTTGTAATCGATAAACTCACGTTCTATATGATGTCTGTCTGCGCTGTGGGAGCGCGCGGCGATGTTTTTCCTGAGTGCGAGCGGGCTGAGCGTGTGATGGTTAGCGGCTATGTTGTTGAAGCCGCCGATGATCTGCGACGGCTGCGCGTATATCGTGTTGCTTTGCCCGTACTTCTTATCTTGTTGGAGTTTGAAACCTGATGGCATTAATTTTTTTTTTTTTTTAAATTTCAAACCTGGCTGCAAAATGTAGCTATGACACTGGATATGAAAAAAAAATGAAAATGTTTTTTTTTTATTACTGCAAAAGCTTTGAACACACACTTGGCACACTTTGAAGTAAATTAATATACAATTAATGAGAGTTTTAAAGTATTTTGCATGAGATGTTATTGTACAACACTTTCTTTTGGTTTCCTCACTAGGCAAGCCTGTATCGAGGAAACCAAATTCCCAGTAACAATTAGAAATAACAAAACCTCATTGACAAGACAGTGAACGGGTTAAGATTGTAGATACGAAAAATTTCTTACTTAAGTGGTAGATTATAAAATTGTTACATTAAAAAATAATTTGAAAAATACGTAAGTTATTATACATTTGAACATTTAATACAATTATACATTTGAACATTGTGAATAAAAATTAAGAAAATAAAAATAATTATTAAAACAGTGATATCGAATTTTTTGTAGCAGTGTGTGTAGGTGTGACAATAATTTTAAAAGTAGAAATACATAGGACCCTAATATACAATTTTTAATAAATCTTCCGTCCTATCATATGTTAAAGTTTTAAGCCATTTCTGAATTATGAATTTTGCTTCGCTTACCTTTTTGTTTTTTATATCACAGTATTTTGCAACTTCATTATCCCTACCATATTATAAATGTGTAGATCAAATACCTTCACACATGACTTCTAACTAAGTAGAAGCAATACCAGATATCGGTTTAACTTGCAAAAATAATGCTGTTTGCGTGATTCAGGTAAAGTGTCGTATTTACCTATAATAGACGCACTTTTCATATTTGTGAAACTACGATCCATTTACACTCATTATTTTAGGAATTATTGAATACCTTATTACGTTTTTAATTATATTATTCGTAAAGTTTAAGCAAATTTACAATTTTTTCGCAAAACATCGTTTCAGTACGCAATCTATTTTCAAACTATGGAACTACAAATCTGACGGCTGTCAGTTTGTTTGTTTGTCCGCGCACATCTTTTAAACTACTAGAAGGATTTCAAAGCAGTTTCCATGAATATGTTTATAAAATACCTGATTGAAACATAGGCTATATTAATTTATGATAATAAATAGTAAAAAAATTTTTTTTAAATAATTATTTATAACGCCATCTAGCTTATTTTATAGTAATGTTGTCGTAATGACAGACTTCTACTCGCAGACATGGTAGGTAGGAAGACTGAAGCGGCTGTTGCCATATAATCTATATGTAAATAAAAATATAGATATTCGCCAAAGAACCAGAGTCACCGACATAGCTATTAAAATCTGCAAGTTGAAGTGGCAATGGGCAGGCCACATCGCTCGAAGAACTGTTAACCGATGGGGAAGTTGGTAAGGTTCTTGAGTGGAGACCGCGAACCGGAAGACGCAGCGTAGGTAGGCCTCCCACTAGATGGACCGACGACATTGTGAGAGTCGCGGGCATCCAGTGGATGCAGATGGCAGGATGTCGTTCAGTGTGGAGGTTAAAGGGGGAGGCCTATGTTCAGCAGTGGACGTCTTCTGGCTGATGATGATGATGAAATAAAAACGAATAGCCGAAATGTATGTACCCGCATAACTTCCGATAGACTGCACCAAATAGTTTTTTTTGTGTTTGTTATTTTCAGGACAGCCAACTGCTTTTGAAGAGGTTTTACAGTTTATTATGGCGTAATTTAAAGTACGTTTATTTTTGTATTGACTTCTGACGTGCTAATATACCAAGTCGACGGAGATTAAAATGAATACATTTTTTTGCCAGGATCAAACTTAACACCAATAACAGACACGCAAAGTAGGTGAACTCGCGGCATCTAATCTGTTACTGATCTATGATTAGCAGCTATTTTGGATGTTATGGTGGTGAACGAAAGCGGTTTAGTTGTTGGAAGGGTCGAGGCGCAGAAGGCGGGCAAAAATTATTTAGAAATCATTGATTGGCAGTCTTTACGCGGAGTAATGTTAAATAACAGCGATTAATTATAGATACCGCTCCATGCTTCCTACTTACTATTTACTAATAATTCAATAATAACGTTTGTCATGCATGACATTTCGCTTGACTTATACCAATTTTTTTTCCTTATTGGCTCCATGGCTCCACACTTCCAACGTATTTAACCAGTGAAAGTAATATATTATTTGCTTGAAATATATTTGAAACTATGGACATGTCGGGATACCTGTATCGAGTCAGATTAAAACTAGACTAAAATCATACTATGACGATAGTATGACAATCCGCATTAAAATGGAGAGCAATAAATCTACAATCATGTCATATTTGTAGGTATTATCTATAAAATATTCAGTATAAACAATCCGATGGATTTGTGCCTATTTAAAGTTCCGTTCGTGTTCGTTAGTGTAACATTTATATTTGGATATGTCAGTCTAATCGTCCACCCACTAATTACTTTGCGCTACGCGTACGAAGTCGCGGGCATTAGCTAGTAGATAATAAATAAATAATAATTTATTTATTTATTAAGCCGGCAACAGCAAGTAATATAAAAACAGACAAACACACATATACATACACCCAAAAAAACATTGAATTTCTAGACTGTCGGGTAAAAATTGTATCTAGACAAAATATAATAGTGTACCTATATTTTTTTTAATTTTTCTAATAAAATCAGATGTCTTTGTGTCAGAATATTTCTTTTTAAAGTAAAACATAATACAAATATGTGAAATTGACAGATGTCAATGTGACAGAAAAGACATACTGAAAATGTGAAAAAAAATACAGATGTCAATTTAAATCAAAATATATCAAAACAATAATATTTGAAACTTGAAGTGGCTATGGACAGGCTGCATCGCTCGAAAGATCAACAACCGATGGGGCAGAAAGGTTCTTGGTTCACACACACTCAACCACTAACCGGAAGACGCAGCGTAGGTAGGCCTCCCACTAGATGGACAGACGACATTGTGAGAGTCGCGGGCATCCAGTGAATGCAGATGGCAGGATGTCGTTCAGTGTGGAGGTTAAAGGGGGAGGCCTATGTTCAGCAGTGGACGTCCTCTGGCTGATGATGATGATAGACATGTAATCTCACCAGTCTGTCCGTAATGCGAGTCGTCAGTCACTCGGGGACCGAAGCTGGTGAACGAGTTGTTGTCCCCGTAGCTCGGGGTCGAGGGACTCGACCCGTGCGGGGAGCCGCGGGACTCGTACATGCCACCTGAAATATTTATACATAAAATTAAAATTATTATCAATATAAAAAAACCAACTTCATAAAAATATCAGAACTGGACCAAATATGCGCCCTCTATCCCATAGCGCATGCATTAATCAGGCTCTATCGGTTTTAGAGAGCACATGCCTGATTTAGTACTGAGGTGTTCCGACAGATGTCTCTTATAATAATGTTGTGTGGAAATTACTTTTTAATTGTTACATTGTAAAAAAAATAAACAATAGAACTGGACCAAATTGAATGGATGGGACTAAAAGGGAAGCACCAGCTTTCAAATAAAAAAATAATCATCAAAATCGGTTAAACCAGTCGGAAGTTCCGAGGTTACACACAAAAAAAAAATATAACCACCTCCTTTTTGGAAGTCAGTAAAAAATCAGGTTCATGCTTCTAAGGTGGCTGAATAAAAAGCCTGCTTGATGCTAAAACGCTATAAATAAATATGGGTAATTCAAGCAACACTAACCTGTATTCGCGTCCCTATAGAGGTCAGAATTGGAACTATTCAGGCTACTCTTCCGTCCGTACACTGAATTCTCAAAAGCCACCAGTCGCTGACCCGTCTGTCCATATAACGGGTTCACATTGCCGGTGCTATTTATACTGGTCACTGAACACCAGTTTGACTTGGACTGTTGGAAGCTGGAAAGTTGTGTGGGGCTCGTGTTCGCGTTAGACTGGTTTTGTAGTTGTTGAACGCTGCGACGGACGAGGCCGGGGGAGGCAGGCATGTGCTTTAATTCAGTCAGTTGTTTCACCGTTTCGGCTACGTTTATACCTGGAAATAAACACAAACAAACATGGTTTATATAAAAACATTTAGTACGTTTTTGCAAGTTGAAGTGGCAATGGGCAGGCCACATCGCTCGAAGAACTGATGACCGATGGGGAAGAAATGTTCTTGAGTGGAGACCGCGAATCGCAAGACGCTGAGGAGGTATAGGCTCCCACTAGATGGACCGACGACACTGTGAGAGTCGCGGGCATCCAGTGGATGCAGATGGTAGGCTGTCGTTCAGTGTGGAGGTTAAAGGGGGAGGCCTATGTTCAGCAGTAATTATGTGTTGACGTTTTTGAACAATAAATAGACGCAAAAGTAAGCATTCAGGTATTAAAAATCCCATATGAATGACACACAAAAAATATGTCTTTGATTCTCTCGAAAGATTCCAGACTTGGTTTTGAAATGTTTGGTAATTAGAAATAATGCTAACAGGAAATGACCTTGTTCGACATAATGTACATGTCATTTGCGTATATTAAAGTAATAAAACAATAATAAAAAAATATTTAGTCTATGATTCTCTAGAAAGATTCCAGACATGGTTTTGAAATGTTTGTTAATTAGAAATAATGCTAACAGGAAATGACCTTGTTCGACATAATGTACATGTCATTTGCGTATATTAAAGTAATAAAAAAAAAACAATAATAAAAAAATATTTAGTCTATGATTCTCTAGAATGATTCCAGACTTGGTTTTGAAATGTTTGGTAATTAGAAATAATGCTAACAGGAAATGACCTTGTTCGACATAATGTACATGTCATTTGCGTATATTAAAGTAATAAAACAATAATAAAAAAATATTTAGTCTATGATTCTCTAGAAAGATTCCAGACATGGTTTTGAAATGTTTGTTAATTAGAAATAATGCTAACAGGAAATGACCTTGTTCGACATAATGTACATGTCATTTGCGTATATTAAAGTAATAAAAAAAAAAACAATAATAAAAAAATATTTAGTCTATGATTCTCTAGAATGATTCCAGACTTGGTTTTGAAATGTTTGGTAATTAGAAATAATGCTAACAGGAAATGACCTTGTTCGACATAATGTACATGTCATTTGCGTATATTAAAGTAATAAAACAATAATAAAAAAATATTTAGTCTATGATTCTCTAGAATGATTCCAGACTTGGTTTTGAAATGTTTGGTAATTAGAAATAATGCTAACAGGAAATGACCTTGTTCGACATAATGTACATGTCATTTGCGTATATTAAAGTAATAAAACAATAATAAAAAAATATTTAGTCTATGATTCTCTAGAAAGATTCCAGACTTGGTTTTGAAATGTTTGTTAATTAGAAATAATGCTAACAGGAAATGACCTTGTTCGACATAATGTACATGTCATTTGCGTATATTAAAGTATTAAAAAAAAAAACAATAATAAAAAAATATTTAGTCTATGATTCTCTAGAATGATTCCAGACTTGGTTTTGAAATGTTTGGTAATTAGAAATAATGCTAACAGGAAATGACCTTGTTCGACATAATGTACATGTCATTTGCGTATATTAAAGTAATAAAAAAAAAAACAATAATAAAAAAAAAATTAGTCTATGATTCTCTAGAATGATTCCAGACTTGGTTTTGAAATGTTTGGTAATTAGAAATAATGCTAACAGGAAATGACCTTGTTCGACATAATATAAATGTCATTTAAAGTACCTGGTTGTTGCGTGTCGTTGGTATCGGGCTGCAGAAGGAAGGCGGGCGGCGGCGGCAGGTTGTCCGCGTCATTTGGACCGGACTGACTTTGGTTGTTGCCCTGAAAACATACCATCACACCGTATGTTTAACCAACTTCCAAAAAAGAGAAGGTTAGCAATTCGACTGTTTTTTTAAAATGTTTGTTACCTCAGAACTTTCGACTGGGTGAACCGATTTTGATGATTCTTTTTTTATTTGAAAGCTGGTACTTCCCGTTTGGTCCCATTTCAATTTGGTCTAGTTCTACTATGTTTAATTTTTTCACAATGTAACAATTAAAAAGTCATTTGCACACAAAAAATATTATCAGAGATTATAATAATTAATTTACAAACATTTATTTATTTAAAACAAATTTTCAAAAAAATATGCTTTCAACCGACCTGTAGCTTTGCTATTAATAAATATTTAATTTTATTTCATTACGTAGATCTATTCTATATATAAAAAAGTCAGAACCAAAATCACGGAGACACGAGACAATATTAGTGGTGATAAAATGCTACTCAATTATATTTTTTTTAAAGCCCCCGTTTATAGTGCTGATTTTTTTCTAATGCATCAGGCGAGTTGGCTGCAAAGCGCAAGCCCATTCTACAATAAAAAAAAAAAAAACTTGAATTATAGTTAAAAACACTTTCGATGAAGTAACCTTTCAAACAAAACCTAATTTAAAATCGGTTCAGGCGTTTGGAAGCTAAGATGCTACGCGTTATTTTTCCACGATGATGCGAAAAAAACATAATCCCGTGTTCTAGGATGAAGTATTATTGTTACCTGGCTGTAAGGAGGTCTCTGCTGTCTGGATATGGAAGAAGAACGACGCACCGGCGGCGGCGGCTTGCCTACAGAGCTCGACGAACCACGACGGGACCACACCGTCGCTGCAAATCATACAACACATACATAACTACCGCGCGTTATGATCGCCTGGTACATATGACATTCATGCAAGTTTAAGGTAAATGGATATCTTCAATACAACACACATAATACTGCGCGTTATGATCGCCTGGTACATATGACATTCATGCAAGTTTAAGGTAAATGGATATCTTCAATACAACACACATAATACTGCGCGTTATGATCGCCTGGTACATATGACATTCATGGCAAGAAGTTCAACCCAAACTATGACCCTGACAGCTTCATTGTTTCCTCAAAGATATGATCTAGGTCGTTTCAAGGTTAAAGATAATGGGTATCTTCTATACAACATACGTATAACTACTGCGCATTATGATCACCTGGTACATTGAAACTATGATATGTATGGCGAGTAGTTCACCCTAAACTGACCTGCCAGCTTCTTTGTTACCTGAAAGATATAATCTAGGTCTAAGGTTAAAGTTAATGGATATCTTCTTATTATTCTTATTTATGTCAACGCGTCGAACTCACAGTTGCGGCACAGTTGCTATGGGTTTATATGGGTGCAAGTGGTTACAACAAATTTCTTACAAAAATGTCTTGACTTAAACTAATTAAAACAAAAAAGCCGTTCTAATTTAAACAATAAATCTTTTCTGTGCTCCCCACAATTCCAAACAAAATTTTCACAAATAACTAACCGTTCATAGAGACGGGCCGCCTTTTCGGCACCGCCGGTTTTTTCCCTATAGTGGCGAATGACGGCGTCTCGGTTGCTTCATCCAAGGAGCGGACTGCCTCCTCCAAGCTGCCCAATGATATGGAGAAGCTTTCTCTTGCCGCTGTGATCGATACATCGCTGTCTCGTCGCAGGGTGACGATCTCGCAATCGACTACAGAGGAGCATGCGAAGCGGAAACGAAAAATAAAATCACAACACAAAGAAAAACATAACATGACCAATGTTACTTCATAGACTGCATACTAACTAGGGATGTTGCAAATGCAAATTTTTTCACATCCGCGGATGCGAATGCGGATTTTTTTACGTTCCCATCTGCAGATGCTTTTTTTTACAAAAAATTATAAATTTACAGAAATAAAATAACAAGAATAGAATGTTTTTTCATATTATTATTAACTAGTAGCAGAAATTAAAAATATTATATTTATTAAAAGATACTTCGCTCCTATTGGTCAACGAGCACGTGCCGATCGCCGGCCCCGCCCAATTTGTTTCTTGTAGCAACTTGTGCGACATCCGCATCCGCATGCAACTCCGCATCGATTATTGCGGATGCGGAAGTACGAATATTCGCAACATCCCTGAACTATAACAATCATTGGATGTATATATATATATATATATATTCATCATTATGAAATAATTTTACTATGTGAGCAGCTCGTAAGGTAAAATTGGTCATGACATATAATAATTTTTCACAAAAGCAAAACGAAAGAAACGCAACAAAACTAAGGTAATAAATTTTTAAGTACATTGAAATGGATAAATAATCAGTATTCACTATCCAACCCTGCTATTTTTTTTAAAACTGTTTTATGAATTTGGTGAAATTAAAATCAAACTAAATAGCTAATAGGCTACCGAACAGGCTTGACTCAGTGAAAAATATAAATAAATATTATACATTAACTGAAGAAAATAATTAGATCAGCTTATATATATGTAGAACTGAGATATAAGCCGTTTAAATTTTTGGTCTGATTAGGCCCTTTCCAAGGATGCTCTGTCCCTTTCCCGCAAAGTGACCGTGCGTATGGAATTTGTATGGCATACTTACTGGTGACGTCATTACTAAGTATAGCGCTTTCTGTCTAGCAAAACATTAAAATGCTTTTATCTTTATTTTTTAACACTTTTCAATTTTATTTTCGGTGATGTACTTGCTCTATTTATATAAAAAAAAAAATAAGTCCGATAGCCTATTATAAACTTTCACACATAAACACACAATAGCAAACAAAAGAGAATGTGGCACACTTTACAAAGATAGGATAAAAGGTGGGGCATTCATTGGCCCGCATACATCTAAACTATGTGCGTAAGCTAGGCTAGCCAACCGATACATCGTCCAATGTAAGTTGACCCCTGTCTAGTTTACGCACGAAACTGGAAAACATTCAACTTACATTGGGCTATTTATCAGTTGTCACGGAGTTTACAACCGACATTCAGAACAGATACGACAAAATACATTCCACGCTAAAATCAACCGTATTCGTCAACATTGAAGTTAAAATTACCGTCAGCATGTTGGACTTGATGTTGGTGACCGTGATCTTCTGCCGCAAACGCACCCTGACTTCCATATCCGCTCGATGATTCTAGGGAAGATTCGCTTGCGCTACTTTCTGAACACACCTGAAATTGAGATAACCTTTTATTAAACTTGTACTTACTATAGTAGGAGAGCCCACGACACTAAACCTAGTTCGATAAGACTACGATAAGATGGAGGATTTGAAGAGATCGATCATACCTAGGTACGAGGCGAATCAGGGGGGCTTGAAGCACTGTATTCGTATACTCTTACCCCTCCCCTGTTTCGAGGAACAAACGAAAATTGGGAGTCTTATACTAGAAATCGTTTTTTTAACAGCGCCGCCAGGTTTTTTGCATTGCAGCATCGCCATTTCGTGTTCCCCCATTAATGACTAATTATATATATCATCCGGTAGTCTTATCGAACTAGGTTTAGTGTCGAGCCTACTATACCTAATGTGTTACGCGGAAAGGGTATATTCCGCCATAAATACCAGCTATTCTATAACATTTTCTCGAGTGTGAATGACCGTTTTCTATGGAATAGCCTAAGATAAAAAAAATACAAAGATGCCACAATGACGCGTTAATCGCGGCAATACTCAATCTGGCTGGACTCAATACGCAGACAGAATGGATCCACAGTCACGCGATAGTTCCACAAGCAGTAACAGAGCTGACGAACCACCGTCTGACCAACGCGCAACGGGAGAGAAAGAGAAAATTCTCTCTATCTCTCGGGCGAGAAGTTCTTACTTGCGATTCAGACATAAAAGCCGTCTCGCTTACTCAACGACGGTTCACGAGTTTTGACGATGTTATGCAAATCGAACAGACTTTAGAAAACTGAGCCGTAAATGTATAACTATACGGTTGTTTTGGTAAAATAGTTATGTTTCGATATAAATTGTTTAACAGCTTTTACATATGAAACTGCAGACGTTTATTGACTATATTTTTCTACGCGTTTCATGGGAACAGATGATATTTTTTTCGCAATTTCAAAGTTGCACCCGTAGTAAAAGTTGTTCATAACGGTTTGTATAACGGCCTCCTTTCGGCTTAGTACATTTATTCCGCGTAACCCTGTAGAATTCTCAATCGAGTCCTTTTTCACGAAAAAGAGAATACTCAAGAACCTAGAACGTTTCAATAATGAAACAAAACAAAAATCAGACTGACAATGATCCGTATTTGAACGTGTCAATATTATAACTACACACATTATTGTATCAAATATTTGAATGAAAACACACTGACAATACTCGTATAGTGTGTATGTATAAGTGCATTAAGTTTCTTGGAACAATAGATTATGCGTTGTTATGTTTTGGCGGTTACGGAAATTACAGTATCTGTGCGGATGTAGTAGTTTTGATACTTGATCGAACTGAATTACTAGTTACATGGATTGCTACTACTATCACCAAATAAAAAGTAGGTTATAATTTTGCACAGACTTCTAAAAGGGCGTTCTTAACTCGACTTGTTTTGTGTGTATGTTAAATGATTCTTTTTTTTCCGTCTCTAAGTGGTCCCATTTAACTTTGATGTGACGTGCAATTTTTAACACGCTTTTATTATCTTGGTATGTATCTATGTAACGGAATCTTTGAACTTGATTGTCATCTCTTTCAAAACGACGGATTGATTTGAAACTTTGCACACTTATCAAGGACCGATGACAATGCAATAATTTAAAAAGTTTGTCCTATTATCCTTGCGAGTATTTTCAGGACTAGCGATTTTTAAGCGTGTTTTTTTTTTAGTTTTTTTAAATTGCTATGATTATTGTTTCATAAAAACTTACGTGCGATATCTCAGACCGCGAAGTCAAAATACTTACAGAGACCAAAAATCGTGGTTTACAATACTGATTTAAATACAAATCCATGTAATCATATGGACACATATAAACAAGTTTTGGCTAGGTAAAAGTTAAAATTGAGAATATATTTTTATTCTTACCTAAATGATCATTTATATATATGTATAAGAATATTTTTATATATTTTAAAATAGGCTTGCGCTTGGCCACCAGCTCGCCTGATGTTAAGCGAGTATAAAGTTATTTAGAAAACTTTTTTATCTCGGAAAATATTCATAACGGAATTTGAAAAGCGAGGAGCACCTATAAAAATATATCTAAAGTATCAAAATGCATATGTCCAAGTACCGTCGCCTTATTACCGCGCACCGGCGATATAACGCAGCAGTTGAAGAGCCGTAACGAATCATTTCAGTACCCGTGCGCAAACGCAGATTGTACGTGCAGTGATTTGTTTTGTGGTGAAAATGTCTACGCACGTGAAATTACTGCTGAAGGTTTTGTAAGTCGCACTTTTTATTGTTGATAATTAATTCAATGACCTTATACAACTATTATTGACCGAGCGCAGCGAAGATTTTATTGTATACGTATGAATAATCAATTTATGACTACAGACCGACAGACCATTTTTACGACCAAATTTAAACTTATTTGCTTGAGTTCATAAAAAAAAACACTTTCATATTTTCCCGAAAGTTCCTTTTTCTGGGCCTTTTTTCCAATTTTTTTTGTACTATGAAACCCTATTGGGACTATGATACAAACAAATGACAAATCGGTTCAGCCGTTGTCAATGTCATGCTTACCAACGCAGCAGCATTAAATTTTTATTTATGTAGGAGACTAGCTGTGCCTCGCGGTTTCACCCTCGATAAAATTACCCTAAGTTACTCTTTATAACATCAGCTATCTGTGAATCACGTCAAAATCGATCCAGCCGAGCCCATCTTCTCGTCCAAGATATCACAGTGCCTAAAGACAAGGGTCTTTGTCCAGTGTGTGTTGCCAGTGATGACATATGGTACTGAGACGTGGTCCTTCACTGTTGGCCTTTTAGAAAAACTCAGAGTCACACAACGGGCAATGCAGAGAGCTATGCTCGGAGTTTCTTTGCGCGATAAAATCCGGATCGTGGATATTCGACAAAGAACCAGAGTCACCGACATAGCTTTTGAAATCTGCAAGTTGAAGTGGCTCGAAGAACTGATGACCGATGGGGAAGAAAGGTTCTTGAGTGGAGACCACGAACCGAAAGACGCAGCATAGGTAGGCCTCCCACTAGATACGAGTACATACAAACACCGAATTATTATATTATGGAAACTGACGTGGTTTTCACACATTTTATTTATATTACACGGGAATTACTCACGTAAGATTAGGCCGGATACTCCGACTATAGTTTCAACCGCATACGGCGGTCTTTATCAAGGTGAATGCGCGCGCGCAGCTGCTTCTCGCTTTGCACAGCGCAAAGCCAGACGTAGTCGGAGTATCCGGCCTAATCTTACGTGAGTAATTCCCGTGTAATATAAATAAAAACGAATTAATATATTTATATATAGATCGATATTTAAAAAGAAGATAGATTAGTTATTATCAGGTTAAATAATGTAGATATTCAAGTAGGCCAGTTTAATCAATCATTTTGCGTTTTTAAAGCACAATCGCTGAATATAAAACAGTAATACTATAAAATCCATGCAACGTGAAATTGCGATAACGCAAAGAAAATACATAACGGTGAATTGTAATTTTGTTACAGATTGGTATTGAATGTTCACACCAGTTTACAATGGTAAGGATTATAAATAAATTAATATCTAGGACATTATTGCACACATAGTCATCTGACCCCAAACAAAGCAAAGCTTGTAATATGGCTGCCAGAGACTGATATACATACATATATATTTATAAATAGATATTAACACCCAGACATAGAACAAACACAAATGTTTGTCCTAGGTTGGAATCGAACCCACGCCCCCGAACGCAGAAAGCAGGTACACTACCAACTGAGCTAACCAGGGCTGTCTTATCATAATTTATAGTTAGAGGGGTGAACGAATGCTTAAATATTCCTGAAAAATCAAGGGACCCCCAAAATACAGGCTCGGCCTATTCCGATGAACACTTTCAAACATTTTTCAGTCCACGGAGCGACTTAGAAGACGTAAAAGCCGCATACAAATCTGGCGAGTCACTAGATGTTTCAACACCTATAACGCTGGATAAGATTAAATTAAAGCTGAAAGAGGGCGGCATTTTCGACCAAGAAACGGCTGATTTGAACGACAGAGAGAGGAAAGAACTGAAGAAACTATTTGAAACCATCGAAATTATGGTAAGAGAATTCATATTGTATTGTATTACATGTACCGATTTTTCACCCCCTATCCTGAAGGAGCCATATATCGTTCGCGCAAAACTTTATGAGCCCTCTGAAGTTAGGCGCGAGGCCTCCCCGACGCCCTGTAAAGTCCCTCGGATACCTATAATATGCGTACTGCGCAGCCACTGGGCCTAACTTCAGAGGGCTCATAAAGTTTTGCGCGAACAATACTTTTCTGTAACACAAATATATACTGCAATATTTTAGCTACTCTCATTCAAAATTACACAAGTGTTAACGTATGTGAATAAGTTTTTTTTTTATTGATTAATAGGTTTAAGTTTGACCGCCAACTCGCCTGATGTTAGTTTAGCTTTACCTCGTTCATAGCTTAGCTGCATTAACACATCTCTGTTGGAAAAGCAACCTATAATATAAAACAAAACAAGAAGTAATTTTCGGATTCGCAGTCATCTTACAGTCACTCTCTACCGACTACTCGATATAAAAACATGATCATCACCAGAAGACGTCCACTGCTGAACATAGGCCTCCCCTCTTAACCTTCACACTGAACGACAGCCTGCCATCTGCATCCACTGGATGCCCGCGACTCTCACAATGTCGTCGGTCCATCTAGTGGGAGGCCTACCTACGCTGCGTCTTCCAGTTCGTGGTCTCCTCAAGAACCTTTCTTCCCCATCGGTCATTAGTTCTTCCAGCGATGTGGCCTGCCCATATGATATAAAATGTAAACGTATAATTGAAACATGTTTCAGACGACGTCTCGCAACCGCCAGCCACAGAACGTGCAAAACCTGTTCTCAGCTTTGAGAATGTTCGAAAGAATCATCAAAAAGCAACTCAAAGAAGGACAGATCTCCGAAACTTTAGCTGCAAAATTCAACTGGGAACAATTGTAAGTTAAAACAATGCCACTGATAATAGGGTAGATGACTGATGTTTATATCATTGAAACCAATAGCTTTGATGATGAAGAATTTAAGTAAATATAATGTTTATTGAAATATTATATAAATCAGTTATTAATGTTATGATGTACAAGCGTTTGTTAAAAAAGATTATGGCAGAGAAAACTCTGTCCCTTTCCCACTAAACAAAAAATGACGTCACGCCTCTGTGCGCCATACTTGTCAGAATATAATTTATATGGCGTACAGAGAAGTGTGGTCATAATTTACTGTTTCGCGCTCTCTGTCTAGCATGATATTAAAATGCTTAAATGTTGCTTATGTTTAATCAGATTTTCATTTTGTTTTCATTAATCAGCTATATTTATGGGCTACATATTAATAGGCAAAAATAAAAAAAACAGTCATCCAGCTAGCCTATTGATTGAATGAGGTGTTTCTTTCCGGAAGTTTATCTAAAAACAATTTTTAGCCGAATCTTTAGTTTTACCGCTTCAAACCGCTCCGTTTAGAATTCAAGCGGAAATACTAGTAGTCTAAAAGCAGCTTTTACAATGCTTCTGGTAAACTGTACATTAAACATTTCAACTGAAAAAACTGTACGTAGAGAACTAAAAAAACTGTCATCATCAGCCAGAAGACGGAAACTGCTGAACATGGGTCTACCCGTTAGAACTCTATACCGAACGACATCCTGCCATCTGCATCCAATGGATGCCCGCGACTCTAACGATGTCGTCGATCCATCTAGTGGGAGGCCTACCTAACTACGCTGCGTCTTTTGGTTCGTGGTCTCCACTCAATAACATTTCTTCCCCATAGGCGATCGGTTCTCCGAGCGATGTGGCCTGCCCATTGCCATTTCAACGAGCAAAATTTTATAGCTATTTTGGTGACTGTGGTTGTTTGGCGAATATCCACGTTCCGGATTCTATCGCGCAAAGAAATTTTGAGCATAGCTCTCTTCGTTGCCCGTTGTGTGACTGAGTTTTTCTGAAAGGCTAGCAACTAAGGACCACGTCTCTGTACTATGTGTCATCACTGGCATCACACACTGGTCCATATATCCTTGTCTTTGACATAATGAGCGGCGAGACAAGCCGCCTTGTTGTGCACCAGCTGCAAAACTGGGCAAGTGCATGTGTCTGTGGCGTCTCCGGTGGTGCAGCCCTCTGCACCTTCGACTGCCACCCTTGACATCGTCTTACAAGAGCTGCGTAACGGCATCAATGGGATCAACGTTCGTTTGGAGCAGCTACCCTCTATAGTGCAGGAAATCAAGAATTTGAAAGAAAACTTGCACAGCTTTGAAGTGTCCATGTCTACCGTAAAGAAGGAAGTAGAAGGCAATTCAGTGAAGTTAGTGGAAGTTGTAAAGAGAGTCCTAGTCCTCGAAAATCAACAAGCGGTCTCTTCAGACTACCCTCTTTTAAAAGATGAAATCGCAAAATTATCAAGTGAGCTCGCAGCCAAAGATCAGATGTTGAGACTGAATAATATTGAAATTAAGGGAATTCCGCTAGAGAAAAATGAAAACTTGTTTGAACTCGTGCGTAAAATCGGGGACTTGATCGGCCAGCCTATTGCGAAAACTGACATAAATTTTGTCACTAGGGCTCGGTCCTCGTCTCAACCGAAGCCGATCATCGTTGCTATACACGGTAGATATCTGAAAGATAATTTTGTAGCCCTAGCCAGGGCTCGCAAACCGGGCTTGACCGCTGAAGATCTGGGCTTTTTGCGAACTTCAAATAGAATATATATTAACGATCATCTAACAAGAGAAAACAAACAGCTTCTCACCAGGACTAAGAAGGCTGCCTCGGATAACAACCATAGATATGTCTGGGTTCAAAACTGCAAAATCCTGACGAGAAAAAACGACACTTCGCCGATCATCGCGGTCTACACTGATAATGATCTCTCGAAAATCAAATGACTTCTCAAACTTTTAGCTCACCTGTTTGTTGTTTTTCTATATCGTGATTTTTTATTTTCTTTTAATTCAAACCAGTTCATTGTGTTTACTATTTGCATGCCATATCAGTCTATAATAATGAGGGATATTTTAGTTAATCTTTCAAAACAGTTTTTCTGCTATTTACGTATTTTTTTTACAGTTATCTATTACCTTGAGTCAAATGCATACCCTACAATTAGAAAAAAAACGCACATATTTTATTACTCATTCATTTCATTAATTAGTGTATTTGTCTATTCAATTCAGCTGTCCAGACTATTTAATATCGTTCCTTGTACAAAAATATTTCACATCAACTACCTACTTTTCGACATTTTTTGCGTTAACACTCACAGTTGTTATATTCCACGTCTGGTACTTATGTCTCTGATCTCGCTGTTAGCCATGACTCACCGCATTATACTATTTCTAATTATTACTGCTCGACCAATCTTCCATCAATTGCATACCCTACTATTCGAAATTTTATCACTCAGAAAAAAAACCTACTTTTTTTATTACTATAACATGTTATCAACTAGTGTGTTTGTCTATTTAATTGGTCATTCATGTTTTCAGCTGTCCAGACCATTTACTATTGCTCCTTGGACAAAAATATTTCACACCAACTACCTACTTTTCGATATTTTTTGTGTTAACACCCACAGATATCATCTTGCACGTAAAGCACTTAAGTCTTCGATCTCGCTGGCAGCCGTGACTTGCTACAATATATTATTACTAATTATTACTACTCGACCAATCTTCCATATAACAGTTCAAAATAAATATTTTGTACCCACACCAGAATTTCTACTTATATTATGTCATAATCATCATAACATGCATGTTGGTTTTACTGCACTGTCTTTGTTTCGCAAACGTCTAACATCACTTACACTTCACAAACTTTTATCGATTCATATGTCGCGATCCGGCCGAACTTTATTTTGGCCGGGCCGTATAACATGATTATTAACATATATTACCAAAATGTTAGAGGATTGCGAACGAAGACAACGCAGTTTAAGAGAAATGTTCAATTGTGTAGTTATGGCATAATAGTGTTAACGGAAACGTGGTTATTGGATGGAATCAAAAATGAAGAACTTTTTAGCGGCAAGTACACGATATTTCGTCGAGATCGAGATTACTCGAGTGTTGGTCAGTCGCGTGGTGGCGGGGTCCTTATCGCGACACGCCGCGATCTGAAGGCCGCAGCACGCCCAGAGTGGTACTCTACGGCCGAGGATATTTGGCTTTCTATTAAGTGTGATCCTGGTAGAGGAAACCGTCCTATTACTATGCATATTGGTTGTATTTATCTATGTCAACAAAATAACGGGCTATCTTTTTCTTCGCAGTTAACTAATTTCTCGGATAAAGCTCAATCAATTTGCACTAATAATCCATATGACAAAATGCTTATAGTCGGTGATTTTAACCTGAGTGATATTACGTGGTCGCTGCCAGGGGATAGCGCATACCTTACGCCGTCATTTTGTAATTCTAATGTCAACCATGGTGTAGTACAGGACCTAATGAACTTATGTGATCTAAACCAGTATAGTAATATCAGGAACCATCGGGGAGGGTTACTCGATTTAGTTTTCTCCAATGGAGATTTAGCTGTCTGCCACTGTTCTGAGCCTCTATTAGACGAGGACTCTTACCATCCAGCTCTTATTTGTCAACCAAATTTTATCGATCTACCTTCACTAAAACCAAGTCCTAGACTAAATTACCAATACTGTAAAGGTGATTATTCAGCCATATGTGACGAGCTCGATGACTGTGACTGGCTTTCTCTATTATCCTGCGGGTCTGTGGACGAGGCGGTCGAGTTGTTTAACAGGATACTTCTTGGCTTACGAGATAAATATGTTCCTTCGAAACACGTGCGTTCAAGCCAATACCCTGTTTGGTATTCTCCCGCACTGATTAAAATACTAAAGGAAAAAAATAAGTTACATAGCAAATACAAAGTTTATGCGAATAAATCTGTCAGTAATTCTTTTGGTGTCTTACGTCAGCGAGCTAAAAGAGTGGAGACGGAATGTTATAATACGTACATAACCAACACCGAGAACTCCATTAAAAAAAACCCCAAGGCTTTTTGGTCTTATGTTCAAGCTAACAAGCAAAATAACTCCTACCCTTCATCTATGACATACAACAGTGATAATAACTTGACATCGGGTGAGGATATCTGTAACGCCTTTGCAGAGTTCTTTAATTCTACCTACTTACCGTGCACTGCTGCGTCCAACCCTACTCCATCTGTCTCTTCCACTCTCTCGTCCTCGGTTGCCGATATTTGTTCAGTCGAATTCACAGTAGATGAAGTTTATAAAATATTAAAATCTCTCGATTGTAACAAGTCTCCAGGGCCAGACGAGTTGCATCCAATGTTGATATCTAAATGCGCCAGTAGCTTGTCCTCTCCGATCTGTTTTCTATTTAAACGCTCCATTACTGAAGGAGTCATGCCAAAAATCTGGAAATCAGCTATCGTTACTCCCATTCACAAAAAAGGCCCCAAACGTGAGATTGCTAATTACAGACCAATTTCTAAACTCTGTGTCTTAGCTAAAGTTATTGAGAAGGTGACTTTTAATCAGATATATGCTGCCCTCAAACATACTTTTCTGCCACAACAACATGGGTTCTTGCGGGGCAGGTCAACTGCTAGCAATCTGTTAGCGTTCACTGATGACCTTTCTAAGGGAATGGAATCTGGAGGTCAAGTTGATGCAATATACACTGATTACAGCAAAGCGTTTGATCGAATTGACCACGTGATTTTGCTTGACAAACTACAGGCGGCAGGCATTCGCGGTGACCTTCTCCGTTGGTTCAGTTCCTATGTAAAAAGTCGTTGCCAAACGGTGGTTCTAAATGGGTTCTCCTCGCATTCGCCATATTCCACTATACCATCTGGTGTCCCTCAAGGATCCATTTTGGGACCACTATTATTTATCCTATTTATTAACGATATCAGAGCTTGTTTTATGAACTCAAAGTTTTTATTATTTGCGGACGATATGAAAGTGTATAAAAAAATTTACTCAAAGAGTGACTGCCTTCTCCTCCAGCAGGACCTTGATCGACTGCAGGTTTATTGTAACAAAAACAAACTTGACCTCAATGTATCTAAATGTAATTGTATCACTTTCAGCAGGTCCCTTAACGCTTTCCATTTCAATTATAAGCTGAACCAGCAATCGCTGCAGCGTACTGATCACGTTAGGGATCTTGGCGTTATCCTGGACTCGAAACTTCTATTAGATAAGCATGTTGAGAGCATAACATCTAAAGCAATGAAGACCCTCGGTTTTATATTCCGAATTACTAAAGACTTCAAAACGGTAAAGTCCCTTAAGATCTTGTATTGCTCTTTGGTGAGGAGTCAATTGGAGTATGCATCTCAAGTGTGGAACCCTCGCTACGAACATTACAAGGATTGTATAGAAAAGGTTCAGAGGAAGTTTCTCCGGTGCGTAAATTTCAGGCATAGGTTGAATTTTGCGGATTATAGCGAAAATTGTAAGCACCATCATCTCCTTCCTTTGTCGCAGCGACGAGAGGTAGCTGATCTGACCTTCCTCCACAACCTCATTTCCAACAAAATTGATTGTAGCGATCTTCTGTCAAAGATAAAATTCCGAATACCTACTCGTGCTGTGACCAGACGGAATTATCTCGTACTTCATGTGGATTCATGTGTGACCAATTATAGACAAAATTCTTACTTTATTAGAGTATGTAACAACTTTAATTGTAATTATTCCAAGGACGTGGACCTGTTTACAGCGGGACAAAACTTCTTCAAAAATTATTCATTTTCAGCTTTTTTTTCTTCTGATTGACTTTCATGATTTTTATTTTATTTATATATACATTTATAAATTGTACTTCTTTTTTTTCATTGTTTGACTGATATGGCTTTCATTTTACAGCTTTTGACTAAATACATATATATATATATTTTTAGTAATTTATATGTACTGTTTGATAGTTATTTTATTTGTTATTTCAACATTCACGGAACTGGACTGTAACTCTCTTTTACTTGTGAAAACTTTTAAGGCTTGTTTGTTCCTATTTTTATTGCTATGTTTTACATTGCTTAAGCTGTTTGTTTTCCGTAAATAAATAAATAAATAAATAAATAAATAAATAATTCCGCAGGGAAAAAAAGTAATTCGTGATAATTCCACTAAGAGAAACAGTAAGTTTTTTATATAAAACGAGCGGCTCACAAGCATGCTGTCCGGCTGATGGTAAGCAGAAACCGCCACCTATGGACACCTGCAGCACTAGCAGGTGTTGACGGTGCTTTGCCAGCCCGGAGAGATAGACAACCTTTTTGAAATGCTTCATTGTGAAGCTCGGCGAGAAGACCTTTGGGGGATGGATATTTTACACCTTGCAAGGCCGCGGAATAAAGGAGCGGAAAAATCGAACGGTGTGGGATTTTCAGCTTTGTAAGATGTGGGGGTGAGCTTTTTGACGGTGTCGGGATGTGCGTAGTGGAAGTCGGACGCAGGAATAAGATCAAAAAGCTTGAAATAATTCCCCTGCAAAAACTGTAGCTTGATAATTCCAATGGGAAAACAGTAGATAGCTTGATAAATCTCAGGGTACAAACTTTTAATATGTGAAACGCTGTAATATGGTGGTTCAAATATGTCATGTTCATCATCAGCCAGAAGATGTCCAATGCTAAACATAGGCCTCCCCCTTTAACCTCCACACTGAACGACATCCTGCCATCTGCATCCAATGGATGCCCGCGACTCTCACAATGTCGTCGGTACATCTAGTGGGAGTCCTATCTACGCTGCGTCCTCCGGTTCGAGGTCTCCACTCAAGAACCTTTCTTCCCTATCGGTCATCAGTTCTTCGAACGATGTGGCCTGCCCATTGCCACTTCAACGATGTGATCAGTCTTAACCAGCTGTTTTGTGACTTTCAGGTCAGGAAGGCAAAAGAGAGAGAAACCTTTGTACCATCTGGACAAGAAGAGGAACATGAGAGTGTTTTCAATCGCATAGGAGACTTCTTCTCGATAAAACCCACCGATGTAACTAACATGCGTGAATATCTATCGGCAGCAGAAAAACTTCTAAGCTTTTTCAGAGTCTAACTAAAATGCCGCATAGCCTAACTATTCGTGCTACAGGGTCATAAGCTTGGGGTGTCGTCACATCTCATCAGCCAGAAGACGTCCACTGCTGAACATAGGCCTCCTCGTTTAACCTCCATACTGAACGACATCCTGCCATCTGCATCCACTGGATACCCGCGACTCTCACAATGTAATGTACTAAGCCGAAACGAGGCTGTTTTACTCATCATTACAAATAACTTTTTCATTACTCATACTCGGAAAGTAGGTCTGAAGTTGCCTGAGGAGCGGGTTGAAATTAATACATTTCAGCCCTAGGGGGAATCACTTACAACTGACAGACACTCAAATTATTAAAAAAATACTAGTTCTATTTTCACATTTGTATTGAACCATGTTCCAATATTTTTTTTATCATCAGAGGATTATGGTCCCGCACTTCTCGTGCATTTGACAGATATTTTCTTTAGTCAGTCCATGTTTTGATTTTTAGTTTCCTTGTATTCGTAATGAAAAGCACAGTGTTTACCTCGGGGTTAAAGACTTATTTAGTCCTAGGATAACAATGTACTATTTACTATAGCACCAACCCTGATATCACGAAAAAAAATCTGCTGTTTCATACACTTCGTTGAGTATCAATGCCATTTTTCTATGGAACTGCTGATATTTTTTTCGTGATTTTATGGTTGGTGTCATAGTAAAAGTTGTCAGTAATCTAACAATGACCTCCTTTCAGCCAAGTACATTCCAAGCTCATAACCCTGTATAAGGAAATTTAACGAGGTATCTCTAAACGTCATAATTTTTACCCACCAATTTTACGCTAGAGTCATCTTTATTAAAATACGTAAAACAATCATCTTTATCTTGACAAAGTCCTGGGGTCTTACAGCTAACTCTAACCTCGAATTGGCGCTTGCAAAATCACGCGAACGCGAACCTTAACGCGCCGAGATATGGTATGCGGTCGCGCAACTTTTAGCAATTATCTTAACTGAATCGCTTATAACAGGTAGCTGTAAGGCCACTGTGTTTTTAGTCTACCTTTGGTTTGGATATTTTTGGGCGCTGACCTAAAATCTACGTGTTTCTAGATTAGTGGAGTAATCTATTATTTTTACAATCCAATGATAACCAAACGGTTCACTTCATTATAGATTTATTAATAACGCATTGTAAATTGCTGTTAGATGCGCTTTGTATTACTTATAATGTAAGGATTTATTAAATTCGTAAGTATTTACATGTGTGGTTTTGTTTTCAACGTTAGGGCTAAACAGGCCTACAATTTTCTAAAATAACTAAGTTTTTTTTGTAAATATGTAGGGCACTAGCTGCGCCACGCGATTTAATTGCGTAGTATTTTTTTTTATAATGTATTAATTATCACAAAAACTTTAGCTATCCTTTCCTTACTTTTCCCATACAACCAAGCTATATATAATCATTTATTTCCAAGTAACATAGACTCATACAAATCACAAAATAATAATAGAAAAGAAACGAACATTGCCGACGCACTGCATTAGCGGGAGAGCCCCACCAACATCCTGAACCCATCCAATATAATTCCATCACAATGTTGTAATATCTCACCTTCTCCTGATGTGGGTGGTCTGCATTTTGTTGTTGTTGTTGTTGCTGTTGTTGTTGTTGCGCACGCGACGCCGCCAGTGTTGCCAGCTCAGACATGTTCACGTACAGCGCTTGTGGCATTTCTGTAACAAATCGAATCATCAAGTTTTATCCCAGAAATTCTCAGTAAAGTCAGCGTTACCACTGGAATTTACGTTAAGATGTCAATTGACGCATCATTTTGAAAGTAAGTTTCATCACTATAATCAGCCTACCCAACCTAATCAGACGACCTAAGAGACCGCAGGGAAACGCTGGATGCAGGCCACTTCCAACCGGCCCTTTTAGAGATCGATGGGGGAGGGCTATGTCAAAGATAATTTATAACCATTTGATCGCGTATGAGTCATAATTTGCTTGTGCACGACGTAAGCCACTGCGATCAAGCCGCCCCCCCCCCCCCCCCGTGTGGCACTTGCGGTTGAATAAAACACAAGTCATTCGTTCATTCGCGCCTAAGATTGTCCCGCTCGATCATGCTGAAACTTTTGATCACGGCGAGGTAAAGGATGAGCTGTCAAGTGGTTATATCGTCATTAAAAAATATGAAGTAGGGTAGTTACCTTTAGTGAGGTGTGGCGGCAGTGAGGACGGCTTGCTCGGCTTGAACTCGTGCTGCCCTGTGTTGGCGTTGGTTGACTTCGCGGGCACTGAGGGCCGCTCCAACGACGAGCATCGCTGGAAATAACACACAATACTGTATAATTTTAATATAATAAACGAAAAAGTGGTCTCTCTAACACATGTTGTCAAAACTTAATAGGAGAAGCCAAACACTTGTAAATAATCAATTTACAACACTTGTAAATTAAGAAAAGTCAGACAAATAAAGAATTTTGAATTTGATTTTTTTGAATACTATACTTTATTAATAACTCCATAGTTCAAACTTCTCCATTCTTCTACAACAATTTATACAAAAATTATATTTTAATAAATATTAGTATGTAGGTATACACGCTTTTAGAGTTGGGCGTAAGGCCCCTGGTGTAAATAAGGTCTCATTTGACTTGCAACCCTGGTAACTTTAACTATGCTAGTGAATACGCTGGTGCAACGCATTCCCAGTTACTGCTAACGCTAAGTCAGCGTTATTGTTATTGTAAAATTTGTCATGAACCTTAACTTTAACATTACTATGATGCATCATCATCAGCCAGAAGACGTCCACTGCTGAACATAAGTCTCCACCTTTAACCACCACACTGTACAACATCCTGCCATCTGCATCCACAGGATGCCCGCGACTCTCACGATGTCGTCGGTGGAGGCCTACCTACGCTGCATCTTCCGGTTCGTGGTCTCCACTCAAGAACCTTTCCTGTCAGTTATCGGCAACCGTATGCGGTATTACTATCGTGCAACCAAGCTTATATAATTATACAAGCTGAGCCGCGCGGTTTCACCCACGTGATGATGAAAATCGGTGATGATGATGATGAAAAGTAGCCTATGTGTTAATCCAGGACATAAGCAATGTCTATTCCAAATTTCATCCAAATCCATCCAGCCGTTTCTGCATGATTGAGTAACAAACATCCATTCATCCAAACTTTCACATATACATAAATTATACTAGCTGCGCCCCGCGGTTTCACCCGCGTGGTGATGAAAATCAGCGATGATGATGATGAAAAGTAGCCTATGTGTTAATCCAGGACATACGCAATGTATATTCCAAATTTCATCCAAATCCATACATCCAAACTTTCACATATATGTATGATATTAGTGTTATATACTGACGGTAGGCAGCGGCGGGCGCGCGTAGATCCCACTCTCTCTCAGCTGCGACATCTCCTGTTCCGAGTGAGTGAATGTATGCACGCTGAGCGCTGGCCGCGGGTGACCACGCTCGTACGCTGGAATACGGGCAAGTTACAGGGGTTACCACAAAGGTACGCAAGAAATTATACATTTTTGGAACAATAAACGGGTCGTCTTTTAATCACGTGAGGATCAAACAGCCCTCCCTCCTGCTTGATTGGGTTAGGATAACATCACAAATGATAAGGAGAGAGATAGAGTATATATTTTTGGGCGACCACGTGAAGTCCCAGACGAACGAAGTTGTCTCTAAAAAGCGTTAAAAAATTTAACTTGTTACTACCTTCATTTCTGCCTGAAATGCTTAAAAACCTCAAATAATACTTAATTCTGAATTTTACTGTGTTCCAAGGCTTGATAAAAGTGGTCGCTAGACCACAGTTCAAAGCAAATAACTAGTTTTATATAATAAGTTACAAGAAAATACCTGACTGCAAAATTTAGCCTATGACACTGTGGGTATGAAGACGATTCTCGACATCTCATTTATCAAAACCGGTTTTAGGATATAGCAGGAGAATATAGAAACATACAAACATAGACAAATGAACGCCTGAAAAACATTACCCTCCTTAAACTCCTCTGGGCATCTCCTTTTTTCCCAAGAGAAAACCTTGAACCTTTCTTCTCTCTCCTCCTCTTTTTTCTCATCTCTTTTCACTTTTTTTCCCTCTTTTCCCTGTTTTCCTATTTTCTTATCTTCTCTTTTTTCCATCTTTTTTCTCTTTTTTGTCGGTTAAAGAGCCGTCGGGTAAGAAGAGTAGTAAACTGATAATAGGCATGTGGTCAGCCTGATGGTTACCTGCTGAGATGGTGTGCGGGCGGCCCATGATGGCTGAAGCGGCTCGTTCGAACTGCGCCGTGTCTTTCAAATCGGGCCACGTCGCTGACGCTGGAATATACCATACATCACACTCAGTTCCTCGAACACAATTACGGACGATATAACCACTTAACAGCTCATCCTTTATTTACCCCCCGTGATGTAAAAGAAATGAATTTTCATCATGATGTTTTTCGAGCGGGCCAATCCTAGGCGCGTATTGAATAAATGACTTCTGTTTTCTCCAATCACAAGCGCCATACGATAACATCACTAGTGATCACACTTGGCTAAAGTTCGAGTTCAAAATATCGAGTGATCACAGTTTGATATAGTTCAGATTCAAAATATCTAGTGACCACACTTGGCTATGGTTCGAGTTCAAAATATCGAATGATCACAGTTTGATATAGTTCAAATTCAAAATATCAAGTGATCACACTTGACTATAGTTCGAGTTCAAAATATCGTGTGATCACATTAGGCTATAGTTCAAGTTAAAAATATCGAGTGATCAGACTTTAGGCTTGGCTTTTTTACTTGGCAAGTAGGGTACTTAAGTTTTTTTATGTTTTTCTAAAGTTTTCGAAAACAAAACTTGCTATGCATGATTCTGACCTTGACCTACCCATCGGTATATTACCTGCATTGCCCATGATGTCTGAATCTGACTCGTCCACGTGATCTCCATCAATGTTGCTCTTGGACGGTGTAAGGCATTCGCTGCTCACGCTCTGGTTATCCGAACCCTGCAGAATGTAATAAAAACATTTCTTTACATATTTGTTTACTAATCACCAATAAACTTCCCTCCACCACCCGTCTTCTACTTTCACTAAATTTTTCTCCTCCAGTCCAGTAAGGTCCAGGTACACCAGTCCTCCACCTGGACACACTCGGAATGATTTGAAACCTCAAAATGACTTGTTAAAGATATTCAAGTTACATTTGAAAATCTAAGGTACCTAGATTTAATTTTTGAGTTAAGAGGGACACTTATTATTCTATGTACATTTTTAGCTTTGCAAAGTAATAATTATAAAAAATAAGCCTTTTTAATACCTACAAAAAACTCATAAATCTACACACTAAATAATAAAATTAAGCTGCAAAATTAATATAAACTTGGTGAAAGCAAATAAAATAAAAATGTGCCCTGTTACAAACGCGATCATCCACAGATATATTATTATATTAGGCTATCGCATAGATAACTGTATTATGACCGAGATAATCGCACGGATTTTAAGACTGTCGCCTCTTCAACACCTTTGCCATCTCAACATCATTGCCTTACGAAATCCATTTCTTTGCAAGACCATTTTCTTGACAAGAGATTTTTTTGACATACCATTTTTTTTTGCCAAAAGCCTTATATTGGCAAGATCAATTACTTGGCAAGACCATTTTCTTGACAAGAGTATTTTTTGACAAGACCATTTTTGCTTAAAGAATTATCTTGGCAAGATAAATTACTTGGCAAGACCATTTTCTTGCCAAGAACATTATCTTGGCAAAAACAATATCTTGACAAGAACATTATCTTGGCAAGAACATTATCTTGACAAGAACATTATCTTGGCGAAAACATTATCATGGTAAGACCATTTTCTTGACAAGACCATTGACAAGTTTAAGTCGCGTTGTCAAGCTCGGTGGGCAGAAGCGAAGCGACAGATACGATGGAGCGCTGCCCGTTGAGCATGACGAGCTTTGTCTGGACGGAATGATCGCAAATGCAACAGGGCTCCAAATTACATTATAAACGTAGAGCGAGGGTCGTTGCAACGCGTCCTGGGATCTGAAGCCGGAGTCGCCGCTGCAGACGCTGGCAAGCCGCGCGGACTGGCGACGGGAATACAATGCAAAGTAAAACATCAAGCAAAACAAAAATTTAACTTAGAACTTTAAATAAATAATTTTCTACGTGCACAAAAATAGCGCCACTAATTCCAATCGACTTAGGCGGTGTCCAGTGGATTATTTAGCCATCGTCCACACCAATAAAGCTAGGCTTCGTCGCGCTACCGATTGACATCTTAAGGCGCGAAACAAAAGCATAATTAACCAAAAGAAGTGTTTTTAAACGCTTAGTGCTGTGACGAAATTAACTTATCAGTTAAAAAAACCTACAAATAACATTTTACTAAATTATCTGGATTCTAAAAAAATAAAAAATAAATTGCGCAACAAAAAAAGCTTTGTAATTGAAATCAATTACAAAGCTTTTTTCTAATGTTGACATCAATGTCAACACTGGCGCCACCGACATCAACACTCATATCACTACAATACCGACACTTATATAACACATAAATCAAGGCTA